>JAYESA010000005.1:133606745-134274245 GCA_036927795.1 Iris macrosiphon
GAGGACGCAATTGTCTAGATGCATAGGCAATTATTTTTCTATTCTACTGAAGAATACAACCCAAATCCTTCCCGATGCATCACTATAAATAGTAAAACCTACAGACCATGATGGCAATATCAAAATAGGAGTAGACGTCAACCTCTTCTTCAATTCCTCAAAAGCAACCTGGCAATCCTCCGTAAACTCTATATCCTTCCTGGGGAGTCTGGTCATTGGCTCGGCAATTCTCGAAAAATCTTGCACAAACTTCCTGTAGTAGCCTGCCAATCCCAAAAAATTCCTGATCTCTGCTACCAAACTCGGGGTCTTCCAAGAATCCACTGCTGCAATCTTCTTCGGATCCACTGAAATACCATTACGAGTCACAACATGCCCCAAGAACTCTACCTTATTCAGGAAAAACTCACACTTAGACAACTTCCCATACAGCTTCTCCTTCCTCAGCACATCCAACACAATCCGTAAATGCTCTTTGTGCTCCTCCGGTGTCTTCGAGTATATGAGTGTGTCATCGATGAACACCACCACGAACTTGTCATGGTACTGATGGAACACCTTGTTCATCAAGTTCATAAATACCGTCGGTGCATTAGTCAACCAAATGACATCACCATAAACTCGTACTAACTATACCGAGTTCTAAAAGCAGTCTTCGGTATATCCTCCGGCTTCACTTTCACCTGGTGGTAGTCTGATCTCAAATCTATCTTAGAAAATACCTTGGCACCACTCAACTGATCGAACAGATCATCAATCCGTGACAAAGGGTACTTATTTTTTATAGTGAGATTATTCAATATCTTGTAATCAATGCACATGTGCACTGATCCATCCTTTTTGGTACAAATAATACCGGAACTCCCTACGGTGAAGAACTCGATCTGATAAACCCCTTATCCTGTAATTCGTCCACCTGCTTCTTCAGCTCGACCAGCTCGCTATTGTTTACTCTATATATATGCTGCAAAATTGGTTCTGCACCTGGCACTAAGTCTATAGAGAATTCAACATCTCGATCTGGCGACAAACCTGGCAATTTCTCTGGAAATACATCCAAAAACTCTGCTATCAATGGATGCGGCAACTCCTTGTCTTTCACCATAGCTCCATAAATAATATCTTCTCCCTGCTCTTTAGCTCCTCTAGCAAACTCGAACTCTAGCTCTTCTGGAGGACCAAACAAAACTCTACCTCCTCTACAATCTATACTAGCACGGTGTCTACTAAACCAATCTATCCCGAGTATAATATCGTAGCTCGAAAGTAGCATTACAAGTAGACACACACTCAACTTTTGGCCTCCTAGAGTAACCCTCTGATCCTTGTAAATATCATTAACCAGGATAATGCCTCCCCCGGTCATGATATTGGAAGTCCTAAGCAAAGACTCAGCTACCAAACCATGCTTCAGAGCAAAAGAAACAGATATAAAACTATGAGAAGCACCACTATCAAACAAAGCAAAAGCAGGAATGGAATCAAGAAGAATAGAACCTGCGATGACATCTCCGGTGGGCTCGTGCTCCTCGACGGTCATAGTAAACGCTCGTCCCTGATGTGCACCTCCCTGTTGCTGATGTTGGACATAACGCTGCTGCTGGGTCAGAAGCGGTCCCCTCGGCTGTACTGCAGGTGGTCTTGCCTGTGTCCTCGGAGCTAAAGTAGCTCCCTGAATTGCACGACGAGGATTAGAAGGATACTCCCTCAGCTGATGCCCTTCAGTATAATAATACAAACAAACTCCCAATCTCTTCCTATAAATTTTCCAGATGTGGCCGGGCTTTTTACAGAAGTGGCAGAAAGATTGCTGTAACTGTCTTTGCTGCTGTGGTGCCTGATGAAACAGCGCCCTAGCTGGAGTCTGGTACTGTTGCGGCTGCTAGAAAGGCCTAGACTATAAATGAGGACACTTGGCAGATACTGCACTGTTGTTGGCCCCTAAAAAAGAATCACGGTCTCTCTTGGGCTTCAAACCCAACTCCCGCTCAACCTTGCGTGCCTCCGCAAGTATCTCCGAGTATGTCTCATAAAAAGATGGAATGAGGATCTTCACTTCCCAGTTTAGACCCTCATTAAAATGAATAGCCCGAACCTCCGGCTCTCTCACCAAATACTATGCAAATTGGCTCAACCTGCCAAACTTTGCAGCATACTCCTCTACAGACATGCTTCCCTGAATGAGGCTCTCAAACTGCCTCCCCAAGTCTAGCCTGTCTACCTGAGCGAAGAACTTATTCTTAAAGAGGTCCTTGAATACCTCCCAAGACTGTCCTGCATCAACAAGAATCGGCTCATTCTTGAACCAAGTGCGGGCGACGTCGAACAGTTGAAGTCCTACCGCCTCAACCTTCAGATCCTCAGAAAAATAAGATACCCTCATAAGACGCTCAATTTCCTCGAGCCAATCATCAGCATAGACGATACCATCCATCCCCTTGAAGACCTTAGGCTCCAGCTTCTTGAAGTCCTGAATATTGCCTGGCCGAAGCTGAGCAACCTGAGGAGCAACCTGCTACTGGACTGGAACTCCACTCTCTACTACGGCATGAGCAAGTTGATGAGCACTCTCGATGCCCTGCCGTAAAATATCGGCATGCCTCTGATGTGCCTCTGACTGAGCCCTCTGTGCCTCGAAAATCTCATAAAATAGTATAAACATCTGTGTCGCATCTGTTGGCATGGAAGGTGGAGGTAGAAGCCCCTCAAATACAGCTGGCACAGTCCTCTGAGTAGGTGGTGAACCTACGAAAGCAGCTGACACTCCAATCACCGGAGAAGTGACTGGTGCAGGCCCTCGGAATGTCGCAGACCTCTCAGAAGCTGCTCTCCCCTGCTGCGATATAGTCTTAGGCGGCATCCTGAGACAAAGCTAAAGAAAGAATCAATATGGCATATGATGTAAGATACTCAAAGAAAGGACAATTAAGGATCAAATACGAATATCTAGGAAGAACAGTTGAATGAATCAAATAAATTTTTTCTAGATGTGATTGAGTATTCTTAGCCTATAACCTATATTCTATATCCTGAAACAGGCTCGTAATAGTACTCAATTAAGAGTACCACTACGAATCGCACTAATTGCGACCTCGAAGAAGAGAGACCTGCATGGGCTACCACTAAAAAAGTGTCACGACCCGCACCCTATGTAGGGATACAATTCAGAAACAATGCCCAGCCAACGCCGCAGAATCGGTGGTAGAACACTGTCTGGATAATCTATCTAGCAATATAATGAACCACCAATAATAATAATATACTCAATCACAGATCTAAGATAGAAATGAGGACGAATATGATAAAGAATAGAATAGTCACATACAACTCATGAGTCAAAGAATAACATCACTGAGTCTGAAAAAATACTAAACAAATAAGATGGAGACAAATTCAGTACAAAGAATACTAAGAAGCTACTAGTCCCAGGTCAATTGTCTCAGTTGGGATAAGTCCCTCCTGAGCCAGGATTTCTGACTCTAATCCCACAATATCTTGAGGTCCATAATGTGTAGGGTACCACTCCTCAGTGTCATCTAAAAAAAAATATCCAGTCAGGAAAGGAGCAGAGTACATCCCTAACAGCAGTTCTAATCAATGATAAAAACTATGTAACAGTAAATAGATGTGAATATACAAGATGTAACAAGAGATACAAGAGATATATAATAAGAAAATACTGGAATAAATATAAGAATAAATAATATGACAATGAACAAGAATACTAATGACTAAGTGAGTGAGTACTAGCTTTAACATGTGATCGGCTTGGGAACTTGCACAAGAGTGTAATGGCCTGGTTAATCATACGTGCGGTGTATGATCAACACCCACAAGGAATAAGACATACACAAGGAGAGTATGATCACATATCTACACTAAAATAATTTCTACCCCGACTAGTATAGTAGATCCAACCATGGTACGCTATGGCACGAGATTCTCCAAGAAGATAGCTAGTCTTCCCGAGAATCAGTGTCTATACATATACAAGATAATTATTGAAACAAGGTTTGCATAAGATACACCATATACCAAGGAATAATATCTTATAACGAGATCCGGATATACCAATCCGTATAACCATCGTGTCAAAGAACAAGGATATCTACACTAGATACAATGAACATAGAGGATATCATAAATGAGAAACTATAAGAGAATGTACTCGCCTGAAGTCTAAAGAATAGTCTCACAAATGTCTAATATGGTGCCTCGAAGATCTAGATATGGAATATAATATCAACACAAGATTTTAGAAAAAAAATAAGTTAAACTAGTCAACATTTAGGTCAATGAGCCATTTCTAAGTCAAACGGTCAAACTAGGTCAACTCTAAGTCAAATCGGTCAAGCTTGGTCAAACTACCTATTTCTAGGTTGCAAGAGTCTATCTTAAAGATGTTGGATTTATACACTAAGAATCTAGGTCAAACAAGCTACACCTTAGATACTAAGATACCGTATCTCAGGATAATTAGGAGATATAAAATATCACATATACATATATCAAACAATAAAAACGTATTAAATCCTAATTACCAAAAGCTATGTGAATACCTTGGTTTTGAAACAACTTGGTATCACAACACTAAACCTCCATCTTGATACCCAAATCCAATACCTTGGTTATATTTAAATACCTTGATACTTACCTTGGTATCTCAAGGTAAATGCCACAACTTCATATACTAACTACCTATTAATAACTATATACTAACAACTAACAATTACAAATATAGCATAATAAAACATAAATACCAATTAGGAATATATGTATACACTAATACTATATATATATATATAATACATAATATAAATATATAGCCGCAGAACTGTCGCTAAAGCCACTACTGTCCGTCGCTAATGCTGTTGATATGGCTGCTATTACTGCTGCTGTTGCGACGGTTTTCTGCTGCTGTCGCTAATGCTGCTGTCGCGGAAGGCTGCCGCTGTTGCTGTTGCTGAACTGTTGCTGTCACTATTGCTGAAGCTGCTGCCGTTGCTATTTGCTACTGCTATTGCTAATTCGGCTGTTGCTGCTGTCACTAATTCCGCTGCTGCTGCTGAATCTGTTACTAAAACTGTTGTTCTTCCCTCTCTCACTTATATATATATATATATATATATATATATATATATATATATATATATATATATATATATATAACTACCACTATATAATTATATATACACTCCTCTAAATACATATATACGTATCCATAATAATATATATAGTATAACATACACATTATAGTAACATATATACATATATCCATAATATCACTAATACACACACACACACACACACACACACACACACATACATATATATATATATATATATATATATATATATATATATATATATATATATATATATATATATATATATATATATATTATAATAACTAAGAACAAATAAGAAAAATAGATCTAGAAATAAAATACACAACACATGGAGCGTATAACATCCGTATCCCACTAGATCAAGGATACACTTGCGACACGAGTCCACCACACATCCAAACCTACCCAGAAGGATATAAGCAAGTCTAATATATAATTTATGAACAATACGAAGAGTAGAACACAAATCTACATATCTGTGTCAAAATGTGACATGCACAAAGTTCCGTGTCAGAGAAAAAATTCCCAAATCAACACGTATCACCAAATTATTGGGATATGACCTACACGTACCCAATTATGGACACGACACTAGCCCCAAATACACAAGCATATGCCAAATGATTTATAGGACCAATTAACACACACAACAATTGTCAATCTCGGAATTCTCCCAAAATTGACATAAAAATTACCATAACTTTCTCAATAGACCTCCTATGAACACAAAACCAAATCATATGGGTAGCCTATGCATATGGGTTAATTTTTTATGGTTAAATCTTAGATTTAAAATCTAAATTAAGGAGAAAAACTGAATTATACCTATTGGAAGATGGATTTTCAATGCAACCTCCAAATATGATAAAATTTGCCTCCAACTTGTAGATCCTTGCTCCTCTTTGTAGATCCTTGCTTCCTTCTTCTAGATCCTTGCTCTACTAGTCTCTAATGATAATTTGGAAAGAAAATTGGGGTAAAATTTGGTAGGAAAAAGATGTGAAATGAAGAAATTTGGTTAAAAAAAATTTAGATCTAGTTTTCAAATAAAAAGAGGAGAGAGAAACTTTCCTCCCTTCTCATATAGGCCAGCCCCCTTATCCCTTTCTCAAGTCACTATGTAATGTCCATTATACCCCTTGGGGCCTCTCATGAAGAAATAATTAAGGAGGGAATATTCTAGTCTAATGGTTTAATTAAATTAATCATCCTCATAATCAATGGGCTTTCTAGTTTGGCTCAATTATTCCAGTAAGACCATGGGATGGAAAAGGTAGTTCACACGTCCACTAAGTATTTTCTTTTCCGACTAGTACAACATGGATTCCGAACAAAATATGAAGAAATAACAATAGTCCAGAAAGTCACATATCTCTTACAAGAATCCACCATTTACTAATCCGTGTAACGAATGTCAAGAATCAAATAATCAATACTAAGAATGTATTATAGAGACTATCAACTACTGAAAGTATTCACAAAAATGTACTCGCTTGTGGTCCTTAGTTGTGGTACAATTTGGTCTCAAATCAGAGTCCAAATCTTACGTATGAAGAATTACCATGTCAAGAAATAATTTACATTAATTTGTTTAATTCTGAAATAATTACTCTAAAATTCTATTTTTATCCTATTATTCTGATTTTTAGGTTAATTCCTAAATTTTGTCCAAAGAAACCGAATTTGCAAACTTGAGACTTGTGGCACGCAAATTGGGACGTGACCAAAAAGTCAACCAACAAAAAAATCCAGATTTGTGTGTAAATTCCTATAGATTTTAGTGTCATATTTATGCTGGAGTGACGGTTTCAAAAAGTCACAAGGCAGTAAGAAGTTATAGCCAATACGGTGTATAAATGACAATTTTATCGGTTCCCCTACTACATCTAGGTTGCACAAATTTTACAGTAGATTAAAATTTTATGTTAAATTCTAGAAAAATAATTTTATATAATTTTATCATTTTAGCTTTCCAGAATTTTTAGCGATTCATGATTCTGAGTTCGGGATCTCCCAAAATCTCGAAAAAACCCAAACGTGTCATATTTTGGACAATCGACACCCATGAATTTTCTAGAATTTTATGTTCTTGATTATTGAAAATAAGTTCAGGATGCAAAAATCTAACCTCGTTATGATCCAAATGCAAGAAACGATGATGCATTTGGAGTCCAGAGCTATGGGTAATGGCCTTGCGAAGTCGAAGAAACCCTAGATGGAAACCTTCACAATCTCTTTTCTCTCTCTCTCTCTCCTCTAAATTTAATTCGACAGAAAAGATGAAACCCTAACTATCCCCCCCCCCTCTCTCTCTCTCTCTCTCTCTCTCTCTCTCTATATATATATATATATATATATATATATATATATATATATATATATATATATAGCAGGGAGAAAGTTGCGGCTCAAAAACTGGACACATGGCGGCCATCTGAGGTTTCCCGCTAGGATTAGACAGTCCCCGCTCCACGCGGCTTATCTTAGCTAATCAGTCTCGGACTAGGGTCGGGTCGGCCCACAAACCCACGCGCACTCGTACCTGAGCTCCAAGGTCTCTGACAAGCGGGCCTGCCCCGCTGAGCGGCGAATGCTAACGCGTGGGCCCTCGCTCGGCTGACGCTGACACATAGGCCTGCAGTCGGCTAATTGGGCAGGGTTAATTCCTTTTTAGTTTTTATTCACAGAAACTTATTTAATTAATTTTTTAATTAAAAAAATCAAAATAAATATTAAAAATTTCCAAAAAATTATGGAAAAATTCCTAAAAATGTAAAATAGGATATTAGACCCTAGAAAAATATTTTTGGTCAAATTTAACCTCTAAGCTTCCTTCAAAAATTTTAGAAGTCCTAAAATTAGATTTTAATTATTAATGACTACCACGAATTTTCAAAAAATTCCAATTGCGCTAATTTATGATTATAAATCCTAAAATAATCATTTTTGAGCCCTAGGACCTAGTGTTACCTTATTGGTGGTATCCACCCTATGAGTACATATTAGTACTAGAATATTATTTATTATAATTATTTAATTGGAAAGCGGATGCTACACAACGCTACTCCAGTATCTGTATGGATGATCTTTATCCCAGGATAACTTTAGCTTCCCCCAAGTCCCTCATACTGAACTTGGATGAGAGGAACTTCTTTGTCTCAATAACACGTGCTAGATCCGTACCTAGGATCAACATATCATCCACGTACAGACAAACAATAACTCTTCTCCCATAAGCGAACTTTTTGTAAACATACTTGTCCGTCTCACCGACTCTGTAGCCGTTTGATCTTATGACTTTATCAAACTTCTTATGTCACATCTTAGGAGCTTGTTTCAGACCGTATAATAATTTTACCAACTTGCAGACTTTGTCTTCAAACCCTTTGATGACAAATCCTTCTGGTTGTTGCATGCAAATATCTTCGATCAATTCTTCATTCAGGAATGATGTTTATCATTCATCTGATGAATAACTAGCATATGAATTACACTTAGAGAAATTAACATCCTTATGGTTTTTATTCACGCTATTGGAGAATATGTGTCAAAGTAGTTGATCCCCTTGCTTCTAAGAAAACTTCTTGGCTACTAGACTTGCCTTGAACTTATTAACAGTTCCATCGGCCTTCATCTTCTTCTTAAAAATCTACTTGCAACCGATTGGTTTAGCTCCTTCAGGCAGATCAACCAGCACCCAAGTATTGTTGGAGGTTATTGAGTCATACTCATCATTGATAGTCTCCCTCCAAAAGATAATGCACTACAAGAAAAATGACCTTTCTTGACGGTCTATTGATTGACATATGGTTAAAACCGTCAAAAGAACCTATTTTCTTGACGATTTTTTCCATACCTCATAAAAATACCTTTTTGTGAGTATTATTGACGGTTTTACAATGACCGTTAAGGAAACCTAGTTTATTCTTGACGGTTTTAAACATATCGTCAATAAAATCTCGATTTTTGTTGACGGTTGTTTCATAACCGTCATCTATTCCTGCGTATAATTTTGTGTGCCATTTAGGTAAATTTTCACAATTTTTTTCTTTTATTCCCCCGATCCCTCTACCCCCTCTTTTCTTTTACAACTTTTTCTCTCCTCCATCTACATTCTAGAGGCCATTTCCCTCTCATTCTCCTCCTTAAGGACCACCACCACCAACAATGCTCGACACCTGATGTTTGTGACTACAAAATTCTTTAGAACTCTACCTCTTCTCCTCTCCCTTCCTAAGTTTCCCAAAACTCTAACTGTAGTTTCTGATCCCTGGTGAGAAATTGAGCTCTGGTGCCTTCACTTTTCGATAATTTTGAGTTCGAGCGGTGAGCTTTGTTCTCGAGCACTCCTCGTGCGGCGGTGAGCTCCAACCACGCCACCTCTCCTTCATCAAACTCCCTCAACCTTCAATCTCGAGGGTTTATTAGTAATTTTGAAACCGAAAACCCTAATTCCAAATCTCTATAAAAGTACACCTAACCTTTACCCTATCCTCATATTTTAATATAGGGATTGTTTAAAAAAAATTCAACAATCTTTTTTCAATTTTTTCTAGTTTCATTTCAATTAAGCCTATGATGATATTATTGAAATTGGAATTACAGTCTAATATTGATAAATAATCAATTGTGATATCACAATCTGGCTGTTGTTTGTGGCTTTGCGTCGAATATTTTATAAGATTTACAAAAAAATTGATGGTCGTGGTGTAATGCTAAAATCTCCGCTTTGATAGTCTCTTAACTTTAAACTCTAATGTTAGAGGATTGTTGTTGTAATACTGACCTGTTTATCTTTTATTCCCACAAAGTGTTTGTTGTAATACTTTTGAAATATCAGTTGAACAAAGATATGTAGGTAACTACTATAATCTTTCTAATCATTATGTAGTATTTACTATAGCAATTTTACAGTATCAGTTAAACCAATATTTTCTTTAAGCTCATAGAATTATGATAAAGTTTATTCTAGTATACTTGCCCCCAAAAAAATTGGGATAGAGGCTTTTTTTTGTTGTAGTTCATGTTGTTGAAGCCGAACATCTGGATTTGTATGAGGCTGGTGAGGTCTCCAAGGGATTATACGACAAATTGTCGTCTCACATTTCAGAGTACAATGTATCCTTTAGACAAGAAAAATGGCCCATTGCTTCACCTACCAATACTAAAACCTAATTCTAAATCATACAATAGTAACTTTTGGTAGTTGACCAACTGTATATATGCTACTGAAGGATACATTGCAACAACAAATGAGAGGCTACTTTATGTTCAAAACTCTCATTGTCGTCTTCTGAAGTTTTTTCCATGGATCAAGTGTGAGCCTTTGATTTTTGAATAATTTTGTTTTGATTGCAGGTCATAATAGCAACATGTACTATGGGACTGGCTTATAGGCACATCTCATCCACCCCCTCCCCCCGTGTCCCATTTTCTGCACTTATGTAGAGCTTGTTACATCACGGTTCTCGAGAGAAACCAGCTTTTAAGGCACTATAGCAATGTCTTCTACTGTGATTATCATGACGATAACAAAATCTTGCTCCTTATTGTTGCATAGATCCTTGAATTAAAGGAAACTCATTTGTCCATTTCTCTTTTTTTATTGTTGATTAAAAATATATTGGTTTGATTATGTTTTGATCGTTCAGATTAAGGTTTTCTTTGGCTTTGGGTATTACACTACTGATCTTGTTGTGACCTATTAGCTATTCGACTACTTCTTCCTTCGTCGAACCATCAATGTGAGTATGCTTCTTTTATTTCATTGCTAATATTTTGAATGAAAAAAGTAGTCTTTATATCAATTTTGTGTCATGGACTTGTGTTGGGTCGTGACTGACCCTGAACTGAAAGAAAATCAATTTTTGTTATGGACATTCTTGAAACGCTTTGAAACCAGCCTCCATCAATGGGTAGGAGGGCTATGATTGAAGTAGTACTTGAACCTGAAGAAATTTTTAGCAAAGCTTTTACTGAAGCCCGATCAACACTGACTATTGCTCATAGGTATAAATTTCTTCCTAATTGAGATTAATTTGGTTTAAAATATGCTAAGTTTGTATAAAATTGATAACTTTGTTGTGGATAGCCTTTTAATTATTATAAATTTTGTGGGCATGGAGAAATACTTGCACCTTTAGAGTGAGAGTAGGAAAATATCTTATATATTAGAAGAAATTTAACATAGGAAGCTCATTTTGGTTTAATACTATTCATTTTATAGAGAAAAAGTAAATTTTTATTTGGATAGCCTTTCAATTATTCTGAATTTTATGGGTATTGAGAAAAGATTAAAATTTTAGAGTGAGAAGGATTTTATTTTTAATATGATGGTAGAGCTTGAGCACTAAAAAACTAAATTTGGTAATGCTAGTGTTGATACACAAAAGTCCAACTCATGGTCAATACACTCAAGTCGACTTGATCTTAAGATAGTATGTTGCTCGTGGCCCATATTGGACTCGAGCTTGAGCATAGTTTTCAAGGTTGAGGTCGAAGGTGAGTTTGGGTTATTTTTAGGACATAAACTTGCTGAGCTTAAACATAGAAAACTTGAATGCAGCCCTATATGTTGGGTTGTTACTACCGATACGTACCATGTCGTATCATGATACGGCCTAAACCTATCTAATTATGGACACGTAACCCCTAATGATACGCGAATCAAACTCTAAAACTATAATAGCAATTTTACCCCTCAATAGAAGGGATAAAGGTATGAATTACTTCTTTCAAGTTTCAACCAAATAAGGGATATAATCAATTATGATAGAAATATTCAAGAAATTTATAGGACAACTAAACCAATCCAAGAAAAATTCATGACCATTACTTATTAAATATATCACTCAAAACATCAAAACATCTCTGAGTTGAGGACCTTATCTTCCTGAGTTTAATGACCCCATGAAACCTCTAGTTTTATGGTTTCATAAGAACAATGGATACCATATTGTCATATTTCCAAGTACATCCTAATTTCTAAGTCAGACAAGAGTTAACGGCAGGGCATAAATGACATGTAGAATAATTGATAAATAAGCATATAGTAAACTATTATGGTGTAAATCATACAAATTATAAGGCTATAAAATCCAAATAATGATTATAGTATATATTAGCATACCATCATGTGTTCGTTCCTCATAATATCTTCCTTTAGATTGTTTATCATATCAGATTAGCTCATAATATCTTTCAAATAATGGAAGCATTATCTGAAGTTTCAGTTATCAAAAGTAACACTAAAAATATTTATCATATCAGATTAGCTCATTAAAAATAAATTAGAACATAAGTAAAAGAATAAATAAAAAGAATATTCACAGTTATTACATGATAAATTAGGTTTCAAAACCAAGCTTGAAAAGTTGGCATTGTGGTAAAGGGGGAGATAAAAATAATGATATCAGACTTCAGTTATTTCTATTCTAAAAAAACAAAAAGAACACATAGCTAATTGTACTAATGCTCACATCTAGAACATAATAGAGTTATATTTTTATTTGAAATAGAGAAAGTAGACACAATGATCCATAAAAAATAAACAATAATTTGGGCTTGTTACTTTATTATTCTAAAAGTCCCAGAAAAGTTTTTGTTGAAGCCAAATATAATAGAAATTTTAAAATTCTATAAGTTACAGAAAATAAGTTCTTAGGAAATAGCTCAAGTCTTTTTACGAGAAGCCCATGTGTTCCAACAAAATTTTACTTGATTATGCATTTCATTTTTTATTTAAAAGGTTAGAAGCCATCTTCACTGAATCTCCTACTAAGGGCAGCATGAATAGAAGGTACCTATACCACATTCTTATAAATAAGATTCTCAAATTAAAGAAGTAATAATTTAAGTGGAAGCAAAGTAAGAATAAGCCCATGTACGTCTAATTATTTTTGAAGTTCTCCACCTTCTTCAAGCATCTAGCATAGAATACTATATGCAGTATGTAACCCTTTCAGCCTCATTCCACAATCCTAAGAATTTCATAAACGACTGGAAATGCAAGATTATTTTAGTTTCTCCCTTTGGAAATGACTGAATGATGGTTTTGAAGTAGAGTCAGGTTCAAAATTTGGATATTCCTTTTAATTTATTATCAAGACATCAACTTATGGAAATCCTAGCTATTCTTAACATGATATCTGAGAACCTCATTGCTATGTACTGAAACAAGCATAAAAAATAGGTGTACTAAATGATTAGCTAGGGTTGTGTCAAGTTACACAAGGATCATAGTGATCCCAAAAGGTTCAAAAATAGAACTAAATTCTGGTTTAGTTCAAACTTGACGGTATACCGAATACTAGCTAGAACTCAGTTTTGAGCTTGTGTATCAACCAAATTCTTGATCATGTACCTTAACACAAATTTCTTATTACATACTCCTTACTTGAGCATAATTTCATGTATAGTGTAACATGTATCCGTTTTTGTATTTATTAGTACGACTAATAGCTAACATGATGCATATTCAAACTACATGCTTACAGGGGTGGTACATGGGCTTAGTAGCATGTTTGTGAATTCAAGATAATTTTTGTATGCATCTATTAGTACTTTTCTTATTCATAAATACATTCATGCAACAGGATCCAGTGAGGCTTCAGTTCACCTCTGGTGTGCTAGTTCGAGAAAATTTTGAAATTATGAAGGTATAAACTTAATTCTGGGTGCAATTGCAAGTTCAATTTTTTTGCACAATTTGATGTTGCACATTGTAACTGTATTAAGAACTGTGATCTCCATGATCTTCTCTTATTTTCTTGTTTCTTGTTCAACTAGCTCATTAACATAAATTTGTAACTTGTGTTCTTGTTCTCTCAGGAACTACATCAAAAATTAAGACTATTGTGATGGGATGTGTTGTGATGGGATGCGCTTCGGGTTCAAATATTTTATTATATAGTTAGACAATGTACAATGTATTTTAGTTTACTTATATATATATATATATATATATATATATATATATATATATATATATATATATATATATATATATAGGTTTTGGATTTTTAAGATATTGTAAAAAATCTTATATTTTGGTTTATTTGGATATGTGGTTGGATATTTTTGGAATACAAACGCATATTTGTTAATATAAAAATTATGAGTATTATTGTTCTTTGATGTTTGTGATGTGATATGGATTATGTTGATATTATACATGTGCTCAGTAGATGGCAAATTGAAGCATATAATATATAATTATAAACAAAATTTTGGTTAGACAAAAATTAACTTATTTTGACGGTTTTTAAACATCAAGAAAGATTTTTCTTGACAGTTTTTTTACGTCAAGAAATAGTTTTTTTGACTGTTATTACCGGTCATCTAGGCCACAGTCAAGAAAAGTTTTTATCTATCTTGACGGTTTTTTGTTATATTTTCTTAATGGCTAAAAACTGTCAAGAAAGTTTTATTACTTAACGGTTTAAAACTGTCAAGATAAGAAATCCAGAAATCGTCAAGAAAATATGGTACTTTTCTTGACTGTGTCCTAGATGACGGATCCAGAACCGTCAAGTAAACCCTTTCTTGACGGAAAAAAATTGTCAAAAAAGCTATTTTTCTTGTAGTGGCATATATGGTTTTCATCGCCTCATCATAGGTAAGCGGATCTGCTTCCACATGATAGGTGACAAAATTACCTCTGAAGTCCTTATGTCTACTCACTCGCTTAGATATCGGTTCTATGAGTTCTGGTTCGAATGTTGTCTCTAGAATGACAGCTTCTTCTTGGACTACATCTTTATTGGAAGCGTTGGCCTCCTGTGCACTCACACTATTATTTGGAATGTCCGCGATAACTATGTTCTTGTTCCTTACAAAATTATCTCCAAAGAATTCTCTGTCTTGAGATTCGATGATATAATTTGATCAAATATCAAGAAATCTTCGAGCATCACTCTTCTCAACATAACCCATGAGATGGCCTTTGTAGTCCTCGTACACAGCTTCTGAATCTTCAAGTCCGGAAGCTTCACATACGCAAGACACCCCATACTCAAATGATATTCAAGTTAGGTCTAACTTTAAACCATAGTTCATGAGGAGTGACATTGGAAGTTCAGTATGTCACTCTATTCAGAATGAACGTAGCTGTTATAGCAGCTTCTCCCAGAAGCAATTTGGAAGACCCACAGTCAATAGTATTGAGTTCATCATCTCTGTCAACGTTATATTCTTCCTTTCAGATATCTATTCGATTAAGAAAAATATGGAGCAGTTGCCTCATTGATAATTACATGTTCTTTGCAGAATGATATGAATTCAATAGACCTATACTCTCCACCTCGATTACTTATGAGTCTCTTGAGTTGTTGCCGTGTTTGACGTTCAGCCTTATTGAACTTCTCGAATATTTTGTCCTTTGACTTGAGCAAATAGACTAATGAGTACTTCGAGTAGTCATCGATGAATGTAATAAAATATTTTATCTTGGCCTTTGTGGAGAACTGTTTGAATTCATAGATATCTGAGTGCACTAACTCTAGAAGATATGTGCTTCTGTTTGCCCGTTTGAACAATTTTTTTGTTATCTTTGTCTGCGCACAGACCTCACACTTCTCCACCTCCTTACCCCCATATTTGGAGATAAGCCCTAGACTAGACATTTTGTTTATTATTTTACGATGAACATGTTCTAGTCTATTATGCTAAAACTCAAGAGAATAAGCATAAGAAGATATTGTATTAACATTATTTTAGGAGTTACAAGCTAAAGTTTGAACATCCCATCGGTATAAAAAGCTTTTTCAAGGTATGTTTCTTTGCAAGACATCACCATCTGTCCAACATGGATGTCCATTCTTAAGCGAGCGTTACAGAGCAGACTTTCCGAGACTTGGTTCTTATCTATCACCAGTACATGCTTCATATATTGAAGCATCAGCGACTTCTCCGAAGTCAGATTTAGTACCACCGTTGTAGTCCTAAGTACTCCATCTTGTGCCTGGTTTACCACCATGACCTTCTCAAATGCAGTCTTATAGGTGGTAAACAACTTCTTCTTTGAGAGAACATGGCAGGATGCGCTAGTGTCCACCCACGAGCCAGTGTCAACACCAACCGTCATAACTTGCACAATTATAGCAAACTTATTAGGCTCACCTTGCTCTGTCTGTTTGAGCTTATATTTATAGTCTTTCCGGTAGTGGCCCTTCTTACCAAAGTTAAAGTAAGTCACATCTGACTTATGCTTGGGCTTCGGCTTGAATGAAGCCGACTTCACCTTCAGAACGTTAAAGTCCTTATTATTGTGAGAGGCCTTCTACTTCCCCTTGGAGTCACCAGCATATACCAAGTTGGCCTTTGCCAACTGCTTGGACAACGTGTCTACTTTGTTTTGACCCCTCATCTCATCTTCAACATGGATATTGTACAGTAGTTGATGAAGGCTGACCTCCAACTTCTTCTGGTGCATGTCTAAGATAAAGTTGCTCCTTCCAGGTGGAAGCTTGGCAAAAATACCTCCCACGATGAAAGCGTCGACCATGGGCATACCATTATACTCATATTTTTGATGATGCTTGAGAAATTTCTTGACTTGAGGCAACATCATCTTGTCGTCCTCAAATTACATCATCTAGACCTTTTCAGTCACTTGGATCTTGTTGCGGTTCTCATCCGCCTTGTAATGTTTTCAAGTGACTCCTAGACGAACTTTGCATGGTCTATCTTATTGTATGACTCTGCCAAAGTATCTTCCATGGAGTTTAGAATTAGCTGCTTGCAGAGGTTATTGTCTCTCCTCTACTTATTAAGTGCAATAGTTGCATTAGCAATCGTTCGAACAGTAGTATCATCACCCTCCGGAACAACAGGCTCAGGATCTGTCAATATGTAGTCCACGCTTACGAGTTAAAGATTAAGCAGATATTTCTCTTCTAGATATTGTAATGCTCCCGGTCAAACTTCTCATGTTTGTTAAAACTTGTGTCAAAAATATTTGTACAATTTTTCTCTATCTTAATTAGATCTTACTTTGAGATTGTTAGTTTTGAGGCTTAATCAAAAGATGGTAGAATAAGCTAGGAACAGAGGTTCATGCAAACTTTACAGTCTGCCCTCTGTTTGATCCTGAAGTTATAGTCGAGATTCAGAAGGTCCAGCAAATACTTTTAACCTCTAAATTCTCGATTCCAATGAACAACTATAAAATAATTAGGAATAAAGCTTATTGCCAATATTATAATATTCAGAACACTATTGTTCTTCCTTGCAGATGTAGTTGCACACGAAGAAAATAGATTACAAAGAGAGAGAAGAAGAAAAAGAGAGAAAAAGAAGAAAGAGAAGATGGATCTCTGCTTGATAGGGTAATAAAGATCACCGTTGCTCAAAGCAAGATTCGCCCCCAAATGATCTGCTTTCAGGAACCAACAAGTTCACGAAGAACTTCTGGAATGCTCATTGTCACCTCCTTTCTGGACTCGCAAAAACTCCCTGGACTCCATTGGCGACAGCAACAATAACTCTCTTCGTCTCTCATTTTTTAAAGTAAGTTCTCAAAGAGGCACAAAAAAAGTATTTATAGAGGAGGGCAAAAAATCTAACACTAATCTTTGTCGTCAACTGATTACAAAAAGATAGGAATGAATTAAATTCAAATCCCAAAAAATGGATCTAAAATAACAGACCAATCTTTCCAAAATAGTTTAAATCCCGCAATCATTGTGATCATGGGCTAACCGTGCTATCTAAACATATGTACGCAACAGCCCAACCGAACTGCTCCTGTTCGAATAAGCTAGTAGCGTAGCAACCCATGCACCCATGCACGCAATAGTGCAGCAGCGCATACACGCATACACGTAAATGCGCATACACGTATACCTACGCATAGCCCGTATAGAGTTGCACAATGCCTGTGGATACGCCCGCTCAGTATCATGCTCATGCACCTGTGCATGCGCCCGTACATGCAATCACGCTATCAACAACGCATGCAACTCGCTCATAAAATTAGTGCATCAAATATGCACAAGTTCAAAGTGCTCAAGCGCCCGATGCTAACGTGCTAAGTGCAAAGTACGCCAACAAAGTGCCACTTATGTTCGAGTTTGAGTCGCTATGCCCTTTTGGGTCTTCGCTGTAGTGCCCCGCTCCGCGTAGGCACTATATACAAGATATATCGCTTTGCTGGCTCGAGCGAAAGCCTCCTCGAAGAGTTCCCGATCAAAACACGAGACGATTGATCTAGGTGAGTGGACAGAACTGCATTGTCAGATTCTTGTACGCCTTAATAACGAATCTGAGTTTTTGAATACTTATTCTAAGAAGATAGTTTCATAAAAGAATGATAGAACTTGACTCTGCATGCTAGATAAGAGAACTTGTATTGCCTGTCATCGAAACGAATAACTAAAGAACTTGAATGCTTTTCTAAAAGAGATAGAACCCTTGCCATGCTAAGAAGAAATAAAAATATTACATGCTTAGCTACACAGACACCGCTATCGAACAAACCGCTGCCATGCTAATAGACAAGATAAATAGATGTTCATATGTTTCCAATGTATATTCTAAAGAAAGAGTACAACTGCATGCTTAGCTAAAGAGATGGAGAACTGTTTCCATGCTTGCTTGCATAAATAGAGATTATGATATATTTCCATAGAAGTTATCGAAATGCTTGAACAAAATCAGAAAAATGGCAGCCAGTCTGCATAAGTGATAGAAATGGTGGCCTGACCGCACAAAGACAGAGATAAAGAGAGAAAACATTGAATATATGCTTGTTATTGAATTGATGCATCCATATAGAGTTTATTTTATAGAGTTGCATTCATGCATTGGTCTTAGACAACTTGTGCACAAGGAAAAATCCCATAAACGGTTTTTTGGGGCACTGGGGACCATTCGCCCTGGGGGATTAGAGGAATACCTGAGGCAAATAAGTCCTTGCGATCATGGGCTATTCATGTTTATTAGATAGCTGGTTTATGTGTCAAAGCAACTATGTATATGAGCGAGTATACATAGTGCAGTGCTGGGCCGTGATAACACCGCTTCTAATCTTAAGGAAGGAGACTCATGAACCATCATATAGTTAGGTCGCATGCTAAGATTCAGCCGTCTTGCATACCTAACTATTTGATGCAGAGACGGACAGAGAAAGAGAGAGCCTTATACATATATATTTATGCAAATGTTGCTAACTTGTATGTCTGCTACAGGGATAACAGCTCGGCGAAAGGGTAAGAATTACTGAATAAGTGATATGCATGCTATCGATTATGCTCTCTTATATTGAATGCTTTCATAGAGAAGTCATGTTTTCGTATATGCTTCTATCTCGTTCACACAATAAGATGTTGTAATGATAAAAGATAGAGATGCTAGAGACAGATTCTAAGAAGATAGTCCACTAGATGCATATGCTAGAGTCTATATAGAAATGTATATGACTCACGAGACACGTTGCGCACCAGAGATGGTAAATGAATCTGCTTATCGTATATGAACTGCTTGTCTTGCTTGCTTGCTTGTTTGTCAATATGAACTCAGTTTTTAAAAGATGTTTCCAAAAAGAAGTAATATGACTCTGCTATCGAACTGCATGAAACGAACATAAGTAAAACTAGAAAGATCACTAGTAATGTAATATTTTGCCACATTCTTACTTAGTGTGGATTTCAGGGGGTGTTGCTTCTGTTCCTTGATTTTATACTCACCTGTACTTTCTCCAAAGTGCTGACCCACCAATAGTTTGCTTGTTCGTAGGTGCTGGATCGTCCAAGGAAGAGATAGCCGTTCCTCATCCACAGGACCCAAAAATCTGGTTTCAATGCCTTGAGTCGTATCGATTGCTTTGAGCTTCTTTTGTATAGAGGGACATAATGTATGGAACAATGTCATTATATTCAGAGAACCTCATGCCTTGTGATTTGCCCCAATTTATTCAGGTGAATATGAAGGTTATTCTAGGGCTCAAGTCTACAAAGTTGGAGAAGTGCACGCACTGTTTATTTGGAAAGAAAATAGGATATATTTCCAAATTTACCCAAGTTCGAGGAAGCAGGCATTGCTCGAGTTAATTCACTGTAATGTCTACGGTCCTATGAATAAAAAATCTATTGGTGGTGCTTCTTATTTTATAACTTTTATTGATGACTGTTACAGGAAGGTTTGGATCTATGCCTTAAAGACCAAGAATTAGGTGTTGCCCACTTTCAAAGAGTTTCAGGCCTCTGTTGAAAGGTAGAAGGGCAAGAAGTTGATATGTATTCGGTCCTCCAACGACGGTGAGTATATTGGCCCCTTTGATGCTTATTGTAGAGAGCAAGGGATACGACACCGGAAGAATCCACTAAAGATACCGTAGCTCAATGGTGTAGCGGAGCACATGAACAGGACGCTGATAGAAAGGGTACGATATTTGCTATCAAAAATAAACTTGTCGGACAACTATTGGGGTGAGATACTTTACACAACTGTTTATGTTATTAATTTATCTTCTAGTTCTCCTTTGTAAGGTGATGTACCTGACAAAGTATGGTACGACAAAGAGTCGTCATACAATCACTTGTGCATATTTGGATGCAAGGCCTTCGTGCATGTACCGTAGGACGAGAGATCCAAACTTGAGTCGAAGACGAGGTGGTGCATCTTTGTCGGCTACGGTCGGGATAAGATTGGCTATAGACTCTACGACCTAGTGGAAATAAAGCTCTAAAGAAGCAGGGACGTGGTATTCGTCGGGGATCAGACCAAGACCAACACTCAAGATTTCGAGATGCCTTTTGAAGCTGAGAAATTACCTGAGTTAGAGTCATTTTGCTTCGAGCAGTTTCTAGAGGACATCGTAGAGGATCCAGTTATGGAGGATCCAGTACATGGAGTTGCTCCCAACCTTGATCATCATCCTGTTGATGGTGGTCACGGTAACCCTCAGGAGGATGAGTATGCTGAGGAGGTAGTTTATGAAGGGGATGAGGCTGTTTATATACAATCAACACCAGAGCCTCAATTGAGGAGGAGCACGAGAGGTCGTCGATCATCTACTAGATACTCACCAGATGAGTATGTACTACTAACTGATGGGAACATCCCAAAAGCTTCGCAGAGGCGATGAAACACGAATACAGGTAGGAGTGGATGCAGGCTATGCAGGAGGAGATGGGTTTCTTACATGCCAACCCTACTTATGAGCTCGTACAGCTGCCAAAGGGCAAGAAAGTTTGAAGAATTGATGGGTGTTCAGAGTAAAACAAACGGATGATGCTACTCACCCTCTATACAAAGCAAAACTGGTAGTTAAGGCTACGGTCAGCGGAATGGCGTGGATTACGATAAGATTTTTTATCAGTCGTCAAACAATCGTCTGTTCGGGGGGTGCTAGCATTGGCAACCAGTTTTGACTTGAAGGTTGAGCAGATGGACGTGTAAACGACATTCCTCCACAGCAAACTTGAATAAGAGTTGTACATAGAGTAGCTAGAGGGATTCTATGGGAGGGGCAAGTTATACTTGGTCTGCCAGTTGAGGAAGAACTTGTATGGTCTGAAGCAGGCTCCGAGACTGTGGTATAAAAAGTTCTAGTAGTTTATGGGAGAGCATGGCTAGGCACGGACGACCTCAGACCACTGTTTATTTGTGAGGTACTTTGCCGAGGAAGATATCATTATTTTACTCCTCTATGTCGATGGTATGCTACTAGTGGGTCAGAATGCCACTAGGATAGCAGAGTTGAAGCGTCAACTAGGTCCGGCCTTCTTTATCAAGGATTTGGACGCAGTGAAGACCATTCTTTGGATGCCTCAGTTGTGGGAAGTCTTATATATGATATGGTATGTATGAGGCCATACATCGCTCACATAGTTGGCATAGTTAGCAGGTATCTTTCTAATCCTGGAAGGGTACATTGGAGTGCGGTCAAGTGAATTATATGATACCTTCAAGGCACTGCTGATTGGAAACTTTCTTTTGGTGGTGACGAGCCAAAGCTGGTTGGGTATATTGACACTGACATGGCTGGAGATGTAGACACGAGGCGCTCGACTTCGGGCTATGTGATATTTTTTGCTGGTGGAGTAGTATCACGGCAGTCGCGGATGCAGAAGTGTGTTGTATTGTCGACAATAGAGGCAAAATACATTGTATTGACGGAGGCTTGCAAGGAGTTATTGTGGATGAAGAAACTATTGCAGGAAATGGGCTAAAGCAAGAGCAGTACAGTTTGCTTTGCGATAGCCAAAGTGCTATTCACCTTGTGAAGAATCAGACATTTCTTAATCGGTCCAAGCATGTTGATATCCGGTATCATTGGATATGGGATATGGTTAACAAGAAGGAAGTGGCGCTTGAGAAGGTTAATACAGATAAAAATGGAGCAGACATGTTCATAAATGTTCTACCAACAAAAAAGTTTGAGTACTGCAGGTGGATAGTTGGGATGACGACACCCTCCGCATAGTTGTGAAGGGAAGATTTGTTAGAGTGGGTGGGATTCCCAACCTATGTGGAGAATATCCTGGAGAGCGACGACCGCCGTCTGTATGTCAGAGAAGCTCAGGGAGGCGACGAGGGCCATTCAGAGTCGAAGAAGCTCGGGTCTTCAGTAGAACAGCTGTTGTCCAAGAGGTAACAGAGTTCGGACTGAACTTGGTCCCCCAGGCCGAGTTCGGTCCAGGGGTTCCAGGGAGCTGTTGTTTGCTTCTGTTTGCATTTGGTCGCAAACACCGGCTCGACAAAGTTCGGTCCAAGTTCGGTGTTGCGGGCTGAACCAAAATTTTCAGATTTATTATGAACCGTTGGATCACATCCAACAGTCCAGGTTTAGTTGCGGGATTATTGGGTATACATTAGGTTTTTTCTAACCCTAATCTCATAACAACAAGGGAAAAAAGGAGGGAAGAGTACCATTGCAACTTTGGAGAGGAGAAAGAAGGATTCGAGGTCAATTTCGAATGAGGATTGTGTTCGGGTAATCTCTACTTGTCAACTTTGTTCTTCGTAGCCTTGTAAGCAATTTTTTGCTTCCAAGGGTTATGGTGATCCGTGTTGTATCGGAGGCAGAGGATGAGGGGGGGGGGGGGGGGGGGCAGAAGTTTGTAGATGGTGTATTCCTTTTATTTTATTAGTGAATGTTTCTCAAGTGTTGGACTACGATCGTTCCGTAGTTTTTTTCGCAATTTTTTTTTTATATCAAAATCTTGGTGCATGTTTGCGTGATTGATAATTTTTGTGGTTGATGTTTGTGGTTGTTTGTATTTTTGTTTGGTTCTTTTGCAGGACTTTTTGGTTTGAAAAATGTTTTCCACGTTTCGTTTTCAACCTTCTTTGTTTCAATTTGTGGGCATTAGTGCAACCTTAATAAAATATTAAAAGTTTAATATCAGCATATTCTAGCTCGAAAGAGAGTGTATTAGTAAGACATCATGAATGAATGTGACAGACTAACCAAATAATTAGAGAATCCAATTATTTATACATAAAAAAACAAAACCTAAATCACTAAGAGTCAAAATTTAAACCTAATATTGTACGATTGTAGGGCCATAATTTTCTACTCTTGGTTCTTCTATAATAATTTTCTACAAAGAGAACCTTTCCCTTGATAAATAATAATAAAGGCTACTTCAGTTTAAGTCCCTATAGGCTTACGTAAATTCACCGCGTAGTCACACATTGAGTCCGGGGGCGTGGCTGCTCCACAACAATTTTATATAGTTTTTGTTATATATATATATATATATATATATATATATATATATATATATATATATATATATATATATATAAAAAGGGATATGAGCCATAGATTCATATAGCTATATGAGTCAATACACATGAATAAAATATACTAGTGCACATGGATGCACATGGAATATAAAAATTCATTCGTATTGATCCATATGTACATGATTCATATAGGAATATGAGTATATAGTTCATATCCCGTTTACTCATATATATATATATATATATATATATATATATATATAACGTTCCATTATGACAATACTGTAATGTCAGATCAGTAAAATAATATATTTAAGGAACAATTTTTCAACAGAACATCAACTAATTATAGCAGTATATTTTAGAGAACATGTCTACTATAAACAAAGTAGTTTCAAAGCGTGCAACAAACAATAATTTTCTCTCTTTTTCAAAAATTTTTCTTCGAACCCGATGGAGACCGATTTTTTTTTCGACGGAGACTTACGGATTTTGGGTTTTAAAATTGGGGACAGGGGCAGGGATGATAATTAAAAAAATTCTCCGGTCAGATTAGGTCCAGTGAAACTTTTATTATAATTGACTATAGTGACAACACATTCTTTATTCAGAGCCAACATAATTAATGGATCACTTAACCTAAGCTGATTGGTAAATCATAATGTTCCTATTCGTATTAATCAATTAATAGGTTGATGCTTAATATATTATATTTTTTGAACTGTATTTATTATAATTTTTTTATATTAAGCGCTGCGTCCTCTGGACGAAAATTCTGACTATGCAACTGGGATTAAACCGTCTATATCTCAAATAAACCAAGTAAATCATAGGTTGAACGTTCTCACTCTAGAAATAGTACGATACAACTGGATCTATGAAGTGCAATTTAAATAGTATACCATAATTTGTTTGTGTGTGTGGGTGTAGGGGGAGGGGGACTAATTGGAAGTTCCTAAAATATTTTAAAATTAGTATTTGAATCCCAAAAATATTTAGTATAAATGTAGGATACTAAGATGATATTTAATTGTACTGACCGTTGAAAATATGTTAATAATTATATGAGGGTTATTAGATTTAGGTCCCAAAATATTTTTGTTCTTTTTTTTAGGTTTTAATTTAATTTATTTATTAACAGATTTTAATTGTCAACGTGTAAGACCAAAATACTAATTTTCGAATACCATATTTTAAGATAATATGCGTGAATTTCTAATTTTATATTACTTTTAAGTGTTGCATACTTTTTAGTTAGATTTTGTACCCCCAAGTAATTAAATGTACTAGTCCTAGTGGGTTCTGACCAATATATAAACATTGCAGGGATCTGAAGCCAAACTTTTCCAATATATTATATATAAGTAATTAGTAATGCTAAACCACTCTTTCATGGTTCATGATTGAGGAGCAAATTATTTGATGCTCACCTTCCACTTAGAATGATGCCAACGGAAGACCAGTACTTGTTTATTTAATTAAGGGCCGGCACACCCAAAAGATGCTATAAGAACCTTCTTCTGTACCTATTCGAAGTTCAGTCAGGAACAAAGCCGGACTTAATATGAGTTATGAAGCACTTGTTTCAGGTCCATAATTTTAGAAGGCACAATTTTTTTTTTGTAATAGTATATTATAGGCCATTGTAATTGGTTCTGACTGTATTAAATTTATATCTATCCAGCAACTGTAGCAAATGATCCATAAGAAGCGGGTTCTAAGTCCTTTTGAAGCCGGCTACGTATTACATATAAAGTACTACTGGTTTATTAGGTCCGGCCACATATATAAAGCATCTATGAGAGACAAATGTACAGTGGTACACAACATACAAAGGCTAATACTTTTTTAGATTTTTATTGGACATAATATACTGCAGAGACACCCGAACAACTTATAGTCTATACTCTGACCCATTAACTATGTAGTGCTAGTTAGTTAACTATAAGAGACTTTTTTTTTTAATTAATAAAAAAATAATATCTTATTAAAAAAAAAATATAACATTGGTAATAAATATGAACTAATAGATTTTGTTATTATCTATATTTAATATAGATAATAATAAATTAATATAGATAATTATAAATTAACTAATAGATTAAATCAATATATTTTGTTATCATTCATATAATTATAGATAATAACAAATTAGTATAGATAATAAAAAAAATCGAAAATAAAATTATCGAAGGTAAATTTTGGAGGTCGAAATATCATTTTTTTGCGATTCTAAAATTTTTCGAAGTCTGTCAAACGGTGAAACAGTTTATCCCGTAGTACTTTTCGATACGGTCATTTTGGCACAAACTGGACCTTGTTTCGATCTCTCAGTCAAAAGTTATGATACTTTAAAGTTTTAAATTTTTAAATTTTTGCTTGTAATATGTGCGTCTTGTTTCGGATGAATTTTTTTTACACGAATTGTGTTACTCTCGTCGAAAACATACAACTCGACCTATTGTTTGACGAAAAACGATTTTCAAACAAATAGACTCCGAGCTCGACGACAGACGTTATATTCTTACGGCATAATTTTTTAATTTTTGGTTGGTCAATGATAGCTTATTTTATGTTGTATGTTAAATTTTATTTTTTTCTAATTTATTTAAAAAATTATTGTACAACAACTTTTTTTTAAAAGAACTAAACCTAAATAAAACTAAACAAAAGCAATTAAAAAAAAAACAGTACAAAAAAATCCAAATTCTTTCATCCAAAAAAAAATCATCAAAAAAAAAACCTAAAAAACAAAACGAAGCCAAAAAAAAAAAAACCACTGTCACATTTTCGCCAACTTGGTTGACGAGAATTTGACAAACCAAAATTTTGCCATCGAGTTGGCGAAAATTTTACAAATAAAAAAAATTTCAGATTTTCGTCAACAGAGATGGCGAAACCTTTCGTGATTTCAAGATTTTATAAAATTGTTTCGTTTAGTTAATTTGCTCGTCTATCTATCTGTATAGGTCATCCCTTGCAATTCAATTGAAACAAGGGTCTCAGACTCTTCTTTTCAAAAATATTATCTGTACAGCAAATTTTTTGAACGAAAAAAACCACAAGCCAATATTCCGCCAACTGGGTTGGCGAAACTTTGGAATTTCCAAAATTTTGCAGACACAGTTGGCAAAAATATTAGTTTTCAAAATTTTGCGGCGAACTCTTTCTTTCCATCTAATTTTATCAAATTTTTTCGTTTTTTTTAATATATTTAAATATATTATCGATACAATAAATTTTTTGTTTTGTTATATATATAATACTATAATAGTTTAAATTGTTGTGACTTTTTTAATTTTTAATATATATTTATAATTTATTAATATATATTTTTGTAATGTTGATGATCCATGTTTGTTCGAATTGTATTTTCTTAATTTTTTAATATATTTTTTCTTCATAAATATGTTCTAGCTTTCGTATTTTTATTTTTAAAAAAAAATTATTAGAAAGAAAATTTATCTGGCCGACTTCTGAAGTCCTTAAAATATCTACTCGATTGGAATCAATCATTTTCCATTAGATGAGCTGTAGAATTTATTAATATATATTTTTATTTAAATTGTTGTTGATTATCTTTTATATGTGGTATATCAAATTATTGAAAAAGAACATGTTTTGATAATTTGATTGCATAGTCATTCCTATTGAGATTGAAATTTAATAATAGAAAAATTGAAAAATAAAATAATTTTGTATTTATTATAATTTTGTCGTTAATTATTATTATTTGTTAAAAAAATATTATTATTATTATACGGAAAAAAAAAAATAATAAAGACATTAAGCATTGAGGATACTACTTTTAAAATTTGTCTCAGATTCTAAAATCTAAAATACGTTGGTGGTGGCTAGAAAATAACCAAAGTATTAGGTCGTTAATTGGTGATTTGAAACCGAGGAACGTATGAAACTCGTGGGACTGACTCATCCAGTGGGTCTTTGAGGGAGCGTGGGACGTTTGTCACGTTCTACTTCTTATCTTCTTTTCTTTTTTGTGGTATTAAAGCTCATAGATTTACTAAAAAAATAATATCTAAATGGTGGCCTACGGACAAAGTTAATTACAATTTTTTTTTTTGAAAATTAGTTAATGACATTCTAACTTTGATATGTTGAGTTAAACTCTGCATAACGAGAAGAAAGGAGAAAGAAAAGGTTTTTCTTTTTATTGTTTGTTGATAAAAAAAATGAGTGTTTCTATTTACCTCCACCATTCCTAATTGCTAATTCTATTTCTAGAAAATTTACTGTAGCAAAATTAAATTATATTAAATTAATATAAACGAAACAAGGTTATCTAAATTAAAAATAAAAATACAGTCCGCCAACTCAGTTGGCGGAGAACAGACCGCAGCCGACACGTGGACAGCAAAAGGCCAACGTGAGTCTCAACCTAGACCCACTGCACAAAATTCGCCAACTGAGTTGGTCGATTTTGTGCTTGCAGCCAACTAAGTTGGTGAATTTTTGACAGTGGAGCCCGCGGGTTGGGTTGGGGTGGTTTGGTTTGGTTTGGTTGGTTGGTTTGGTTTGATTTTGTTTGTTTAATGAATTTTTTTAATTATTTATGTTTTGGTTTTATTTATTTAGTTTTATTTATTTAGTTTTTTTTAATTTAGTTTTGTTTTGGATTTTGATTTTTTTTATTTAGTTTTGTTTTGGATTTTGTTTTTTTCATTTAGTTTAGTTTTGGATTTTGGTTTGATTTTTATCTGGGTTTGAAATTTGGATTTTCGTTTGGATTGATTTTGCCCGAGTGACATCCTCTGACCCCGACTTTGCGGTGACGTTTCTCCTCCATCACTCGATCAAATTCTAATCTTTCTTTTCTGCTACGTTCACAACCCTACCCTCTTTAATCCCCTTCCAGTATTTTAATTTTAAACGGATTATTTTAAGAGAGAATCGAATGGAAAGTTGGACGAAAACCCATTTTTCAAAACTGTCAGATTTCAGTCCAACTACCCTTGTTCACGTCTAATTTTATATCAACTCGATTAATGTTTTACAAATACACTTGAATAGATTTTTAGAAAACATAACCAAGTTTAAAACTCATCTTTTAGTTTATTTTTATTTGCTCCCAATTTCTGTAAAATCAACTTCCAAAATCAAGAAAAATTTGTCTTCAAAATTTTAAAAAATTTCGATACGGGGTGCGTTCCGCCAAACAAGGCGACTTCGTCGCTTGAGATTACACCGAAAGGCGCGTATCGTCAATGCTGACGTGTAAAATTTTGCGGAACTTGATTTGGATGTGCGTGCACACCGGAATCAACGCGTATCCGTCAAAAAATACCATATCGACATGTTCCGACACTTGTCATAATTTCGTGTGTGATTGTCGTTTCGCAACGAAACTTGGACCATCGGATTCGCTGCGTTACGCTGGTCCTGTGACCCAAGTTTGGTTCGATTCTGAGAACGTTGACGAAACACCGTTTATAGGACAAAAAAAATACTAGTTTTTTTCTTCTTTATTTAGTTTTTTTTTCTTATCAAACATTGCAAAAGGAATTTTTTTTTTATAATTTTCTAAAAAAACCAATCCTTTTTTTTTCCTTTACAATTAATTTATTTAAATTTTATTTCGTTAAAGTAAATTTTCTTAAACCAGATTCCAAAACTAAACTAAATCAAAAAAACTAAATAAAAAAAAATCAAAATTCAAAACAAAACTAAATAGAAAAAAACTAAGTAAAAAAATCCAAAACATAACTAATTAAAAAAACTCTTTAAACAAATCAAATCAAACAAACCAAACCACCCCAACCCAACCCGCGGGTCCGACTGTCCAACATCCGCCAACTTAGTTGGTTGATTTTGTGCAAGTACAAAATCGGCCAACTAAGTTGGTGGATTTTGGGCAGTGGGCCCAAGTTGGGGCCCACGTTTGCTTTTTACTGGCCACGTGTCGGCTGCGGTCAGTTCTCCGTCAACTGAGTTGGTGGACTGTGTCTTTATTTTTAATTTAGGTAAATTTTTTTCGTTTGCATAAATTTAATATAATTTAATTTCGCTACAAGAAACTTTTTGTTCTATTTCTCTTACATTTTTATTTTTATTACTATGTTATTTGTATTTGTGTTTACCCTCGAGAAAAAAAGGCCTAAAAATTAAATGAGAAAAAAATCACATCCATTTTAAATGAGAAAAAAAAGAAAAAAAAGTATATATTGATTATAATTTAGAGTTATTTGTATTACCCCATTACTAAGGCATAATAATGTTCCTCTCCTACCATTTTTATTTTTATTACTACTACATTCCATTTATCAAGAGTTGCCTTTGGGGTGTGGGGTGGGGTGGGAGAGAGGATAAATGCAAATAACTCTTTGTGATGAAACATAATAGAAAAAAAAGAAAAAAGAAAAAAGAAAAACAGAATTAAGCATTAGTAATTGAAGAGAGGAAAGATAAATATAAATAATTCTAAAATTTACCAAATATGATAAATTTGTGTATCTTTTCTTTCAAGCTAATGATGAGCGTAGTGAATTATATATTTATCATTAGATTCAAGTATTAGCGTTAAAACGAAAGAAAAACAAGAATTATATATTTATCAAATATAATATGATATAAATAACACATAACTCATGTAAGGTCCTACTGGAAAAGAGAATGGAAAAAAAGGTGAAAAATAGTTTCTCCGTAGCCCCTCTCAAAAGTTCCAATAAAGGATACAAACAAAACTTCTTATAAGGCAAGATACATTAGAACCATGAGAAGTTAGTTCCCAATTTATTTAGGTTTCATTCGAGATGTTAATCGGCCCAGACTGACCCAGTCCGGGCCTAGAGTTGATCTGGTTTGACCGGGTCTGGGCCAGGTCAGCCTTAGCCTAAAGAGGAGATGGACCGGACTAGCCAGGATCGGAGACTTGGAAGACTAAACGTAGCTTGGACCGAACCCAGAATGGATGGCCGAGCTTGACTGGGCTGGGTTTGGCCTGGTTAAGATCCGGGGTCCGGGTCCGATTTGGCTCGGGATAGATTAAAAAAAACTTGAGGAATAAGAAATTGAAGGAATGAAGTAAGAGAATTTTACTAATTTGACTAAATTTAAAATTTTGATATAATATTTTTTATAAACTTAAAAAATAAGACTAAAAATTTTATTTACAATTTTTTGATTTAATATTTTCAAGTCTTATATAAACCCCCACTCCCAAATTTCTAGTAGTATAAATTTTTATCTAGATATTATTTATCATGTTTGTATATATATATATATATATATATATATATATATATATATATATATATATATATATATATATATTAATTATGTTTCTGATTTCTATAAAAATATTGCTATGGATACAAAAACCTCTATATCAAAGATTGAAGAAAAATCCTACTCCTTGGAGTATCAATCACACTAAAGCTGTTCAGCTTATAAAGCAAAAGGTTAAATGCCTACCTTGCTTACACCTTGCCAATCCAGACTGGTCAAAAGTTATTGAAACAGATGCCAGTAATATTGGTTATGGTGGTATACTCAAACAAATAGATCCCAATAATAAAGATCATGTTATCCTTGTTAGATCCCAAAAGTTGTTCTAAAGAATTTCAGGACAAATACGAATAAACTACGAATGGGTTCTCTGGAAATTTTTATAGTATAAAAAGTTATAAAATGTCTGGATATAATTCCAATAATTATAACTGCAGACAACCACTTTGTCCTTGGAGAGCTGTTGTTCTTTGTTAGGATGAAGCGCCCAAGTTTGTGGAGTAAGAATATTTTTGATGATTACCTTGCTTTATAAGCTGAACAACTTTAGTGTGATTGATACTCCAAGGAGTAGAGTTTTTCTTCAATCTTTGATATAGAATTTTTGTATCCATAGCAATATTTTTATATAAATCAGAAACATAATTAAGAGCACCCATAAATCTCTGAAGTTGCTTAATGTCAGTAATTTTATCAGAAAATTTTGAAGCAAATTCGATACTCCTGTCAATGGATATAATAGTGTTATTAACAATGTTATGACAAATAAATCTTATTTCTGTCTGGAATAATTTTATTTTTGGGGCAGAAATAACAAGACCATTTTTAATAGCTAAATGTTTAAAAACATTTAAATGCTTAAAATGCTCTTCAATGGTATTAGAGAATATGAGTATGTCATCAATATAAGAGAGAATAAAAGTATAATATTGAATAAATACTTTATTCATAATATTCTGAAATTCAGAAGGAGCATTTTTAAGGCCAAATGGCATTCCATTCATAGTGTCCAAATGGAACTGTGAATGCAGTTTTATATTTATCTTTTTCTTCAATTTGAATCTGCCAGTAACCTGACTTTAAATCAAATTTAGAAAAGATTTTTGCATTAACAATTATGTTAAGCAAGTCTCTTTAACTTCTTCTTCATAAGCCTCGACTATAATTTTTTGAACATTCTTGTCCTGAGTCCAGTCCCAATAATTGGGATCGTTTTATGTTAATAATAATGCTGAAAAAGAAAGAGGTGTTCCATGGTTAGTTATTATCATCATTGTTTATAATCCGATCAACAGATTCAATCTGTTATTATAAAAGATAAAGAAAAATCTATTGATCATTCATTTTTATCAAAAATAGATCTTTTTATTACCCACAAATGGTATATAAAAATTGATCTAATTATAAACAATGAATCAATGATTTATAATCTCATAGCCTTAGTTGACAGCGGTGCTGATTTGAACTGTGTCAAAGAAGGAATTATTCCATTAAAATATTGCGAACGCACTACTCAGACTCTGAGTGCTGCTAATAACAAAGCTCTTACAACACCTTTTAAGGTTATAGATGTTCATATCTGTAAAAATGATGCATGTATTCCCTTGCACTTCATTGTTGTAAAAGAAATATCACAACATGTTATTCTAGGAACTCATTTTCTAGAAAAACTTATGCCAATAAAAAAAATTAATAAACAAGACATTTACACTTGTTACAAGGGAAAGAATACTTTCGAATTTATCACAAATCCTGTGTTAAAATTCTAAATGAAATCAAAGAAGTTGATCTAAAGAAAAATCAGATAAACTTTATAGAAGAAGAATTTTTTTAACTATCTATTATAGATCAGTTAGAAAAATTTGAAATAAAAAACAGAATAAAACAAGTTGAAGAGGAATTTACAAGTCAAACTTGTAGTAATATCCCAAATGCTTTCTATCACTACCACATTTTTAAAAAAAATGGTATTTTAGTAATTTTATATTTAATTAAATATTATGCATGATAAATAATTATTTGTTGTATTATTTAATTATTGTTAGATGTTAGTTATTTAATTTGGACTTGTGTTAGTGGACCTAACTAGTTTAGTTTAGACTCATGGACCAACATGTATTAATTGTTAGAATTTAGTCCATTTAGAAAGCCCATTGGTTAGGAGGATGATTAAAATTAATTAAACCATTAGACTAGAAGCTTCCCTCCTTAATTATTTATTCCTAAGAGGCCCCAAGGGGTATAATGGATATTACATAGTAGCTTGAGGAAGGGGTAGAGGGGGCCGGCCTATTAAAGAGGGGGAATTGATTTCTTTCTCGTCTTTTCATTTGCAAACTAGATCTAGAATTTCCTTCAACCAAATTCCTTTATTTCCATATCATTTTCCTACCAAATTTTATCCCAATTCTTTCCCAAATCACCATTGGAGGCTAGTGGAGTAAGGATCTAGAATGAGGAAGCAAGGATCTACAAAGAGGAGTAAGGATCTACAAGTTTGAGGCTAATTTCATCACATTTGGAGGTTTCATTGGGAATCCATCTCCCAATAGGTATAATTTATTTTTCCCCTTAATTTAGGTTCTAAATCTGAGATTTAACTATGTAAAATCAACCCATATGCATAGGCTACTCATAGGATTTGGTTTTGTGTTCATATGAGGCCTTTTGTGAAAGTTATGGTACTTTTTGTGTTAATTTTGAGAGAATTCCGAGATTAACATTTGTTGTGTGTGTCATTTGGTCATATAGATCAATTTGGCATGTGCTTGTGTGTTTGTGGCTAGTGTCGTGTCCACAATTGGGTACGTATAGGTCGTATCCCAACAATTTGGTGATACGTATTGATTTGGGGGTTTTCCTTCCGACACGGGACTTTGAACATGTCACATTTTGACACGGACACGTAGATTTGTGTTTGACTCTTCGTGTGTTCATAAATGATATATATGACTTGTTCGTGTCCTTCGGGGTACGTTTGGATGTGTGGTGGACTCGTGTCGTATGCGTATCCTAGATCTAGTGGGATACGGGGTGATACGTTCCATGTGTTGTGCAAATTAATTGTAGATCTATTTTTTCTTGTGTCCTTATTCATGGTGAGGTGTAATTATATATATGTATATATATATATATATATATATATATATTGTTGTGTATATATATGTATGTAATATTGTGTCTTAGATCTATGTATCTATGTATATACTATATGTGTATTTATTGTTATGTAGCTATTTTTCTACATGTAAGCATATTTATATATTATAGTATGTATATATATGTATATATTAAATAGATACTTATATGTTGTTATATTTATAATTATATAATATATGTTTTATATTGTGTATGTGTTTATATGTACGTATACGTATGTGCGTTGTTATAAATATGTTACTATGTATATAGGTACATATTACTATGTAGATATTATGTACATATATATATGTGTGTGTGTATGTGTATTTATTAGTTTTAATTATATGCATATATTTAGTATATATATTATATTGTGTATATATATATATATATATATATATATATATATATATATATATATATATATTAGAGATAGAAGAGAGCAGGAGTTTAGCGACAGCAGCAAGCGTCGCTGAATGCAGCAGTAGCAGCAATAACAGCAGCAGCAGCCGCTATAGCGACAGCAGAAAGCGTCGCAGCAGCAGCAGCAATATCCAACAGCAGCCGCAATAAGAGCATCAGTGACAAACAGCAGGAATCCATCACTATAACAGCAGTATCAGCAGCCGTAACAGAGGCTATAGCGATGGCTTTGGCGACAACAACATAAATTCGTCACTAAAACAGTAGAGTATCAGCAACAACAGTGGTTTCAGCGACATCAGGCAGGGGCCTTAGCGATAGTTTGGCAGTTTTTATAGTTATTATATATATATATATATATATATATATATATATATATATATATATATATATATGGTAATTGATATATATGTGTAAATATGTTCCTAATGGCTAATAGTATTTTAATAGACTATATGTATAATATTTAGTGTAGCATATATTATTTTTAAAGGGTAGTTAGTATAAGTAAAGTATTGGGTATTACCTTGAGATACCAAGGTAAGTACCAAGGTAATTGGGGATACCCAAGGTATTGGGTTTGGGTATCAATATTATGGGTTAGTGTGGTGATACCAAGTTGGTTCAAAACCAAGGTATCCATTTAATGTTGTATTTAGAATTTTATATAATTAATAATTGTTTGATATGTATATGTGATGCTTTACCTATTGTTTTACGTATCCTGAGATACGGTATTCTAGTATCCTAAGATATAGTTTATGACCTAGACTTTAGTATTTGAACCCAATATCTTTGTGTTAGACTCATGCAACCTAGAAATATGTAGTTGACCATAGTTTGACCATAGTTGACTTAGAGTTGTCTTGTTGACCTAGAAGTTGACTAGTTTAACTTATTTTTCTTTCCGAAACCTTGTATTAATGTTATATTCCATATCTAGGTCTTGGAGGCACCGTATCAGACATCTGTGAGAATATTTATTGGACTTCAGGTGAGTACATTCTCTGATAGTTCTTATTTATGATATCCCCTATGTACATTATATCTAGTATAGATATCCTTGTTTCTTGACACAATTGTTACACGGATTGGTATATCCGGATCTCGTCATGAGATGTTATTCCTTATATATGGTGTATCTTGTGCAAGTCTTGTTTTATTGGTTATCTTGTGCATGTACAGACACTGATTCTCGGGGAGATTTGCTACATTCCTAGAGAATCCTGTGCCATAGCATACCATGGTTGGATCTACTATACCAGTCGGGGATGGGGAGTATTTTAGTGTAGATATGTGATCACACCCTCCTTGTGCATATCTTGTTCCTTGTGTGTGTTGATCATACACCGCACGTGTCACGCCCCAGTCCCAAAATACCGAGGGACTGGATGCGTGATTATGGCCAGCAGCATTCACCGATGGACAAACCCAATTTAATGGATCCATCGGGCATACTTAAGCTGTATTACATCAGTCAGGGTTTTACTATTCTCATCCACAGATATAAGATAGCAATAACATCCAAAAGAAATATTAAACAACAACGGTCAAAGTAAATAAAATTGGAGAACAATCCGATATTAAGTCTGTTTACACAAGTTCTCAAAGACAGGAAATAAATAGTTTAAATTAACAAGAATTAAAGTCTATTTGCCATAATACTGAGCAGGGCGAAGCAATTGTTCAGGAGAAGTCCTCAGCGATCACCTCGTCCTCAGGTTCAGGTACTGCTCCGAGTAGTGCCCCTGTTCCGTACACCTCAGGGTAGATCTCGTCTGCTATAACTGGAGAACAAAACCAGGTCCTCAGCGGGACGTAACAAGGTACAGAAGAATACGAGCCAAAATACAGGGAATGAACATGTAAGTCAACCAAGATGTTAAACACAAGAGAAGCACAATAAATTATTAAGTCTAAGACAGTGGCATGCCGATGTTGCTATCCGGGTAAATAATTAAACCAGCTAAGTGATCATGCAAGTGAGAGTTATTATTCATACTCAGGCTGAGACTACTACAGGATCAGTGACAAGAAACCATAGCAGTGTTTTCTCGAAGGGCCAGTACAGGTGCCAAAGCTCTGTGTCAGAGACTAGGACACTTCCAGATAATAATATATAATATTTATTCAGCCTTGATATGGTAATACTCTCCCCACCCAATGTAATCTCACGTCACAGATCTCAATGTTCATGTTACGCAAGATTTAAAACTAATGCAGTCAGTCTTTTAATAAGTTCTAAGAAAATAAGCTTAAATCATGAAATCTATATACTATACAAAACCCCTTGAATAATCAGGAAGATTCTGTATCATGCTTTGTGTCAGGTGTCCTGGGTATAAAATACTTGATAGGGCAAGTACAACAGTCACAGAAATTAGAGCAAGAGATTCAAAATGAATTAAATACTGCATTTAATGGCAAGGTACACTTGCCTGGATTTTTGGCTCCAAATGTTGCTCTGGCTTCAGCTGGATTTCCAAGCAGTACTCCGGTTGCTGAAATAGACATCACCATCAGGTCCAGAACACTTCAATCAGCTAGGAATGCCTGTCCTTGAGTCCAATTTTGGAGACAAGGGCAAAAACGTTATTTTCGGGACAAGGCGGGGTCCAGATGTGGGCCGCTTTGCACCGAAAAATGTGCCAGGGTCAAAGGTCTCAAAAATAGTCAAACTTAGTGTCAACAGGTCAGGAACGATGATACGAACCCAACGGAACTTCCAGAATTGGATTTCGATGAGCCGTTCTCAAAATCGCCCGTCGGTTGGAGCCTGTGGGGCCCACGACACACGATTTTGTCAACGTTCTCAGAATCGAACCAAACTTGGCTCACAGGACCAGCGTATTGCTACGAGTCTAATGGCGCAAGTTTTGTCTCGATCTGACTTGTGTACACTAAGTTACAACGAGAAATAGAAGGGTCGGATACGGGGCGATGTCCGCGGATACGCACTGATTCTGGTGTGCACGCACATCCGAATCAGTTTCTGCGAAAGCCTGCACGTCCGTATCAACGACTCGCACGTATCTGTGAAGATCGCACGCGACCAAGTCGTCCCGTTTGGCTGGGCGTACTCGATTCCGGGGTGAAACAGGGTCTAGTTTTTCCTGTTTTTGGATCGCGGTGTGCGATCACCACAGGACGCGATGCCCCGAGCGGTTTGTCCGGGCACCGAGAGGGTCATACAGGCTACGCGATACAATTTACGGAATTGAATTCCGAGCTACGAGTCAAAAGTTACGAATACCTGAAGTGGGTCTGAAAATCAGCGATTACTCGTGTCCGACACGACACTGTGTCCTGTGTCAACACTGCTCTTGTGTCCGGCTGAGCTGAATCGTGTCCTGCTGTGTCCTCAGCTAGGGTTTACTGTGTCCAGCTACTGTGTCGAGTCTGTGTCCGGCCGAGCTAGGGCTGAGGCGGCGTTCGTCGGCAGAGCTGCGGCGAGGCAGGGTCTGGAGGAGGCGAAAGAGGGCTGGCCGGTGGGAGGCGCTGGCTAGGGTGGCCTCGTCGGGGACGGTGAGGCTCGGCGGGGTTAGGCGGAAGCTTCGCCGGGAGAGGGTGGTGGAGAGGGAGGCCAGGAGGTCGGGAACGGGGTCGAGCGGGGCGGCGCTCGGGAAGAGGAGGAAGGAGCAGAGAACTCCGGCGAGGTCTAGGGGCGGAGCTCCGGGTGACTAGGGTTTATATAGAGGGGATTTGGGAGATGACTGGTCGGCGGTTGAACGGGGGAGGCGGCCGGACAGGGGAGTCGGAGCGGCGCTGGCAGGCGAGGCGGCGCTGGCGTTGCGGAAGCGAGGCGGTCGGCAGGTCAGCCGGCGGGGGTGACGGACAGTCGGCTCAGACGGTTTGGGGAAGAAGAGGATTCGGGTCGGGTTATTGACGGGTCGGGTCAGGTGGATCCGACCCGATCCGGATTCAATTGTGCGGGTCGGTTCGGGTTAACGGGTCGGGTCTGGGTTGGACCCGGATCCGACCCGATAAGAGTTTGGTAAAAAAAATAAACCGGTCCGGTTCGGTTCAGATTGGTTTCGTTCGGTTTATTTTTAAATAAACCCAGTTTATTTGGGTTTAATTTACTAAATCTGGTTTAATTAGTTTAATTAATTAATTAGTATTTAGGGCTTTAAAAATTCATCCGGGGTCCAATAAATTCCCGGAAAATTACCCTAGGTCTGGTTTTCTATTTTACACCATAAAATATTATTTTCATAATATTTTACTATTATTTAATAACAATTAAAAATCCTTTAATAATTAAAGAACCTGAATTTAATTAGAGAAAATTCCAGAAATTACAGAAAAATGTAAAAATCCAATAATTAAAATTTTCTAAAAAAATCAGGGGGATTACAATCTACCCCCCTTAAGAGGATTGCGTCCTCGCAATCAAAGATTAACCAGCCAACAGAGATGACATGGTTGCAACCATTTGTTCGAGGCACATCAAAATCAAGGAGCACCTAGGAATATATTTTTTTTTTCCTAAGCATTAAAAGTTATGCAATTTCCCAAATATGGGAAATCTAGAAAATTACAGTTTTAGAAACCACCAGGTTATCTTTAAAACATATTGGTTCAACAATTCTGAGTTATTATCAAGTTCAACACTAGATTAACACTAGGTTATTAATTATTAACAAGTTAAAGTTATCAGGTCAAGTCTGGGGTCATGAACCAGCAGGCGCAACTAAAACAATGCTAGAAACGGAACAACTATAAAGACTTACTCGCATTAGCAACTCCATGGTTCTGCGCTTCTCCCACAATCATCGCGAAACTTGGCCGCGTCCTTGAGGTGGTGCTCTCTGCTGCTGCTGGGCTTGCTGGTAGGGTACTGCTTGATGTACCAAGGGTGGCCTTGGTTGATGTCCTCCTGGTGCTGGTAGAGCTTGTGGGTTCGCTCTTGGTGCTTCCCTACGACCAGGGCAGTCCTTTACTGCATGCTGTCTGGATCCACAACCTAAGCACAGTCCGTGTTTACGTCTACACTCCTTCTCAACATGGCCTATCTTGCCGCAGTAATAACAAGTAGGAAGAGTCAGGATTTTGGATGCAGATCCCTGTGGTGCTTGATGCAGATGAGGTTTCTTGGCAGCTTCTCCATTGTTTGCTCTAGCTGGTACTGATGTGGAAGGCCTCTTCAGACTGGTTTCTCTCCTGGTGACGCGCTCCATGCGTCTAGCTGCAGCAAGGACGTCCGTGTACGAAGTTGGTACGACAGATCCAATCAGTTTCTGTAGTTCGATGTTGAGTCCGTCGAAAAACTTCTCGGCCTTCTCTACTTCTGTCGGGATCAATGTAGGAGCGAAGCGACTCAGACGAATGAACTCGGCATTGTACTCTTCCACCGTCATAGCATCCTGAGTGAGGCGATTGAACTTGTCCCTCAGTTCTGATCGAGCGATGGCCGAAATGTACATCTCCTGGAAGAGTCTGGAGAACTCTTCCCAAGTAACTCGGTCTGGTCCGAGCCTGGTCTCTTCGGATAGCCACCAGTGATGAGCATTGTCCGTCAATTGCATTCTGACGGCGGTCATCCAACGTTCTTGGGGAAGCTCAGCTGCTTCTAATTGATGACGAATATTGGTGAGCCATTCATGCACTTCTGTTGGTCCCTCCTTGCCAGAGAAAGTACGGGGCTTCAGTTGTCGGAAATCAGTGATAGAGCCCGTCGGTTGCCGTCTAGCTGGTAGGTTGGCCTGCTCCAGTGCATTTACTAGACTGTTCCTCAAGTACTCAGCTTCGCGACGATGGGCCTCAGTTTGGACTTGTTGCTGAGCTTGCATCATTGCGTAGAACATCTGGAACATCTGCTGTCCATCCATTGCTTGGCCTGGTGGAAAGACAGGCATCTGTGGAGTGAACTGGGGCGGAGGTGGAATATCATCACTCCGAAATCGGGAAGATTGCGGATCTGCTTGTCTGCTTCGGTGAGTAGAGGGATCTCCACTTAGTAGCGTCACTTCATCTTCTCCGTAAGTGACTTCAGCACCTACTGGTGTTCTTGCTGGAGTTCTGTCATTTTCTTGTGAATCTATTTCTCTGCATCAAAATAAACTATAAGAGGCGCACAGGAATCAAGGTAAGATGCAAGTCAAAAATTAGTTCGAATACGATACAGATATCAAGAACGTTTGCAAGCAAGTGGATGAGATCCTAAAACTTATCCTATTCTTATTACAGGCTTGTTCGGTCCCTAAGTTGAAACCGAACATTTTAGTCGTTGACCTGCATGGGCCACCACAAAAACCATGTCACGCCCCAGTCCCAAAATACCGAGGGACTGGATGCGTGATTATGGCCAGCAGCATGCACCGATGGACAAACCCAATTTAATGGATCCATCGGGCATACTTAAGCTGTATTACATCAGTCAGGGTTTTACTATTCTTATCCACAGATATAAGATAGCAATAACATCCAAAAGAAATATTAAACAATAACGGTCAAAGTAAATAAAATTGGAGAATAATCCGATATTAAGTCTGTTTACACAAGTTCTCAAAGACAGGAAATAAAGAGTTTAAATTAACAGGAATTAAAGTCTATTTGCCATAATACTGAGCAGGGCGAAGCAATTGTTCAGGAGAAGTCCTCAGCGATCACCTCGTCCTCAGGTTCAGGTACTGCTCCGAGTAGTGCCCCTGTTCCGTACACCTCAGGGTAGATCTCGTCTGCTATAACTGGAGAACAAAACCAGGTCCTCAGCGGGACGTAACAAGGTACAGAAGAATACGAGCCAAAATACAGGTAATGAACATGTAAGTCAACCAAGATGTTAAACACAAGAGAAGCACAATAAATTATTAAGTCTAAGACAGTGGCATGCCGATGTTGCTATCCGGGTAAATAATTAAACCAGCTAAGTGATCATGCAAGTGAGAGTTATTATTCATACTCAGGCTGAGACTACTTGTCACTACCACTTTTCCATATAAGGGCATTTGTGTAATTTAACTATTTTAAAATAATTATGTATTAAATGATTTGCTGAGTTTTATAACTATTATATATTGTTAATAATATTTAGTTTTAGGTCTAACCCTAGAAATCCATTAGGACAACCCTAATGAGTAAACCCTAGTTAGAAAACCCTATTCTAGCAAAACCCTAGAATTTAAATTTTAGGGTGAACCCTCAAAACCCTAGACTGACTTAACCTGAGTCTATTAGGTTCTACATGAGAGGGCCAAGGGGTTTAACCTAAAAACTAGGCATAGAAACCCTAAACCTAGGTTTAATATAAAAAGAAGCCTCTCACAAAGCCATCATTCATGTAAACAGGAGAAACCCTAGCCTCCACTAGAGAAATCCATCTCCCCACTCCAAAATTCGAAACCCTAACCCTAGGTTCCATTTTCTCCACCTCCAAAGCAAGAGAAACAAAGAACGTGGGTCAGGGAGCCTTGGAGAAGAAGAGCCTCGTTGAAGAAACCTTCCCCTGCAGGTAAAACCCTAGTTCTACTCATTTAAATTCTGTGTACAGATGATAATGGCCATTAGGAACCCCAAATCTGTGTGTAGTTCGATTTTAGGGTTTTTTGGATTAGGTTTTGGTGACCAACATAGTTTTTCCCAATTAACAGAACCCTAACCCTAGATATTCGAAGGTAGGTTGATTTCATCTCATAGGGGTAGGTTTAACTCGATTTCTTAGGGCTGTGATTGAGGATTTATGGGGTTGTATGTAAATCGGCTTCCTGCCCTTCCTGTGTTTGATGAAATGTCTATTAGGGTTTTCTTATCTAGGTATTCTAATTTCTGTATAATTGATGTATGAATCTATATGCATATATATGTATTGTGTGTTGGGGGCATTCATTTGTACATTAAGATTTGGGAAACAGGGTGCAGTCGGGCAGTTGTGCTGTGTGGTGGGAGGATGATGTAATGAGTTGAGAACTGTGTATTTCTGTGTGCAGTCGGGTTGTGTAGGTTGGAGTGTTGCTGTGCAGATCCAGTTGTGTAGCAGTGTCTACTAGTGTATTCCTAGTGTATCAGTAGATAGGAATCCCTATATGTGTAGAAGTGCAGTGAGTACTAGGTATCCCTGTGCTGTGGGTGTTTAGAAGAGGGGAAATTCTGTGCAGGTGATACTGTGTGTCCTTGTTCAGAACCTGTGTGTGTGAGGGTATTACCTAGGTGTTAGATGACCTGTGTTTACTGAGAAATTCTCAATGTATCTCCTATATGAACTAATGTGTTTGTAGAGTTTGCATCAGTGTGTAGGTATTTAAGGTCCTGTGTGTTCAGTGTGTGCAATAAGCATACCTAGTGTATTAGACACCCATTGCATATTGTGTGAGGGTTGTGTTTATTCCTTGCTGTGCAGATTCAGTTGGTGAATGTGTGTTCCAGTAGGGTATAGGTTAGTGCCTCAGAATATGTATATGTGTGTGGCTGTAGGTCAGTAACTTGAGGGTTTAAATGAGCAGATATCAGTTTATGTGTGTGTTGTGTATCAGAACCTAAGTGTCTCAGTGAATTATATATGTGTGAGTATCCCAAAACCTGTGCATGTGCAGTGAGCTATATTAGTGCAGTTAGTACTGTGTCAGTATAGGTGTATCTGGTCAGAGAACTGTGTATTTTTCCTGTGTGTTTCAATATTCAAATCTGGGTATCAATAATTGTGTGTATATGTATGTGGGTACCTTATATGAACCAGTGGATTTGTGTGCAGTGGGTGAAACTCAGGTTGGGGTACCAAATTAGGTGCCTGTGTGCATCAGTAGGCTGTGACTGTGTGCAGAGTGAGATGGGAAACCATGTGCATTCAGACTTGTGCAAGACTGTGAGGAACTGTGTAGTGTGTAGCAGTTTCAGTTGTGTAAACTGTGAATTTCCTGTGTCCCTATGTGTGTATCCAAGTATGGAGTTAAGGTGAGTGAATTGTGAGGGTGTAAGGTGATGTAGCAGGGTATTTAAGTTGGGGAGAAATCTGTTAAACTGTGTATCAGTCATAGGTGTGAGTAGAATTGAAACCTGGGTGAGTATGTATCAGTTAGATAGGGGCTTGTGTGCAGTGTATTATTGTGGCTGAGGGTATATGTGTATCAGGTTTTGAGGTTGAGATCCAGTCAATGTCTACATCAATAAATTGTGTGATTAGTGCCTGTGTGTGTGTGTCTAGATGGGTATATGTGTGACAGTTCAGTATGTCAGAAATAGCAAGTAGGTCTCTTGCATGATAGATACTAGATAACCCTGGTAGACATGAAAATAAGCATCAAAAGGGAGTATCAGAGTGTATGGCTATTGATGTGGGTTAATGGTATTAAGCATGTGAGTAAGGTATAAGTTAAGTCACTAAATAAACACTATCCTATATATATATTGGGTAAGTATATTTATAAGCCATATATATATATATTATTACGACTCACTACATAGTCTATATAGCTATATGATACCTAGTATCTAGATACTCATGAGATGGACCTAGAAACCTAGTCACAACCTAGTTTTAACTAGTATTAGTTAACAATAGCTAGTATGAACCTAGAAGCAAGGTATTAACTAGTTTTGACCAAAAACCTAGAGTTGACTTAGTAAACCTAGTATAGACCTAGAAACGACCTAACACCTCATTTCAACCTAGCTAAGACCTAGAATAGCTAGTTAGTAGCAAAATTAGACCAATTGACTCAGTTGAACCTAGTATTGACCAGTAAACCTTAGACATGGCCTAGAAACCTCGTTTTTAATTTGTTAAGCATGTTATTCTTTTAATTCATTAATTAACATTGAATTTCCATAAATAGGTCATTGTGTTTCCATTTTGGACCTCGATCCTCACACCTTGCTCAGGACCACAGGCGAGTACATTCTCTGACAGTTTTCATGGTTGATTACTTCTATAAATTGTAGTGTATTTCATACTTGATTCCGACACTATGGATACACGGGTTAGCACCCTAGATCCCCATCACGAGGAGTCGTGGTTGGAATCCATCGTGCTAGCTGGGGGATGGGGAACTATTAGTAAATTGTGTGATCATATCCAAATATTATATGTACCATAGCTCACCCCACTTCTCACGTCGGGTGCAGCCTGACCACTTATATGCTCCATAGCTGTTATATATGATTAGCCTGACCATTATATGCACCATAGCTAACCATGTGGTTAGCCTGACCTAAAAGAATCATAGCTAATCATATATAACCAGCCTGATCCAGTCCCAAGCCGATCACATAATAAACTGATATTTCAATCACTTAGCTAGATGTTTTATCTTTATTCAGATTACTGTTCTAGCAGTCACTATTTATTGCTCATTGCTAGATGCTTTATTGTCTATTTCATTTCTCCAGTACTTCACATGTTCAGCTTTTATTTCCATCATGTATCTCTTACACTGTTTATAGATTTTGTCAATTTAATAAAACTGCTGTTAGTGCTTGTGCTTCGCTCCAATCCTGACTGGATAACAACATTTTCAGAGAACCTGGAGGACTTTTGCCCTACTCATTATGGTCCAGGAATAGAGGAGGATTTTACCCCAGAAATCTCAGAGGAGGTGCCTGTCCTAGAGGAGAACTTGCCTGCCCATGTTTAGATTATTTTTCTGCATTTTTATTTTAGACTGAGACTGAGACTGAGATGTATCTATTTTATTTGTGACTTTGTGAGGTCATCTAGACCCAGGATTTGAATTGAACTTCTTGTGGTTGGTTTAATAGAACTCTTTTCAATTCTCATCGTGCCATTATTCTTATAGCTGTGATTGAGTATATTATAGAACTGTGGTTTATTTTAGCATTGTCCTCCGTACGGAGTTGAGACTATTGACAGGATGTACTATATTTGTGACCTAGACAGCGTTCTACCGCCGATGCTGCGGCGTAGGCTGGACGTACCCACGACTCATGCCCAAATTCCGGGTGCGGGTCGTGACACGTTTTTAGTGGTGGCCCATGCAGGTCCAGTCATAGTCTTAGACTGTTTTAGGAAATAGGAATTAGGCCAAGGATATGCTCGATCACAATTAGGGAATGGACTGGTTGAGTAGGCATCATGCTACTATAGATTGTTATAGAGGCAGAGTATTGTTTAGACCACCAGGAGAGCCAGAATTTGAGGTCGTCAGAGGAGCAGCGGAACAGAGCAGGAGCACATTTTGCGGAGCCAGGACGGAAGAGGAGGAGTTGCCACATCCTCTAATTGCGGAGTTTCTGGATGTATTTCCAGAAGAATTGCCAGGCTTGCCGCCAGACAGAGATGTTGAATTCTCTATAGACTTGGTTCCAGGAGCGGAGCCCATTTCACAACATGTCTATAGAGTCAACAACAGCGAGCTGGCAGAACTGAAGAAGCAAGTCGAGGAGCTGCAGGACAAGGGTTTCATCAAATCCAGTTCATCACCATGGGGAGCTCCGATATTGTTCGTACCGAAGAAGGACGGCACGGTGCGCATGTGCATTGATTATAGAGCTTTGAACAATATCACTATCAAGAATAAGTACCCGCTGCCGAGGATAGATGATCTTTTCGACCAGTTGAGCGGGGCGAGGGTGTTTTCAAAGATTGATTTGAGGTCAGGTTATCACCAGGTGAAGGTGAAGAAAGAAGACACGCCGAAGACAGCTTTTCGGACCAGATACGGCCAGTTTGAGTTTCTGGTGATGCCATTTGGTTTAACCAATGCACCGGCAGTATTCATGAACTTGATGAACAAGGTGTTCCACCAGTACCTTGATAAGTTCGTAGTGGTGTTCATCGACGATATTCTTGTGTATTCCAAGACCCCGGAGGAGCACGAAGAGCACCTGAGATTGGTCTTAGAGACTCTCAGGAGGGAGAAGCTGTACGGGAAACTCTCTAAGTGTGAATTTTTCCTTGACAAGGTCGAATTTCTTGGGCATGTGGTATCGGGTGACGGAATCTCGGTTAACCCACAGAAGATCGAGGCAGTAGAGTCGTGGGCTACCCCCAGTTCGGTAGCTGAGATCAGGAGTTTTCTCGGGCTAGCAGGATACTACAGGAGGTTTGTACAAGACTTCTCCAAGATTGCAGCGCCGATGACCAGACTGACTAGGAAGGACGTGGATTTTGTTTGGACAGAGGAGTGCCAGGCTGCATTTGATGAGCTGAAGAAGAGGTTGACGACAGCTCCAATTTTGACGTTGCCATCAGGGACAGGTGGTTTTACCATCTACAGTGATGCTTCAGGGAAGGGTCTGGGATGTGTTCTTCAACAGCACGGGAAGGTAATTGCCTATGCTTCCAGGCAGTTACGCCCTCATGAAAAGAACTACCCCACCCACGACTTAGAGTTGGCAGCAGTTATCTTCGCTCTAAAGCTGTGGAAACATTACCTGTACGGAGAGCGTGTGGAAATCTTCACAGACCACAAGAGTTTGAAGTACGTATTCACACAGAAGGAGCTGAACATGAGGCAGAGGAGGTGGTTAGAGTTGATGAAGGACTTTGACATCTCATTGCAGTACCATCCAGGGAAGGCCAACGTAGTCGCCGATGCCTTGAGCAGGTATCCGATGGCTATGTACTTGACGACAGACAGGCATTTGTTGGCTGATTTAGAGAGCTTGGAGATTGAGGTGTTAGTTCCCGGTACTGAGATTCAGATGTGGGGATTACAGATACAGTCAGAACTGATGGACAGGATCAGAGCTACGCAGTACGATGATGAGACTCTGAGGAGTATCAGAGCCCAAGTTCAGATGGGATTGTCAGACGACTTCACTATCGCAGATGACGGTTCTCTACGGCACGGCACAAGGATATGTGTGCCTAGTGGGGAACTGCGAGAGGAGGTTTTGCAGGAGGCACACCGCTCTCAGTACTCGATGCATCCCGGTGCCAACAAGATGTATCGAGACTTGAGGGAGCACGTATGGTGGTATGGAATGAAGCGCGAGGTAGCACGCTTCGTATCTCGGTGTCTAGTGTGCCAGCAGGTAAAGGCAGACCGGCAGAGGCCAGGAGGTTTGCTTCAACCTTTACCGATTCCCGAATGGAAATGGGAGCACGTGACCATGGATTTCGTTTCAGGGCTTCCACGTTCTCCAGGAGGGAAAGACGCGATTTGGGTCATCGTGGACAGGTTGACCAAATCAGCCCATTTCTTACCTTTCAAGGTGGGCACGTCGACAGAGAGGCTCGCAGAGATGTACGTGCGTCAGATTGTTAGGCTTCATGGAGTTCCTGTGAGCATCGTCTCAGATCGGGATAGTCGTTTCACTTCCCACTTCTGGAGGAGTCTGCAGGCTAGCTTGGGCACCCAGCTCAAGTTCAGTACCGCATATCACCCCCAGACAGACGGGCAGTCTGAGAGGACTATTCAGACTCTCGAGGATATGCTACGCACTTGCGTTCTGGATCTCGGGGGTTCTTGGGAGGATCATCTGCACCTGGTAGAGTTTGCTTACAACAACAGCTACCAGGCCAGCATCGAGATGTCACCATTTGAGGCTCTTTATGGACGGAGGTGTCGTACACCGCTATCGTGGGACGACGTTGGAGAGAGAGCCTTGCTAGGACCAGAAATGGTCGTGGATGCAGCAGAAAAGGTGAAACTCATCAGAGACAGACTGCGAGTGGCGCAGGACAGACAGCGGCATTGGGCCGACAGCCACCGTAGACCCCTTGAGTTTCAGGTATAGATTGTTGTTTTCTGGTTGTGTTTGTTTGTTTGTTTAGACTGCGTGTTGAGACTGTTTTGTGTTAGGTTGGCGATCTAGTGTTCCTACGGATTTCTCCGACGCGTGGAACGATTCGTTTTGGTAGAAGCGGGAAGCTTAGCCCACGCTACATCGGACCCTTCGGTATTCTGGCAAGGGTAGGTGCAGTGGCATATAGACTGGACTTGCCGCCTGCATTGGAGGGAGTGCATAATGTGTTTCACGTGTCGCAGCTGAGACGGTACGTGGCCGACCCTAGTCACGTACTTGATCACTCGGAGATTGAGGTTGGTCCGACGCTCAGCTACCCTGAGCAGCCCGTAGAGATCTTGGACCGCAGAGAGAAGGTGTTGCGGAACCAAACCATCCCTTTGGTTCGTGTTGCATGGAGACATCACTCTCCAGGGGAGTCGACCTGGGAGAGAGAAGACGAAATGCGCGAGCAATACCCGTATCTCTTCTAGACTTGAGGTATATTCCTTTTCTGATTTCATTCTTGTTGTAGTTCAGTCCAATTTCGAGGACGAAATTTCTTTTAGGAGGGTAGACTTGTCACTACCACTTTTCCATATAAGGGCATTTGTGTAATTTAACTATTTTAAAATAATTATGTATTAAATGATTTGCTGAGTTTTATAACTATTATATATTGTTAATAATATTTAGTTTTAGGTCTAACCCTAGAAATCCATTAGGACAACCCTAATGAGTAAACCCTAGTTAGAAAACCCTATTCTAGCAAAACCCTAGAATTTAAATTTTAGGGTGAACCCTCAAAACCCTAGACTGACTTAACCTGAGTCTATTAGGTTCTACATGAGAGGGCCAAGGGGTTTAACCTAAAAACTAGGCATAGAAACCCTAAACCTAGGTTTAATATAAAAAGAAGCCTCTCACAAAGCCATCATTCATGTAAACAGGAGAAACCCTAGCCTCCACTAGAGAAATCCATCTCCCCACTCCAAAATTCGAAACCCTAACCCTAGGTTCCATTTTCTCCACCTCCAAAGCAAGAGAAACAAAGAACGTGGGTCAGGAAGCCTTGGAGAAGAAGAGCCTCGTTGAAGAAACCTTCCCCTGCAGGTAAAACCCTAGTTCTACTCATTTAAATTCTGTGTACAGATGATAATGGCCATTAGGAACCCCAAATTTGTGTGTAGTTCGATTTTAGGGTTTTTTGGATTAGGTTTTGGTGACCAACATAGTTTTTTCCCAATTAACAGAACCCTAACCCTAGATATTCGAAGGTAGGTTGATTTCATCTCATAGGGGTAGGTTTAACTCGATTTCTTAGGGCTGTGATTGAGGATTTATGGGGTTGTATGTAAATCGGCTTCCTGCCCTTCCTGTGTTTGATGAAATGTCTATTAGGGTTTTCTTATCTAGGTATTCTAATTTCTGTATAATTGATGTATGAATCTATATGCATATATATGTATTGTGTGTTGGGGGCATTCATTTGTACATTAAGATTTGGGAAACAGGGTGCAGTCGAGCAGTTGTGCTGTGTGGTGGGAGGATGATGTAATGAGTTGAGAACTGTGTATTTCTGTGTGCAGTCGGGTTGTGTAGGTTGGAGTGTTGCTGTGCAGATCCAGTTGTGTAGCAGTGTCTACTAGTGTATTCCTAGTGTATCAGTAGATAGGAATCCCTATATGTGTAGAAGTGCAGTGAGTACTAGGTATCCCTGTGCTGTGGGTGTTTAGAAGAGGGGAAATTCTGTGCAGGTGATACTGTGTGTCCTTGTTCAGAACCTGTGTGTGTGAGGGTATTACCTAGGTGTTAGATGACCTGTGTTTACTGAGAAATTCTCAATGTATCTCCTATATGAACTAATGTGTTTGTAGAGTTTGCATCAGTGTGTAGGTATTTAAGGTCCTGTGTGTTCAGTGTGTGCAATAAGCATACCTAGTGTATTAGACACCCATTGCATATTGTGTGAGGGTTGTGTTTATTCCTTGCTGTGCAGATTCAGTTGGTGAATGTGTGTTCCAGTAGGGTATAGGTTAGTGCCTCAGAATATGTATATGTGTGTGGCTGTAGGTCAGTAACTTGAGGGTTTAAATGAGCAGATATCAGTTTATGTGTGTGTTGTGTATCAGAACCTAAGTGTCTCAGTGAATTATATATGTGTGAGTATCCCAAAACCTGTGCATGTGCAGTGAGCTATATTAGTGCAGTTAGTACTGTGTCAGTATAGGTGTATCTGGTCAGAGAACTGTGTATTTTTCCTGTGTGTTTCAATATTCAAATCTGGGTATCAATAATTGTGTGTATATGTATGTGGGTACCTTATATAAACCAGTGGATTTGTGTGCAGTGGGTGAAACTCAGGTTGGGGTACCAAATTAGGTGCCTGTGTGCATCAGTAGGCTGTGACTGTGTGCAGAGTGAGATGGGAAACCATGTGCATTCAGACTTGTGCAAGACTGTGAGGAACTGTGTAGTGTGTAGCAGTTTCAGTTGTGTAAACTGTGAATTTCCTGTGTCCCTATGTGTGTATCCAAGTATGGAGTTAAGGTGAGTGAATTATGAGGGTGTAAGGTGATGTAGCAGGGTATTTAAGTTGGGGAGAAATCTGTTAAACTGTGTATCAGTCATAGGTGTGAGTAGAATTGAAACCTGGGTGAGTATGTATCAGTTAGATAGGGGCTTGTGTGCAGTGTATTATTGTGGCTGAGGGTATATGTGTATCAGGTTTTGAGGTTGAGATCCAGTCAATGTCTACATCAATAAATTGTGTGATTAGTGCCTGTGTGTGTGTGTCTAGATGGGTATATGTGTGACAGTTCAGTATGTCAGAAATAGCAAGTAGGTCTCTTGCATGATAGATACTAGATAACCCTGGTAGACATGAAAATAAGCATCAAAAGGGAGTATCAGAGTGTATGGCTATTGATGTGGGTTAATGGTATTAAGCATGTGAGTAAGGTATAAGTTAAGTCACTAAATAAACACTATCCTATATATATATTGGGTAAGTATATTTATAAGCCATATATATATATATTATTACGACTCACTACATAGTCTATATAGCTATATGATACCTAGTATCTAGATACTCATGAGATGGACCTAGAAACCTAGTCACAACCTAGTTTTAACTAGTATTAGTTAACAATAGCTAGTATGAACCTAGAAGCAAGGTATTAACTAGTTTTGACCAAAAACCTAGAGTTGACTTAGTAAACCTAGTATAGACCTAGAAACGACCTAACACCTCATTTCAACCTAGCTAAGACCTAGAATAGCTAGTTAGTAGCAAAATTAGACCAATTGACTCAGTTGAACCTAGTATTGACCAGTAAACCTTAGACATGGCCTAGAAACCTCGTTTTTAATTTGTTAAGCATGTTATTCTTTTAATTCATTAATTAACATTGAATTTCCATAAATAGGTCATTGTGTTTCCATTTTGGACCTCGATCCTCACACCTTGCTCAGGACCACAGGCGAGTACATTCTCTGACAGTTTTCATGGTTGATTACTTCTATAAATTGTAGTGTATTTCATACTTGATTCCGACACTATGGATACACGGGTTAGCACCCTAGATCCCCATCACGAGGAGTCGTGGTTGGAATCCATCGTGCTAGCTGGGGGATGGGGAACTATTAGTAAATTGTGTGATCATATCCAAATATTATATGTACCATAGCTCACCCCACTTCTCACGTCGGGTGCAGCCTGACCACTTATATGCTCCATAGCTGTTATATATGATTAGCCTGACCATTATATGCACCATAGCTAACCATGTGGTTAGCCTGACCTAAAAGAATCATAGCTAATCATATATAACCAGCCTGATCCAGTCCCAAGCCGATCACATAATAAACTGATATTTCAATCACTTAGCTAGATATTTTATCTTTATTCAGATTACTGTTCTAGCAGTCACTATTTATTGCTCATTGCTAGATGCTTTATTGTCTATTTTATTTCTCCAGTACTTCACATGTTCAGCTTTTATTTCCATCATGTATCTCTTACACTGTTTATAGATTTTGTCAATTTAATGAAACTGCTGTTAGTGCTTGTGCTTCGCTCCAATCCTGACTGGATAACAACATTTTCAGAGAACCTGGAGGACTTTTGCCCTACTCATTACGGTCCAGGAATAGAGGAGGATTTCACCCCAGAAATCCCAGAGGAGGTGCCTGTCCTAGAGGAGAACTTGCCTGCCCATGTTTAGATTATTTTTCTGCATTTTTATTTTAGACTGAGACTGAGACTGAGATGTATCTATTTTATTTGTGACTTTGTGAGGTCATCTAGACCCAGGATTTGAATTGAACTTCTTGTGGTTGGTTTAATAGAACTCTTTTCAATTCTCATCGTGCCATTATTCTTATAGCTGTGATTGAGTATATTATAGAACTGTGGTTTATTTTAGCATTATCCTCCGTACGGAGTTGAGACTATTGACAGGATGTACTATATTTGTGACCTAGACAGCGTTCTACCGCCGATGCTGCGGCGTAGGCTGGACGTACCCACGACTCATGCCCAAATTTCGGGTGCGGGTCGTGACACTACTACAGGATCAGTGACAAGAAACCATAGCAGTGTTTTCTCGAAGGGCCAGTACAGGTGCCAAAGCTCTGTGTCAGAGACTAGGACACTTCCAGATAACAATATATAATATTTATTCAGCCTTGATATGGTAATACTCTCCCCACCCAATGTAATCTCACGTCACAGATCTCAATGTTCATGTTATGCAAGATTTAAAACTAATGCAGTCAGTCTTTTAATAAGTTCTAAGAAAATAAGCTTAAATCATGAAATCTATATACTATACAAAACCCCTTGAATAATCAGGAAGATTCTGTATCATGCTTTGTGTCAGGTGTCCTGGATATAAAATACTTGATAGGGCAAGTACAACAGTCACAGAAATTAGAGCAAGAGATTCAAAATGAATTAAATACTGCATTTAATGGCAAGGTACACTTGCCTGGATTTTCGGCTCCAAATGTTGCTCTGGCTTCAGCTGGATTTCCAAGCAGTACTCCGGTTGCTGAAATAGACATCACCATCAGGTCCAAAATACTTCAATCAGCTAGGAACGCCTGTCCTTGAGTCCAATTTTGGAGACAAGGGCAAAAATATCATTTTCGGGTCAAGGTGGGGTCCAGATGTGGGCCGCTTTGCACCGAAAAATGCGCCAGGGTCAAAGGTCTCAAAAATAGTCAAACTTAGTGTCAACAGGTCAGGAACGATGATACGAACCCAACGGAACTTCCAGAATTGGATTTCGATGAGCCGTTCTCAAAATCGCCCGTCGGTTGGAGCCTGTGGGGCCCACGACACACGATTTTGTCAACGTTCTCAGAATCGAACCAAACTTGGCTCACAGGACCAGCGTATTGCTACGAGTCCAATGGCGCAAGTTTCGTCTCGATCTGACTTGTGTACACTAAGTTACAACGAGAAACAGAAGGGTCGGATACGGGGCGATGTCCGCGGATACGTACTGATTCTGGTGTGCACGCACATCCGAATCAGTTTCTGCGAAAGCTCGCACGTCCGTATCAACGACTCGCACGTATCTGTGAAGACCGTACGCGACCAAGTCGTCCCGTTTGGCGGGGCGTACTCGATTCCGGGGTGAAACAGGGTCTAGTTTTTCCTGTTTTTGGATCGCGGTGTGCGATCACCACAGGACGCGATGCCCCGAGCGGTTTGTCCGGACATCGAGAGGGTCATACAGGCTACGCGATACAATTTACGGAATTGAATTCCGAGCTACGAGTCAAAAGTTACGAATACCTGAAGTGGGTTTGAAAATCAGCGATTACTCGTGTCCGACACGACACTGTGTCCTGTGTCAACACTGCTCTTGTGTCCGGCTGAGCTGAATTGTGTCCTGCTATGTCCTCAGCTAGGGTTTACTGTGTCCAGCTACTGTGTCGAGTCTGTGTCCGGCCGAGCTAGGGCTGAGGCGGCGTTCGTCGGCAGAGCTGCGGCGAGGCAGGGTCTGGAGGAGGCGAAAGAGGGCTGGCCGGTGGGAGGCGCTGGCTAGGGTGGCCTCGTCGGGGACGGTGAGGCTCGGCGGGGTTAGGCGGAAGCTTCGCCGGGAGAGGGTGGTGGAGAGGGAGGCCAGGAGGTCGGGAACGGGGTCGAGCGGAGCGACGCTCGGGAAGAGGAGAAAGGAGCAGGGAACTCCGGCGAGGTCTAGGGGCGGAGCTCCGGGTGACTAGGGTTTATATAGAGGGGATTTGGGAGATGACTGGTCGGCGGTTGAACGGGGGAGGCGGCCGGACAGGGGAGTCGGAGCGGCGCTGGCGTTGCGGAAGCGAGGCGGTCGGCAGGTCAGCCGGCGGGGGAGACGGACAGTCGGCTCAGACGGTTTGGGAAAGAAGAGGATTCAGGTCGGGTTATTGACGGGTCGGGTCAGGTGGATCCGACCCGATCCGGATTCAATTGTGCGGGTCGGTTCGGGTTAACGGGTCGGGTCTGTGTTGGACCCGGATCCGACCCGATAAGAGTTTGGTAAAAAAATAAACCGGTCCGGTTCGGTTCAGATTGGTTTGGTTCGGTTTATTTTTAAATAAACCCGGTTTATTTGGGTTTAATTTACTAAATCTGGTTTAATTAGTTTAATTAATTAATTAGTATTTAGGGCTTTAAAAATTCATCCGGGGTCCAATAAATTCCTGGAAAATTATCCTAGGTCTGGTTTTCTATTTTACACCATAAAATATTATTTTTATAATATTTTACTATTATTTAATAACAATTAAAAATCCTTTAATAATTAAAGAACCTGAATTTAATTAGAGAAAATTCCAGAAATTACAGAAAAATGTAAAAATCCAATAATTAAAATTTTCTAAAAAAATCAGGGGGATTACAGCACGTATGATTAACTAGGACAATATACTCTTGTGCAAGTTCCCAAGCCGATCAAATGTTAAAGCTAGTACTCACTCACTTAGTCATTAGTATTCTTGTTCATTGTCATATTGTTCATTATTGTATTTATTTCGGTATTTCCTTATTCGGTACCTCTTGTATATATTGTGCATCTTGTATATTCACATCTATTTACTGTTACATAATTTTTATCATTGATTAGAACTGCTGTTAGAGATGTACTCTGCTCCTTTCCTGATTGGATATATTTTTCCCAGATGACACTGAGGAGTGGTACCCTACAAATTATGGACCTCAGGATGTTGTGGGTTTAGAGTCAGAGACCCTGGTTCAGGAGGGACTTATCCCAACTGAGACAGATGACCCGGGATTAGTAGCTTCTTAGTATTCTTGTACTAGATTTGTCTCCAGCTTCTTCTGTTTAGTATTCTTTCAGACTCATTGATGTATTATTTTAGACTCATGAGTTGTATGTGACTATTCTATTCTTTATCTTATTCGTGCTCGTTTCCATCTTAGATTTGTGATTGAGTATATTGTTATAGTTGGTGGTTTATTATATTGCTAGATAGATTATCCAGACAGCGTTCTACTGCCGATTCTGTGGCGTAGGCTGGGCATTGTTTCCGACTTGTACCCTTACACCGGGTGCGGGTAGTGACACGTTTTTAGTGGTGGCCCATGCAGGTCAGGCTTCGTAAGTTATGCGATATCGTGGTAGTACGACGACTTAGTTGTACTACTACGAGCCTGATTTAGGATATAGGATATAGGATATAGGCTGAGAATACTCAATCACATCTAGGAAAAATTGTTTTGATTCGTTCAACTATTCTCCTTTGATATTGACATTTGGTCTTTTAAACTGTCCTTTCCTTGAGGGTCTTATATCATGAGATCGAATGAGCCAATATTCTCCCCCATTTTGATATTTGACAAACTATGAATAATACTGCAAAACTTGTAAGTGCATAGCTCCCCCGCAACTCGTGGAGTGATTTGATACAACATTGTCAAGTATCATGTTTCATGTCTTCTCCTCCGTTGTCATTTGATCGAAATTTTGTGCTCGCCTAAAATTGGTAGAGGTTTATGGTTTATCTGTAGTTTTACCACTTTCATCTATGCAAGCTTTGTTAATGTTGCCATTGGAGTTCTGATTGGTTTTGCGTTATCCATGTCAAACTTTTTGAGCAAATCCTTCGTGTACTTAGCTTGATTAATGAATATTCCTTTTGAGACTTGCTTGATTTGCAATCCTAGAAAGAATATTAGTTCTCCCATCATGCTCATTTCAAATTCACTCTGCATACACTTAGCAAACTCGTTACATAGCATATCATTAGTAGATCCAAATATGATATCATCTACGTAAATTTGCACTAAATGCATAGAATTATCACTAGATTTTATAAACAGGGTAGTATCGACTTTTCCTTTAAAAAAATTATTTTCAAGTAGAAATGAGTTAAGGCGCTCATACCAAGCTCGTGGGGCTTGTTTGAGTCCATATAGATCTTTCGTAGCTTGAATACATGATCATCATATTTGAAATCTTCAAAATCAGGGGGTTATTTAACAAAAACTTATCTTTTTATAAAATTATTTAGAAAAATACTTTTAATATCTATTTGAAAAAGTTTGAAATTATGAAAACTTGCAAAAGCATAAAGCATACGAATATATTATAGTCTAGCAACTGGAGCATAAGTCTCATCGTAGTCAATACCTTCCTCTTGGTTATAACCTTGAGTATGAAACGTGCTTTGTTGCGTATGACTGAACCATTCTCATTTAATTTATTTTAAAAAACCTATTTGGTACCAATGATCGGATAATTATTAGGTTTAGAAATAAGTCCCAAACTTGATGACGTTCAAACTGGTTGAGTTTCTCTTGCATAGCAAAAATCCAAAATTTATCAGAAAAATGCTTCTCCTATGTTCTTTGGTTATATTTGAGAAATAAAAGCAATATTTGAAATGATATCTTTATTTGAAGAGTGTGTACTTACACCTTTTGATACATCACCTATTACCAAGTCTTCTGGATGATCTGTAGAGAATCTCAATTTCTTGGGTAGACTTTGTAGATAACTTGTACCGGTCGTATCTTCAGGGGCCTTGTTGGATATAGGTCTGACGTCTTCGTCGTCGTTGTCGTTTGGTACACGATTGTTGAGTTCATCAAATATAACATTGATTGATTCTTCAACAGTCATCGATTGCATGTTGAATACTTGGATCCTTTGCTTTTGGTGGCGTAACCTAGGAAGATACCTTCATCAGCCTTGGAGTCAAACTTTTCTAGGTTATTTTTAGTATTAAGAATAAAATATTTGCAGTAAAAAACTTTAAAATAGCTAATATTGGGGATTATATCAAACAAAATTTTATAGGGGTTTTTCTTTAATATAGGTTGAATAAGCACCATATTCAAAATATGGCATGCTGTATTTACAGCTTCTGGCAAAATATATTTCAGAAGATTATATTGATTTAACATGACTCTAGCCATATCGCCGAGAGTTCTGTTCTTCTGCTCCAGAACACCATTTTGTTGGGTAGTTCTAGGATAAGAGAATTTATGAGAAAAACTATTTTTATTACAAAATCTTTTGAAATCACCATTTTCGAATTCACCTCCATGATCACTTCGGATGTGGGTAATCATGAAATATTTTTCTTTTGAACATTTTTGCAAAAATTAATATATTCAAAAAATGCCTCATTTTTGTTTGCAAGAAAGTAAAACCATGTATATCTAGAGAAATCATCGATAATCACATATGTATAAAGCTTACCGCCAAGACTGGCCACTCTATTAGCTCAAAATAAATATATATGCAATAGTTATCGTGGTCTAGAGGTACTTACAACGTTGATTGACTTAAAAGAAGATTTAATAGCTTTATTCTTTTCACAATTAGTACATACCATATCTTTCTTGTAAGTAATCTTCGGTAAGCCTCTTAACAGCTTCTTCGTGGATAGTCTTGCAATAGTATCCATGTTGGCATGTCCTAGACGCATATACCATAGCCAGCTGTCATTTTTGTTGGCGTATGGATATCTTCCTATATTGTTAGTGTCATTTGAAAGATAGAATATATATATATTCTTCCCTAATACCTTAAAAAAATGATATTACCTGTAGATCTTTCATAGATAGAGCATTTGTCTTTTAAGAAGTTAATACCAAAATCATGGTTAGCTAGATAACTGATGTTGAGTAGGTTATGTTTTAATTCTGTTACTAGAGAAAAATTTAATAACAGGATAGGGAGGAATACCTACATTACCATTACCAATGATATATCCTTTGAGGTTATTACCGAAGGAGACATATACTTCTTTCTTCATCGATAGCATTACAAATAGGTTAGCATTATCAGTCATATGTCGTGAGCAACCACTATCGAGAATCCACTTGCTTCTAGCATGAAAATGAGGTTTCACCTACAAAATGAGTTCCAGATTTAACCCGTGGTTCCCATTTCCTTGAGGGTTCAGCTGTGTTTGTCTTTGGCACCCATGCATAAATATTCATATATACTAATTTTTTAGTTCTACAAAATCTAGATATATGTTCTTTCTTTCCATAGTAGTGTCATATAGCAGTATTATTGGTGCTTGGTGTAGTATGATAGATATGAGTGTGTGAAGCAGTACTTTGTGTTTTACGTAGATATCTGTAGTAAAATGTATGATTGTGTGAAGTAGTACATTGTGGTTTATGTGCATGATAAAGTGATGTATTACATGCATGCTTGTGTGAAGCATAGGTCCTGCTTGTTCGTGTCTTGTTGTGTGTGCTTATTTATTTAGCTACATGTCTTGTGCTAGACTGGATAGTGGGTTGTTCAACCTGTTTTCCCAATCTAATCTCTAATCTTTTAGAGGTAGCATAAACTTTATCATATTTAGTAGTTAAAGCATCAATTCTACTAGAAGCAATAAAATATTTCTTCTTTTCTGATTCAAGTTCCTCTTTAAGTTTTGAATTCTTTTGAGAGATCTTGTCAATGTTGTCAAGTGCCTCATGAAGACTAAGCTTAAGTCTGGATATCTCATCTAAATCATTACAGGTAAAAGTATCCTTTACTTCACTTAGCAAAGAGGTAAGTCTTTCTACTTTAGTCCAATATGCTTGAACATATTTCCTAGCATGCTTGTATTTATCTCTAAGATTTCTAAAATCCTCAAGTAAATCGCTGAAAGCATTGCCTAATTTATCAAAAGTAAAATCATCATAGGAATTTTGGTCTATTACATTACAAGTCAATGCCATGAAGCAAAGTTTTACTATATCTCGAGGATTTTCTTCATCCTCAGATTTACTAGCTTCGCTTTCTTGCCATATACTTGTATTTGTGTACTTCCTTGATGATATCCTTCTGGATGAGCGATCTTGGTAATTCATTTTATTCACTGTTGGGCAGTCCCTCTTTGTGTGACCTGTCTTCTTACAGTTGTAGCACACAAGTTCCTCATCACTGTTATTGTTGTACTCCTTCTTCTTTGATCTCTCGATCTTTAGAAATTTTTGAAAGTTCATAGTGATCAGGGCAACTTCTTCATCTTGAGATTCATCATCGTTGGAGTTGCAGTTGGAGACTTTCTTATGATGTGTCTTGAATGCAATCGTCTTTTCTTTCAGCGTAGGATTTTTGAATTCTTTGAGATATACTTTGTGAGTCATCATCTTATCCATGAGCATCTCGAGGGTCATCGTGGTGAGATCATTCTCTTCTATGATTGCAGTGGCCTTGGGATTCTAGTTCTTGGTGAGTCCTTTGAGTACTTTGTGAATCTTCTTGTGATTATTGTAATACTTACAAAGAGAGGAGAGAGAATTAATGATGTCGAGGAATATTATGAACATTTAAGTGATCGTCTCATTCTGCTTCATCTTGAATGCTTTATACTCTTGTGTCAGTCGACTTATTTTTGATTCTTTCACATGTGAGGTTCCTTCATGAGTGACCTCAAAAAGTTTTCATACTTCATGAGAAGTGCCACAAGTGGAGACTCTGTTAAATTTTGTTCTGTCTACATCACAAAATAGAGTGTCAATAGATTTAGCATCAAAACTAGCTTGCTTCTTTTCATTGTCCGTGTATTTGTCATGGGACTTATCTACAAGGTTACCATCTATGACTATTCTAGGCGATTTCTTTTATCCATCTACTATAACAGCCCAAAGATCAAAATCAAGTGACTTCAGATAAACGCTCATACGTGTCTTCCAATACATGTAGTTGGTACCATTAAACAAGGGTGGCCTATTTGTGGACTGGCCTTCACCATTGTTGGTGTGAATAGATCTAAGATATGCCATAAATCTCTAAGGAGGTTAATCTGGTAATAAGAGAACTTGCTCTGATGCCAATTGAAGGACTGTGATGATAACTCTATAGGAGGTGAATAGAGTGCAACATAATAATCTATCCAATTAAATTTTTTATCCAAAGAGAAGGCAGTTAACTACTAACAATAATATGCGAGACAAATATGCCAAAAATTAAGGGTAAGAGAGCAACGCAAACACCAAGATATTGTCATGGTTTTCCTTTGAGATGACTAGTCCAGGCCCGAGAACTCTTTCTTGGAGTTGTATCCACTATAAGCACCAATAGTGAATCACAAGCTTTGATCCGAAATCTTGCCACTTCTTTACAACCATAAGCTTTGATACGAAGGCTTGAAAATTCACAGCTAGAGAGTGAATACTTGCTGATCCAAGCCCTTACAACTCTTATATACTTCACGACCGAGATCGCAGAGGGCACTTAGAAGGCTAGAAAGTTGATCTTGGAGATAAAAATGTTTAGTCTCAGGGTATAGCTCACTAGAAGATAGAAAGATGAAAAGAAGAGAACGAGTTAGATTAAGAAGATTGTAAAAATTTATACCTATTTATAGGTTGTTACAAACCGAGTTTGGTCAAAATTTGGTATAAAATATTTAAATCTTTGAACATTGGGGGCCACAAAATCAGGAATTTCACAACTATTCATATTTTCAAAATACACTCACCGAGTTCGGTATGAGTTCGACTAGAATTCAGTCCGAGTTCGGCTAGAATTCAGTCCAAGTTCGCTTGATTTATTTTAGCAGGGTTTTAAGTTTATGTGTGGGCTAGTTTGCGTTTGTATAGGGTGGATAGATTTTTGATCGTTTGAGTGAACTTGAGTTATGCTAGTGCGACTCGATGTACATAAGTCCCAGACTCAAATAAAGTAAAAGATTACATTAAAGAATTATAAAAAACAAGTACAACCAGCAATCATCGCAGCATTGTTGATTCTTCAGTTATATCATATTGCGATATATCAAAACATAATTTAGTTAATTATCAAAATCAAGTTGAGTAAGACACTATGGGCCAACACCTATGTTTACCCCCTTTGGTATCCTATATTTGTACCAAGTTAGAATCATGATTCATTATTTCAAAACCATATTTTTAGCTCCCTTTTACTTAAATTCTCGAATTGTGACTTTTATTTGTGCTCGTTATTTCATGTGTAAATGTTTAACTTTTATGCTAGAAACCTACTTGAACATGTCCCTAACACAACCCTCTACCATGTCATATTTATAAACCATTTTAGATTCATAATAAAATAAGGTTAAACCATGTTTTTAACGCGTACAAATTCGAATTCCAGAATTGAATTGAACTTTGTTTCATCATTGGATCTATCATTTTATGTATGATTTTTTCTTAAAATTGCACCAAACCTTTGACATGTTATTAAAACTCAAATACATGTTAGAAAATCATTTTATTTCAGGATTTCTCATGCCTGACATTAGGTGTTTGTGACATTAATTTTAACACATATTTTGTGCTAGTATATGTCCAAAAACCGTTGTTAGAATGTATTAGACCATATTCTAGGGTTATATTCTGATTTGGGCTCATTGGCAACATATTGAAACATGTTATCATGATGTTCAATTGGTTAGAAAGCTATAGGAATGATTGCATAGGGTTAGTATTGTCAAAATTGACAAGTTATAGATATTGTTAATCACTAGTTGTGTCGTAGCCAACCTTGACTAATTGTAGGAATAAACATAGATAAACCCACCTTATTTAGACACATTTTTATGTGTTAGAATGGTTTAGAAATAGTACAAATATGTTCCTATGGCCTTAGTGGTCTAGTTGTCAACTTGAGCATAAACCATAGAAAGTGTTACAATAAGTTGACACTAGATTATGATATTTTTGTATGATTAGTAAGTCACCTATTTCATGACAAATTCTAGTAGGGAGAACCCAAGTGGCATGTAGAGTAGGTTAGAAATCATGTTAATCTAGGGTTATATGATAACATCTAGGTTAAGGAGTTGTTAGGTGACCGAAAGACCAAACATAATTTCCTAAAACTGGTCTTTCCTTTAATTGTGAAAAAAAATCCTAATTTCATAAACAACCTTAAGTGAATATAGTTAATGATATTTTATATGTGTAGCAAACTATAGAATAGAGTCTAATCTGATGCTATCATTATAATATAGGCACCCAGGATGGTATGATTTCGGAAACGGGATCAAAATTGCTTTTTTCTTATCTTGGAGTTCCAAACAAGTATACCTTACCTTGTTTTACTATTTGAACTTAAATATTATTATTCATATGCTTTTTTTCTGAATAAAATATAGTTGTCGCATCTAAGAATGTCTCAGATGCAGTCGACGAAGGCGTCGATGTTTGGTTTTGTGTCTTGACTTAGTCACTAGTAGACTTACCTGAATGTGAGGAGATATTTTTATATCTTCCTAGACCTTGACACATAAATATCTCACGACACAGTGAGTGAGGACGAGAGAATGCTAGGACACGAGCTTCGCACTCTACTAGCTATCGATACAAATATCTTGAGTGATGGTATATTGTGTAACTAAGGGAGTCTAGTTTGCTTTTGACTAGGCATTTGTAGATATGAGATGTCCATGTCTTACTCATGACATATACATGGGCATGGGGCAGAGAAAATAATTAGTAGGACATATGGGACAATTGTTTATACTACCGTAGTTTTCCAAAGAAGAACTGCAGGATGGTGAGCCTGATATTCATGTTTCATGTTGCCCATTAACGTTCTTTGATCGTTATGGGGATATATATATGATGGAAGGTATATCAAGCGATGTTCACTAGCTATACGCTATGTCGGTTGTTGATATATGACAGTATATATATTGGCACTAGCCAGGGGCTAAGCTAGTTTCCATTATGATACTACCCATTCGGTCTAAAGTTTTTTTCAAATTGCATTGATATAGTTGGTTAGTTTTCCCTTATGTTTATTCAGTATTTATATTATGGCATATATTTTTGTATCATGTTACGTCCCTCTAAGGACCTGGTGATTTCTCTAGATCCTGACGAGCACAGTTACCTGACTGTGTACGGATCGGGACTTGAGACTGGATTTGTGCTTGCCGAGGATCTTGAGGTATTTTGTCATGACCTGTACCCGAATGATCGTGCACAAGTATGTGGGTACGTTCACCCTATGCCACAGAGTCGGCGGTAGAACACTGTAATAGGTATCATAATCTAAACACGGTCTCACACAAAATATCTCAACTCCATAAGGAGGACAAGATAAAAAATGTAATATGTAATACTCAATCACAGATCTAAAGCACAAATAGGCATGATATGATATAAAAGAGAATGAAATAATGTCACAAGACACAATAAAAGTAGAAAATACTAACAAGTCTAGAATATCCATATACAACTCTCAAATGTCAACAAAGATGGAGACAAATACTGTACAATAAAATCTAGATAACTACTGAGCTGCAAATAACTGGTTATCTCCCTCATCTAGTATTGGCTACTCCTGAGCCACAATCTCTAACTCTGCTCTCACTACATCCTGGGGTCCATAAAAGGTAGGACACCTGTCCTCTAGGAAGTCACCTAAAAATATATCCAGTCAGTATAGAACGAGTACAACCTAATAGCAGTTACAAATTATTGACAAAGACTATAAAATAATATAGTAATGTGATACATAATGGAAAAGTAATAGCAGGAACATGACACAGTAATAGTGAAAACAGGTAAGTAAAAATCAAGGCACAATAGTAATAAAGATAAGTAAAGCAGGTGCAACAGGTCATACATGATGAATATGAGCTGAACAGGAAATAATATACTAAACTAAGTATTTAAAATACTAGCTTTGATATGTGATCAGATTGGGAACTTGCATATGGTTTTTATGGCCTGGTTAATCATACGTGAGGTGTATGATTAACACTCACATGGTTACTTGCACATGGAAGGGTATGATCACACATCTAACTAATATTTTTCCAACCCCCAACTAGTATAGTGGATTCAAACCATGACACGTCTCATAGGGTTAACTTGCACATGGATATCATGCACAAGGTAACATAAAAATAATATCTCATGACGAAAATTCATAATATACCAATTCATGTACCATCGTGTCAGGAATCAAGTACAACACTACTAAGACTTGAATCACAGTAATCATCAAATAAAAAAACTATCAGAGAATGTACTCGCTTGAATCCCAAGAGAAAAATATCAAATGGTGCCCGTATCGGAGCCTCGAAAACCTAGATATGAATTTATCATGTCAAAACAGTGTTTTGGAATCAAAATAAGCTTAATTAGCTTGAAACTAGGTCAAACTAGATCAACTAAGATAAACTAGGTCAAACTAGATCAACTAAGTTAAACTAGGTCAAACTATCTAATATATATATATATATATATATATATATATATATATATATATATATATATATATATATATACACCATTATACTAAATACCTTTATCCCAATTATCCATATCTCACCAATACCTTAGTTGTACCTAAATCTAACACATATACCAATTTCTATTACCTTGGCTATTACCTATTAATACATGTACCAAGGTACCATACTCTCAACTTCATCAATAACTTGGTATTACCTAATACCTTAACATTATACCTTGGTACCCATTGGTAAATGGTATCATGGTACCCCTCTAATACCCCTTCACCACACTCTATACTAACACTACTCAATTAAACTCACTCACTAGCAATTACCCTCACATAACACTAATACCTTGGTATTTCAACTTTCAAGTACTAACTCATCTCAATACTAATCCTATCCAATACTCCTCTTATATCATCGATACCATTATACACTACCCTCACTAACACTCACTTCACTAACTGAAATATCCTAACTGTAACCTCAACCACTCACCCCCCTATACATTGGCACCCTTCCTTACCTGCTATTACCCCATGCTCCTTGTAGTAACTGTAGAGTTGCATTCATATGGATTACAACAACTATTATAGCCTTCTGCAATCATTCTTATCTGCAACTGAGCACCAGCCCGACACCATACATTGCAGTCCCAACTGAAACCTACACATCCAGTCCCAACTGAATCCTGCCCATCTCAGTCCCAACTGTTGTTGATAATACCTGAACCAACATCACCTAATGCACTGTTGCTCGACACCCCTTCAACACTGCAATACTCCTCAACTATACCACTGCTCGAGCAGTTGCTTGTTGTGGCTTTTTGCCTCACCCAAAACCCCAATTGCAATATCTGCTATCACGCCCCAGTACCAAAATACAGAGACAAACATGGCCAGCTATCTCGTACAAGGTAATATATGTCGTACGGCGATTACGGCTGTAACTAGACAAGGGGGTGCATACTATAAGCAAGTCACTTAGGGTCGCACAGAACATCTATTGTCTCAATAAGTCAAAGAAGAATAGCAACATAGAACATGTATGATAAAGCTGAAAGGCGTCCCAATCGTCTCATCAAAATGTTCTAGAAATTAGCTGTATAAAACAAGAAGCTGACAGAGTAGCAAAAGTACATGACCATGATCAGCTGTAGTCTGATTAATTACAATCATATAAGGAAACTAAATGTCCAGATCTACGGCTAACAAGTGCCGGTGGCTAAACGTCCAAAAGAGAAAAAATATACAATATCGAGTAAGGAAGATGAAACCCACTCGTGTCCCTCAGTGACCAATTGTCTGGTGTGTGCTATTATTCAGGAAAAAGTACGCTGGATCCTCAGGTGCTGGCTCTAAACCTGGTCATGTAAAGCCAGTGGGGGTAGAGCCCAAATAGCAAGTACCACAAAGGAAGCACGAATAAAAAACAAAACCAAATATATATATATATATAGTTCTGTCTTGTAGTTTTGGTCCATAGCCTATTGTGATACAATAATCTAACTCTACAACCAAACAAGGACAAGGGTTAGACTATCCCACATTAATAGTCCGTGTCCCTAAACTATTCAACATTATATACAACCAAAAACAAGTTCAATTACTATATCGTCCAATCACTTGTACGGCTTGCTAGGTGGAGTCTAGGTTATCCAAGAGATTTATGCATGCAATAGGAATCCTCAGATCGAACTATATGCTAGCAGGGCTAGCTAAACCATGAATTGCCGTGTGGCATGTTGTAATTATGCATCGATCTCTCACAAGGCCACTGTGATAAGATCGTATAGAACACATAGTACAATATAATAGTCGGATATCGCAATCCACTAATGAGAATTTAAACAATATCCAAATGGTGGCCAGACTGTATGTCATAACCCTAATCCGGTGAAGGGGTACGAGTACGTATGTCTAGCCTACGCCACAACATCGGCGGTAGAATGCTGTCTAGGTCATCACTAACTATATAGCATCTGACACAATGTAAACTCAACAGTCAATAATGTCACAACTCCATAAGGAGGACATGGTAATTAAAGCAACATAATACTCAGTCACATATCTAAAGCACGATAGGGTATCAAAGAAGTCTAACATAACTATGAAGTCTAAACATCAACAGTATCCAATAATATAAACAATAACCATGTCTCAAATATAAGCCAGAAAAAACCCGGTACCAAAATGCTAATAAAAACTAACTAGGATAACTAATAATTCCGGCAAGACCTCCTGACAATCACTCCTGAATGTCAGGGCCCATGGTTGCTATCCCCCTTTGTGGTCCATAGTACGTGGGACATCAGTCCTCTAAGTCGTCGCCTGTAAAATATATCTAGTCAGGATTGGAGCGAAGTACAACCCAATAGCAGTTCCAATTAATTGACAAAGTCAATAAAACAGTAATAGAGGATGCTATATATGATAAGAAAATCAATAAACTGATGCAATGGCAAATGGTAAAAGAGACAAGCAATGTAAGCAATAGGGTATAGCCAATGCATATATGAAATAAAAGAAAAGGAACCATAATATTAGGTACAAGGCAAAGTAATCTATGAACTGAATATGAAAATTATAACATAAAATGTGTTTTGAAATACTAAATAGATATGTGATTGGCTTAGATGATTCAATGATTTACACTAAGAGAAAAACTAGCTCAACCATACGTGAAGTGTATGATTAGTATGATTAGCTAGTAGCCGATGATTTACACTACTTGCCAATAGTTCTTGATCACATATCTAGCTAGTACTTTTCCCGTCCCGACTGATACGATGGATCCAACCATGACACGTTACTAGCCAATATATCCAATATTTAACCAATACTATCCAATGTTATCTAATACGTGCCAACAAGGAGCAGTATTCGATACTATCTCGATAAATCAAGGTAACATCTCATTATTGACAATCTAATAACAATACCAATATGTGTACCATCGTGTCAAGAATCATACGTAATTTTTCTAAGTACTTGAATTATAGTAATGATCAAATAATAAAAACTATAAGAGAATGTACTCGCCTGTGGTCCAGAGCAAATAATATAAATCAGTGTCTGATCTGGTGTCACACAACCCTATATATGAACATCATTGTCAATTGGTGCAATGAGTGATAAATGAGCTAAAATGCACTAAATATGATTTTTATGTCATTCCTAGGGCATACTAATCAAACTAGATTACCTAGGTTATTTCTAGATTGTATGAGTCTATAACCAAGTAATTGGGTCCATACCTTACTTATCTAGGCTATACTAATTATTACAAGATACTAGAGTATCAAAATACTAAGCATCAAATATATAACTCTTATAATTAAATATCACTAGTTAGTCATTAGCTATACTAACTTAATATTGGTTTCCTTGGCTTTGAGCCATCCTTGGTATCGATATCAAACTACCTTCTTGGTATCCAATACCAAATACCAATGATACCTCATACCCAATGTTACCTTGGTTACATCTCAAGGTAATACTATACCTAGTATCAACCCATACTAACCAACACTAACATATACTAACTAACATGTATCTATACCAACTTAATTTACATAACTGATATCACTAACTAACATGTATAACTGATATTATATATATATATATATATACTAACTAATATCTTAACTAATAACTGACATACATAACTAATACTAATATTATTTATATATATTACTGACTCATAACTAATTGACTTCATGTATACACTATACTAATGTATACTTTCATATCTAACCAATCTAACACTAACTAGTATCAATGTACTCTAACTAACAACTGATACAAACTCTAGTACTTGATACCAACTTAGTTCTCATACTAGTACATTCACAAAACACAACTAACTAATCACTTATGCCTAACACTGATACACTTCACCATCACACACAAGGCCAAATCCTCCATTCATCTATAATTTCTCCCCTTCATTGATGTGTAGCAGTTACCCCTCACTGATACCACTCCCCCATGTCCTAATCTACACACTCACAAACAAATAAACTAGATACCCAGATCTGGACTGAACGTACTTTCCTTCCCCCACTGTTGGTTTGATCCCCCTTACCCTTGGCAACCTGCTGCAGAGCTCCATCCAACTGCACACACACACACACACACACACTCTTATTTGGGAACACAAGTCTGTAGATAATAGTTGTATCACAAATCCTTTTCCTTGCACACAAATTAGAGCACAAACACTCATATGGCTTGATATACAGTCACAAAAACATGCATATACACATTTGCCCTTATCTGAAATAGAAAGCTCATACACTAAATGATACAAACATTGTATATCCTAGTACATTGTTGTACGTATATGAGCTCACTGAACTGGACAAATATGCACTTATCTTCTGCTGGTTTGATCACTGACACATACTCCTATGGGTGCATAATCAATACAAATTGTCATTGGTACATGTTTTCAGGTCTGCAATATGCTAAATTTTCCCCTAACAGACCTGCCTGCACCCTTAATTACCCCCAGTCCATTGAATACCCATGCCCGAGCTTCACACCAACTGAACTTACTTGGGAATACCCCCTCATCGACCTGCAGTTCATATATTACCCCTCTTACACTACCTCAAAATATGATACACTGATACTAGCATTCCCTCACTACTAGTTCACTCATCTGACACTGAGCTACTTCTCACATCCTCACAATTACAATAATTTCCTCCCTCAAGACTCGAGCATCAAATGCTCCTCTTCACTGTAAGCTGAACCAACCATGTCCAAACCTAGTACACTATTGATTCCAGTTTCCCCCCAAGCCTGTACCCTATGACATCCCTCACTGAATACCCGAACCAAGCAGTTGTTGCCCTGCTGTACTATAATGAGTGTACTGTAATACAGCAACACAGCACTCAGTTCCAGGTTGTACTACCTCAAGTGCATCCCCCTTCCTAATATGCACAACAGGTTCTTCTAACATGCAAACTCCCCACTACAGCTACCCCTGAATTATCTGATACACTCAAACCCATAGGCACTTGTGATACCTCTAACTGGACACAATCCTGACACCAGACTCATACACCTATACTAAGATACTGAACATTCATCAACACTAACCTTTTGCACAGTCACAGGGAACCCTCTACACACCCATAATCCATACACAACACATATACATATACTTATATATATACATATAGCACACACATCCACACAAGAGGCATTAACCCAAATATTTAGCATGCACATATATGATACTCTATGATATATAACCAAAAGGATGCCAAATCTCCTAATTCTCCATAATTATCATCTATACATTTCAAATACAATTATATATAACCAATATAATTAATTACAAAGGAATTTGAAGAGAAATTGTACATATCACCAAAAATGAGCCCCGTATCATAACGTATCATAAAATACTATGATACGCTCTACTCGTATCTAATTTTGGACACGTACCTAGTTACAACCCTGATCTAAGTCTAAATAGATCTAATTAGTCTCAAGACACACATTTGATGTGTCAATCTCAAAATTTCTCCTAATTAGACACAAATTACCATGTAGATTCTATAATACAAGTCATATGAACCTAGTTCTTGATCCTATGGGTAGCCCTAAGTCAAGAGATAATTCCTAATGGTTAGATGCATAAATTAGAGTCTAAATTAAGGGGTGGATTCAGAATTTACCTATTGGGAGATGGATTCCCAATGAAATGCTCAATAGACACAATTAGGACACAATCTCCTTGTCAATTTCTCCTCCATCAAGTTCTCCTTACAATCCAAGCTCCAATGCTTCTTAGATGATGAAATAGAGAAGGAATGAGAGTAATTAGATTTAATTTTGTGGAGGGATGAAGTAAATTGGGGATAAACTAAATTGGGGATCTAGAATGAATGAAAAAATAAAGTGGAGAGAGAGAAAGATTCTTATGTGGTAGGCCCATTGTTTTCCCCTTTCCAAGCAATACCAAATGTCACATATACCCCTACTTGCTAAATATGAATAATAATTAGGGAGGGCTATATTAGAAAGCTTCTAATTCTTCATAAAACTAATCTAATCTCTTTAAATAAAAAGAATGGTTGACTAATTGAGTCTCAAATGGACTAGTCTAACTAATTGGTTAAGTTGTCATGTCAAGTTGGTTTGGTCCACTAGAGTTATGTCTAATTAAATAGTCCGATCTACCAACCAATAATAATAATAGCCACACTATATAACATGCACATTTATATAAATAAAAATTATATAACACATTATTTATAATTAGATAAAATGACAAAAATATTCCTATTCTAGAAATGTGGTAGTTACAATCCTACCCCCCTTAAAAAAACTTTTGTCCTCAAAATTTAAAAAAGGTCGTATCTCCTCTAGGTCAAACAGCCAATATAATCGAAATCATACAAGCATGCAATTTAAAGAAATTACTGATTATTTTTATCTGTATGGTTATGGTTTCTGTCTGTCATGATATTGCAGTCGCTTTCAGGATATACTACAAATTATGCTAACTATATAACAGAAGCAACTATAAGATACGAATGAATCAATCAAATCAAATGGATGAAAAAGGACAGGAATAAGGAATAGAACTTGCTAAACCATCACATGTAGCGTCGACCTCCTTGATAGCCATCACAAATGCCCTGCCCTGCTGGGGTGGCTCCCTCTGTTGGTGCTGGGCAATCTGCGGCACCACAGGTGGCCTAACTCCATCTCTCTGTCCTTGGTCTACACACTAGCCTGGACGATGAAGGGTTAAGAGACAACCCTTCACCAGATGCTCCATTGACCCACAATGCAAGCATGCTCCTAGCCTCTTCCTGCATACCTCCTAAGTGTGCCAGTCTTCCTGTAATAGGTGCATTGAGGAGACCGCTGCACCTGCCTCTGAGGATATTGTTACATCTACAGTACCAAAGCTTGAACTGGAGCACAAATCAGTGTCTGAAACTACTATGGCTGAAATACCTTATGCTGCTGAAATTGGGGTCTCTTAGTTGGACACGCACTGCTGCTAGCTCTCCCCGATACATATCTTCCCCTCTTGGACTTGAGCTCCAAGTCGTCCTCTGTTACCTGGACATCCGCCAAAATCTCTTCGAATGCCGTAGTGCGGTGACCCCTGGTATAGGATTTGATTTCCATAATCAAACCCTTCCTGAACTTTCTCGCTTCCTCCAATGGGTTCTGCACCTCCACGAATCTAGCCAATTGATAAAACTCGATGGCGTACTCATCCACCGACATACTCCCCTAGACAAGGTTCTGAAACTGGCTCTTTAGGGCACTCAGATCCACATCTGGGAAAAACTTTTCTTTGAAGAGCTCCCTAAATCAATCCAGATTCTGCAATCCTCGGATCTGTGCGAAACCATGTAAGGGCTATATCGAATATCTGACTGCTGGTTGCCTCTATCTGTAAACTCTTTGGGATCCACGCCAACCACAAGATCCTCTCGATGTCCTCTACCTAGTCATCTGCGTACAAGATTCCCTTGGTGCCCTTGAAGTCTTTGGGCAACATCCTCTTGAAATCCATAATAGAGCCCGACCTAGGCTGCTATGGATCGGGCTGGGGTAAAACAATATGTGGTTGAGTAAGCGCTACTCTCTCCATAGCTGCTAGCGCTAACTAATGGGAGTTCTCTATTCCTTGTCTCATCATGTCTGACTGGCGGTGCTGAGCCTCCACCTGGGCCCTATGAGCCTCCATTATCTCCCAAAAAAGAACAAATATTTGTGTGATATCGGCTGGTGCTGGGGGTGGTGAAAGCTCCTCAGAAACTGCTAGTACTATCCTTTGAACTGGAGGTAGAGCACCCCCAAAAGGTGCTGCTGAAATCCCTACCTGGACTGGTGAAACAATCCTCTGAGTTGGAGGCAGAGAAGTTACCGACTCAGTAAAGTAGCTCCACAACGCTGTGACCTGGTCTTCGGTGGCATCCTTAAGACAGATCAAAACTAAGGAATTAATATTATGCAAGATACGATATCGTCAAAGAAGGATAATATATTTCAAATAAAATAATATTCAGAATGAATAAGGATAGCAAAATTAATATATTATAATTTTTTTTAGTTGTGATTGAGTATTCTCTCTCTATCATATATCCTATATCCTATACTCTATCGCAGGATCGCAGCAGTACATCTAAGTTGTTGTACTACCATGACTTCGCACTAATTATGAAGACAAACTTGTATAGGCCACCACAAAAATGTGTCACGACCTATACCCGGTGAAGGGGCACGAGTACGTAGGTACGTCCAGCCTACGCCGCAGCATCGACGGTAGAACGCTGGCTAGGTCATTACTAATTATATAGCATCTCATACAATGTAAAACTCAACTGTCAATAATGTCTCGACTATATAAGGAGGACAAGGTAATTAAAGCAACACAAAATTCAGTCACATATCTAAAGTACGATAGGATATCAAAGAAGTCTAACATAACTATGAAGTCTAAACATCAACAACATCTAATAATATCAATAATAACCAAGTCTCAAATATAAGCCGAAAACAGATCCGGTACCAAAATGCTAATAAAACTAACTAGGATAACTAGTGATTCCGGCTAGATCTCCCGTTAATCACTCATGAATGTCAAGGCCCATGGTTGCTTTCCCCTCTTGTGGTCCATAGTTCGTGGGACACCAGTCCTCTAAATTATAGTCTAAAAAATATATCCAGTCAGGATTAGAGCGAAGTACAACCCAATAGCAGTTCCAATTAATTGACAAAGACTATAAAACAATAAATAGAGAATGCTATATATGATGAAAAAATAATAAACTGATGCAATGACAAATGGAAAATAGAGACAAGCAATGTAAGAAATAGGGAATAGCCCATGCATATATGAAATAAAAGAGAAGGAACCATAATATCAGGTATAAGGTAATGTAATCTATGAACTGAATATCGTTTCGGTGTTCCTCGGAGAATAATACATAACAATGGGCCACAATTCGCCAGTCAAGTATTATATTGGTTTTGTGACAAGAATTGAATCCAAAATGTAGCATCTATGGCCTACTATCCAGCAGCTAATGGCTTAGCAGAAGCCTTCAACAAGACCATAATCAAACTACTTAAAATTTTTGTCTCTGCCAACAAACGTGATTGGAATGAGATGCTCGGGGAGAGTTTATGGGCTTATCGTACAACAGTTCAAACTCCAACTGGTTGTAGACTATTCTTTTTGGTTTACAGATATGAAGCAGTTCTTTCGCTTGAAATCAAGATACCTTCTCTCATAGTAGCTATTGCTAATGAGCTAACAGTAGAGAATAATGATCGATTGCGCCTACAAGAATTAGAAGCATTGGATAAAAAATGCTTGCATGCACAACAGTGTATTGAGCTATACCAAGTACGCATTTCCAGATCTTTCAATCAAAAATTCAAGGAGAGAGTATTCCAGGTCAGTGAATTGGTCTTTACAGTATGGAGACCTATGATCACAACCCATAAGAGCAAAGACAAATTCTAAGCTAAATGGGAAGGTCCTTATGTGGTGGAGACAGTATTCTCGAACGGACCCTACAGGCTCGCTATTCCTAATTGAGATTTGATAATGATGCCTATCAACGACATATTCCTCAAGAAATATTATGTCTAGGCACGACATATTCTTCTCCAACTTCAGCAGAATAAGATATACAACAAGTATATTTTTTTCCAATCCCTAGCAACTTGTAGCCTACACATTATCTCAAACTATTACCTATATTCATTCTTGAATAAGTCATGGGTAATGGGTCCTTAAAGTTACCTAGTAGGACAATACTCAGATCCAACAGAACACTCTCGTTGAGATCATCTAAATGATTCTCTCCAACAAAAATATCCCATTCTTAAAACTAGTTGTTTTAAGGATATCCGATTCCTAATCCCCAGTTGGGTCAGGAATAATCTCACAAGTTTCTTCATCAGTCAATAAATGTTATATGATTCATGTCTATATTACCTCTGAATCATATTTCGTTTATTTTCCCCAAAAGAGATGACAATAGTTTGCCCTTGAACTACTATTTCTTCTTTTTTTCGGTGGAGTAAACTAACGAGCTATCACGTCCATATCACCTCTGATAGTATTGCATCCTGTAAAATTTGTCATTTATACTCAACATGAGTATGCCACAAGTGACAAATCCACCAAATCCCCTACAAAATTATATTTTTCCATGTTCATATACCTCTGAGCAGATATATTCGGTGGGATCCCATTTAAAAATATATCACGTCTACGTTATCTCTGATACCGTTTTTGCTTTAACTTATTATGGGGTACATAACGTATAATAAGTCCACCAAAAGGACTTTTGAGATCTATGACGATGCTGATATTGTTATACAGATTACTAAAATAAAATAAAAAAATTTATTGATGGAAAATAAGGAAAGAACAACACAAATACTTAGGAAGATGATGGATCATAATCTTTTGAGTCCTTCATAAACATTGCAAGAGTATGTAGTATACATACGCCTGATGATGCAAGCAGTTAACGTAGAGCTTCTGTTTCAACTGGTTCTTCTTGTTTTCTCGAATCAACAGAAGGGTACGGGAATCAAGGATCTCATTCTGGAGTAGGGAAGGGCCAGCCGGTAAGGGGCTAACAAGGTCTTGAAGAAGGTCCGCCCTACATAGCTTAGTAAAAGCCTCTATATTTCCCTTGATGAGAGGCGGTACAGGAGCAGTAGAAGCGCAACCTGTCATGCCCCAGTCCCAAAATACGTAGGACTAGGAATACGTAAGCATGCCAGCCGTATGTATATGGCAACTCCAATATATGGATACCATAATACACACGTACGCTGTAATATGAATGTTAACTCACATGTGGTATATATATTATCACAAGTCACATGGCATAACTAAATCTCATCCACAGAATCAAATAAAAATAAATAACCAATCTACTATATAACTGAATCTTAATATGAAGTATCAAGGAATGATAGTCGGGTGGAACCAAATCCACTGCCAAACTAGAATATAAGAGAAACCACATAAGAACATCTAATGAACAATGAGACTCGAAGAGAAGACCTCCTAGAAAGAGATAAGTAGCAAGTCCTGATCCGTGCTCCTGCGAATAGTCAAGATCGTCTACACCTGGAAAGTGACTAGGTCCTCAGAGGGACGTAACAAGATACATAGAAGCATGCCAATTGAATACAATAAACATGCATAATAGAAAGAAAATATATAAGTATGCTGTACAAGACAATCTATATGAATATAAATAATGAGGACAACTTTTTGACGTATGGGCATGGGTAGGCTACTCTATCTAATCTCACAACTCACATACACGTCAGGAACTTCAGAAATCGACATACCTCAAGGGTAGCGACCAGCGCGACACCAGAAATCGACATACCTCGAGGGTAGAGACCAGCGTGACACAACTATCATAGTGCGTGCTAGTTACTATGGTTTACCAGAGTGGTTATAGCCCATACTCCTACTGATTGTCCTCCCCTCCCATGATACTATGTCAAGTGTGTGTCAATATATATAATATATAATTATGACTAAAAGAAAATACACATGCAATGAATATATAAAAATATAATAAGCATGTAAAGTACTGTAAGTAATTTGGCAAGATATCTTGCCTGGTCTGAAAAAAGGATGAAGTCCCAACTCAAGGCGTCGTCCGATCTACCCGTCACATAAATTAAACAAGCTAGGTTACAAAAGTGGGTGAATAGTTTCCGCAATTTTAATCTATTTTAACTCTGAATAAAATAACCTAAAATAGTATTTTAATCTTATTATAATTTGATTTTATTGTTAAACCTAAATTTTGGTCCAAAAAAAGTTAACTTTACGAATTTGTGATCCGTAACACGCAAATCGAGGTAATCTGTTGACCAAAAAGTCAACAAACTCAAATCCTAGATTTGTGTGTAAAATCCAATAGATTTTAGCATTACATGAATGCCGGAATTGACGGTTTTATAAAATCACAAGTCGGTAAAGAGTTATGGCCACAAGGGCGAATAGATGATAGTTTCGGTGGTTTCCTATTTACGTCTACGTTGCACGAATTTTACAGTAGATTAAACTTGCATGTTAAATTCTGGAAAAATAATTTTATGGAAGTTCATCATGTCAGATTTTTGAAACTTTAAACGGCTCATAATTTCGAGTTCGGGATCTCCCGAAATCTCGAAAACACGAAAATACGAAAACACGTCTGATTTCGGACAACTGACACTTTTAAAATTTTTTGGAAAAATAGGTTCATAAATTATTAAAATAATTTATATATTCAGAAAACTAACCTTGATATGGTTTTAACAAAAAAACTAGAGCGTTTGTAGTCCGGAGCTAGGAGATATCGTCTTTTTAAGTCGTCATAACTACTAGAAAATGAGACTGAATTTATGACGAATTTTGACTCTTTTTGGACCAAAAAGAGGGGAATTTGGGGAAGAAAAGTATGAAGGATGAGTTTATTCCATAAGTCTAATAGGTATTTATAATGGTTGAGACTTCTTAATTGAATATGACTAGGATTGGCTAATTTGGATATGATTATGATCAGTTTAAATAAGGATGTGATATGCATGAAGTTGCTTTCCTAGTAGGCTCTGGATTTGAATTAATTTAAAATAGAGTTTGAGTTTATCTCAATAATTTATAATCTTAAATAGAATTAAAGATAATAGAAATAATTTATATATAATCTTATTAATATCTATTAACACTAAATTAGCATCTATCTAATATTAAGACTATATATATCCAAATAAATCCTAAATAATTTCAAAAATCCAAATAAATTACTTAAATTCTAAATAAATAAATAAATATAATTAAATATTTTAACTTAAAATAAATGTTTGGTAGGAATAATATGCAAGTATGGTCTCATAGTAAATCAGGAAAGTCCTAGAAATTTACGTTTCCTATGTTTTAATCACCCAAAAATTATAGAAAAATCTCCCAATCTAAAATAGTCTAAAAATGATTCTAAATAAATATTTATATAAGTAAATATATCAAGAAATTTATTTTCTAATTAACTAAGAGAATAATCTAAAAAAATTTAATATTTAAAATAATCTATAGTAAATATAATAATATAAAATACACACAAAATACCTATTTTGGGTGAGGAGGTTTACAATCTACCCAACTTACAAAAATTTCGTCCTCGAAAATAAAAAATAAGGCATGATTTGCTAAATCCTTTACATTTGTATATAAGGAAGTCAATCGCAATCTCTTACAAAAATTTAAATAACAAAATCTATTCAAATCTATCGCAATCACTTCAAAATTAAGATAATCATTGTTCAAATCAAAATTTAACCTATTGTAATCTCTTCTCACTTTTTTAAATCATCAACATCCAAATTTAAATTGAATCCATATAACATCTTCAAGATTTAATTAACCCACATCAATTTTTATATCACGATCTCCAACTATCATAATCTCCTTTAGATTTTAAATAATAACAATTCTAATCAAATCTTATTCTTATTCTCAACGTATGAATTCCGTACTCTTCAAATTTTAAATTCAATTTCCATCATCAATATTTCAAATGGATGATCCAACAATAAAAATTTGACTTTTAATTCAAATCATCAAACCGTAAAATTTTGAACTCAATCCATCAATGTTCATGTCTACAATTCTATATTTATTTTCAAAATTTAAGTCGTTAATTTCATCTCCAATATTCAAAATTTAAATCATGTGCTCAAGGTATAAATATTTGGTCCGCAATATCAAGATTTCAAAATTCATTAAATCCTCATCGTCTTAATCATTCTTCTAAAAATTCTTAACATTTAAAATGACTTAAACCTCTCAATCAAATTTTATTTGATCATAATCTAAAAGAAATTTATCCCAAGTTGACAATGCCACTCCTACCCAACTTAAAATTTATCCATCTATCACTTAAGGCTATACACTTAAGAAAACTTCCTCAAATTATTTAATCGCATTATTAAATCCTCAAAAGTTTTAATACCAAATATATCATATATGATATGCCCTTAAATACAAAAGATAGTCACTAAGTAATGCGATTGACCTATGGGGTATATCTAGTACTCTACGTATATCAAACTTATACCAATCACGAGCGTTCGTCTTTTCGAAATAGGGAAAGACAGAAAACAACAATAAAAAATTCAAGAAGGAGGTGATAGAATACAAGTACGGGGTTCAAGGCGATTATAAGAATTCAAAAGAGAGTTGTCAAGGCAGTTGTGGATTGAAATCTTTTTTTTCCCCTGATATGATATGCTCTGACTTGTCTAGAGGGCAAGTATATTCATCTAACAAGTTGAGTCAACTATATATCTCAATCCACGTAAGGTAGTCATGCGAAGAGCGAACTAAGCATACTAAGGTTGATCAGACCATAATACACTGATTCTAAATAGACAATTGTATTAGTGTGTGCACCTAATAATATATATGTCATGAACAAGCTCGAAAAGAATAAGCTTGTAAAACTAGGCTATAATAGCAGCATAAGTCGAGGTAGTTTAGAAAATATAAGTACGCTAGATTATGATGAAAGAAGGTACAAAATACTTCAAGTTCACAAAGAAGATAAGACTCATCCGGTGTTGTGCCTCTACGGTTGCCATACTAACTCCTTGTCTAACTCTCTAGTCGACCCAATGGGGGTATGGGCCTCTAAGTTCTACAGTCTGGATAAACACTGTCTTCTTATGCAAGTCTATAGTTGGTGTCATTCAATTACACTTTATTAATGGGTTAAAATGACTATATGATATTAGGTTATGAGGCATACTACCAAACTTACAAGAATTTAACTAGAAGTGTTATTGAACAATAGAGTGTATATACCTTTTACAAGTCATCTTCCTAACCCCTATCAAGCACGAAAGAAAAGATAAGATTAACGTTGAGAAAGGATCAAGCAAGATGCAATACAAGCAATCAAATAAGAATGCGGAACAAAATCAAGGGAGGTGATTAAATAAATGGATGAGATCCTATACTCTAATCCTATGCGCAGGCTTGCTCGACACAGTAACGTAACCGAGACAATATGCTCTCGACCTGCATGGGCCACCACAAAAATATGTCACGCCCCAGTCCCAAAATACGTAGGACTAGGAATACGTAAGCATGCCAGCTATATGTATATGGCAACTCCAATATATGGATACCATAATGCATACGACGCTGTAATATGAATGTTAACTCACATGTGGTATATATATTATCATAAGTCATAGGGCATAACTAAATCTCTTCCACAAAATCAAATAGAAATAAATAACCAATCTACTATATAACTGAATCTTAATATGGAGTATCAAGGAATGATAGTCGGGTGGAAATAAATCTACTGCTAAACTAGAATATAAGAGAAACCACATAAGAATATCTAATGAACAATACTACTAGAATAAGCGGGATTAGCGACGTATTTTAGCGACTCCTATTAAAAACGTCGCTAAATTAGCGACTCGGTACAAATCGTCGCTAGGCGTCGCTAAATGGCGACATTTAGCGACTTTTATTAAGATTTTAAAAGAATAGTCGCTATAAGTTCAATTAAGGTCGCTAAACATCGCTAATATATCTGATTTAGCGACGTTTAGCGTCATAATTAGCGACGTATCTATCAAAAATATTTAACAACGTATGTAGCGACGTCTTTGGCGTCGCTAATTTTTATTTTAGCGACGTTGTTATTTGACGTCGTTAAACGTCGCTAAATTTTGGTTAATTAGGGCTCAGTTTTCTTGTCTCCATCTGTCAAAATTTTCAAAATCGTTTCGATTTCCCCCGCCCCCCCCTCCGGCGATCGGGTCTCCACGGCTGCGCGCCCCCTCTCCGGCGACCGGGTCTCCACGGCATCCCCCTCCTCCTCCTCGAGCTTTAGGTAATCTCTCTCTCTCTCTCTCTCATGTGACACAAGACACATACACAGACGCAGACACACACACGACACACACACAGACGCAGACACACACACACAGACGCAAACACACACACGACACACACACACGACATACACACACAGACGCAGACACACACACAGATGCAGATTAGGGTTAGGTTTAGGGTTAGGGTTAGGTTTAGGGTTAGGTTTAGGGTTAGGGCTAGGGTTAGGGTTAGGGTTAGGGTTAGGGTTCTGGATAGTTGGCTCTCGGATGTCTTGTAGAAGAAGAACTTGTATCAGTTAGGCAAGTGTAACTTTTTGGTGATGCCCACCTTTTTCTAGCTCTCTATCAATTGTTTTGGTTGATGCTATCGATTGGTTGCAGTGCTACTAAATTCAAGTCTTGCTTTTGTTTCAACAGCTGCTGATGTGCATTTTTTCTGTATATTGTAGTGCATTAGCTATAGGTGTCTTCTCTGTGTTTAATTATAATATTTCAGTACCTGTGTCATCTGATACCTAAGTTCTACAATTACCTCAGTATATCCTGACTTTTGGGATACACCAGTTATGTTCATATATGTTCTACAATTACCTCAGTATATGTTTTCTCCACAACAAAGTTATATTTGTTCAATTCAGTGAATTCACGGTACTTGGTGTTTCTCCCTATTCAGAACCTGCATCAAGAAACCTTCATATTCGGCTATTCATGAGATGATTCAAATATCACCAGTTATTTTTATATGTATAATTTGATTGCCAATATAAGAGTAACATTTTCAACAAAATAGTACTAGAGAATAGCCATTAATGTTCATAGCAAAATATTTATAGAACATTCATAACATGAGTGTGTAATTGGGATGTAAATTCATACTTGACAAACGTAGTATTTTTTGCTAGTGACAAAAATTAGGATACATAGTGCTTCAAAACGTTATAGAAGAACACAACTCAATAAATATCTGAAACTCATTCTTTATTTTGTCAAGAATGACAAATTTAACACCTGAATTAAGATATCATGTCGTAATGAATATAATTGTGTAATATTGACTAATTGTTTATTTATTTAGTTCAGTATGCATAATTATTTTGTCATTCTTTATTTAGTTCAAAAACGAGATATTTTATTTCTGGGAAGAAGGAAAGAAGAGACCCATATCTGTCTTTCAGTATGCATAATTATTTTATGTCAATCATCTAATTCTTTCGTTCCGGTCCAATAGCTAATTCTTTGCTAATTCTTTATTTTCATCTATCTTACCAGATGGCACCCAAGGGAGCGACACCTCCTACTGTTAAGGAGAAAGTGATGCCTCCTACTATTAAGGAGGAAGTGATGCCTTCTACTGTTAAGGAGAAAGAGATACCACCTGCGGGGAGTTCCAGTCACCCAGCAACTATCGCGGCTGTATCTCAGACGGGGAGTTCCAGTCACCCAGCACCCATAGCGGAGCTTGATAACATAAACGCTGTTTATGCGCAGTATTTGAGGGACTGGTATCTGCCCCATTTTGGAAATCCTCGAGATTGATACTATAATATTTCATATACTTATATATTATGCATTTTGTGTTACTGTGATACTCTGATACTTATATATTATGTATTTTGTGATGCTGTTTATGCCTATTTTGTGTGACTGTGATACTGTGATACTTTTATGACTGTGATACTTATATTGTCTGTCTATAATATTTGTGTATATTAATTGTATGCCTGTGATACTTTTATTGATATTAAATATTGTTAATCCGGTGTTGAGTGTTCCACCGAAGGGGTCGGCGAACCATAGAATTCAACGGAGGGTTGCTCCGGGTCTATTTTTAATTAGAAATTTATAAATTGCAGGAATAATAGTTTGGAACAATTCAGGTTTTTTTGTTTTTTTTAATTTAGCGACGTATTTAGCGACGTTTAGCGACGTCTAGCGACGTTTTTATAAGTCGCTAAACAAGTCGCTAATTAGCGACGTGTCATTAGCCGTCGCTAATGACGTCGCTAAACGTCGCTAAATATGTCGCTGTACGTCGCAAATTGCTGATATGGAAGTACTGTCAGGTCAGTAAAGACGTCGTTGTTATGTCGCTATATAAGTCGCTAATGAGCGACGTTTAGCGACTTTAAGAAACGTCGCTATTTCGTGACGCCGCATCGCTAAACGTCGCTACATTTAGCGACTCAATAAAGTCGCTAAAAAACGTCGGCATAGCGACGTTTAGCGACGTTTTTTCATTCAGCGACTTGGTTTCTTCCGACTAAGTTAAAATGTCGCTAATTACGTTGCTAAACGTGTTTAGCGACATTTTTTTGTCATTTGGCGACATTTTTAGGCGTCGCTAATTTGACTTTTTTTGGTAGTGAATGAGACTTGAAGAGAAGCCCTCCTCGAAAGAGATAAGTAGCAAGTCTTGATTCGTGCTTCTGCGAATAGTCAAGATCGTCTACACTTGGAAAGGGACCAGGTCCTCAGAGGGACGTAACAAGATACATAGACACATGCCAATTGAATACAGTAAACATGCATAATAGACAAAAAATATATAAGTACGCTGTATAAGACAATCTATATAAATATGCATAATGAGGACAACTTTTTGACGTATAGGCATGGGTAGGCTACTCTATCTAATCTTACAACTCACACACATGTCAGGAATATCAAAAATCGACATACCTCAAGGGTAGCGACCAGCGCGACACCAGAAATTGACATACCTCGAGGGTAGCGACCAACGCGACACAACTACCGTAGTGCATGCTAGTTATTACGGTTTACCAGAGTGGTTATAGCCCATACGCCTACTGATTGTCCTCCCCTCCCATGATACTATGTGTCAAGTGTGTGTCAACATATATAATATATAATTATGACTGAAAGAAAACACACATACAATGAATATATAAAAATATAATAAGCATGCAAAGTACTGTAAGTAATTTGGTAAGGTATCTTGCCTGGTCTAAATAAAGGATGAAGTCCCAACTCAAGGCGTCGTCCGATCTACCCGTCACATAAATTAAACAAGTTAGGTTACAAAAGTGGGTGAATAGTTTCCGCCATTTTAATCTATTTTAACTCTGAATAAAATAACCTAAAATAATATTTTAATCTTATTATAATCTAATTTTATTGTTAAATCCAAATTTTGGTCCAAAGAAAGTCAACTTTACCGATTTGTGATCTGTGACACACAAATCGAGGCAATCCGTTGACCAAAAAGTCAACCAACTTAAATCCTGGATTTTTGTGTAAAATCCTATAGATTTTAGCACTACATGAATGCCGGAATTAACGGTTTTATAAAATCATAAGTCGGTAAAGAGTTATGGCCACAAGGGCGAATATATGACAGTTTTCGGTGGTTTTCTATTTACGTCTACGTTGCACAAATTTTACAGTAGATTAAACTTACATGTTAAATTTTGGAAAAATAATTTTATGGAAGTTCATCATGTCAGATTTTCAAAACTTCAAACGGCTCATAATTCTGAGTTCAGGATCTCCCGTAATCTCGAAAACATGAAAATACGTCTGATTTCGGACAGCTGACACTTTTAGGATTTTTTTGGAAAAATAGGTTCATAAATTATTAAAATAATTTATATATTCAGAAAACTAACCTTGATATGGTTCTAACAAAAAGAAACTGGAGCACGTTTGGAGTCCGAAGCTAGGAGATATCGACTTTTTAAGTCGTCATAACTACTAGAAAATGAGGCTGAATTTATGACGAATTTTAATTCTTTTTGGACGAAAAGAGGGGAATTTGGGGAAGAAAAGTATGAAGGATGAGTTTATTCCATAAGTCTAATAGGTATTTATAATGTTTGAGACTACTTAATTGAATACGACTAGGATTGGCTAATTTGGATATGATTAGGATCAGTTTAAATAAGGATGTGATATGCATGAAGTTGCTTTCCTAGTAGGCTCAGGATTTGAATTAATTTAAAATAGAGTTTGAGTTTATCTCAATAATTTATAATCTTAAATAGAATTAAAGATAATGCAAATAATTTATATATAATCTTATTAATATCTATTAACACTAAATTAGCATCTATCTAATATTAAGACTATATATATCCAAATAAATCCTAAATAATTTCAAAAATCCAAATAAATTTCTTAAATTCTAAATAAATTACAAAAAAATATAATTAAATATTTTAACCTAAAGTAAATGTTTGATAGGAATAATATGCAAGTATGGTCTCATAGTAAATCAGGAAAGTTCTAGAAATTTATGTTTCCTATGTTATAATTACCCAACAATTCTAGAAAAATCTCCAAAATCTAAAATAGTCTAAAAATGATTCTAAATAAATATTTATATAAGTAAATATATCAAGAAATTTATTTTCTAATTAATTGAAAGAATACTCCAAAGAAATTTAATATTTAAAATAATCTATAATAAATATAATAATATAAAATATACACAAAATACCTATTTTGGGTGAGGGGGTTTACACAACCAGAGTCAACTATAAGGGGTGGGAGAATAGTTGATTCATCAGACTCTCTTTCCTCCTTTAGAGACTCGTTTTGAGAAGCCATCAACAAATTCAAATAAAGAATGTTGAATTGAGTAGCCGACTCTTATTATAATAAGTGGGGCGTCTGTTCGAATTTCTCTACATGATTCATTGGAAAAAAGGGCGACGGTTCGAAATCCCACACATGCCTCATCAATGAAGAGTAGCATTAGTTCATTATCCTAACTGAAGAACCATACGCAGAATCCCAAAAGATGTGACTGTTGGGAATCTGCAAGTTCTTTTCCCCATAGCTTTTGACATGCATATACTATGGAGGAAGCAACATAGTGTGCATAATATCTTGTTTTCTCTGATACACATTTAATTTCACGAAGCAAAGTGGAAATTTATATTTCAGAAGATGGCAAAAATCAACATTCAACAATGCACAAATAATAAGACAAACTTAAGATAAAATTTTTATTGATACTTAATCATGATTACACATATGGAAATCTATTACATATGGATTTTTATATGACGGGGATCTATCACAGAGCCATCACCAGCTCTGTGCCACGTCTACTCCTAAGGAAAATAAATTAAGGCACAAAAGAAATGAGCTCCTCAGTGCAAACCATAGTACATGGAGAAAAAATCTATGATGTGGGCGAGGATGCTACATAGGACTGGGCCGGTTTAAATTAGCACGGACCCATTTTGTCCAGACGCTACGCCGCTGCTAGAATTTCCACTTGGGATTCCAATCCCAACCCAGTAATCAACACAGGGGCCATATTAAGAGAGTGATTCTAGCGAGTAGGGTTTGAAGACAACGAACAGTCTTCCGGATAATATATCAATTCAGCATGAATGACGAATCTTATGATATCCTTTCATGCTCCATCACACGAAGAGCTCGACGACAATAATATCCAAACGAGCCTTTCACCAATCGTTGGGGAGCGTTTCCTCTTGCGTCTTCTCGGTGGGCAGCAAAACTAGTGGCTCCATGATATTTCTGTCATCTTCTTAGGCTCACACTTAAAAATAACCATACTCAAGTCTCACAGCAAGAAGGAGATAATTCTGGGAGTGTTGGTAAAATTTTTCTCCTATTTATAGGAGAAAACATGCCAAGAGTAGCATAGCTATAAAAAATCTTTCCTAAAAAGCTGCATGCATCTCCTTAAAAGCTGTCTGCATCTCCTTAAAGAACGCGTCAAACCAAGGAACAAGTCAAAACTGAATAAATTGACAAGATACATGCATGCCCCGCGGTAACGTCAGCATCATTATTAGGATTTTGTCCAGAGTGCGCGCACAAATATCTCAACAACTTTTATGCTTCTAATTCAAAGTATTTTGAATTCTTTGAGATGAATTCAAAAAAATTGATTATAGAAGCATAAAAAATGTGCCTCTTGAAGATGGCACAGTTTTCTACAAATAAACTAAATATAGGAAGAGTGGTGTATTTGTTTTTTTAAAGGATGGCACACTTTCAAGCTGCTTTTGTCAACAAAGACAAGCATACAAATGGCGTGTTTACTTTTTCTCCCGAGCATTAAATGAGATGAATCTGACAACTGAATAACAATCGAGGATGTCAGAAGCCATCATTACAGCTGAGCTACGGCACGCAGACCCAGGTTGTCGTTTAGTGGCCAGTACGAATCAACTTCTTCAAAGTACGCCAAAAGGCCAACCTCAACAAAGTGCGCTGTAAGGCCAACCTCTTCAAAGTGCACCGTAAAGTCAACTTCTTCAAAGTTCACCGTAAGTCCAACTTCTTCAAAGTGCGCCGTAAGGCCAACTTCTCAAAAGTACGCCATCACGACCAACTTCTCAAACGTGGGCCATCACAGCCAACTTCTCAAAAGTCAGCCATCACGGTTAATTGCAAAAAAAATGAGCTATCATGGCTACTTCTTCAAAAGTTTGCCATCATGGCTACTTCCACAAAAGTGCGCCATCATAACTACTTCCTAAAAAGTGTGTCATCTTGGTTATTTCTTTAAAAGTGTGCCATCATGGCTATTTTTTCAAAAGTGCGCCATCATGGCTACTTCCTCAAAAGTGCACCATCACGGCCAATTGCCACAAAAGTGTGCCATCACGACTACTTCCTCAAAAGTGCGCCATCATGGCTATTTTCTCAAAAGTGTGCCATCATGGTTACTTCTTCAAAAGTACGCCATCATGGCTACTTTTTTAAAAGAGCGCCATTATGGCTACTTCTTCAAAAGTGCTCCATCATGGCTACTTCCTCAAAAGTGTGCCATCATGGCTACTTCTTCAAAAGTGCTCCATCATTGTTACTTCTTCAAAAGTGCTCCGTCACTGCTACTTCATCAAAAGAACCCTTGTATAGACAATCTTTCCAAAAGTTTTCCAGTCTCCAAACCACTTCTAAAGTGCGCCTACGATCCTAACTGATCATGAGAAGTTATGATTACGTGTCCTACATGCCATGTTCCTAGGGAAGCATACATAAATAAATATTCCATAACCTACATTTTTCTCGTTTAGGAAGCCACGTGTCAAGCAGGCAGCAAGTTGTGCACTCACTCACTAGATCATAGAATGTCATTCTATCAAAAGTGCGCACACAGTACGAATTATTCAAAGTGCATGCACACTGTCATAACTACTCTGAAATTCTATAAATATGATACGGTATCTTAGTATCTTAGATTTAACTTGTATGGGCTAGTTTATAGTGTATGAACCCAATATCATTGAGATAGACTCATGCAACTTAGAAATATGTAGTTTGACCAAGTTTGACCGATTTAACTTTGAGTTGACCTAGTTTGACTATTTTGACTTAGAAATTGCATTATGACCTAGAAGTTGACTAGTTTAACTTATTTTTATTCTAAAATATTATATTGATATTTTATTCCCTATCTAGGTCTTCAAGGCACCATATCAGACATCTGTAAGACTATTCACCAAATTTTAGGCGAGTACATTCTCTGATAGTTTCTCATTTATAATATCCTCTATGTTTATTGTATCTAGTATAAATAGCCATAATTTCTTGACACGATGGTCACGGATTGGTATATCCAGATTTTGTCATGAGATATTATTCCATGGTATATATGGTATATCTTGTGTAAGCCTTGTTTTATTGTTCTTCTTGTACATGTACAGACACTGATTCTCGAAAAGAGTCGCTATCTTCTTAGAGAATCCCATGCCATAGCAGATCATGGTTGGATCCACTATACCAGTCGGGCTTGGAGAGTATGTAGTATAGATATGTGATCAAACCCTCCTTGTATTAAGTCTTGTTCATTGAATAGTATTAATCATACACCGTACGTATTATTAGCCAGGCCATATATCTTGTATCAAGTTCCCAAGCTGATCACATGTTAAAGCTGGTACTCACTTACTTAGTCATTAGTATTCTTGTTCATTGTCATATTATTCATTCTTCTATTTATTCTAGTATTACTTTATAGTATATCTTTTGTATCTATTATTACATCTTGTATATTCATATCTATTTACTGTTATATAGTTTATATCATTGATTAGAACTGCTGTTAGAGATGAACTCTACTCCTTTCCTGACTGGATATATTTTTTCCAGATGACACTGAGGAGTGGTACCCTATATATTACGGGCCTCAGGATGTTGTAGGCTTAGAGTCAGAGACCCTGGCTAAGGAGGGACTCATCTCGTCTGAGACAGATGACCCGGGACTTGTAGCTTCTTAGTTTTTCTCTTGTACTAGATTTATCTTCAGCTTATTGTTTAGTATTTCTTCAGATTCAAGGATGTTATTATTTTGACTCATGAGTGTATTATGACTATTCTATTCTTTATCATATTCGTGCTTATTTTCATTATAGATCTATGATTGAATATATTAATATTATTGGTGGCTCATTATATTGCTAGATAGATTATTCAAACAACGTTCTACTGCTGATTCTATGGCGTAGGCTGGGCGTAATTCCTAACTTGCATCCCTACATCGGGTGCGGGTCGTGACAAGAAATAATACTGTCCAAATACGTATACTAGAAATGAGAAGTGTCATCTCTATCCACCTTAGAAAAATTTTGTCCTCAAAATTTGAATCCAAGTAAGGCAAGGGAAGTCAGGACAAGTAAGGACAACTACGATACAATTTATTAATAAATCTATACACATAAGCAATAACATCACAACACATAGGATATGACTTAGATTCGGGACATACATAAGCAAATGAGATACATGAAAAATATCGTGTACCTCACATAGCAAAGGTAGAAAAGCAAGAAAATAAGCCATACTGCCTACCCGATCGTGAATATCAAATGACCTAATGTACCACAGACTAAGATTCCCGTGGACATCGAATCTAATAACTCCATGGGTTGACAAAATCTGCTAGAACACATAGTCGCCGACACGAAACTCTGTAGGTCTACGATACTAGTCTGCCTAGTGAAGATGTCAATCCTGCGTAACTTGAAGTCACTCTCTGATTTTCCTGGAAACTTCTACTTTCTGCGTGATTATTTCGGGTCCTAATATCTTTCTCTCACCAATATCGTCCCATGTAATGGTAATCTACACTTTCTGCCGTATAGTGCCTCAAAATGTGCCATCTGAATACTAGCCTGATAACTGTTGTTATACAAAAATTCCACAAGTGATGGTGATTCTCCCAATATCCACAAAAGTCTAGGGTACAAGCTCGTAACATATCATCCAAGGTCTAGATGGTCCTCTTTGATTTCCTGTCTGTCTGGGGGTGGTATATAGTCCTGAATTTTAACTTGGTACCCAATATCTCATATAACCTTCTCTAGAAATGATAAGTGAACCTTGTATCTAGGTTAAATACTATGCTTACTAGCATGCCATATTGTCTCACAATATGTCGCATATACAAATCTGCCAACTGCTCTATAGACTGTCCTACTCTAAAGGAAAGAAATAGTGCTACTATTGTGAGTCAATCGAATATCACCCAAACTATATCTCGACCAGTCGGGGATCTAGGTAAACCGGTCACAAAGTCCATGGTGATGAGTTCCCACTTCCACTCTAGAATAGGAAGCAGCTGCAATAGTCATGTAGGTCTCTGTTGTTCTTTCTTTACTTATTTATATATCAGACATAGCGATGCAAAGTGTGCTATTTATCTCTTTATTCTGTTCCACCAAAAGTTTTGCTTCATATCTTGGTACATGTTCATGCCTCGAGGATAAATAGAGTACTAAAAACTATGTACTTCATTCATAACTTTTTGCCTAATATTTTCGTTTGGTACACATAGACGGTTCCCAAACCTTAGTGTTCCATCCGCATGAATTGCCAACTCTGTCTGAAGACCAAAATCATATTCTTCTCATAACTTATCGATCTTTGGGTACTCTGCCTTAGCTATCTTGATTCTATCCACCAAAGTTGGCTGGATCTGTATGCTAGCCAAAATTTTTGTATCATGTGGAAGCACTATCTCGATTCACATCTCCTGTAAGTCTTCTAGAATATGCTTTTGATTAGTTAACATTAATTCTCTGCCTCATCTGCTAAGTGTATCTGCTGCTACATTAGCCTTGCCTAGATGGTATTAAAATTTTATGCCATAGTCTTTCTGTCATGATCTGTACCTAGATATTCGGACACGAGTACGTGGTTACGCCCAGCCTACGCCGCAGCATCGGCAGTAGAATATTGTCTGGGTCATTTTTAACTATCTAACATCTCAACAATATAATCTGGTACCTGTCAATCATCTCAACTCCAAACAGAGGAGCAATATGGTATCTCACAAGTATAACTAATCTTAAATCACAAAACAAACTAAGGAAGATAATGCACGAATGGAATAGCGAAAGAAAGAATAAGATATAATCCACAATCTAGAATAATAATAAAAACTGTGAATCTCAATAATATAATAGTTTAATACATGCCAACACAAATAACTTGACCTCCTCGGGCTCTGAAACTAAGTCCTACTGGTCTATAGGAATATCCTCTAATACTACGCCATCCTGCGGCCCGTAGAATGTGGGACATGCTCTATAAGGCAATCATGTAAAAAAGTATAATCAGTCAGGATTGGAGCAAAGTACATACCTATGAAAGCAGTTTCAACAACATAATCGAGCATATAAAACAGATAATAGAAATAAAATACAAGATCACTAAATATATGTATGAATGAACAATATGTGTACAGGTAATGTACGATAATATATAACAACAATATGAATATTTGCAATATGATAAAATAATTGCAATCTAACTAATATGCCTCAAAATACAAGTTTATTATGTGATCAATTTGGGTGAACATGATTAGGTAAGACAATTACAAGTGAGGTATGTAATCAGAATGTACATGATGAATAATGGGGCTTTGATCACATAATCAACTCTTACTCTCCCATCCCCAACTAATACTGATGGATCCAATCACGACACGCTACGAACATGAATATGACCATTGAACACGAGCAGTGGGTGTACACGAATATAATAACCACTGAACATGGGCAGTGGGTATACACGAATAAGCACACTGAACATGAATAATGTGTGAACACGAAATATAAATTAGTACCCAATATACACGATAAAATATATGTACACGAGTACCCGCTAAATACGGTAGGGGATAATATCTCCTGACGGGATCCATGTAGTACAAGTCCGTAAAATCACAGTGTCGGAATCAAGTATAAAATTCTAGAACATGCATATATACACTATTATGAATTAAAAACTATCAAAGAAATATACTCGCCTGAAGTCCTAAGCAAGGTGTGTCTCTCGATGCCCAAGCTAGTATCACACAGAACTATATATGGTATGTTGCATCAATACCAGGTTCCAAAATGAAAATAAGTTAAATTGATGCAATACTAGGTCATAAAGCCATTTCTAGGTCAAACCAATTAAATCTAGGTTGCAAGAGTCTAACACAAAGATACTAAGTTAATACACTATAAAACTAAACTATACTAACTAAACTAGGATACTAAAAGACACTCAAAAAGCCGTATCCTAAGATACATAAGTTTCCATATATAAAAATAGTATTATAGATATATATACAAGTCAATATACATAATACTATAATAAATCAATAAATTTATGATACCTTGGCCTTGCTCCAATACGTATCACACCTATCTCGATACCCAAACTCAATACCTTGGTATCGACCCAAAACCTTGATATTACCTTGGTATCCCAAGATAATTCAAAACCATATTGATAATAGCTAAAACATAAATATAAACCCCCAACCAATATACTAATATATGCTATACTATAGTATATATCAATACTACATAGAAACTAACTATAATACAATACATACTTATCCATATATAACATACGTACATATATACATATAACTAATATAACTAATTATCAACATTCATCTACTAGTATATAGTTACTTAGCTAACTTACATACATAGATATGTATACAGTTAACTATAACTAATCAATAGCTAACTACCCATAAACCAAATACCTTGATAACTAACTAACCAACCCAAAACCTCATAAACCAAAAACCCAACTAAACAATACTTAACTCATTGATACCCAATACCTTACCTGAACTGAAACCTCGACTGACACAGATACTGCTACTGTGCAGCTCACTGTGCTAATATATAAGGCTGCACTGGTGGTTTATGCTCGAGATATTGATACATTTCTGCTCATGCAAGCTGCTGTAGTTCTACAGGATATTGGTGGCTGTTCTCAGTGAGTATCCTACTTACTGCCTGCAAATGGCTGCACCCCGAGCCCCTTCTTGGTGAATGCTGTAGAATATCTTACTGACTTCTCGATACTCCTTTGTGCCCGAGTAGATACACATTGTTGTGCATTAAGGAAATGCACTAAACTTTGTTGCTTGCTATGAAGGCTGGGTATTGGCCTACCTCCACTGTCAGTGACTGCCTGCACTGCTGCTCCTTAATATCTTGTGCATAGTACAACTGTTGCATATATATAGCTGCTGATGTTGTGTGCTCGTGCACTACACAATGCCACGCTGATACATGTTGATAGCTGTTACACACATTACTATGTGCTCCCTTGATGATCACTGCTATACACTAACACTAAAGCACACATATAAGCACACATCTCCAATCTCACTCACTCACTTATAAATAATAATAATAATACAACACAATACTAAGCTCACATGTATACTCATATATACACCTATACCTCCATGTATATATCCATCTATATATATAAATACACCCTCTCTACTAAATATATATATATATATATATATATATATATATATATATATATATATATATATATATATATATACACTCTCACACATAATCACAAACACACACATGCATATATACATATAACTACTAACACACACACACACACACACACACACACACACACACACACACACACACATATATATATATATATATATATATATATATATATATATATATATATATATATATATATATATATATATATACATTACTCTATACACTTACACACAAACACACATAGACACACACATAGACACTTAACTATATACATACTCATATACATATCTATATTATATAAATATCATATAGATATATATACACAAGTACAATAGAATTAGGAGCAAATAAACCAAACACGTGGAGTGCACCACACTCGTATCACACTTACTCTATGATACGCTTGCGATATGGCTCTACCACACAACCAAACACATCTTGGAGGACACGAGCAAGTCTAATACACTAAATATAAATAATACGTATATTAATTAGATCAACTACGTGTTCGTGTCAAGATGTGATATGCACAAGTCCCCGTGTCGGAGAAAAATCTCTAAAATAATCCGTATCGCCAAATTGACGAGGTAAGGCATATACGTACCCAATTGTAGATACGACACTAGTCATAAACAAGCAATCATATGTCATATTGATCTATTTGACCAAATGACAAATACCACATGTGCCAATCTCGAAATTTCTCTAAAATTGACACTAAAATGCACATAACTTTCACCATAGGTCTCTTTTGAACCTAAAACAAATTCCTATGGGTATCCTATACATGTGGGTTGGCTTCTCATGATTAAATCTCAGATTTAGAGTCTACTAGAAGGAAAAAACTAAAATATACCTAATGGGAGATGAATTTCCAATAAAAAGTCTCCAAATAAAATGTAGCTTCTTTTCTTGTAGATCTTGGCCTCCTTCTTATTGTTTCTTGCTTCTTTTTCTTATAGATCCTTGATGTAGAAGCCTCTAATGAAGAATAGGGAAGGAATTTGTGAAGAAATTGGTGGATAATTGATGAGGGAAATGGAATTGGAAATTAAAATGAGAAAGACACTCTCTCTCCTCCTATAGTGGCCGACCATTTACCCCCTCCCGCAAGCAATGTAAAATGTCCTATTTATCCCTTAGAGCCTCTCATAAAGAAATTAATTAGGGAGGAAAGGTTCTAGTCTAATGGTTTCACTAATTAATCCAACCTCCTAATCAATGGGTATAATTCTTGGACTAAATCTAAACTCATATGAAATATTGGGTTCATACAACTAATAAATTAGTTAGGTCAACTACACAAATCTAAAATAAATCTAAAACTAACAATAATTAAATAATACAACCAATAATTAACCATGCATGGACAATATTTAATTATAATCATCCTAAAATTAAAATTCCCATATAAATTACTAAACTATCCTTGATTGGAAATGTGAGGATAACAATCCTACCCACCTTAGAAAATTTTTATCCTCGAAATTAAGAAACAAAACTAGCTACCGAAAGCAAACAATACAATGTAAGAAAGAATTAAACCTCACGGTTTGAACACATATGGATATTGTTCGTGAATCTCGGCGTCTCGCTCCCAGGTACTTTCTTCTGGCGAGTGATGCCCCCACGCGACGTGCACCAAAGGAATGGTCTAGTTCCTCAATACCTGTAACCTTCGTACCCTAAAATTTTAGCTTAAATGTTGTTATTAGGTTAATTTGGGGCTATTGGTTTTTTTTTTCATAATTTTTTTGTTAATTAAAAAATTATAACACTAATTTTCTAGGACTTACAAGAATTTACTTTAGTCTCAAACATAATTTAAAATACCTAAACTTTTTTATTAGATTCTAAATAATCAAATATATTTTATAGAATTTTTTGGGAATTTTTTGATTATTTTTAGCATTTATTTTGAGTTAATTATGAAAAATTGAATCAAAAACTAATTTTCCAAAAAAGAAAAACTAATAAAATTAACCCACCCAGTCAGCAGGCAGCTTGGCCCGCGTGTCAGCCAGCGCAACCCAGTCAGCGGGGCCCAGCGGTCAGTGAGAGAGGGCGAGGGCGGGTGGGGTGAAGCGGTCCTAGCTAAGCCGAGTCCTAATCTGACTCGGACTCAGCAGAGCCAAGCCGGCTTGAACGCTGGTCATTCGATCTGGGCACGCAGTAGTGGATGGATTCCATATGACACATCCTTTAGCCGCGGCTATAGTATTTGGTTTATAAATTCTAGGGTTTTCTTTTAGCCGATTTTGGAGAATTATCATCTAGGGTTTCCTTCATCTTCCAGAAGCCATTACTCATAGCTCTGGACTCCAAACATGGCTCAATTTCTTACATTAGAACCATATTGAAGTTATTTTTTCTAAATATGTAAATTGTTTCACGAAATTATAAATATTAAATTCTAAAAAATTCATAGAGCACAGCATATCCGAAAGTAGATGCGTCTCGGTGTTTTCACCATTCTGGGAGAACCAGGAATCAGAATCATGAACCGTTTAAAGTTTTAGAAAGCTAATGTCGAGATCATTGACATATTGTTTTTCCAGAATTTAATATAAAATATTTATCTGCTGTTAATTCTGTAGAAATTCTAGGTTAACAATTAACCACCGTTGCATAATACGATTTTAGGTTTGTGCAATAATTTTCAAACAAATTTAAATCCTATAGTTTTTAGCATCAAAAACATGCTAGAATTTATGGCTCATCCGAATTTAAATTTGTTTGAAAATTATTGAACAAACCTAAAATCTTATTGTGCAACGGTGGTTGATTGTTAAGCTAGAATTTCTACAGAATTAACAGCAGATAAATATTCTATATTAAATTATGGAAAAAAAATATATCAATGATCTCGATATTATCTTTCTAAAACTTTAAATAGTTCATGATTCTGATTCCTGGTTCTCCCAGAATGGTAAAAACACCAAGACGCGTCTACTTTCGGATATGCTGTGCTCTATGAATTTTTTAGAATTTAATATTCATAATTTTGTGAAACAATTTACATATTTAGAAAAAATAACTTCAATATGGTTCTAATGCAAGAAACTGAGCCATGTTTGGAGTCCAGAGCTATGAGTAATGACTTCTGGAAGATGAAGGAAACCCTAGATGACAATTCTCCAAAATCGGCTAAAAGAAAACCCTAGAATTTATAAACCAAATACTATAGCCGCGGCTAAAGGATGTGTCATGTGGCATCCATCTACTACTGCGTGCCCGGATCGAATGACCAGCGTTCAAGCTGGCTTGGCTCGGCTGAGTCCGAGTCAGATTAGGACTCGACTTAGCTAGGACCGCTTCACCCCACCCGCCCTTGCCCTCTCTCACTGACTGCTGGGCCCCGATGACTGGGTTGCGTTGGCTGACACGCGGGCCAAGCTGACTGCTGATTGGGCGGGTTAATTTTATTAGTTTTTCTTTTTCTGAAAATCTGTTTTTGATTCAATTTTTCATAATTAACTCAAAATAAATGCTAAAATAATCAAAAAATTTCAAAAAAAATCTAGAAAATATATTTGATTATTTAGAATCTAATAAAAAGTTTGGGATATTTTAAATTATGTTTGAGACTAAAGTAAATTCTTGTAAGTCCTAGAAAATTAGTGTTACTATTTTTTAATTAACAAAAAAATAATGGAAAAAAATTCCAATAGCCCCAAATTAACCTAATAACAACGTTTAAGCTAAAATTTTAGGGTACGAAGGTTACAGGTATTGAGGAACTAGACCATTCCTTTGGTGCACGTCGCGTGGAGGCATCACTCGTCAGAAGAAAGTACCTGGAAGCGAGACGCCGAGATGCGCGAAAGATATCCATATGTGTTCGAGCCGTGAGGTTTAATTCTTTCTTGCATTGTATTGTTTGCTTTCGGTAGTTAGTTTTGTTTCTTAATTTCGAGGATAAAATTTTTCTAAGGTGGGTAGGATTGTTGCCCTCACATTTCCAATCAAGGGTAGTTTAGTAATTTATATGGGAATTTTAATTTTAGGATGATTATAATTAAATATTGTCCATGCATGATTAATTATTGGTTGTATTATTTAATTATTGTTAGTTTTAGATTTATTTTAGATTTGTGTAGTTGATCTAACCAATTTATTAGTTGAATGAACCCAATATTTCATATGAGTTTAGATTTAGTCCAAGAATTAGACCCATTGATTAGGAGGTTGGATTAATTAGTGAAACCATTAGACTAGAACCTTTCCTCCCTAATTAATTTCTTTATGAGAGGCTCTAATGGATAAATAGGACATTTTACATTGCTTGCGGGAGGGGGTAAATGGTCGGCCACCATAGGAGGAGAGAGAGTGTCTTTCTCATTTTAATTTCCAATTCCATTTGCCTCATCAATTATCCACCAATTTTTTCACAAATTCCTTCCCTATTCTTCATTAGAGGCTTCTACATCAAGGATCTACAAGAAAAAGAAGCAAAAAACAATAAGAAGGAGGCCAAGATCTACAAGAAAAGGAGCTACATTTCATTTGGAGACTTTTTATTGGAAATTCATCTCCCATTTGGTATATTTTAGTTTTTTTCATTCTAGTAGACTCTAAATCTAAGATTTCATCATGAGAAGCCAACCCACATGTATAGGATACCCATAGGAATTTGTTTTAGGTTCAAAGGAGACCTATGGTGGAAGTTATGTGCATTTTAGTATCAATTTTAGAGAAATTTCGAGATTGGCACATGTGGTATTTGTCATTTGGTCAAATAGATCAATATGACATATGATTGCTTGTTTATGACTAGTATCGTATCTACAATTGGGTACGTATATGCCTTATCTCGTCAATTTGGCGATACGAATTATTTTAGAAATTTTTCTCCGATACGGGGACTTGTGCATATCACATCGTGACACGTATACATAGTTGATCTAATTAATATACGTATTATTTATATTTAGTATATTAGACTTGCTCGTGTCCTGCAATATGCGTTTGGTTGTGTAGTAGAGCCATATCGCAAGCGTGTCATAGAGTAAGTGTGATACGAGTGCGGTGCACTCCACGTGTTTGGTTTATTTGCTCCTAATTCTATTGTACTTGTGTATATATATCTATATAATATTTATATAATATATATATGTATATGAGAATGTATATAGTTAAGTGTATATGTGTGTGTCTATGTGTGTTTGTGTGTAAGTGTATAGAGTAATGTATATATATATATATATATATATATATATATATATATATATATATATATATATATTATATATATATATGTGCGTATGTGTGTGTGTGTGTGTGTGTGTGTGTGTATTAGTAGTTATATGTATATATGCATGTGTGTGTTTGTGATTATATGTGAGAGTGTATATATATATATATATATATATATATATATATATATATTTAGTAGAGAGAGTGTATTTATATATATAGATGGATATATACATGGAGGTATAGGTGTATATATGAGTATACATGTGAGCTTAGTGTTGTGTTGTGTTGTATTATTATTATTATTTATAAGTGAGTGAGTGAGATTGGAGATGTGTGCTTATATGTGTGCTTTGGTGTTAGTGTATAGCAGTGATCATCAAGGGAGCACATAGTAATGTGTGTAACAGCTATCAGCATGTATCAGCGTGGCATTGTGTAGTGCACGAGCATACAACATCAGCAGCTATATATGCAACTGTTGTACTATGCACAAGATATTAAGGAGCAGCAGTGCAGGCAGTCACTGACAGTGGAGGCAGGCCAATACCCAGCCTTCACACCAAGCAACAGAGTTTTGTGCATTTCCTCAATGCACAACAATGTGTATCTGCTCGGGCACAAAGGAGTATCGAGAAGTCAGTAAGATATTCCACAGCATTCACCAAGAAGGGGCTCAGGGTGCAGCCATATGCAGACAGTGAGTAGGATACTCACTGAGAACATCCACCAATATCCTGTAGAAGTACAGCAGCTTGCATGAGCAGAAATGCATCAATATCTTGAGCATAAACCACCAGTGCAGCCTCATATATTAGCACAGTGAGGTGCACAGTAGCAGTATCAGTGACAGTTGAGGTTTCAGTTCAGGTAAGGTATTGGGTATCAATGAGTTAAGTATTGTTTAGTTGGGTTTTTGGTTTATGAGGTTTTGGGTTAGTTAGTTATCAAGGTATTTGGTTTATGGGTAGTTAGCTATTGATTAGTTATAGTTAACTGTATACATATCTATGTATGTAAGTTAGCTAAGTAACTATATACTAGTAGATGAATGTTGATAATTAGTTATATTAGTTATATGTACATATGTACGTATGTTATATATGGATATGTATGTATTGTATTATAGTTAGTTTCTATGTAGTATTGATATACTATAGTATAGCATATATTAGTATATTGGTTGGGGGTTTATATTTATGTTTTAGCTATTATTAATATGGTTTTGAATTACCTTGGGATACCAAGGTAATATCAAGGTTTTGGGTCGATACCAAGGTATTGAGTTTGGGTATCGAGATAGGTGTGATACGTATTGGTGCAAGGCCAAGGTATCATAATTTTATTAATTTGTTATAGTATTATGTATATTGACTTGTATATATATCTACAATACTATTTTTATATATGGAAACTTATGTATCTTAGGATACGGCTTTTTGAGTGTCTTTTAGTATCCTAGTTTAGTTAGTATAGTTTAGTTTTATAGTGTATTAACTTAGTATCTTTGTGTCAGACTCTTGCAACCTAGATTTAATAGGTTTGACCTAGAAATGGCTTTATGACCTAGTATTGCATTAATTTAATTTATTTTCATTCTTGAACCTGGTATTGATGCAACATACCATATATAGTTATGTGTGACACTAGCTTGGGCATCGAGAGACACACCTTGCTTAGGACTTCAGGCGAGTATATTTTGCTGATAGTTTTTAATTCATAATAGTGTATATATGCATGTTCTAGAATTGTATACTTGATTCTGACACGTGATTTCACGGACTTGTACTACATGGATCCCATCAGGAGATATTATCCCCTACCGTATTCAGCGGGTACTCATGTACATGTATTTTATCGTGTATATTGGGTACTAATTTATATTTCATGTTCATACATTGTTCATGTTCAGTGTGCTTATTCATGTACACCCACTGCCCATATTCAGTGGTTATTATATTCGTGTACACCCACTGCTCGTGTTCAGTGGTCATATTCATGTTCATAGCGTGTCGTGATTGGATCCATCAGTATTAGTTGGGAATGGGAGAGTAAGAGTTGATTATGTGATCAAAGCCCCATTATTCAGCATGTACATTCTTATTACATACCTCACTTGTAATTGTCTTACCTGATCATGTTCACCCAAATTAATCACATAATAAACTTGTATTCTGAGGCATATTAGTTAGATTGCAGTTATTTTATCATATTACAAATATTCATATTGTTGATCAATATTATCGTACATTACCTGTATACATATTATTCATTCATACATATGTTTAGTGATCTTGTATTTTATTTCTATTATCTATTTTATATGCTCGATTATGTTGTTCAAACTGCTTTCATAGGTATGTACTTTGCTCCAATCCTGACTGGTTATATTTTTTTATATGATTGCCTTATAGAGCATGTCCCACATTCTATGGACCGCAGGATGGCGTAGCATTAGAGGATACTCCTATAGACCAGTAGGACTTAGTTGCAGAGCCCGAGGAGGTCTAGTTATTTGTATTGACATGTATTAAACTATTCTATTATTGAGATTCACAGTTTTTATTATTATTCCAGACTGTAGATTATATCTTATTCTTTCCTTCGCTATTCCATTCGTGCATTATCTTCCTTAGTTTGTTTTATGATTTAAGATTAGTTATACTTGTGAGATACCATATTGCTCCTCTGTTTGGAGTTGAGATGATTGACAAGTACCAGATTATATTGTTGAGATGTTAGATAGTTAGAAATGACCCAGACAGCATTCTACTGCCGATGCTACGACGTAGGCTGGGTGTAACCACGTACTTGTGCCCGAATATCCAGGTGCAGATCATGACAAAAAGACTATGGCATAAAATTTCAATACCATCTAGGCAAGGCTAATGTAGCAGCAGATGCACTTAGCAGATGAGGCAGAGAATTCATGTTAACTAATCAAAAGCACATTCTAGAAGACTTACAGGAGATGTGAATCGAGATAGTGCTTCCACATGATACAAATTTTTTGGCTAGCATACAGATCCAGCCAACTTTGGTGGATAGAATCAAGATAGCTAAGGCAGAGTACCCGAAGATCGATAAGTTATGAGAAGAATATGATTTTGGTCTTCAGACAGAGTTGGCAATTCATGCAGATATAACACTAAGGTTTGGGAACCGTCTATGTGTACCAAACGAAAATATTAGGCAAAAAGTTATGAATGAAGTACATAGTTTTTAGTACTCTATTTATCCTGGAGGCATGAACATTAACCAAGATATCAAGCAAAACTTTTGGTGGAATAGAATGAAGAGAGAAATAGCACGCTTTGTATCGCGATGTCTGATATATAAATAAGTAAAGAAAGAACAACAGAGACCGACATGATTATTGCAGCCGCTTCCTATTCCAGAGTGGAAGTGGGAACGCATCACCATAGACTTTGTGACCGATTTACCTAGATCCCCGACTGGTCGAGATACAGTTTGGGTGATATTCGATTGACTCACAATAGTAGCACCTTTTCTTTTCTTTAGAGTAGGACAGTCTATAGAGAAGTTGGCAGATTGGTATATGCGACATATTATGAGACAATATGGCATGCTAGTAAGCATAGTATTTAACCTAGATACAAGGTTCACTTATCATTTCTAGAGAAGGTTATATGAGAGATTGGGTACCAAGTTAAGATTCAGGACTATATACCACTCCTAGACAGACAGGCAATCAAAGAGGACCATCTAGACCCTGGACGATATGTTACGAGCTTGTACCCTAGACTTTTGTGGATATTGGGAGAATCACCATCACTTGTGGAATTTTCGTATAACAACAGTTATCAGGCTAGTATTCAGATGGCACATTTTGAGGCACTATACGGCAAAAAGTGTAGATTACTATTGGCATGGGACGATATTAGTGAGAGAAAGATATTAGGACCCAAAATGATCACGAAGAAAGTAGAAGTTGCCAGGAAAATCAGAGAGTGACTTCGAGTTACGCAAGATCAACATCTTCACTAGGCAGACTAGTATCGTAGACCTATAGAGTTTCGTGTCGGCGACTACGTGTTCTAGCAGATTTTGTCAACCCATAGAGTTATTAGATTCGTGGTCCACGAGAATCTGAGTCTTTGGTACATTAGGTCATTTGATATTCACGATCGGGTAGGCAGTATGGCTTTTTTTTTGCTTTTCCACCTTTGCTATGTGAGGTACACGATATTTTTCTTGTATCTTATTTGCTTATGTATGTCCCGAATCTAAGTCATATCCTATGTGTTGTGATATTATTGCTTACGTGTATAGATTTGTTAATAAATTCTATCGTGGTTGTCCTGACTTGTCCTGACTTCCCTTGCCTTACTTGGATTCGAATTTTGAGGACACAATTTTTCTAAGGTGGATAGAGATGCCACTTCTCATTTCTAGTATACGTATTTGGCCAGTATTATTTCTTGTCACGACCCGCACCCGATGTAGGGATGCAAGTTAGGAATAACGCCCAGCCTACGCCATAGAATCGATAGCAGAACATTGTTTGAATAATCTATCTAGCAATATAATGAGCCACCAATAATATTAATATACCCAATAATAGATCTATGATGGAAATGAGCACGAATATGATAAAGAATAGAATAGTCATAATACACTCATGAGTCAAAATAATAACATCCTTGAATCTGAAAAAATACTAAACAATAAGCTGAAGATAAATCTAGTACAAGAGAAAGACTAAGAAGCTACAAGTCCCGAGTCATCTGTCTCAGACGAGATGAGTCCCTCCTTAACCTAGCTCTCTGACTCTAAGCCTACAACATCCTGAGGCCCATAATATATAGGGTACCACTCCTCAGTGTCATCTGGGAAAAATATATCCAATCAAGAAATGATCAGAGTTCATCTCTAACAGCAGTTCTAATCAATGATATAAACTATGTAACAGTAAATAGATGTGAATATACAAGATGCAATAATAGATATAAGAGATATACTATAAAGTAATACTGGAATAAATAGAAGAATGAACAATATGATAATAAACAAGAATACTAATGACTAAGTGAGTGAGTACCAGCTTTAACATGTGATCAGCTTGGGAACTTGATACAAGATATATGGCCTGGCTAATAATACGTACGGTGTATGATTAATACTATTTAATGAACAAGACTTAATACAAGGAGGGTTTGATCACATATCTATACTACATACTCTCCAACCCCTACTGGTATAGTGTATCCAACTATGATATGCTATGGCATGGAATTCTCTAAGAAGATAGCGACCCTTTTCGAGAATCAGTTTCTATACATGTACAAGAAGAACAATAAAATAAGGCTTGTACAAGATACACCATATATACCATGGAATAACATCTCATAACGAAATCTGTATATACTAATCCGTGACCATCGTATCAAAAAATTATGGCTATTTATACTAGATACAATAAACATAGAGGATAACATAAATGAGAAACTATCAGAGAATATACTCGCCTAAAATTTGGTGAATAGTCTTACATATGTCTGATATGGTGCCTCGAAGACCTAAATAGGGAATAAAATATCAATACAATATTTCAGAATAAAAATAAGTTAAACTAGTCAACTTCTAGGTCATAATGCCATTTCTAAGTCAAAATAGTCAAACTAGGTCAACTCGAAGTCAAATCGGTCAAACTTGGTCAAACTACATATTTATAGGTTGCATGAGTCTATCTCAATGATATTGGGTTCATACACTATAAACTAGCCCATACAAGTTAAATCTAAGATACTAAGATACCGTATCTCAGGATACGCAAACAAAAGATATGAAATAGCATATATGCATATTTAATCAATATATATATACTAATCCTAATCTCAAATACAAAATAGCATATTTGTTAAACATTAATACTAGCTAACTACACTTACCTTACTGTTACTGCTGGTGTGATGTAGCTCACTACCTCGAGCAATTGTTGAATCTACATCATGCTGCTGCTGTTGGAACTTGGGCAACACTGCTTTACTGTTGCTTCCTTAAGCTGTTGCTGCTGCTATTGCTTTCCTAAGCTGCTATTGTTATTACTTCCTTAAGCTGCTGCTGCTTCCTTAAGCTGCAGCTGCTGCTTTCTTAAGCTGTTGTTACCTACCTGCTAGTACTGTGCAGTGTTGAAAGCACTGCCCGAGTCTGCCCCCCCACCATACATACACCTCCAAAAATACATATATATATAACCAGTCTCACTAGTAGTTATAATATATATCCATATACACTCTCAATATATATATATATATATATATATATATATATATATATATATATATATATATATATATATATATATATATATATATATATATATATAATACCCCTCTCAACTATACATATAAGTATATATATACAAACACATATACATAAGTACATATATATAAATATACATTTACATATATACGTATATGAATATATCACATATACACTACTAGATCCCATACACATATATACACATATACACACGTATTCCACTTACATATATACAAATATCATACTATTCAATTAGCTATATATATATATATATATATATATATATATAAACATATATGCATATATATACTAATGCACTAGTATATATAACTACATATATATACATAACAATATATACACACATATAAATACATCTATTACAATAGCTAAGAACAATAGAAATTGAGACTACAATTGAAATACAACAAACACGTGGAGTGCATCGCACCCGTATCACACTAGATCTATGATACGGTTGCGATACGAGTCCACCACACAATCAAACATACCCCAAAGGACATGAGCAAGTCTAATATACTATATATGAATAATACGAAGAGTCAAACACACATCTACGTGTCCGTGTCAGAATATGACATGCACAAAGCCCCGTGTCGGAGAAAAACCCAAAAATTAACACGTATTACCAAATTATTGGGATACGACCTACACGTACCTAATTATAGATACGAAACTAGCCACAAATACATAAACATATGCCAAGTTGATCTATAAGACCAATTGACAAACACAACAAGTGTCAATCTCAAAATTCTTCCAAATTGACAGAAAAAGCACCATAACCTTCTCAATAGGCCTCCTAGGAACTCAATTTCAATTCCTATGGGTAGCTTATGCATATGGGTTAGTTTCTTATGGTTAATTCTTAGATTTAGAACCTAAATTAAGGAAAAAAACTGAATTGTACCTATTAGGAGATGGATTCCCAATACAAGTTCTAAATTGGATAAAATTGGCCTTCAACTTGTAGATCCTTGCTCCTCTTTATAGATCCTTGCTTTCTCCTTCTAGATCCTTGCTCTACTAGCCTCCAATGGTGATTTGGGAAGGAATTATGATAAAATTTGGTAAAAGATTGATGTGAGAATGAAGAAATTTGGTTGAGAGAAATTCTAGATCTAGATTTAAAATAAAAAGACGAGAGAGCAACTTTTTCTCCCTCTTTTAATAGCCCGCCCCCTTGCCCCTTCCTCAAGCTACTATATAATATCTATTATACCTGTTGGGGCCTCTCATGAAGAATTAATTAAGCAGAGAAGGTTCTAGTCTAATGGTTTTAATTAAACTAATCATCCTCCTAATCAATGGGCTTCTAATTGGGCTCAATTCTAACAATTTAAAATTATTGGTCCATGGATCTAATCTAAACTAGTTAGGTCCACTAAAATAAGTCCAAAATAATAAACTAACATCTAATAATAATTAAATAATATAATAAATAAGTATATAACATATACATTATTTAATTAATTATAAAATAATTAAAATACTCTTTCCTAAAAAATATGGTAGTGACAAGCCTACCCTCCTTAAAATAATTTTATCCTCGAAATTCAAAGACTAAAACTACCCTTAAAAAATAATAGCATAGAACAAAAGAACTTAACATAACTAGGAAAGAACATACCTTAAGGCACAAACAAATACGGATAACGCTCTCGTGTTTTATCCTTTCTCTCCCAGGTAGACTCCTCCGGAGAGTGATGCCTCTATGTGGTGCATACCAATAGAATTGTCTGGTTTCTTAGCACCTTCTCTCTCCGATCCAGAATCTCAACTGGCTGTTCTGGATAGCTAAGAGTAGAGCCTACCTCTATCTCCGAGTGATCCAACACATGACTAGGATTCGCCATGTACCGTCTTAACTGCGATACTTAAAACACGTTGTGTACTTCCTCCAATGCAAGTGGCAAGTTTAGTCTATAAACAACTGTACCGACCCTCTCTAGAATAGTGAAAGGTCCGATGAATCACGGACTAAGCTTCCCGCCTCCACCGAAGTGAATCGTGCCTTATGTCGGAGATACTCAGAAATACCAAACCAACCACCTATAACAAAATACAACCTTAAGAACTTAATATATAACAAACAACCAATATCAAGCCATAAACAAAAACTAAAACTATACTTAAACTCCAAAGGTCTCCTGTAGCTATCGGCCCAATGTTGTTGTCTGTCATGTACCACTCAAAGTCTATCTCTGACCAGCTTAACCTTCTCCACTGCATCCATAACCATCTCTGGCCCAAGCAAAACTCTCTCTCCAATATCATTCCATGACAAGGGAGTATGAAATTTCTAACTGTATAGAGTCTCAAATGGTGACATCTCTAAGCCTGGTAGCTGTTGTTATAAGCAAACTCTACCAAATAGAGATGGTCCTCCCAAGATCCCCCAAAATATAGTACACAAGTGCATAGGATATCCTCGAGAGTCTGAATAGTCTGCTCTGACTACCCATCTATTTGGGGATGATATGTAGTAATAAACTTGAGCTGGGTGCCAAAACTCGCCTGCAAACTCCTCTAGAAATAAGAAGTAAAATAACTATCCCGATTCGAGACTATGCTGACGGGATCTCCATGTATTCTGAAGATCTGCCTCAAATACATCCCTGCTAGCTTCTCCATAGACATACCCATCTTGAAAGGCAAAAAGTGGGCTGACTTGGTTAACCTATCAACGATGACCCATCGCGTCTTTCCCTCCTGTAGATCGTGGAAGTCCGAACACAAAATCCATAGTAATATGCTCCCACTTCCACTCTGGAATGTGTAATAGCTGAAATAAACCTCCTGGCCTTTGCCTCTCAGCTTTCACATGCTAGCACACTAAGTATCTAGATACAAACTGTGCGACTTCCCTTTATATGCCATACCACCACACTCTCTCTCCTATATTCTAATATATTATGTTGGCAAATAGATGTATGGAATACTGAGAGCGATGCACTTTCTGCAATACCTCCTCATGCTGCTCCCCACTAGGCACACACAATCTAACACCATGCCATAAAGAACCATCCTCAGCAATGGTAAAATTATTCTCCAATCCTGCTCTCACCTGAGCCCTAATACTTCTCATAGATACAACCTCATACTATACTATCTTGATCCTGTCTATCAAATCTGAGTGTATCTGTAATCCCCATATCAATCCTGCGTCAAGAACATAGCTACCGGATACCTTCTCAAGTCATTGGCAACTACATTAGCTTTTCCACAATGATACTGTAAAGTTATATCAAAATCCTTCATCAGTTTTATCCATCGATGCTGCCTCATGTTCAACTCGTTTTGTGTGAAAACTACTTCAAGCTCTTGTGGTCTGTGAAGATCTCCACATGCTCCCCATATAAATAGTATTTTCACAACTTCAGGGCAAAGATGACTGCTGCCAACTCCAAATTATGGGTATGATAGTTCTTGTCATGAGAATGTTATTGCCTGGATGCATAGGCAATCACTTTCTTATTTTGCCGAAGAACACAAACCAAACCTTTCCCCGTTGTATTACTATAAATAGTGAAACCTCCAGACCCTGATGGAAATATCAAAATAGGAGCAGACGTCAACCTCTTCTTCAATTTTTTAAAAGCAACCTGGCAGTCCTCCATCTAAATAAACTCTATATCCTTCCTGGTGTGTCTGGTCATCGGCTCAGCAATCCTTGAAAAATCTTGTACAAACTTTCTGTGGTAGCCTGCCAATTCCAAGAAACTCCTGATCTCTGCGACTAAACTCGGGGTCTTCCAAGACTCCACTGCTGTAATATTTCTCGAATCTACTGAAATACCATCACCAGTCACAATATATCTCGGGAACTCTACCTTGTCCCAGAAGAACTCATACTTGGACAGCTTTTCATACAACTTCTCATTCCTCAGTACACCCAATACAATCCATAAATGCTCCTCGTGCTCCTCCAGTGTCTTCGAGTAAATGATTATGTCGTCGATGAATACCATCATGAACTTGTTAAGGTACTGATGGAATAACTTGTTCATCAAATTCATAAATACCGCCGGGCATTAGTCAACCGAAACGACATCACCATAAACACATACTGAATATATCGAGTCCAAAAAGTAGTCTTCGGTATATCCTTTGGCTTCACTTTTACTTGGTGGTAGCCTGATCTCAAGTCTATCTTAGAAAATATCTTGGCACTACTCAACTGATTGAACAAGTCATCAATCGGTGGCAAAGGGTACTTATTCTTGATAGTGAGATTATTCAATACCTTGTAATTAATGCACATGTGTACTGATCCATTATTCTTTGGTACAAACAATACCGGGGCTCCCCACGGTGAAGAACTTGATCTGATAAATCCCTTATCCTGTAATTTTTTTACCTGCTTCTTCAGCTCGACCAGCTCGCTGTTGTTTACTCTATAGACATGTTGTGAAATTGGTTCTGCATCTGGCACCAAGTCTATAGAGAATTAATGTCTCGATCTGGCGGCAATCATAATAATTTCTCAGAAAATACATCCAAGAACTCTGCTATCAACGGATGCGATAACTCCTTATCTTCCACCATAGCTCCATAAATAATGACTTCTTCCTGCTCTATAGCTCCTCTAGCAAACTCAAACCCTGGATCTCTTGGCGGACTAAACAAAACTCTACCTCCTCTACAATCTGTACTAGCACAGTGCCTACTCAACCAATCCATCTCGAGTACAATATCGTAGCTCAAAAGTGGTATTATAAGTAGATACATAATCAGCTCCCGGCCTCCCAGAGTAACTCTTTGATCCTTGTAAATATTATTAACCAGGATAATGCCTCCCCTGGTCATGATCTTGCAAGTCCTAAGCAAAGACTCAGCTACCAAACCATGCTTCAGGGCAAAAAAAATAGATACAAAACTATGTGAAGTACCACTATCAAATAAAGCTAAAGTTGGAATGGAATCAAGAAGAACAGAACCTGCGATGACATCTCCGGTGGGCTCGTCCTCCTCGATGGTCATACAAACGCTTGTCCCTGATGTGCACCTCCCTGATGCTGATGTTGGACATAATGCTGCTGCTGGATTGGTAGTGGTGGTCCACTCGGCTATACTGCAGGTGGTCTCACATGTGTCATCAGAGCTAGAACTGCTCCCTGAACTGCACGATATGGATTAGAAGGATACTTCCTCAGCTGATGGCCTTCATAATACAAATAAACTCCCAGCCTCCTTCGGCAAACTTCCCAGATGTGGTCGGGCTTCTTGTAGTAGTGGCAGAAAGCTTGCTATAACTGTCTCTACTGCTGTGGTGCCTGGATAAATGGTACCCTAGCTGGAGTCTGGTACTGCTGCGGCTGCTAAAAAGGCTTGAACTGGAAATAAGGATGTTTGGCACATACTGCACTGCTTTTTGCTCCCAAAAAATAATTGTGATCTCCCTAGGACTTTAATCCCAACTTCCGCTCAACCTTACGTGCCTCTGTAAGTATCTTCGAGTATGTCTTATAAAAAGATGGAATGAGGATCTTTAATTCCCAGTTTAGACCCTTAGAAAAATGAATAGCCCGAACCTCAGGCTCTCTCACCAAATACTCCGTAAATTGGCTTAACCTGCCAAACTCTGCAGTATATTCCTCCATAGACATGCTCCCCTGAATGAGGCTCTCAAACTACCTCCTAAAGTCCAACCTGTCTGCTCGAGCGAAGAACTTCTTCTTGAAGAGGTCCTTGAATACCTCCCAAGACTGTCCCGCGTCAATAAGAATTGGCTTATTCCTGAACCAAGTGTGAGCGACATCGAACAATTAATGTCCTACCACCCCAACCTTCGGATCCTCAAAAAGATAGGATACCTTTATAAGACTCTCAATATCCTCGAGCCAATTATCAGCATAGATGATGCCCTTTGTCCTTTTGAAGACCCTAGGCTCCAGCTTCTTAAAGTCCTGAATGTTGCCTGGCCGAAGCTGAGCAACCTGAGGAGAAACCTGCTATTGGACCAAAACTCCTCTCTCTACTATAGCACGAGCAAGCTGATGAGCACTCTTGATGACCTATTACAAGACGTCGGTATATTTCTGATGTGCCTCAGAATTAGCCAATTTTGCCTCTAATATCTCACAAAATAGTGTCAATATCTGCGTCATATCTGCTGGAATGGAAGGTGGAGGTAAAAGTTCCTCAGATACAGCTGGCACAGTCCTCTGAGAAGGAGGTGGACCTCCGAAAGCAGTTGACACTCCAATTATCAGAGAAGTGACTGGTGTAGGTCCTCGGGATGTCGCAGACTCTCAGAAGCTGCTCTACCATGCTGCAATCTATTCTAAGGCAGCATTCTGAGACAAAGCGAAAGAAAGAACTAATATGGCATATGATGTAAGATACTCAAAAAAGGGCAGTTTAAAGATCAAGTATCAATATCAAGAAAGAACAGTTTAATGAATCAAAAGAGTTTTTTCTAGATGTGATTGAGTATTCTCAGCCAATAGCCTATATCCTATATCCTGAAATAGGTGTTTGTGGTATTAAACGAAAGAATGAAAGTGTATTTCAATGACGGGGTTTATACGAAACCCGCGCCCTTTGGTTTACAAACAAACTTGTATAATTTAATCCTATACGAGGATTTGGGAGTATAATTTATTTAATCTGGGTATAAATTGCTATAGGTGTCTGATCTGCAGTCGATCACTTTAGCCCTTGGATCACACGATGTTGAAGAAGTGCCGTAGAAGACAGGTAGCAGCTTCGAAGGTTGCAGAAGAGGGTGGATGCACGATGCCAAAGTCGTCGAACCCTGCTCTTCGCCTAAGCTCTGGACTCTCTCTCTCTCTCTCTCTCTCTCTCTCTCTCTCTCTTGACCTCCGGTTCGATCTTTCTGGGAAGTTTGACCTTGTTCGATCTTCAAGTTTGAAGTTTTTCGACTTTGTTCCCCATTGATAGGGGTCTCTATTTATAAAGTTTTGGTGACAGTGACCACTCTGTCGGTGTAAAAACCGAGGAATGGAAAGTACAACACCTTTTTACACAACGGTTAAAATAACCAATACCTGCGTATAGATGACCTTTTGAGTGAGCATGTGACGTGTGTCCAACTAAGGGGACAAAATACGTATATCTGCTACGAAGATCACGACGTAGAAGCCATATAGGTAGGTATCCCTTGTGTAGAAGAGGTTAGCGTAGAAGCCAAATGACTGTCACCCTGGCGTAGAAGCCGGATAGGCATAGAAGCCGAACAGGAGTAGAAGCCGAATAGGCGTAGAAGCCGAATGGTCGTAGAGACTGAGTGGGCGTTTGAAGCCGAATGGTTGTAAAGACTGAGTGGGCGTAGAAGCCGAATGAGCACAGATCTTGAATGGGCGTAGAAGCCGCTGCGTACCGTGCCAGAGTGCTGATGTGGACGTCTTAGCCGGAATTATGGCTTTTGAAAATATAATCAAATCTCTTGCAGAGATTTGCCACCATCTTGTGCATTAAATGCGGAGGCGTGTTTTGAAGGTCTGCAGCCCTTCTGTGCATCTGTCGCAGAGACGTGCCTCCAGAGAAACTGTCACCGCTCTGTGCAATTTAGACGTAGAGACGTGCCTCGAGCCCCGTACGAAGTGCAGCTTTTGACGTGGCAAGCGGTTTGTCTACTGCGGAGCGTAAAACAACTCATGTTTTCCTGTGTAAAACAAGACAACGTATCCCCTTGTACGCGAAAGAGCAGTTTATGCTGAGGGGACGTCAGTAAACGATGGTTCGGTGATATTTTAACCAAATCCTCTGCATTAAATACAGAGATCCGCCATCATACTATGGTGCGCGTCCCGAGGGGTCTGTCCTCGTTTCCAGCCGTCATCTGGGTAGCAGTGCAGCACTTTTTGTCAAGAGTCAGAGGTCAGGTTTAATGCGTGACTTGACAGGTTTATTTCGGGGAAGATGAAGCGTTCCTCGTACGCTTCAACTCTGCTTTGAGAGCGGATGAGTTTTACGCCATGGAGGCGATGAAGAACCCTGTCTACGCTGAAGCATCTTGGACGTACTTCACTTACGCGGATGGTCCATTGAGCTTTATACTTTACGCTATGTTTAGCGGAGAAAGCTCTGCTTGTACGCTTGATGGCTCTGAAGGCCCCTGCTTACGCTGCTCTGTATCAGTATGCTGCGTAGCTCCTCCCAGCGTATTTTTCATGCTTCTACAAGACCCCCTTCAAAGCTTTTAAATTTCTCGGAATTTGAAATGCTTTGAATGAAGCATAAACGGCCCCTCGTAACTCGAAACGTTTCTGAATGGAGCATTTGAAACGGTCGATGCGGTCTTTATGGCAGATTTATTGGGGACCGCTTGTGATCTCTTTCGCCTATAAAAAGGCTGGGGGAGTTAACCTGTTCTCCCCATATTTCCATTACCATGCAGAGATGATCGCCGGAGTTCGCCGGGTCGATCTGAGGAAGAAGGAGATCATGTTCTTCCAGCGTGTAAGGAGCCAGAAAAGATGACATCTTCGAGCAAGTGTCCACTACAACGATAGATCATGGAAGGATATCTTAGCCTCCCTTGCTCGGGATAAACAACAACTTTGTATGGTGGTTCTTCGGGAGAGACGAAGAATAGTATTTTACCACGCTGCTTGCAAGTGGCGCCTTCTCCAGTTACCTCTGGTGACGAGAGGCAGACAGACCGGCTAGAGTGGCGATGGTCTGTAGGAAAGCAGAATTACCCTACTTTCCTTCTGTTGGAGGATGGATCATATGCCCAGTTTTGTATCCTCCTGCCACTGATCATCTTCTTGGAAGAAGAGGAAGATCACCAATGCGAGAACCTGTCAGAACAGATTCCGAGGGTGGCCTTCAGATGATAAGGGGGTATCTCCTTTGTAGACGGAGTTTCCCTCAGATGTGATCATGAAAAAATAGAGAAAAATCCTTGTAGATTGGATTTCCCTCATATGTAATCATGATTTTGATTTTTAATAAAATCGTCTTCTTCATATGATCATCTTGCCATACGTTGCTGTGAAGTCTGAATATGTATAGCTTCAATACGTCTGATTCTTTACGCCAACTCTGATAAGAAGAGTATTAGGCCCGGTCCTTTACGTGTAGCGAACAGTCCATAGAAAGCTGTTAAGCATTTTTGAACATTTAGAACTGTCCTGTTGCTAGGACTGAGGGACCGCGTAGAGCTCTGAACTGCTGCTTCTGATGCGCAGAAATTTTGTTCAGACTTCGTCTTCAAGAATGACTTCTCAAAAAATCCCTTGGAACAGGGTCGAGAAATGGCTGTCAAACTGAGTTGCCATCTTGACAGACGAGATATTCAGACTGGAGTCTGGATGAACCTCCAATTGACCCGAGAAGAGTAATTTCTCAATGTTTGAACTCTGTATGCTTCGGGTACTTGGGATATGTTGAGGTCAAGAAGGAGTATCTTCTGTGTGAACTCCTGTAATCGACCGCCATGCTGTTCGGATATACGGAAAGTCAGAGATCCATAGTGTAGATGAGCTGAAAATCCTGAGTTCGTAGTCTATTGAGCGTAGAAAACCACCGAGCGTGAGATCGTAGATTCGGAGCTGCTGAGTATGAAGTCGTAGGTTCGTAGCCTCTCGAGCGTAAAAGCTACCGAGCACAAAGGCATCCGGGCATAAAACCATAGACTGATAGCTGGCGAGCGTAAAACCGTAGATCTATTGCTGTCGGGCATAGAAAGCTCTTTAGCGTAGAACTGTAGATTTGTAGCCTGTGAATGAAAGAAATCTTCCGAGCGTAGAGGTTGCGGATCTGTTGCCTCCGAGCATAAACTAAATGCCATCGAGCGTGAGACCATCGATTTGGTATCTGCTGAGCGTAAAGTCGTAGGTTTGTGGCCTCTCAAGCATAAAAGCTACCGAGCACAAAGGCATCCAGGCGTGAAACCATAGACTTATAGCTTGCGAGCGTAAAACCGTAGATCTGTTGCTGTCGAGCATAGAAAGCTCCTTAGCGTAGGAACCGCTGACCTGCTTTTGCACGAAAAACTCTTCGAATTTGCTAACTGTCCGTCTTTCGAGAGTAGTGTGCTGACGTAGGACCCAATCATAACCAAATATTTAATTAGGAGATTTGGTTAGGGTTTCGAGGAGTCCGTCCGAGGATTCGAGGAGTCGACTCGAACTCTATATATATCCCAAGCTTTTGAGAGAAAAACCTTTTATCCGTCTTCTGCGAAAGAGAGCTTTCGACTGTTCGAGTTTTTCTTCGTTCCTTCTCTGAGAACTTCGAGTCTTCAGAAATAGCGCCGAAACAAACCCTCTCTACTAAGGGAAAGAGCATAGGTTCTTCCTCTCCTTCTCCTGCCCCAGCGAGGGGGTCTTCGGCTGGGCAAGGTGAACTTCCTTCTGAGCGAAGTATCCCGCCGACGAGTAGCGCACCCGGTCTTAGAGGTAGAGCCTTTGGGGTGACAAAAAATGACGAAAAATCCTATGCACACGTTGAACGTGACCGTGCTAGGTCATCTTCTGTGCGGATAGCCTCTTTGAGGAAGATGATGCACGGAGGTGTTTTCATCTTTTAGGCCCATATTTCTAATGTGCCAGCGTAAAAACTCCATATTTTCGTAGTTCCGAGCGTAAGAGCTTTGGCTACCGAAAATTGGCGTATATCGTAAAATTAGAGTTTTATGCTTGTAGAGGGGACTTCCGGCGTAAAATAACCAAATTCGTACAATCCTGGCATAGAGCACTGACTGTCGTTTGTTCGGTCTGTATGTTTGTGCAAGATTTGTAATAACATATTTTCCTTGCACTTTTACAGTTGATTTGGGTGAGTCTCCACTGGCCGAGGTGATGGGTTCCGCTGCCGGGATGCTGCACTCGAACTATCTGGAGGATCTGTCCCACGTGACATTTCCTATCTCTGGACCCCAGTACCCTGAAGGAAGGGGGATCTTGATATCGGCTCAGGGCGAGCGAATGCTGCTGAGCATGATCAACGGGGAGCCCCTAACGTACGTAGACGGAGAGCAGTACATCAAGTCGGCCTTTCTCTTTGGGGACATGATAGACAAGCAGTCCCAGACGAAACCCAAGAGAGAACCCTGGGTTTTCCCTGCCGAGAGCGTGGTCTTGTATCTGCCCACGATGCCGAGAGATTATCCCATCTCGGCTTTCTTCCATGCAACACATCGCAGAAGGATGTCGTAGACGCTGACTCCCGATCTTCACGGCAAGCCGGGGAAGATCTTTCATCTGAAAGGGGCTGACCAGGGGCCGTTTGTCAGCCGCCCTTCCGGTGTTGTGACGTTATTCAGAGGACTGTTCTCGGGTAGTATCCCGAGTGAAGACTGCTCAGTGATCCAGCCGGTCCAATTGCCGACCTTCTGTAACGACTTCATGGGATGAGGTAGGGTATATCCCAAGGAGAATCCTCGGTGCAATGGGTGGATCACCCAAACAAACCTCCGATGGACTTGCCTAGTTAACTGGGCCTTGAAGCACTTTTCGGAGAGAGCTGGAGGGCATTGAACTGTATGCCGCTGTGAGTGCGACGAGTGTCGGGTTGCCTCCCAATCCTAATTTGTTCTTGGCATTGATGGAGCGATATATTTTGCTCACTGGGACCTTCGCCACTCCACTGGGGGAGCTGGGATTGGCCCTTCATGAGATGGCAGTTGTCTCGAGACTGCCGATGGGGGATACCCCATATGAAGAGTATGTCCCCACCAACCGGGAATTGGGGGACTTGGACCCTCGGGTGGCAAAAGTGTATCAGGAGTTGATGTGTCAATACTTCGTGTGCACCACTTTTTATAACGAGCCTTCTGATTTGGCTCACACCACCAAGTGGATGTCCTACCTCTTCTTCCACCGAGCCAGGGCCGTCAAGTCGGAGAAAGCCTCGGGGGGCAAGAATGAGCCCGTGAACTGTTTGGGCGTGCTTAGTGCCCAGGTCGTTGAGGATCTTATGGAGGAGGCTAAGGCTCTAGATCAGATTCTCGTTGAGGGGGTAGGAAAGTATCCCGAAGGCACTAAGGCCTACAGTTACTTGAGGCGCTACCGCAGGCCTCTGTCTAAGGAAGCCCAGTTGGCCGGTTTCCTCTCGATATGGCTGCGTCGAGTAGTAGTGCCTGGTACTGCATCCGCGGACCGCATTCACCGAAACATCCTGTGGTCGGCAGTACGCCTGGTGTTCGGGGCAAGACTGGGCTTGCTTCCTGCCATGGTGTGCAGTATACAGGCTGGCCTGAGAGCCATGACTGATGGGTTGCTCGTCGATGAAGCTCGGCGTGAGAGTTTTCCCCGGGTGGAATTACCATACCTGTATTTGATAGGATGGTTAATTCTCCACAACCCCCGGGTGATATCTCCCGGCTCTGGTAGCAGCTCGGGGGATAATTTCTTGCTGAACTACAAAGACTCTCCCTGGAATATGAATACCACTTTGGACTGTCGGCTGGCGTTGAACCTCCGCCACGGCTGGAAGCTCCTCTGTACTCCCCCTCCTGTACATCGCAATCAATCAAGGACGAAGCTTGAGGATTCAGGTGGAGAGAAGACCGATCTTTCTTCGGAAGCTTTTAATTGGTTGGTCTGTATTAGACCCTCCCATTTGTTGTACATGAGCGAAGATTATTGCTTCTTCGAGCCCTACTTGCCTAGTCGGTTCGCCCAGCAGTTTGGGTACGATCAGTTGCACGTGGGCAATGCCGTCACCAGCTTCAGGTCCAGGGGCGGACTCATTGATGGAGCCAGAGGGTGGCAATATTTTATCATGGGTTGTACGGGATCAATCTTCAATGTGCCGGTCGTTATAACCTCCACGGAGCTCCGCATTCTCTATTCTTACGCCCAGTTCTATGTGGCGATTAATACCTTCCATCACGATTTCGATATTCGTGGAAGCTTCAGGGTGCCTCCTTCCCAGCCTGGGGGAAGAGTTGAAGTCCCCTCGGTTTCTTCTGACGAGGGTGAGGAGTCTAGCACTCCGGATGAGCCTCTGGTGTCGGTGCCGAGGTGTGAAGTGCCTCCGCCTGCGGGGGCTTTGGTAGTCTCTTCTGGGAAGCGACGGGCTTCTGTCCCGAAGGAGGCTTCTCTTCGTAAGAGGATAAAGGAGACGGTTGCTCGTCCTCTCCGCATTCTTGGTATTGGGGCTCCTGGGAGTGAGCCTGCATCTCCCCATATCAGGGATGATTCTTTGGCTGGAGGTTCCTCGCCTTTTAGAGAGGGACCTTCTACAGTTTCAGCCGGCGGCACCGGAGAATCTTCGTTAGAGGTCGCTGTAGTGGCTACTGCTCCAGGTAGTGGAACGAGATTGCCTGTGTGGCCGCGGCAGATGAGAGAATCTTTCCCTAGACCAGCAACGGATAAAACTTCCACTGTGTCAGCGAGCACGTCTAGCGAGATTCCAGTTGACGAACCTCGACTGCGTCTCGGTGAAGGCTTGGCAGAACTCCGGGCGAAGTCGGTTGGCTCACCTCCTTCTCCAGGTATGATAGTTCGCATTGCGTCATTAAAGCGTGGTTTAGCTACATCGGCTGCAGATGCGCCATATATACTGTTGGCTCCGGGTAAATGTCATCTTTATGTCTCCCTTTAGAAAGATTACCATCATATTGATATCAACTTTCTTGTCCTTTTCTCAGGGGATGGCATCCACGGGGAATACAGCGTTGAAGCACCTTCTGGCTCTGCTCTGTTTTCTAGCGATGATACGGAGGCTTTCGACTTCGAGGAGGAAATACCTTCGGGGGCCAGCTCGCCTGGAGTGGTTTCGTCACCTCTAGAGGAGGACGAACCCGTCATCGTGACTTCGTCTCTCGCGAGTATGCTAATGACTTCGACCGTCGTCGTTGCACCTCTTTCGGTCGCACCACCCGTTGAGGCGGCGGCTGTGGCTACTTCGTCTGCAATCATTTCCGGAGGGGGACTTGCTGATATCGCGGCCACTCCTGGCGTTCAATCGGATCTAGTTGCGCTGACTGAGCAACATACCAGCCTCTTTTACACCGGTTTGAAAACGATGATATCAATTGTGTTGGCGAAGAGTCTAGACTTTGAGCGCCTGAAGAAGACTTCTCAGTTTTTGATCGGGCCTGTCAGGGAGCTCGGCGATCCTGGGGTAGCTGACGCCCTGGAGGCGGTGGTTAATGGTTTAGAGCAACCCATTAACGAATACTTGCAGCTGACTCGGGGCAGCTTTGATGCTGAGGTCCAGACCAGGTACGACCACATGACTGTGCGGTTTTTTACACAGCTGGAAAGCCTGGACAACTCTATCAAAATACATAAGCTGGAGATGGATAAAAGAAAAGCTGTTGTGGAAGAGGCTCTTGCTCTCGGGACGAAGCTCCGATCTGAGCACGAAGGGAACGCAGCGAGGTCCCAGAAGCTGAAGGAAAAACTCGCTCTGGCAGAGGAGTGGGCTTCTCAGTCGTTGGCAGGTCTAGATGTAGTGACTGGTCAACTGAGCGCAGCGCGACGGGATTTGGAGCGTGTAGAAGCTGCCCGTGTGGGCTCTCTTCGGGCAAGGGATGAGCTGACCCTTACGAACAATCCCAGGCACGGCTGGAGCGGGCTCGCACCGATGCCTTGGTTTACAGGAATGAGAAGATAGCTGCACTGGAGCGGCTGATTCGCGATCTGACTGCTCCCCCATCATGATGTATTCCTTCTCTTTTTTTTACTTCCCCAGATGTAATTCTGCTCTTTATCGGGAATAAATAAAAGCGACTCTTTTCTGACTTTTGTAGACCCATCATTTCGGAATGTAAATGACAGTTTTTTTTTTGGGCGAGAGTGATATCAGAGGTAGTATGGACATGATAAACTCTCGATAAACTTTTAGCGGGACATATCTTTTCAGAGGTCATACGGACATGATAGAATATAACCCAACTAATTGCGTTCTGGAAGTAGTTTTGTCAGAATTGAGATCCTCGCTATATTCCACTCGAGCAGGGGAGATTAAGCATAGTACCTTTTCAGGAATTTGCCGTTGATAGAAGCCATTAACAGGTCTCCATTAGGCTGGGCTATCCTGTAGGTGCCGTTTGAGAACGTTATCTCGATCACATAAGGGCCTTCCCACCTGGGCTGTATTTGGAGCTCTTTTTGGATGTAGGCTTAGTAGCCTTAGTTTCTTCCTCGAGCTCTGACACCAAATCTGGATGAACCCACATAATCTCGCCTTGCCGGATAGTCAGGGGTACCAGATCATGATTTTGATCCCTAGCTGGAGGGAGATTGACGATGTTCATCGTTGTCCGGGAGATAGGTGCAATGCCATCCTGGATCTCTTGGGGAGGCAGATTGCCAAACTACAGAGAGATCATGTTGGCCGTGACCGTCTTCTCGGTGTTGTGCAGAGTGATGGCCTTAGCATCGATTAACCCCTGGATCTTCCTTTTCAGTATGTAACACGCCTTTGTTGGGTGGTGTACGTATCTATGGAAGACGCAGTATTTGGGATCGTTAGTATTGCCGACTTCTTGGGGCCGCCTTAGCTCTGAAAGGGTGATCTTGCCGCTTTTGACGAGACACTCGAATATACTAGGGATATCGTCGTCGTCAAAAGAGTAGACTTCGACGGGCCTGGAAGTCCTGGGTTTCGTCTGCGTGGTCACCGCGGTCTTTTGCCTGGACGTATTGACCGTCAGAGCTTCTTTTCCCTTGAAGCTGCGAGGATGGTCGCTGCTGGGAGATAACCTTTTGCCTCTATCGGAGGCAGAGATCATGATACCATTGTCGCGCGCCTTGCGACCGTTGTCTTCGACGGCTACTGCCGAGATGATGAACGAAGGCCAATCATGGAACTGATACGGTCCTGTGAATATCGAGACCACGGGAAGGAGGTTCTTCCTACAAATGTCTACCAATGCAGAGTCGGGAACTCCTGGAGGCATCTGTAAGGTGGCCTGACAAAAACGTTCGATGAAGATGCGAACGTCCTCCTTTTTCTTCTGCTTGACTTCGATGAGAGAGGACATAGACATGTTCATTCCTCCCTCGTAGAATCGCATGAAGAATAAAGCTCTGAAGTCTTCGAAGGAAGTAATGCAGTTGTCCGCCAAGCTATGGTACCACTGATAGGCTACTCCTGAGAGACAGCCTTTGAACACCCGAGTGAGGAGGGCGTCGTTCCCTTGTAGCAACACCGTCATCATACTGAAATAGTTCATGTACTAGCTTGGTGATGTTTTTCCCTCGAACAGGGCCATAGTCTGAGGTTTGTACCTCGGCGGGAAAGGGACATCCTCCCAGATAGCTGGGTAGGGCTGGTTGATTCCCAGTTTCTTGAGCTGATCTTTGTGCTTCAAGGCGTCGAACTGGACTTTCAACTCCCGTACTGCCTGCATCGGATTTTTAGTCGGAAGCGGGGCTACGGAGTGGTGCAGAGTTGGTTGTATCATAACTCCAGTGGGAGGTAAGACATTCTCTTAGTGAGGAAGCGGAGAAACTGCTGACTCTTGATCTAGCGCAGGCTTTTGGCTCGGGTTGGATGGTGGTAAGTCCACCCCCACACGTATCTGAGTTGGCGGGACTGATGCTTGAGCCATGGCAGTTGCGTGCTGAGTTAGCATCATCTGGTGCATGTTCTCCATCATGGATTGCATTTGTTTCAGAGATGTCTCCAGTATAGTGATGCGTTGTTCCGCATTCCCTGACGGCAAAGCTTCCTCGCATTCATCTTCAACGGCGTAAACTCCCATCTCCCTGGGTGTCATTGAAGGATTAGTATAGGTCGCTGTAGAAGTCGACTCTACACTTTCTGCCTCTGATTCGGGGGCTTGGTGACCCCCAGCGTCAGAATCAGAAGAGGACGAAGCTGGTTGTCGTGACCTTACGCGAGTGTTTTGGAACACCCCGGCTTCAGCGTTCCTGAGGAGCTCACTGAACCTCCTTCGGCTCGGGGGCCTGGAGGGATGACGTCTTGAGCTCGACCCTCCTCTACGTATGTGTGAAGCCATGTTTACAGATGCATGCGCAGGTTCCTCTTCCTGGAAAGACTGAGAGTAGCTCAATCGGTCGAAAACCGACCGTTTTGCTTTAGAACACCAGCAGTCAATCACAATTTTATGACTATTACAACATTGCTCGCTAGGGGGCGTAATAGACATGTTGGAAGGTCCCCTTTTCTTATGCTTCTGGATTAGATATGCGCGCAAGTCAGGAGGAGTAGAGGAAGAAGACGACGGATTGTTCCTTCTGTTCCAATCAGTGGGCATGCGGAGATTGGGCACCATGGTTTTCCCTACGCTACCTGTGTACAACAGATTGGCCATCTGGATGGCGGATAATCCTCGGGGAGGGTGCCTTCCCGTATCCTGAGCATGCTTTACGTTGTGGGACTTCGCCTGGCGTAATTTGGAGATTTGCTCTGACTGGCGTAAAGCTGAAGAGGTTCTCAGTCGGTCGTCGGCTTCCCGCGTAATCCGGATGGTAGGTAGATTGCTTCTTTGCTGGCATAACGGCCGAGAAGTTGAGTATCCCGCCGCTTGCTCTCCCCTGCGGAAATCACGGCGCTCATCTGGTTCCCCGTAGAGGTCAGATGTTGTCTTGCGCATGGAGCATGATTTTTACTTCTGACTTGGCGCTGAGGCATCATCAGAAATTTGGTCTGTACCGCGCGTAGCGGGAGACTGGTTTCTGCACGTAGAGCGCAGTGGATACTTCTGGATTAGCGCTGAGGCTTTGCCCAAAGTTTTGTCTGTACCGTGCATAGCGGGAGACTGATTCCTACGCGTAGAGCACAGTGGATACTTCTGGGTCAGCGCTGAGGCTTTGCCCAAAGTTTTGTCTGTACCGCGCGTAGCAGGAGACTGAATTTTACGTGCAGGGCACGGAGGGAGCAATGCTACCACCTCATTGGTCGGAGAGATCGGAGAGATCGGAGAGTCCACAGGAATGGTAGAGGATATCTTGGGCATCCAGACCTTGCGCAGCTTCCTGTTATCTTGGACGGAGAGAGAGTGAGAGCTACCCCCGGTTCGAAGCATGTCTTCGTAGGCAGACTGATCGAATTGGACGACTAGTGTCTTCTTCACGGATCCCACGGATACCGTATCGTGTTGAGCAATTACTTCCTCATCGGAAGAGAAAGACGTCCCCAGCAGAGTCGCCATCTTGTTTGTGGTATTAAACGAAAGAATGAAAGTGTATTTCAATGACGGGGTTTATACGAAACCCGCACCCTTTGGTTTACAAACAAACTTGTACAATTTAATCCTATACGAGGATGTGGGAGTATAATTTATTTAATCTGGGTATAAATTGCTATAGGTGTCTGATCTGCAGTCGATCACTTTAGCCCTTGGACCACACGATGTTGAAGAAGTGCCGTGGAAGACAGGTAGCAGCTTCGAAGGTTGCAGAAGAGGGTGGATGCACGATGCCAAATTCGTCGATCCCTGCTCTTCGCCTGAGCTCCGGACTCTCTCTCTCTCTCTCTCTCTTGACCTCCGGTTCGATCTTTCTGGGAAGTTCGACCTTGTTCGATCTTCAAGTTTGAAGTTTTTCGACTTTGTTCCCCATTGATAGGGGTCTCTATTTATAGAGTTTTGGTGACAGTGACCACTCTGTCGGTGTAAAAACCGAGGAGTGGAAAGTACAACACCCTTTTACACAACGGTTAAAATAACCAATGCCTGCGTATAGATGACCTTTTGAGTGAGCATGTGACGCGTGTCCAACTAAGGGGATAAAACGCGTATATCTGCTGCGAAGATCACGGCATAAAAGCCACGTAGGTAGATATCCCTTGTGTAGAAGAGGTTGGCGTAGAAGCCAAATGACTGTCACCTTGGCGTAAAAGCCGGATAGGCATAGAAGCCGAATAGGCGTAGAAGCCGAACAGGCGTAGAAGCTGAATAGGCGTAGAAGTTGAATGGTCGTAGAGACTGAGTGGGCGTTTGAAGCCGAATGGTCGTAGAGACTGAGTGGGCGTAGAAGCCAAATGAGCACAGATCTTGAATGGGCGTAGAAGCCGCTGCGTACCGTGCCAGAGTGCTGATGTGGACGTCTTAGCCGAAATTACGGCTTTTGAAGATATAATCAAATCTCTTGTAGAGATTTGCCACCATCTTGTGCATTAAATACGGAGGCGTGTTTTGAAGGTCTGCAGCCCTTTTGTGCATCTATCGCAGAGACGTGCCTCCAGAAAAACTGTCACCGCTCTATGTAATTTAGACGTAGAGACGTGCCTCGAGCCCCGTACAAAGTGCAGCTTTTGACGTGGCAGGCGGTTTGTCTAATGCGGAGCGTAAAACATCTCATGTTTGCCTGTGTAAAATAAGGCAGCGTATCCCCTTGTACGTGAAAGAGCAGTTTATGGTGAGGGGATGTCAGTAAACAACGGTTCGGTAATATTTTAGCCAAATCCTCTGTATTAAATGCAGAGATCCGCCATCATACTGTGGTGCGCGTCCTGAGGGGTCTGTCCTCGTTTCCAGTCGTCGTCTGGGTAGCCGTGCAGCACTTTTTGTTAGGAGTCAGAGGTCAGGTTCACTGCGTGACTTGACAGGTTCATTTCGGGAAAGACGAAGCGTTCCTCCTACGCTTCAACGCTGCTTTGAGAGCGGATGAGTTTTACGCCATGGAGGTGATGAAGAACCCTGTCTACGCTGAAGCGTCTTGGACGTACTGCACTTACGCGGATGGTCCTTTGAGCTTTATACTTTATGCTATGTTTAGCGGAGAAAGCTCTACTTGTACGCTTGATGGCTCTGAAGGCCCCTGCTTACGCTGCTCTGTATCAGTATGCTGCGTAGCTCCTCCCAGCGTATTTTTCATGCTTCTACAACAGGCTCGTAATAGGACTCAATTCAGAGCACTACTACGAATCGTACTAATTGTGACCTCGAAGACTTGAATGGACCACCACTAAAAATGTATCATGACCCACACCCGATGTAGGGATGCAAGTCGGGAACAACGCCCAGCCTACGCTGCAGAATCGGTGGTAGAGCATTATTTGGGTAATCTATCTAGCAATATAATGAGCTACCAACAATATTAATATACTCAATCAAAGATCTAAGATAGAAATAAGCAGGAATATGATAAAGAATAGAATAGTCATAATACACTAATGAGTCTAAATGATAACATCCATGAGTCTGAAGAAGTACAAAATAATAAGCTGGAGACAAATCTAGTACAAGAGAAAGACTAAGAAGCTACAAGTCCCGGGTCATCTGTCTCAGTCGGGATAAGTCCCTCCTGAGCCAGGGTCTCTGACTCTAAGCCCACAACATCCTGAGGCCCGTAATGTATAGGGTACCACTCTTCAGTGTCATCTGGGAAAAATATAACCAGTCAGGAAAGGAGCAGAGTATATATGTAATAGCAGTTCTAATCAATGATATAAACTATGTGACAATAAATATATATGAATATACAAGATGCAACAATAGATACAAGAGATATACAATAAAGAAATACTGGAATAAATACAAGAATGCATAATATGACAGTGAACAAGAATACTAATGACTAAGTGAGTGAGTATCAGCTTTAACATATGATCGGCTTAGGAACTTGATACAAGATATATGGCCTAGCTAATCAAACGTGCCGTGTATGATTAATACTATTTAATAAATAAAACTTGATATAAAGAGGGTATAGTCACATATCTATACTACATACTCCGCAACTCTGACTAGTATAGTGGATCCAACCATGATACGCTATGGCACGGGATTCTCTAAGAAGATAACGACTCTTCCCGAGAATCAGTGTCTGTACATGTACAAGAAGAACAATAAAACAAGGCTTGCACAAGATACCCCATATATACTGTCACGCCCCAGTCCCAAAATACGTAGGACCAGGAATACGTGACACGCCAGCTACGCATTCGACCAGACTCTGGTCTGACTCGAATATGTATAAGCTGTAAAATATAAAGGGCACTATCTAGATATTCCATAAATATAAACCTCTATGTCTCAATCCACAATGTACAACAGTATACAAGAAAGAGCTATATGTGCTAGAGTCGGCCGCCCAATAACACACTAACTCGAATAGACTCGAGAAGAAGTAAGAGTCTATAAAAACTAGGCTACAACAGTAGATGAATAATCAATGTAAAATAACCATAATGCCGGTAGATATAATGTGAGTACCTGGTACCATGCTCGCAAGACTTAAAACTCCAACAGCAACTCCAAATGCTCCATAAACATCTATGCTGCAAAACTGGCAGGAAACCAGGTCCTCAGAGGGACGTAACAAGGTACAGGAAAATAATACGCCAGGTAAACAGATAGTACAAGTACAATAACAGGGTAAACTAGTACAACCAAACAAGTGTGACACAGTTTAAAGACAACGTTCGACGCGTGGGCCGTCCAAAGTAAAATCGTAGCTCCGGACACGGAAACACACGGCAAGTACCGCAGCTCCGGGCAAAGAGTCACACGGGTGAAACAGCTACACTAGAAACAGGTATCACTAGAAAATACTACATATGTATAAGCGTGTGTAGAGTAGCCCAAACGTCTAGTAACTGTCTTCCCCTTTCCAAGCGGTCAACGATTATGCGCTGAACCTGAACCTCTAACTACAGTCTCGACACACAGAAATAACTCAACAGACGTGACCCTAAGGTCGTCCCTGTCTCTGGTCATGATGTCAATATCAGGATACAGGAATCTGGCACGATCATAGTGTATGAGTGTGTCCTGGGGTATCGATGTACTCTGGTACGTGCATCGAGGTGCTACGAAGTATCAGTAATTATTCTAGGTCGTTAAGTCGAATGTCAACACCCGATTATGAACCGGACACGGAATATTGAACATCAACGTAAATATGCGCACAATGTACAAAAAGAATGACAATATCTGTAAACAGAAATACAGGATGGCAAGGTACACTTGCCTGCGTGCGACTGCTGATGACGGGGATCGGGTATCGCATCCAAGTCCTCAGGTGCCGCAATACCTAGAGAGGAGATACAAACCGATAATCAATAATCTACTTAAGACAGACAGATGTGCTACACACATCTACTTTTAAACTCAGTCTCAAATACGACTCACAGGGACAAGTCACTAGGGGGGTTGACTATAGTTGACTATTGGTAAAATGGTTAAATTATCTAATCAACGGTACACTCTCCTTGGTTTTAATTCTCCGAAAATAAACTAGCATTTCCACCATGTACAATAATTCCTGATTAGTTGGCTCCAAGGTCATAACTCTATTCTCCTCGAACACGTATTTTAATCTTGATAATTTATGTAGAAACTAACCCTAATGTTCCCCCCAAGTATCATATCCCAATCCAATCTTCATAATACATAAGTTACATAGTCACAACACTAAGATACTTAGACTTTAAAATAATTTAATCATGGCTAACTTAGTCCTCATTCATGCTCATATATAACTTCATTTCATAACCTATATGTATATTCCACAACCATATATTCCATTTACCATATTACACTAGCCACCCTCATAAGTAATCCCACAACCCTAGCTAGCTTAGTAAATATCAACATCAACCCAAGACAATCAATAATCATCTATACTTAACCCTAATCCTATATTAAGTACTTTTCCTCCTATCCATAAACATCCATACTATTATACTACAAACCTAGCTAGTATTCACCCAACCTTCATTGATTTAAATCCTACTTAACCAATGATATACATTTCTGGAATTAAAACACAAAAGAGAGGAGAATCAACCTCAACGGCGCAACGCCGGTGTATGGCCGGAGAAGGTGGCCGAGGGTGGTGACGTTGGTGGTGGTGAACAAGTGTGGAAGGACAGTAGGGGAGTTCTGCGCCGACGGGGCTCCACCGATCAGAGTCGGCGTCGCTGCACTGACTGGAGGGACAGAACCGCTGGAGTGGTCAGCCGACGGGGAAGGCACAGCGAGGGTCTGCTCCGCCGGAGCTGGACGCACGCGGTGGAGGGGTTCGGCCTGGAGGTGGGGACATACGGCCGCAGGGGGGTCGTGCTGCACGGGAGCGGGGACGCACGCGGCTGCACCGGCCGGATGCTCGGATGCACAGCGGGAGGCTGCCGCTGCTTCGTCTGAGCTGGCTGCTCCGTTCTGGACCGGCAGTCATGGGTGGTAGCTCCGGCCTGGACCGGCGGTCGAGTGGGTGACAATGGCCGGAGGTGAACTATGGAGAGTAGGGAAAAATATGGGAAGAAGAAGGACGAGAATGATGGAGGAAGAAGAAGAATGGAGGGAAGAAGCTTGGAGTTTCTTCTTGCATGAAGAAATTAATGAAGGAGGAGAGAGAGAGAGATTTTTGGGATTAGGGCCGGTAATGTTTGGTTGAGGGTGGGGTGAAAGTTTACTTTATAGGGGAGTGTGTTGGGTGGATTGAAAGGTGGGGATCATTCCATGTAGAATCGATGGATAGGATTTAATATGGAGAGAATGGGGTTTCTTCATGAGGGAATAGGTGGGTGAGATTGGGACCCTATATTGGGACCCTCTCATTTATCCATGTCCAATAGGAGGTTGCCACACAATTTGATAATTGCGACTTAGCCCCCGTAAATTCGAGAAATTGCATGGACACATGAAATGACGCAAAAATTACGGAGAAAAATATATTTAAAAATTGTCATGGTGAGGGGGTATTGCGCGTTAGGCGCGGGTCTAATTAGAAGAGCATTTGGATTAATTTAGGATTAATATGGGATTTATAAAGTTGGAAATCTCGATTAAAATAGAGATAACGCGTCCCGCGAATTTAATTTAATTGGGGCCCGTGGGGTCAAAATCTGGAAATGAGGCCAAAAATGGTGGGGGCTTGGAGTCGGTCTTGGACCCTTTAATTGGTCCGGCTCAACGGGTTAAGTTGGTACCCCAAAATTGTGGTTAACGACACAGGTGTCCGACACGGAATTAATTATTGGTTACGATTTTCGGAATGTTGTGCAATTAATTTAGAGCACACAAAAATTGATTTTTAACAGTCAGAAAAGTCCAATGCCTAATTTGGCGAGTTGAGTCGGAAGTACAATAATTGTACGGAATTTATGGGCTGACATTGGTCTCCGAAAAATTAGAAAATGATAGGACGCGACTAGGGTTTAAATTAATTGGATTGAAATTCCAGATCAATTTCCTCTACTCTAAACCTCGACATCTGCTATCAAAATTTTCCAAATCCACTCTAACTATCTATAGAATAAATCGAGGGGGTTTACATTCTTTCCAACTTAGAAAAATTTTGTCCCCGAAATTAAAAGTAAAGCACGATAATATATAATAGAATTTTAAAACAAACAAGTAATCAATGCCGTACGTAAATTCGTACCTTGTTCCTCAAATAAGTACGGGAATCGCTGTCGAATAGAATCCTCGCGCTCCCAAGTAGACTCGCCTGGTGAATGGTGCTTCCATGCCACTCTGACCAGTCGAATCGTCTGCCCTCTCAAAGTCTTCTCGCTGCGATCGAGGATCTCAACTGGCTGCTCTACGTAAGACAGACTAGGCCCGACTGTAATCTCCGAATGATCAAGCACGTGGCTAGGGTCTGCGACATATCTCCTCAGCTGCGATACGTGAAATGCGTCATATACCTCCTCTAATGATGGAGGTAATGCAAGACGGTAAGCCACTTTGCCAACTCGTTCCAGAACGTCAAAAGGTCCGATATACCTCGGACTCAGCTTGCCTCTGCCTCTGAATCTGATGGTACTACGAGTGGGCGATATCCTCAAAAATACGTGGTCACCGTCCTTGAACTCCAATGGTCTGCCATGTGCATCTGCCCAGTGTTTCTGTCTGTCCTGTGCTGCGCGCAGGTGGATCTGAATCTGCTTGACTTTCTCTACTGTCCGTGTCACCAATTCTGGACCAAGTATCTGACACTCTCCTACGTCACTCCAATAAACTGGCGACCTACATTTCCTGCCGTACGGTGCCTCATAGGGTGCCATCTGTATGCTGGCCTGGTAACTATTATTGTAGGAGAATTCCACCAAGTGTAGATGGTCCTCCCAAGATCCTCCAAAATCAATCATGCACGGTCTCAATATAACCTCTAATATCTGTATCGTGCGCTCTGACTGTCCATCAGTCTGTGGATGATACGCAGTGCTAAACTTGAGACGAGTTCCTAGGCTCTCCTGCATACTCCGCCATAAATGTGACGTGAATCTGGAATCACGATCCGATACGATGCTGACAGGCACTCTATATAATCGTACTATCTGCCTCATATACATGTCAGCTAGTATCTCTGTGGATTGCCCAACTCTGAAGGGCAAAAAATATACAGACTTGGTGAGTCTGTCTACGACAACCCAAACTGCATCCTTTCCGCTAGGGCTTCGCAGAAATCCTATGACGAAGTCCATGGTAATGTGTTCCCACTTTCACTCGAGAATGGGGAGTGGCTGCAATAATCCTGCAGTCCTCTGATGTTCAGCCTTGACTTGCTGACAAACTAAACACTTTCCCACAAATCTTGTAATTTCCTTCTTCATCCCATGCCACCAGAAATGCTGTCTCAAGTCTCGGTACATCTTCGTACCCCCGGGATGAATGGAATAAATCGAGCTATGAGCCTCGATCATCAACTCTTGGCGTAGCTCGCCACTCAGAACATATAGGCGATCTTCGTACCTCAACGTTCCGTCTTCATGAATCCTGAGTCCCGTCTGCATGCCGGCTTCTGTCCTCTCTCGCAGAAATCTCACATCTGTAGGCAATGCTGCCTTGATCCTCTCAATCAAAGTAGACTGAACCTCAAGACTGGCTATCTGTCCATCCATGCTTGGCAATATGATCTCTATTCCAAGCTCCTGGAGATCCTCTAGCAACTGTCGCTACGTCGTCAAAAAGTATGCCATGGGTTTCCTGCTTAAGGCATCTGCTACGACGTTTGCCTTGCCAGGGAGGTACTGCAGCTCAATGTCATAATCTGTCATCAACTCTAGCCAACGTCTCTGCCTCATGTTGAGCTCCTTCTGCGTGTAGACATACTTCAGGCTTTTGTGATCTGTATAAATCTCAACACGCTCACCATAAAGGTAATGTCTCCATAGCTTTAGTACAAATATCACCGCAGCTAGCTCCAAGTCGTGCGTCGGATAGTTCTTCTCATGAACTCTCAGCTGTCTCGATGCGTAGGCTATCACCTTGCCGTGTTGCATCAGTACACATCCCAATCCGCTCCCTGACGCATCACTGTACACTACAAATTATCCTGATCCTGAAGGTAGTATCAAAATCGGTGCTGATGTCAGACGCTTCTTTAGCTCATCGAAAGCCGCCTGACACTTGTCAGCCCAGATAAACTCTTCGCCTTTACGCGTCAGTCGCGTCATAGGCGCAGCTATCCTCGAGAAGTTTTCCATGAGCCTCCTGATAATATTCGGCAAGTTCGAGGAAGCTCCTAACCTCCGTACTGAGGTAGGGGTAGGCCAGGTCTCTACTGCAGCTATCTTCTTCGGGTCAACTGATAGTCCATCTTCGGTGATTATGTATCCTAGAAATGGTACTCTATCCAAGTATAACTCACATTTGCTGAGTTTGGTATACAGCCTCTCATGTCTCAACGTCTCCAACACGATCCTGAGATGTCTCTCATGCTCCTCCTGGCTCTTGGAATATATCAAGATATCGTCTATAAATACCACCACGAAGTTATCTAAGTACTGGTGGAAGATATTGTTCATCAAACACATGAATACTGCTGGTGCGTTGGTTAAACCAAACGGCATGACTAAAAACTCATAGTGGCCATACTTCGTCCGAAAGGCCATCTTCTGGATGTCCTCTTTCCGTACCTTTGATATGATGATATCCGGATCTGAGATCGATCTTTAAAAATACATATGCGCCACTAAGCTGATTCAACTGTACTGTCCTGTCTTTCTTCGGCACAATTAAGATGGGTTTTCCCCCATGGAGAAACACTAGCCTGTCTGAAACTCTTGTCCAAGTGATCCTCTACTATGGACCTTCAACTCAACCAACTCTTTTGGTGCTAGTCTGGAGACGGGAAAATAATTGGCTCCGCTCTTGGGGTCAACTCTATAGAAAATTCTATCTCTCTGTCAGGTGGCAGGCCAAAAAGATTATCTAGAATCACACCCTCAAACTCTGATATAACATGGTGGTACACTGGTTCACCTCCTGCATTGTATACCCCTAAAGTAGATGGGCACCACACTCCTGGGCTCCCTGAACTCAACTCAGGGTAACCTGGTGGTCTAAAAATATAAATGCCACCATGTTGACAATCTAGTATCGCGTGGTATTGGCTCAATCAACTCATACTAGGACGGTGTCATCGTCCAGACTTAACCTCAAAATAATTCCTCCTGTTATGTTTACCACACTAATCCTTTAAAAGAAAAAAATTCCCTTGCCTAAAGTATAATTTCTCTTCTCCTCAATTTTTCCCCATTTTTTTTTTCCCGAGTTTCTTCTTTTCGTTATTTATCTCTCCAAGTCACAAGTACAATGATGGTATCACTCAAGCACATACTAGAATTTCTGGAATTCGATCATTATCTTCTAAGTGAGATACTAAATTTTTTATCTCCTCTAGTCTATAATATCATCGTTCACATCATTGCTGTCGTATCCAACCACTAGTTTCCAACATCGGGCGATACATTTCTATAAATTATTCTAGGTCATGATCAACAATTCTTCTAACTCTCAGTACTTTCAAGATCACTGCTACCTCAAGTACGGGTAGGGTACTATTAGGTCCAACTCCCTTGCCAACCTTCCACACTAGTTCTAGAATCCAAAGAACCCATCAGTCTATCCTGATGAGGTAACAATCTTCTCCGAGAAAGTATACGAATTCTGTCTCCGGCCGTCTGGTCTTCGATCTTCTTCTGGAGGGAAGTCATCAGTCACAAGCATTCGTCTCCCCAAACAATAGGGGACGAGAAACAAGGATAGCGATATTTACGAAGATTGAACGAATGCAAAGTGGAAGTCCAAGGGCGATAATCACATACAAAGAGTTTTAAAATCGATTATGGATTGAGATCCTATTCAACAATCATAACATCTATTCCTAATTTGCAGGCTCGCTTGGCACAGTCAGGTGACCAAGACGATTTAAATCGGACCTGCATGGGCCACCACAAAAATATGTCATGCGCCAGTCCCAAAATACGTAGGACCAGGAATACGTGACACGCCAGCTACGCATTCGACCAGACTCTGGTCTGACTCGAATACGTATAAGCTATAAAATATAAAGGACACTATCTAGATGTTCCATAAATGTAGACCTCTATGTCTCAATCCACAATGTACAACAGTATACAAGAAAGAGCTATATATGCTAGAGTCGGCCGCCCAATAACACACTAACTCGAATAGACTCGAGAAGAAGTAAGAGTCTATAAAAACTAGGCTACAACAGCAGATGAATAATCAATGTAAAATAACCATAATACCGGTAGATATAATGTGAGTACCTGGTACCATGCTCGCAAGACTTGCAACTCCAACAGTAACTCCAAATGCTCCGTAAACATCTATGCTGCAAAACTGGCAGAAAACAAGGTCCTCAGAGGGACGTAACAAGGTACAGGAAAATAATATGCCAGGTAAACAGATAGTACAAGTGCAACAACAGGGTAAACTAGTACAACCAAACAAGTGTGACACGGTTTAAAGACAACGTTCGACGCATGGGCCGTCCAAAGTAAAACCGTAGCTCCGGACACGGAAACACACGGCACGTATCGCAGCTCCAGGCAAAGAGTCACACGGGTGAAACAGCTACACTAGAAACAGGTATCACTAGAAAATACTACATATATATAAGCGCGTGCAGAGTAGCCCAAACGTCTAGTAACTGTCTTCCCCTTCCCAAGCGGTCAACGATTATGCGCTGAACCTGAACCTCTAACTACATTCTCGACACATAGAAATAACTCAACAGACGCGACCCTAAGGTCGTCCCAGTCTCTGGTCATAATGTCAATATCAGGATACAGGAATCTGGCACGATCACAGTGTATGAGTGTGTCCTGGGGTATCGATGTACTCTGATACGTGCATCGAGGTGCTACGAAGCATTAGTAATTATTCTAGGTCGCTAAGTCGAATGTCAATACCCGGTTGTGAATCGGACACGGAATATCGAACATCAACGTAAATACGCGCACAATATACAAAAAGAATAACAATATCTGTAAACTGAAATACAGGATGGCAAGGTACACTTGCTTGCGTGCGGCTGCTGATGACGGGGATCGGGTATCGCGTCCAAGTCCTCAGGTCCCGCAATACCTAGAGAGGAGATACAAATCGATAATCAATAATCTACTTAAGACAGACAGATGTGCTACACATATCTACTTCTAAACTCAGTCTCAAATATGACTCACAGGGACAAGTCACTATGGGGGGTTGACTATAGTTGACTATTGGTAAAATGGTTAAATCATCTAATCAACGGTACACTCTCCTTGGTTTTAATTCTCAGAAAATAAACTAGCATTTCCACCATGTACAATAATTCCCGATTAGTTGGCTCCAAGGTCATAACTCTATTCTCCTCGAACACGTATTTTAATCTTGATAATTTATGTAGAAACCAACCCTAATGTTCCCCCCAAGTATCATATCCCAATCCAATCTTCATAATACATAAGTTACATAGTCACAACACTAAGCTACTTAGACTTTAAAACAATTTAATCATGGCTAACTTAGTCCTCATTCATGCTCATATATAACTTCATTTCATAACCTATATATATATTCCACAACCATATATTCCATTTACCACATTACACTAGCCACCCTCATAAGTAATCCCACAACCCTAGCTAGCTTAGCAAATATCAACATCAACCCAAGACAATCAATAATCATCTATACTTAACCCTAATCCTATATTAAGTACTTTTCCTCCTATCCATAAACATCCACACTATTATACTACAAACCTAGCTAGTATTCACCCAACCTTGATTTATTTAAATCCTACTTAACCAATGATATACATTTCTGGAATTAAAACACAAAAGAGATGAGAATCGACCTCAACGGCGCAACATCGGTGTTTGTGGTATTAAACGAAAGAATGAAAGTGTATTTCAATGATGGGGTTTGTGCGAAACCTGCGCCCTTTGGTTTACAAACAAACTTGTACAATGTAATCCTATACGAGGATATGGGAGTACAATTTATTTAATCTGGGTATAAATTGCTATAGGTGTCTGATCTGCGGTCGATCACTGTAGCCCTTGGACTACACGATGTTGAAGAAGTACCGTGGAAGACGCGTAGCGGCTCCGAAGGCTGCGAAAGAGAGGGTGGATGCACGATGCCGAAGTTGTCGATCCCCGCTCTTTGCCTGAGCTCCGGGCTCTCTCTCTCTCTCTCTCTACTCCTCCTTGTTCGATCCTCTCCCTCTGTTCCCCATTGATAGGGGCCTCTATTTATAGAGTCTTTGGTGACAGTGACCACTCCGTTGGTGTAGCAACCGAGGAGTGGAAAGTACAGCACCCTATTATACAATGGTTAAAGTAACCAATGCCTACGTATAGATGATCTTTTGAATGAGCGGGTGACGCGGGTCCAACTAAGGGGACACAACGCGTACAATTGCTACTAAGATCACGGCGTAAAAGCCACGTAGGTAGGTATCCACTGTATAAAAGGGGTTGGCGTAGAAGCCAAATGTCCGTCACCATGGCATAGAAGCCGAACAGGCATAGAAGCCGAGTTGGCATGGAAGCCGGGTAGTTGTAGAGACTGAGAGGGCGTTGAAGCCGGATGGGCGTTGAAGTCGAGTGGTCCTAGAGGCCGAGAGGGCGTTGAAGCCGGATGGGCGTAGAAGCCGAGTGGTCCTAGAGGCCGGATGGGCGTAGAAACCGAGCGGTCATAGAGGCCGAGAGGGCGTTGAAGCCGGATGGGCACAGATCCTGAATGGGCGTAGAAGCCGCTGCGTACCGTGCTGATGTGGACGCCTTTAGCCAGAATTACGGCTTTTGAAGATATAATCAAATCTCTTGCAGAGATTTGCCATCATCTTATGTATTAAATACGGAGGCGTGTTTTGAAGGTCTGCACCCCTTTTGTGCACCTGTCGCAGAGACATGCCTTGAGAAAAACTGTCACCGCTCTGTGCAATTAGACGTGGAGACGTGCCTCGAATCCCGTACGAAGTGCGGCTTTTGACATGGTAGGCGGTTTGTCCGCTGCGGATCGTAAAATCGCTCATGTTTGCCTGTGTAAAACAGGGCAGCGTATTCCCTTGTATACAGAAGAGCGGTTTATGCGGAGGGGACTCCAGTAAGCGACAGTTCGGTGATCTTTTAACTAGATCCTCTGCATTAAATGCAGAGATCCACCATTATTCTGTGGTGCGCATCCCGAGGGGCCTGCCATCATTTCCAACCATCGTCTGGGTGGTCGTGCAGCACTTTTTGTAAGGAGTCAGAGGTCAGATTCACTGCGTGACTTGACAGGTTCATTTCGGGGAAGATGAAGCGTTTCTCGTACGCTATAACGCTGCTTTGAGAGCGGATGAGTTTTACGCCATGGAGGCGATGAAGAACTCTGTTCACGCTGGAGCGGCCTGGACGTACTGCACTTATGCGGATGGTCCTTTGAGCTTTATTCTTCACGCTGTATTTTAGCAGAGAAAACTCTGTTGTACGCCTGATGGCTCTGAAGGCCTCTGCTTACGCTGCTCTGTATCAAGAGGCTGCGTAGCTCTTCCCAGCGTATTTTTCATGCTTCTACAAGACCCCCTTCAAAGCTTTTAAATTCCTCGGAATTTGAAACGCTTTGAATGAAGCATGAACCGCTTTTGAGGACCATTTAGATGTACGCGTGATCTGGCCGACGTATCCTTTAGATGTGCGGGAAGTCGTGGAGCGTAAAATCATTAGTCTGCAGCTTCTGAGCATAAACTAAACACCATCGAGCGTGAAATCATAGACTTGTAGTTCCTGAGCGTGAAGTCGTAGGTTTGTAGCCTCTCGAGCATAAAAGCTACCGAGCACAAAGGCATCCGGGCGTAAAACCATAGATTTATAGCTTGCGAGCGTAAAACTGTAGATCTGTTGCTGTCGAGCGTAGAAAGCTCCTTAGCGTAGGAACCGCTGACTTCTTCGTACGAAAAACTTTTCGAATTTGCTGACTGTCCGCCTTCTCTGAATGATAGGCTGACGTAGTACGATACCGTATTTGTTGATGACATCCCACTGGGAGATTTTTAATGGACCTATCATTTGTTGTGCATATTAAGTGCAAATAATAAGTTTCGAAATAAACCCTATCAGAGGTAGTATGGACGTGATAGGTATTGTGGACTTAATACCACTGGCGTACTTAGAGTTAAGTACGGGTGTTAAGTTGAGATGACAATCGATATCAGAGGTAATATGGACATGATAATCGATGGCCAATTTTAGGAAGGTTCGTTCAGAGGTAATATGAACATGACAAACTCCCTGGGTTGTGACTCTATCGGGGATAGAGGCATACATCTGCTCAGAGGTAATATGGACAAGGCAGTTTTGTGGACCCATCACTTTTTGTGCACCTAAGTGCAAGCAATAGGTTTGAGGCAAGCCCTGCTAGAGGTAATATGGACGTAGCAGTTTTTGTGGACTCAACACCACTGGCGTACTTAGAGTTAAGTACGGGTGTTAAGTTGAGATGACAACCGATATCAGAGGTAATATGAACATGATAATCGATGGTCGGACCAGGATGGTTTGTTCAGAGGTAATATGAACATAACAAACTCAGCTGGGGATTACAGCTCAGAGGTAATATGAACATGGCTGATTTTGTGGACCCATCACTTCTTGCGCACCTAAGTGCAAGCAATAGGTTTGGGACAAGCCCTGCTAGAGGTAATATGGACGTAGCAGTTTTTGTGGACTCAACACCACTGGCGTACTTAGAGTTAAGTACGGGTGTTAAGTTGAGATGACAATCGATTTCAGAGGTAATATGAACATAATAATCGATAGTCGGACCAGTATGGTTTGTTCAGAGGTAATATGAACATAACAAACTCAGCTGGGGATTACAGCTCAGAGGTAATATGAACATAGCTAATTTTGTGGACCCATCACTTTTTGTGCACCTAAGTGCAAGCAATAGGTTTGAGACAAGCCCTGCTAGAGGTAATATGGACGTAGCAGTTTTTGTGGACTTAATACCACTGGAGTACTTAGAGTTAAGTACGGGTGTTAAGTTGAGATGACAATCGATATCAGAGGTAATATGAACATGATAATCGATGGTCGGACCAGGATGGTTTGTTCAGAGGTAATATGAACATAACAAACTCAGCTGGGGATTACAGCTCAGAGGTAATATGAACATGGCTGATTTTGTGGACCCATCACTTTTTGCGCACCTAAGTGCAAGCAATAGGTTTGAGACAAGCCCTGCTAGAGGTAATATGGACGTAGCAGTTTTTGTGGACTCGACACCACTGGCGCACTTAGAGTTAAGTACGGGTATTAAGTTTGAGATGACAATCGATATCAGAGGTAATATGAACATGATAATCGATAGTCAGACCTTCATTTACAGATGCAGAGTGATGACCTTGGCATCGATCAACTCCTGGATTCTCTTTTTTAGTACATAGCACGTCTTTGTAGAATGATGAATGTACCGATGAAAGAGACAATAATCTGGGTTATCAATTTTGCCAGCCCTCTCAGGGTATCTGATGTTGGGAAGCTGAAGTTTGTTTTCCTTCATCAACGTATTGAAGATTTCACTGATGTCATCTTCATTGAAGAAGAAAGTCCCTTTTGGCCCTCGGGCTCCTGATGCTTGAGTTCCATGGTCTTCTGGGAAGATCGTCATCGTTGCATCATCTTAAGATTCTGAGAGAATTCTACCCCCAGCTTTGGATGTTGCTCGGCTTTGTCGAGGGAGACTACCCCCAGACTTGTCGTTGCACTTGCGGAGATCACAGCGTTCATCTGGTTCTCCGTAGAGGTCAGATGTTGTCTTCCGCATGGAGCATGATTTGTACTTCCGATTTGGCGCTGAGGCATCATCAGAAGTTTGGTCTGTACCGCGCGTAGCGGGAGACTGGTTTCTGCGCGTAGAGCGCAGTGGATACTTCTGGGTTAGCGCTGAGGCTTTGCTAGAAGTTTTGTCTGTACCGCGCGTAGCGGAAGACTGATTCCTACGCGTAGAGCGCAGTGGATACTTCTGGGTTAGCGCTGAGGCTTTGCCCGAAGTTTTGTCTGTACCGCACGTAGCGGGAGACTGATTCCTACGCGTAAAGCGTAGTGGATACTTCTGGGTCAGCACTGAGGCTTTGCCCGAAGTTTTGTCTGTACCGCGCGTAGCGGGAGACTGATTTTTACGTGTGGGGCACGGAGGGAGCGATGCTACCACCTCATTGGTCGGAGAGATCGGAGAGATCGGAGAGTCCACAGGAATGGTAAAGGATGTCTTGGGCACCCACACTTTGCGCAGCATCCTGTTGTCTTGGACAGAGAGAGAGTGAGAGCTACCCCCGGTTCGAAGCAGGTCTTCGTAGGCGGACTGATCGAACTGAACGACCAGTGTCTTCTTCACGGTTCCTATAGATACCGCATCGCGTTGAGCAATTGCTTCCTCGTCAGAAGAGAAAGATGTCCCCAGCAGAGTTGCCATCTTGTTTGTGGTATTAAACGAAAGAATGAAAGTATATTTCAATGACGGGGTTTGTGCGAAACCCGTGCCCTTTGGTTTACAAACAAACTTGTACAATGTAATCCTATACGAGGATGTGGGAGTACAATTTATTTAATCTGGGTATAAATTGCTATAGGTGTCTGATCTGCGGTCGATCACTGTAGCCCTTGGACTACACGATGTTGAAGAAGTGCCGTGGAAGACGGGTAGCGGCTCCGAAGGCTGCGAAGGAGAGGGTAGATGCACGATGCTGAAGTCGTCGATCCCCGCTCTTTGCCTGAGCTCCGGGCTCTCTCTCTCTCTCTCTCTCTACTCCTCCTTGTTCGATCCTCTCCCTCTGTTCCCCATTGATAGGGGCCTCTATTTATAGTCTTTGGTGACAGTGACCACTTCGTTGGTGTAGCAACCGAGGAGTGGAAAGTACAGTACCCTATTACACAACGGTTAAAGTAACCAATGCCTACGTATAGATGATCTTTTGAATGAGCGGGTGACGCGGGTCCAACTAAGGGGACACAACGCGTACAATTGCTACTAAGATCATGGCGTAAAAGCCACGTAGGTAGGTATCCACTGTGTAAAAGGGGTTGGCGTAGAGGCCAAATGTCCGTCACCATGGCATAGAAGCCGAGCAGGCATAGAAGCCAAACAGGCATAGAAGCCGAGTTGGCATGGAAGCCGGGTAGTCGTAGAGACTGAGAGGGCGTTGAAGCCGGATGGGCGTTGAAGCCGAGTGGTCCTAGAGGCCGAGAGGGCGTTGAAGCCGGATGGGCATAGAAGCCGAGTGGTCCTAGAGGCCGGATGGGCGTAGAAACCGAGCGGTCATAGAGGCCGAGAGGGCGTTGAAGTCGGATGGGCACAGATCCTGAATGGGCGTAGAAGCCGCTGCGTACCGTACTGATGTGGACGCCTTTAGCCGAAATTACGGCTTTTGAAGATATAATCAAATCTCTTACAGAGATTTGCCATCATCTTATGTATTAAATGCGGAGGCGTGTTTTGAAGGTCTGCACCCCTTTTGTGCACCTGTCGCAGAGACGTGCCTTGAGAGAAACTGTCACCGCTCTGTACAATTAGACGTGGAGACGTGCCTCGAATCCCGTACGAAGTACGGCTTTTGACATGGCAGGCGGTTTGTCCGCTGCGGATCATAAAATCGCTCATGTTTGCCTGTGTAAAATAGGGCAGCGTATTTCCTTGTACGCAGAAGAGCGGTTTATGCGGAGGGACTCCAGTAAGCGACGGTTCGGTGATCTTTTAACTAGATCCTCTGCATTAAATGCAGAGATCCGCCATCATTCTGTGGTGCATGTCCCGAGGGGCCTACCATCGTTTCCAACCGTCGTCTGGGTGGTCGTGCAGCACTTTTTGTCAGGAGTCAGAGGTCAGATTCACTGCGTGACTTGACAGGTTCATTTCGGGGAAGATGAAGCGTTCCTCGTACGCTATAACGCTGCTTTGAGAGCGGATAAGTTTTACGCCATGGAGGCGATAAAGAACTCTGTTCACGTTGGAGCGGCCTGGACGTACTGCACTTATGCGGATGGTCCTTTGAGCTTTATTCTTCACGCTGTATTTTAGCAAAGAAAACTCTGTTGTACGCCTGATGGCTCTGAAGGCCTCTGCTTACGCTGCTCTATATCAAGAGGCTGCGTAGCTCTTCCCAACGTATTTTTCATGCTTCTACAGCCGGTGTATGGCCGGAGAAGGTGGCCGAGGGTGGTGACATTGGTGGTTGTGAAAAAGTGTGGAAGGACAGTGGGGGAGTTCTGCGCCGACGGGGCTGCACCGGTCAGAGTCGACGCCCTGCGCTGACTGGAGGGACAGAACTACTGGGGTGGTCGGCCGACGGGGAAGGCACAGCGAGGGTCTGCTCCGCCGGAGCTGGATGCACGCGGTGGAGGGTTTCGGCCTGGCGGTGGGGACACACGGTCGCAGGGGGGTCGTGCTGCACGGGAGCGGGGACGCACGCGGTTGCACCGGCCGGATGCTCGGCTGCACAGCGGGAGGCTGTCGCTGCTTCGTCTGTGCTGGCTGCTCCGGTCTGGACCGACAATCGAGGGTGGTAGCTCCGGCCTGGACTGACAGTCGAGTGGGTGACAATGGCCAGAGGTGAACTATGGGGAGTAGGGAAGAATGTGGGAAGAAGAAGTAGGAGAATGATGGAGGAAGAAGAAAAATGTAGGGAAGAAGCTTGGAGTTTCTTCTTGCATGAAGAAATTAATGAAGGAGGAGAGAGAGAGAGATTTTTGGGATTAGGGCCGGTGATGTTTGGTTGAGGGTGTGGTGAAAGTTTACTTTATAGGGGAGTGTGTTGGGTGGATTGAAGGGTGGGGATCATTCCATGTAGAATGGATGGATAGGATTTAATATGGAGAGAATGGGGTTTCTTCATGAGGGAATAGGTGGGTGAGATTGGGACCCTATATTGGGACCCTCTCATTTATCCATGTCCAATAGGAGGTTGCCACACAATTTGATAATTGTGACTTAGCCCCCGTAAATTCGGGAAATTGCATGGACACATAAAATGACGCAAAAATTGCAGAGAAAAATATATTTAAAAATTGTCATGGTGAGGGGCTGTTGCGCGTTAGGCGCGGGTCTAATTAGAAGAGCATTTGGATTAATTTAGGATTAAAATGGGATTTATAAAGTTGGAAATCCTGATTAAAATAGAGATAATGCGTCCCGCGAATTTAATTTAATTGGGGCCCGTGGGGTCAAAATCTGGAAATGACACAAAGGCCAAAAATAGTGGGGGCTTGGAGTCGGTCTTGGACCCTTTAATTGGTCCGGCTCAACGGATTAAGTTGGTACCCCAAAATCGTGGGTAATGACACAGGTGTCCGACACGGAATTAATTATGGGTTACAATTTTCAAAATATTGTGCAATTAATTTAGAGCACACAAAAATTGATTTTTAACAGTCAGAAAAGTCTAGTGCCTAATTTGGCGAGTTGAGTCAGAAGTACAATAATTGTATGAAATTTATGGGCTGACATTGGGCTCCGAAAAATCAGAAAATGATAGGACGCGACTAGGGTTTAAATTAATTGGATTTAAATTCCAGATAAATTTTCTCTACTCTAAACCTCGACATCTGCTATCAAAATTTTCCAGATCCACTCTAACTATCTACAGAATAAATCGAGGGGGTTTACATATACCAAGAAATAACATCTCATGACGAGATTCGAATATACCAATCCGTGTAACCATTGTGTCAAGAAATCATGGATATCTACACTAGAGACAATGAACATAGAGGATATCATCAATGATAAACTATCAGAGAATATACTCACCTGAAGTCTGGTAAATAGTCTAACATATGTTTGATATGGTGCCTCGAAGGCCTAGATAGGGAATAAAATATCAATACAAGGTTTCAGAATAAAAATAAGTTAAACTAGTCAACTTCTAGGTCATAAAGTTATTTCTAAGTCAAAAAAGTCAAACTAGGTCAACTCTAAGTCAAATTGGTCAAACTTGGTCAAACTACCTATTTCTAGGTTGCATTAGTCTATTTCAATGATATTGGGTTCATACACTATGAAACTAGGCCATACAAGTTAAATCTAAGATACTAAGATACCATATCTCTGGATACGCAAACAAAAGATATAAAATAACATATATGCATAATTAATTAATATATATATACTAGTCATAATCTCAAATATAAAATGGATACCTTAGTTTTGAACCAATGCGGTATCACACTACTAAATCTCTATCTCGACACCCAAACCTAATATACCTTGAGTGTCCCTCAATACCTTAACACTTATCCTGGTATCTCAAGGTAATGTCACTCTAGCATATATTAGCTACCCAAACACTAACCCATATTCTAACTTATAGCTAAACTACTTATCATCTAATACATATCAATACATGAATACATATACTAAATATACTAACTAATCTAACAAATATATATAAATATATCTAACTATTGGCTAAATATTAATTGCTAAACATTAATACTAGCTAACTACACTCACCTTACTGTTACTGCTAGTGTGATGTAGCTCACTGCCTCGAGTAGTTGTTAAGTCTACATCATGCTGCTGCTGTTGGAACTCGGGCAACACTGCTTTGCTGCTGCGTCCTTAAGCTGCTGCTGCTGTTGTTGTTGCTTCCTTAAGCTGTTGTTACCTGCCTACTAGCACTGTTCAATGCTGAAAGCACTGCCCAAATCTACCCCCTATCACACACACAACTCCAAAAATACATAGATATATAACCACTCTCAGTAGTAGTTACAATATATATCCATATATACTCTCAATATATATATATATATATATATATATATATATATATATATATATATATATATATATATGTAAATCCATTACATATAATGTACATATATGCACACACTCATTCTCCCATATAACATATATATATATAATACCCCTCTCAACTATATATTTATATATATATATATATATATATATATATATATATATATATATATAGACATATACATAAGTACATATACATAAATACACATTTACAAATATAGTATATCAACATATCACATATACACATCAACATATTACGTATGTCAACATATTACATATATACATATACGACCTACATGTACCTAATCGTGGATATGACACTAGCCACAAACACACAAATACATCCCAAGTTGATCTATATCTAGATTTGAAATAAAAATAGGAGAGAGAAACTTTTCCTCCCTCTTTAATATGCCGCCCCCCCGTTGCCCCTTCCTCAAGCTACTATGTAATGTCTATTATACCCCTTGGGGTCTCTCATAAAAAATTAATTATGGAGAAAAAGTTCTAGTCTAATTGTTTTAATTAAACTAATCATCCTCCTAATCAATGGGCTTCTAATTTGGCTCAATTCTAACAATTTAATATTATTGGTCCATAGATTTAATCTAAACTAATTAGGTCCACTAAAATAAGTCCAATATAATAAACTAACATCTAACAATAATTAAATAATACAATAAATAATTATACAACATATACAATATTTTTAATTAATTATGAAATAACTAAAATATCTTTTTCTAGAAAATATGGTAGTGATATTTCGTGTTGTATATTTGTTTTATTGCATAAGACTAGGACTATTCTTTAGTGGAAAGTTGGTTTGGTTTCTTTTTAGTTTAGGGCTTCATCATGACTTGAACCTTGGGTCAAGTGAACCCAAACCCTCCATGTACATAAACCAAATCTCTCCTTCTCTCTCTTTATTCTTTCTTTTCTTTCTCTCTCTTAAGCTATTTCCCTCTACCCTTAGGCAAGTATATCTTTCATGAGAAATGGAGAAACCCTCCATATTTCTAGTTTATTATGATTGTTGTGTGATTTTAAGGTTGTGTAGAACTTTATTTTTTCAGATTTGGTGGATGGATTGGTACATATATGAATTTTTATGATTGTGGATATTCTTGAGTTTTTTTGGGTTTAATCTTCAAAAGGTTATTGTTTTTGAAAACTAATTGTTGTATGAACATGGAACACTTCATTACGAGCAATTTTTATTTTAAATCACTTGATTAGTAGTTGAGATAAGGATTTTATGGCAGAACAAGTTTTTTGGATTCTTGGAGTTCTTCCATGGCCAAACTTGTTGTTCTAGGATGATATAATAGCATACAGCCCAGCAACATTTGCCCTCTCTATCGTGCACCTATATTGTTGGATGCATGTCTGCTTTGTGCATGCTTTCGAAAAGTCAGACGAATAGTACCTTAAAAGCATGGAAATTCCCTAAGGCCTGACTATATTCGTCAAGAGTCCATGCGTCCAGGAGATTAAGCTAGTCATGACCCACACCCCGATATTCGGGCACGAGTACATGGATATGCCTAGTCTACGCCGTAGAATCGATAGTAGAATGTTGTCTGGGTTATTTCTAACTATCTAACATCTCAATAATATAATATAATACCTGTCAATCATCTCAACTCCAAACGAAGGAGCAATATGGTATCTCACATGAATAACTAATCTCAATCATAAAACAAACTAAGAAAGAATAATGCACGAATAGAATAGTGAAGGAAAGAATAAAGATACAATCTATAATCTGAAATAATATACAAGATGTGAATCCACCAAAATAATAGTCTAATATAATCTAATACAAATATAATCTAGACCTCCTAAGGCTCTGCAACTAAGTCCTCCTGGTCAATCAAAGTATTCTCTATAGGTACGCCATCCTGTGGCCCGTAGAATATGGGACACTGCTCTAAAAGCCAGTCATATCAAAAAATATATCCAGTCAAGATTGGAGTGAAGTACATACCTCTGAAAGCAGTTCCAATAACATAATCGAGCATATAAATAGATATAGAAATAAAATACAAGATCACTAAACATATGAATAAATGAACAAGATATACAGGTAATGTACGAGAATATAGATAAATAATATGAATATCATAATATGTTAAAAAACTGTAATATAAACTAACTAATGTACCTCAGAATACAAGTTCATTATGTGATCGGATTGGGTAAACATGATCAGGTAAGACGATTACAAATGAGGTATGTAACCAGAATATACACGATGTAACAATGGCTTTGATCACATAATCTACTCCTACTCTCCCACCCCCAACTAATACCGATGGATCCAATCACGACACGCTACGAATACGAAATATAACCATTAAACACGAGCAGTGGGTGTACACGAATATTATAACCACCGAACACGAGTGATGGGTATACACGAATAAGCACACTGAATATGAGCAGTGTGTAAATATGAAATATAATCAATACCCAATATACATGATGAAATACAATGCACACGAGTACCCAGTGAACATGGTAGGGGATAAAATCTTCTAACGGGATCCATATAGTACCAGTTTATGAAATTACTGTGTCGAGATCAATGTATACAATTCTAGAACATGCATATATACAATATTATGAATTAAAAACTATCCGAGAAAAGTACTTACCTGAAGCCTTGAGCAAGGTGTGTCTCTTGATGCCCAATCTGGTATCACACAACCTATATATGGTACGTTGCATCAATATAAGGTTCAAGAATAAAAATAAGTGAAGTTGTTGCAATTCTTGGTCGATGCACCATTTCTAAGTCAAACTAATAAAATCTAGGTTGCAAGAGTCTAATGCTAAGTCACTAAGTCGATACACTATGAAACTATGCTATACTAGCTAAGCTAAGAAACAATAAGGCACTCAAAGAGTCGTATCCTAAGATACGAAAGTTTTTGAATATAAAAATAGTATTTTATGTATATATTCAAGTCAAATATTATAATATTATAATAAATCAATTGAAATAGGATACCTTGGCCTTGCACCAATGCGTATCGCACCTATCTCGATACCCAAACACAATACCTTGGGTATCGACCCAATACCTTAGTAATACCTTGGTATCCCAAGGTAATCCAACTCTAATATATAACAAAACTAATACTAACTATATAAACTATACTATAATATATATATATATATATCAAGTATCAAACTAACTATCTAACATACCTTACCTATTAGCAATATATGTATAGGCTAACTACTAATAATAACAACTAATACAAGTATATATATATATATATATATATATATATATATATATAACTAACTATTATAATACATCTAACTATTAACAAAATATGCATACATAGCTAACTATTTACTAACATATATATATATCTACACTAACACACACACACACACACACACACACACATATATATATATATATATATATATATATATATATATATATATATATATATATATATATATATATATATATATATATATATATATGCACTAACTACTACTCAAATACCTTAACATACTAATACTACTGATACTAACTAAAACCAAACTGATACAGTGACACCTTGCTTCTTCAAATGCTGCCAGAGTCCTCACTCTTGCTGTGCTCCTTCAAGTTGCCGTGCAGCTTCTGCACAGCTGAACCCTGATGCTTGCTGATGCTCCTCTCTTTGTTGTAGCTGTTCTCTAGCTGATAACCAAGATTGATACCTTAACTGCTACAGAAAACAGATACTACTCATGCTTTTCTCTTCCACTGCTGCACACTTGGTCTAGTCCATGTGCAGCTGCACAGTGGCTCTATTGTAATGACACCCATCTGATCCGAGCTCCCCTCACACCTAGCTTTTGATACTCAATGACTACCTGCTCTTGCTACTTAGTATACTGATAACTTCACAGTGCTCTTTCTTGTAGTGCATGAGCTGTGCACAAGGTGTTGTTCACCTTGCTGCATACTTGTCCACTGTGCAGTTGATGTGCGATGGCTGCTATGCCTCGACTGCACACTCACCTAGATGATGTTAGCTGCCAATGCTAGATCTTGTTGAGCCTCAGTTGCTCGATTAGATCCTTATATACACTCACACCTCCACCTAACACATGCACTACACCTATGTAGATATATATACACCTTTCACAACACATCGCTCTATATACATAAACACAAACACAAACACAAACACATATATACATATATATAAGTAATACTAAATCACACACATATCTATATACAACACATATAAAAATAACTAGCTATATATATATATATATATATATATATATATATATAAACACATATATATAAACACATATATATAAACCAATACATATACATATAAATCTATATATAGACTAATATATACACACACCTATACACTAATCATAAATAGACTAATATATACATAAGTATATCACTAATGATTATTTATATATATATATATAATTACACATGTACGTATAGCAAGGAAGATAAAACAACAAACAAGTGGAGTGCACTACACCCATATCACACTTGTTCTTTGATACGCGTGCGATACGGCTCCAACACACAACCAAATGTATCTCGGAGGACAAGAGTGAGTCTAATACACTAATTATGAACAATACTTATAGTAATTAGAGTATATACGTGTCCATGTCACAATGTGATATACACAAGGCCCCGTGTCAGAGGAAAACCCCCAAAATTAACTTATTTTGTCAAATTTATGAGATACGGCCTACACGTATCTAATTGTAGACATGAAACTAGTCATAAAAAAGCAAGCACATGTTAATTAGATCTATTAGATCCAATGACAACTACTACATGTTCCAATCTCGAAATTTCTTCAAAATTGGCACCAAATTGGACATAACTTCTACCGTAGGCCTCCGATGAACCTAAAACTAATTTTTATGGGTAGCCAATGCATATGAATTGGTTTCTCATGGTTAAATCTCAAATCTAGAGTCTGCTAGAAGGGGAAAAAGTGAAATATACCTATTGGAAGATGGATTCACAATAAAAAATCTCCAAGTGCCAAGAAGCTCCTCTTCTTGTAGATCTTGGCCTCCTCCTTCTTGCTCCTTGCTTCCTTCTTGTAGATCCTTAATGTAGAAGCCTCAATAAAGAATTTGGAAAGATATTGGTGAAGAATTGGTAGAGAATTGATGAGGGAATGGAGGGAATTGGAAGAGAAAAATTGTAGATCTAAGAATTTAGGAATTAGTGAAATAAAATGAGCACTCTCTCTCTTCACTCTATGGCCGGCCATATAACCCCCTCTCCAAGTAATGTAAAATGTTCCAAATACCCATTGGGGCCTCTCATGAAAAAATTAATTAGGGGGGAAAGGTTCTAGTCTAATGGTTTCTATAATTAATCCAACCTCCTAATCCATGGGCCTAATTCATGGGCTCAAACTAAACTCATCCAAAATGTTGGGTTCATACATTCTAATAAATGGGTTAGGTCCACTACACAAGTCTAAAACAAAACTTAAATTAGCAATAAATAAGTAATACAATAATTAATTAATCATGCATGCACAAATATTAAATACAATTAAACCTCAAATAAATATTACCCATATAAATTACCAAACTATCCTTCAATGAAAAAGTGAGGGTGACAATGCGGCCACAAGCCATGCTTCTCTTCTTTTTGGACGCATGTCTCTGCACAACTTTTGTGACTCTGTACGACTTTATGTGCTTTTTTTCTTTTCTCTCTGACACTAATTGCTTTTCACATTAGTCACTTTATGTCACTTCCCTGATGGTTCATTTATTGTCCATTACTTCAAAACTTGTCCCACGTAGTGACTTTTGCTCTAGCATATGGCATATAGGAGCATGTGGCTAAGTTAGAGCATGAGTCTAGGTTGGTTCATGTGGCCTGACCTTCTTGTGCACGACTTAGATACGTTTTATCCTTAGTGACTCCCAGTGTACACGTAGTACTTTCATGTTCGATTTATATATTTTATTTGGAATATTTCTTACTATATTATGGTTGATTCTAGCAAAGTTTGTGTTTTTGATTCTAAGGAAGAATGGACTTAGTAACCAGACCTCATGCTAGAATGACCATGTGTTAAGATTGGCTATGTAGATGGCATAAATATGTGTTGGACTAAAATTTCTGCGTGGACCAGACTAAGTAATAAGTGACTAACCAGCTATGTGCATGACATAAGCTTCATGTTACAATATTATCAAGATTCATGTAACCTAATGAATAATTGGTAATTAGACTCGAATACTATATCCATGCTGATACAATTATTGCCTAATAGTTTTCATGATTCTAATGTGCACCGATGTACGACATACCGTGTTATGTGTTAAGTAATTTATATTTGATATGAATCAAGAATGCCTCCAAATTTCTGAATGCGTGATACTATATATATATACTTTTTCTCCAGCACGGGCATGATATGCGAATCAAGTACCCAAGTGTGGCTAGGATATTGATTGATTGAATATTGCATACATGCTTGGGTAAATCCAGACTGAACTTCCATGTATTCGTATCTAGCATTCCCATACTTTGTACGACATCTTAAGAGAAATTATCTTGTGGCCACCTAATAAGATTTTGAACACAATATAGGGTTAATTAAGCAAGTAAAAGTAGAAGTAATATTAGGAGGGAATGGTATACCGAGATCATGCCAACGAATCTTTCTACAGAGATTCATTCTAAGTGCATTATGGGCTGCCCACCAAAGATACTGTATATCATCCGCCAAAGTGGAGTACAGTATCTGACCTATTATAAATAATACAGAGCTACTATTTCACCATAGCAATATTGGAACCACTAATACTGTAATCTAGCATAGTGGCCCTATGAGGAACTGGTATAATTTGTGAAGTGACTATATAATCATCTATTAACTCGGTTAGCTCATGTTTGAAAATGTCGTGATCTGAGGATACCTATTATGTATTATTCTAAGATAACCTCAAACTCCTCAAATAGTAAGCCGTACAAGTGATTCGCCAATTTTATTTATTGGAATTGGTTTTGATTGTATTATTCTGTTACTAGCCTAAGGAAATGGACTGTCATAGTGTGATGGTTCAATAATTATCTTTATTTGGTTGTAGGGTTGGGCCTTTGTGCTAGGATATGCCATAGACCTTAGTTATGATACTGTACCTATATATTATAATTATTGCTTTGGGTTTTGTTTCTATATTTCGTGCTTCCTTTGTGGTACTAGCTATTTGGTGTCTAACACCAATGGTTTTAAATGGCCAGGTTTTGAGCCAGAACCCGAAGATCCAGAGTACTTTCCTCCGACATATGGCATGCACTAGGAACATAGTCACCGACGATAACGAGTGGGTTTTCTTATTCCTCGCTCGTCGTTCTGTATTTTACTCTTTTGGGCATTTAGTCACCGACACCTGTTAGCCGGCATGTCTGGACATTTAGTTTTCTTTTTATGAATGTATATAAATCAGACTATAGTTGTAATACTGCCATATACTTTTGATATTCTACCAGCTTCTTATTTTGTACAACTAAATTCTAGAACATCTTGAAAAAGTGTTGGGGATGCCTTATTACTTTATCATATATGCTCTATGATTATTATTTCTTGTCTGATTGATTAAGATATAGATGGTCGTATGACCCTAGGTGATTTAATTGTAGCATGCAATCCCTTGTCTAGTTCAGTCGTGATCGACGTACGACATATAGTACCTTGTACGAGAAAGTTGGCCATGTTCGTCTCCGTATTCTGGTAGTAGGAAATGACACGAAGGAAACTTCATAACAAATAAGCTAATCGCGCACCCTTCACACAAACTGGTAGGTTATCAGTACAATGAATTCACTGGAAGGGAGGCTTCTCGCCCACTCAATAAAACCAATCATGTTCAATATGTTCTGCGCACCGACTGAATATGTTATCTTTCTAATCTTGTTGTAGGATCAGTTTCATGGCATATGATATAAAGGCAACTCATATTCTAGAGTGTCATACAATATAAGATTAACATGATATAACTTACTAGTTTACCATTCATCCTTCCCACTCCAAGATAGATCAAGTTAACTAACACACATATATATATATAATAAAAAGAAGGAACGCATATAAAAACTAAAATTGTCATGAGCTTGTCTCTGCCTCAGACATGATCTTTTCTAACTATATAGTGTACCGTGCATCCATTATCTGTATGTGTAATGTATCATCTATCCATTATCTAGTTCAACTAAATGCATGCACATAGATTGCCCCTAGCATGTTAACTTAGCCTATATGAATGTCGTTGGCACCATAAGCCATCTTGGAATACTGTAGGTGAGTACTACGATAGTAGGTGCTTGCTATCATAAAGTCTCAAACTACGGTTATTGCGTGGCATCCTTCCAATAGCATCGCACCAGCCTAAAGGCCGGTGATACCCAGGTTTCCCTTAGGCCAAATGGTACCAATGCCCTGATACTACCTATTCGAGGAACCAAATCTTGGGCACAAGTTGTCCACGACTATGAATGTTTTTTTTGTTTTCTCTTCTTCTGTACTACTCAAACCATTATCTGGATCACAAACTATACTGGGCTCCTTGGGCCATTCTTTCTTTGTATGTTTTACTATCTTATGCAGCTCCCGGTACAGTACCTTGGCAACCTACCAGTCCTGAAGCCCTGCTATGTTGCCATTACTTTGCTCGGAATGACTATTTTTATACTCTTCCTCAACTTAGTGAACCATATTAAGTGAAGTACTTTAAGTCGTAGCGTATTCCATATGAGAAGCATTGCAAATATGAAAGTAAAGTGCTATAATTTATCATGCAACATCGTCTACTCAAACCATAAGTAAATTCTTAATTGCACAAAACTAAGGTAATAGTGTGATGGTCTTACTATAATTTCTATGTTCTATCAAAACAGATAAAGAGTAAGATTATTCCCTTATCTATGCTGGTTTACTTCATTTATTAGCATGCAATAGGTAATTTGCCTAGCGACTCGCATATATTGTTCATATTTTAATTATGAAGGCAATTCAGAGATGAGTTTACCGAAGCCACCCACCTTAGCTAGGGATTACCTCGGATGAGCGGGACTCTGAGCGAACTGCGGAATGATCCAAGTATAAATGCCGTTTGCACCACCATTTCATCTTGCTGAGCTGAGCTGAGCTGAGCGGAACGGGTCATTACAATAACTACTAAACCAAAACCCTTTTAAAATAAGGGTGGCCCAAAGTATATCCTTGTTCTATTCTATATGTCTATGTTGATGCCATTTTTGTCTTTAGGCCCTGGGCCATCACCTAGCCTGTCCTAGGCCAAGGCCGCCCCTAGTGCCAACTCTAATTAGGGCTTGGAAAATTTTGTTTAAGAAAATAAAGTGTATTGATGTGGGTAGAAGAAAATAGGAAGATGAATATAGAGAGAAGGAAGATACAAATTATAGTGGTTTTGAAGTGTCGTCCTATCAAATTTTGCTGTGCCCTTAATAAAAAATTGACTTAAGTGTGTTTCTCCCAATTAGGAAAAACTACATAGATTCCTTAATATTTTTCTTTTACATATTATCTTTATATTGCTTGGTTCTTTCTTTATTCTGAGATTGAGTGAATAATGTTGATAAGCTTGATCAAAATTCTATTATATGTGAATATTTGGATGAGGTGTGACTAGACGAGCAAATTAGGATTCAATAGACGGCTCGAATTGAGTCAAATGTGTTCAATCGATAACCGACCCATTTATTAAGAAGCTAGACAGGTCAAACTATTTATACCCGTGTAAACCTGAGTTGGTAAATAGTGCATCAGGTCTGAGCCTAAATTGATACTCTACATCGATGGTTTAAAGTTATATATTTATTTTAATCTAAAAATTATAAACCTATCAACTATTATGAACAATTCCTAGCTCAGAACCATTCATTGTCAAATCAAGTACAAATTGTTCATTTCTTAAATTAAGGAATCAATAATTGCATGTAATCTATAAAAAATGTCTGGTATCCATGAAATTAATAATGGACATATTTGCATTCTCTTAAAATAACACTATGGCAAATTTCGTACATAGATTCATTGATAATATTATGGAGATTCTTAATTACAGTGCATATTAACCAAATCTTCATCACTTAAATGATTTAAGTAGTTACATGGCAAGTAATGAAAATTGAATAAAAAATATTCTCATAAAGATTTTAGTGAATCTTTAAATATTCGGGGAATAATGTATACTTTGTCTTAACTGGAATTAATAGGATTTCTTGCTAGTTTTCTTTTTAGAAGTGTTAGAACCAAATTATTCCCTGATTAATACATAAATCCTTTATTAACTATATATATGTACATTAACTTGGATCCACAATTACAAGGAAGTTATTTTTTCTCTCTGATTTCTTTTTCATGGCTAGTAACATGGTGAGTGCTAGCTATAGCACATGATCTTAATTTATTATTCATTCTTGTTATGATCTTCATGGATCATTCTCGTTATTTTTGTGGATTTAGTTGTATGGTCTACAACATTTGTTATTTTTGTTTATTCATCTATGAAAGTAGAACGAAAAAAATGCATATATATATATATATATATATATATATATATATATATATATATATATATTTGATGAAGATATTTTATATATTGTCACTCTTTAGTATAGTAACTTTCTTTGAACTGATATGATACTATATAGTATCGTTCAAAATTAATGAATAAATCTATTTTATTAGTCAGTTCCAATTATTTTGTGTAAAGTTTTATAGTTTCTTATCGACAAGTTATAATTAGAAGGCGTCACTTAATGCAATAATAAATCTAGGTTAATATGATCGATGTTTCTCTAATGATTATTTATTTCATGCATGCAGTGGTTTGCAATAGTACTGTTAGGGTTATGGGTTGTCACAATTGACATGGTGGATGGCCGTCCCATGATCGACGAAAGCACCGCTCGCGCTCCTATATATAATGTGGCCGACTATGGAGCTATTGGGGATGGTCGGAGTAATGATACCAATGTATGAAATATTTTTTATTTTACATCTTTCTTTATCACTCACTCAAAATTATATTTTGTGCATATCATTATTTGTTTTCGAAACATGGCTTTTTAAAAATAAATTATAAATCTTAAATCGCATACCAAGAAAATATGACAAAATTGCCCCCACAGTTTTCTTTTTCTTTCTCTTGGTTTTGTTAAAGAGAAAGAATTATTACTTTTTAGCGGAGCTAGAACAGTTACTAACTATTGGACCACCCCTGTGATATTTCTTCTTAGACCTTGATTTGAACTCAGATCTCACCAAACCCATATCAATTGGTTACCTCTTGGGTACTCACTATTATTTTTTTAAATAATTGTTGGTGACTTTGTCCAATATTTAAATTGTACTTAATATTGATTTATAATTGAACAATATTGTTAGCCAATACTGACCAAAATTTCTTAGTCAGTCCCTACATTCACACCATACCAAGAATGTGATCTGAATCCTAAGTTTTCAAATAAAATGTGATTTAAAAGTTGATTCAAATTATAAGTATACTTGACACCGAAATTTGATATGATTCATTCCTGATCAGCTATTTTGACAATTATATTAAGTAAAAGTTAGGTACTAAATACTGGTTAAGTAGTAAACATATACAAGTCTAGTAACTATACACATAGTAACATCTTCAAATATTGAACAATGTAAGTTTTTACTGTGCAGGCATTTCTCAAGGCCTGGCAGGGGGCTTGTGCAGATAATAACTATCCAACTTTCTTGATTCCTTCTGGAAATGGAAGAACATTTCTTCTAAGTAAAATAATATTTTGGGGTCCTTGCAAGTCAAAGATTCAAGTTCAGGTACTATTAATAATTAGTCCAAATATTTAAAATGCTACCAATATATATGTACCATAAAGCACTAATCAAATAAAGCTATACAGATTAGTGGAAACATTGTTGGATTGGACATGAAATGGAACAGTAAAGTAGAGACATGGATTACATTCATCAATATCAATGGGCTAACTGTGGGAGGTCAAGGTCTGATTGATGGGCGAGGTGCAATTTGGTGGCCTTGCGTAGTTAAAAAAGTAAGGAATACAACATCAAGAACATCTTCTTAGTTTTCTCTTTCAACCAAAACTTCATCTAACTAGTCTCATTTTTTTTCTCTTCTTTATATCTATTTTTGCAGACGTGCTCTGCTCCTTATGTAAGTAATTTCCCCCCTTTCCTTTACTTTCATATCAGTTATGGCATAAATAGTTGAATCCATGACTTAATTGTCATGATTTGGATATATATATATATATAGTACAATGGTCAAAGCATCTACAAGGCTGGCATATACACTTCATTTTCTAGGTTTCCTACTAATTGTAAAATATCCATTAGAGAAAGAATAATAATCTAGTTGAAAATTCCTACTACGATATTAGTGTAGGGATATTTTTTGCTATAAAATGGAATATTTTATGCAAACTAATGAGGAAAAATTCATCTTGTAGACTCTACAATTCTTGGGCTGCGATGGTCTTCAGTTAAGCGGCATCAATCTCAAGGATAGTCCTGGAAAGCATATTGCCATAGACAAGAGTAAGTGGGTCAAGATATATGGAATCACCGTAACAGCACCCAGAGACAGCCCCAATACCGACGGGATACTCATCTTCCAATCGCAACATGTTGATATATCATCTTCTACAATTAGTACAGGTTAGGGTCCATTGCCTTTATAGTAATCCCAAGTGAAGAAGCTAAATACAAACAATCTCGATCTCATGACTGTCATAATACCACCGTAATATTTCTAATTAGCATTTCTTTCTGTAGGGGATGATTGTATAGCTGTTGGTCCTGGTTGCTATGATGTTAATGTCAGCAGAATCACTTGTGGTCCAGGCCATGGAATCAGGTCATTCCTCAAAAATTATTTACTCATATATTCATCCATTTCTAGAGAAGAATTGATAATATGTGTTAATCTTTCTTGTATATTATAATTCGGATTGGCCAATTTTAATCAAGTGATATCATGATGCTGATCTTAAGTTCCTATTTGTATTCAAACTTCATAGCATTGGGAGCTTGGGAAATGGATCCCAGGTCGAAAAGGTTCGTGTTTCCAACTGCAATATTTCTCAAACGACAAATGGAGTGAGGATCAAAACATGGCAGGTTAGTAAATATTAGTTTGTTACTAAGATGTATTGACAAAACCATATTTGACAATGTTACCTTGGTTACAAAAAATATAATTAATTAATAATTAATGTGCAAATACTCATTGTGTCTTTGTGTGAGTAAAGCAAGATCGTTTATTGTGTGCAGGGAGGGTCTGGCTATGCCAAAGATATCCTATTTGAACACATCATTTTCAATTATGTTAAAGTTCCCATAGTCATCGACCAATACTACTGTCCAAGTAGATCTTGTGCTAATACGGTATGCAATACAAAGGGATATTGTCTTATTAGCACTGTACTACATATGTAAAATAGAACCAAGTCATTGTCTGATTGATGTATGTGGTTATAATATTTGATTGTTTGTCTTTTGATTGGTTCTTTGTCAATCTAGACATCAGCAGTAGCGATCAGCGGTGTAACATACTACGATCTACATGGGACTTCAGTTAATCCTGTGGCAATTAGCCTAGCATGCAGTGAAAGCACAAGTTGCAACAATGTTGTGCTCAATGATGTCAGCTTCACAGTAGGGGGATCTCGTGTGCCAGCTCGATCATACTGCCTCAATGCGAATGGACAAATGGTTGGGACAATATCGCCTCCAGTTTCATGCCTCAAGTATTGATATAGACGAAGAATAATCATTCATATCCATGTGTAGCTAGGTATTGATATAGATGAAGAATAATAAGTCCTTGTATCCATGTCTAGGCCATGCATTATTAGCTCACCCAAAGCTTATGGTAATAGGAACTAGAAATTTCTTGTCCTAACAATTAGTTAGCATATTGCTTCCAAGTATTACTAGTCATCGTGAAACAAGAAATTATATGGATGTAAGTTTTTTTCCCCACTAGCTATATTAAATGAAAAGCTTTTCATTTGTGATGCTAACTAGATCATTTTTATTCATGCTCTTTGTTTGGATCTATTATATCAAAACATTATCACTGAGATAAAAGAAACAAATTGAGGGATCGATATGACAACTCTTGATGTGGGTGAATAGAGTGCAGCAAAAATAATTACTCAATAAAAATAAATGCAAAGTTAACAACTATGATAAGGAGCAAAATATCAAGTATATGGGGAAGTAGGTAATGTTTAGAAAAACAAATGCAAACACCAAAATTCTATTCTGGTTTTTCTTGTGGAGGACTAATCCAATTTCGAGAACTCTTGCTTGAAGTTAAATTCTATATTGTCACAAATAGTGAATACACCACGTGCTTTGATTTAAATAGTACGCCCACTTCTTACAATACGAGATTTGATCCGAATGACTCACCAACTTCTTACAACCACAAGCATTGATCCGAATGACTCAAATATCATATGTACAGTCACATAAGTTGCATTTTGATCGTTAGCTTGAACAAGAAGGATCATAGACAATTATTAGTTTGGCAGATGGATTAGGAACAAAAATTAGCAACACTCATTTGTCCCTTCCCTTCCCACCCCATACAGAAGAATAATTATGAAAAGCCTACCTGACAGTTCTTATACAAAAAAAAGAATTGATTCAACTTAGAGAAGAATCTTTCTATATCGACCATGCATCGATAACAAGATTTCAACTTATAGAGAAAATTGTGACACCCAAAATTACTTCCGTACTGATCGATGCTTAAGAGAAGTGTACAAATACCAAGCTCGTCATGTACCTCTTAGGATTTTTTGTCCTAACTTGTTGCCAACCATCTATTTGGGAAAGAAATACAAAAACTATTTTCCCAAACCAAGAAGCTGTGAGAGAACCGAAGAAATGCACATGAAAACCAAATCGCCAAAATCACACAAAAGCGGAACACATACACAACAATTTTTATGTAGAAAACTGAGATAAAAAAACTACAAGACAATCGGATTTCAACCATAAAAAGCCTCCACTATAGAAACAAGAAAGTACACAGACTCCTTACAGACTTTTTATCGATCCAAAATGGTTCAAAACTTGATAGAAGAAAACCCAATTATAGACTCTGTAGAATAAGAGATGACGAGAAGATTTATCTGAAATGATCTCTCCTTCACAATATTCTTCAATCCCCTTTCTCCCTCAACAAAAGTTATAAAGCATAAACTTGCATAAACCCTTGGATGGATTATGGTTATCATATATTGGAAATCTATATATGGAAGTCCAATATATATAGAAAGTCTAATATATTTGGTCATATATATATGGTTGAATTCAAAGATATGGAAATCTAATCATATATAGGTTTACCATATATTGAAAGTCCTATAAATAAAAGATCCAATCATATATATATGGTCAAAGTCAAAGATATGGAAATCCATTCTTATATTTTTTTACCATATATGGTTCAATATACGACGCTCCTCTCACTCCCCGAATATTTCACCTCTTAGATTCTAAAACCCTAAATTGGGGTTCCAAATTTTACAAAAATATGCATTCGGGAAACCTAAACCTAAAATATACTAAGTAATTTGTGTAAACATATGAAATCAACATTGAAACTAACATTCAAAAATAGAAATCCTAGAATTAAAAAATAAAGAATATATTGAGAAATAAAATTTTTACCTTGATTGGGAAGGAGCCTTGTTTGGATCCATCCAGGGCCGAACCTGAGCTCATTGGGACCTTAGACGAACTCTCAAAATAAGGCCCCCATACATAATATGGGAAAAAGTAAATAAAATAAAAGTAAATATAACAAAAAAATTATTGCTACCCAAAATTTGAAGCAAAGATCTAGAGGGCCAGTAGTTTCTTGCACTTTCTGTAAGAAGCAAGGACACGGATGTGACGTATGCAGGATGAGGCTAGGCCAATGCTTATTTTGTAGTTCGGGAGATCATCAGTTGAGGGCTTGTCCTAATGTCCCAACTCATCTAGTTTAGGGTGCAGGACAGGCACAGAGGGCACCTGCTTGACCACCAATGGTTCAACAGTAGAGAGGACCTCTACCACCACAGTAGCAGCAGTTTACCAAATATCAGCTGTCATGACCCGCACCCGGATATTCGGGCACGAGTAAGTGGTTACGCCCAGCCTATGCCATAGAATCAATGGTAGAATATTATTTGGGTCATTTCTAACTATCTAACATCTCAACTATATAATATAGTACCTATCAATCATCTCAACTCCAAACGGAGTAGCAATATGGTATCTCACAAGTATATCTAATCTCAATCATAAAACAAACTAAGAAAGAATAAAGCACGAATGGAATACCGAAGGAAAGACTAAGAATAAAATCAAAAATCTAAAATAATAATACAAAATATGAATCCACCAAAAGAATAGTCTAATACAAGCCAAGACAAATAACTAGACCTCCTCGGGCTCTACAACTAAGTCCTCCTGGACTATAGGAGTATCCTCTATAGGTATACCGTCCTACGGCCTGTAGAATATGGGATACAGATCTATAAGCCAGTCATCTGGACAAATATATCCATTCAAGATTGGAGTGAAGTATATACCTCTGAAAGCAGTTTCAATAGCATAATCGAGCATATAAACATATATAGAAATAAAATACAGGATTTCTAAATATATGAATGAATAAACAATAGATATATAGGTAATATACGAGAATATAGAACAATAATATGAATATCATAATATGATAAAATAATTGCAATCTAATCTAACTAATGTGCCTTAGAATACAAGTTCATTATATGATCGGGTTGGGTGAACATGATCAGGTAAGACAATTATAAGTGAGGTATGTAACCAAAATATACACGATGTAACAATGGCTTTGATCACATAATCAACTCCTATTCTCCCACCCCCAACTAATACTAATGGATCCAATCATGACATGCTACGAACACGAAATATAACTACTGAACACTAGCAGTGGGTGTACACGAATATTATAACCACTGAATACGAGCGGTGGGTGTACACGAATAAGCACACTGAAGATGAGCAGTGTGTGAACATGACATATAATCACTATCTAATATACACGATGAGATACAATATACACGAGTACCCACTGAATACGGTAGGGGATAACATCTCCTAACGGAATCCATATAGTACTAGTCCGTGAAATCACTGTATCCGGATTAATGTATATAATTCTAGAACATGCATATATATAATATTATAAATTGAAAACTATCAGAGAAATATACTCACTTGAAGTCCTGAGCAAGGTGTGTCTCTCGATGCCCAAGCTGTTGTCATACGGGCCTATATATGGTATGTTGTATCAATACAAGGTTCAAGAATAAAAATAAGTGAAGTTGATACAATTCTAGGTCGATACGCCATTTTTAAGTCAAACCAATGAAATATAGGTTGCAAGAGTCTAATAATAAGTCACTAAGTTGATACACTGTAAAACTATGCTATACTAGCTAAGCTAAGAAATAACAAGGCACTCAAAGATCTATATCCTAAGATACACAAGTTTTTGAATATGAAAATAGTGTTATATATATATATATATATATATATATAAAAGTCACGTATTATAATACTATATCAAATCAATTAAAATAGGATACCTTGGCCTCGCACCAATGCGTATCGCACCTATCTCGATATCTAAACTCAATACCTTGGGTATCGACCCAATACCTTGGTAATACCTTGGTATCTTGAGGTAACCCAACTCTAACATATAACCTATATATATATATATATATATATATATATATATATATATATTTGTGTGTGTATGTGTGTGTAGCTAACTAACTACTAGCATACTAACTCATATATGAGTCCACACTAACATATATATATATACATAAATACTAACTACTACTAGCTAACTTTATAATTCAACTAAAAACTAAACTAATACTATATTAAAATACTAACTAAAACAACTAACTATACCTTGCTAAACCAAAACCTTAAATACCCAAACCCAAGACTGAAACTAACCTACTGAAACTGATACAAAGGACAATGATATTGATAAAGATAATAAACTAAACTGAGGACGGCTGATACTGTACTTGATTGCTGCTTGCAACTTATTGAGGTTGTTTACTGCCACTTTTTGCTGCATGTGTTGTGCATTCCTTCATACTGCTTGGCTTGCTTTTGCTGTTGCTGTTAGATATTGCAGGCTTCATGCCTTGGTTGCTGCAAGCTTTATTTGCTGAGCAGTTAGCTGCTGTTCTACAGTAGTGAATGGCTGTTGCTCTACCTATTACTAACTGTAGTGAAGGCTGCTGCTCTACCTACCGTTAACTTAAGTTAATATTGTTGCTCTATGCTGAATACACACTGAATTCATTATACATCTTGCTGATGATGCACATGCTAAAACTGTAACTTGCTTATTGCTGTATCAGTGCATTAATGATATTGTTATATTGCTAAATGTTCACTGCTCCTTGTTGATGCACTGTGTTTGCTAACGTTGTTGTTAGGGAAAACTGAAGTGGCATTTGCTGAACCATTATGCCCATAGTTGCTGCAGTGTTGCTGCACAGTGCTACTGGTCTGAGATTGATGCCCGACTCCTCTCACTACTGAAAATACACTCACACCCACTTACTCACTAAGCATACATACACATACATATATACATATACCTAAACAACCTCTATGTATATAAATCTATACACTTACACATACATGTAAATAATCATACGCACTTACACATACATACCTATATATATAATTATATACACTTATACTCATAGATATATATATATAAACACATATATAGATAACTCAACACATATATATACATATACATATACATATACATATATATATATATATATAACTATTTAAACTAGTATATATATAGACAAAGACACACACATATACACTAGTCATAAATACACTAATATATACATATATATAATTATTATCTAGATATATAAATACACATGTACGTATAGAATTAAAGGCAAAACACTAAACACGTGGATTGCACCGCACCCGTATCACACTAGTTATATGATACGCTTGCGATACGGCTCCAACACACAGCCAACCGTATCCCGAAGAATACGAACAAATCTAATACACTAATTATGAATAATATATATAGTAATTAGAGTATGTATGTGTCAGTGTCACAATTGGATATGCACAAGGCCATGTGTCAGAGAAAATCTTCCAAAATTAACCCGTTTTGTCAATTTAACGAGATACGGCCTACACGTATCCAATTATGGACACGACACTAGTCTCAAACAAGCAATCATATGTTAATTAGATCTATTAGACCCAATAAAAATTACTACATGTGCCAATCTCAGAATTCTTCTGAAATTGACACCAAATTGGACATAACTTTCACCGTAGGTCTCCAATGAACCTAAAACTAATTTCTGTGGATAGCCTATGGATGTGGGTTGATTTCTTATGGTTAAATATTAGATCTATAGTCTATTAGAAGGAAGAAAACAAAAATATACCTATTGGGAGATGGATTTCCAATAAAAAGTTCTAAAATGCCAAGTAGCTCCTCTCCTTGAAGATCTTGGCCTCCTCCTCCTTGCTCCTTTCTTCCTTCTTGTAGATACTTGATATAGAAAGCTCAATGAAGAATTAGAAAAAGAATCAGTGAAGAATTGTTGGAGAATTGAAGAGGGAATGGAGGGAATTGGAAGAGGAAAATTGTAGATCTAAGAATTTAGAAATTTGGTAAAATAAAGTAATTTTTCTCTCCTCTATAGGTGGACGACCATGTAACCCCCTCTCCAAGTATTTGATAATAAACGAAAGAAATAAAACTAGGTTTATATAAAATCCTTCTTAGGTTTACAAACAAGAAGTACTATTAATCCTATACGAGGATGTTAAGTACAAATTTTAATCTGGGTAAATATTGCTATAGGAGTCTGATCTGCAGTCGATCACTTTATCCCTTGGACCACACGATAATGAAGAAGTGCTGTTGAAGAAGGAGATGCTTCAAAGATTGCAAGAGGGAGTGGATGCTCGATGCCAAAATCGTTGATCACTACTCTCTGTTTGTGCTCTTGATTCTTCGATCTTGATTCTTCGACCCTCTGACTTCTATTCTCTAAAATTTCAACCTTTCGACCCTTGACCTCTGTCAATAGATGTCTCTATTTATAGGGTTTTAGTGACAGTAACCGTCCAGTCGGCGTAAAAGCCAGACAGTGGAGAGTGTGGCACTTTTTACGCGGCGGTTATAATAACTACTACCCACGTATAGATGATATTCTGATTAAGCGTGTGACGCGTGTCCCATGATGAGAAAATGCGTATAACTGCTGCGAAGATCACGGCATGAGAGCCACGTAGGTAACTGCCCCTCGCGTAGAAAAGGTTGGCGTATAAGCCAATAACTGTCACCAAGGCGTAAAAGCAAAATAGTTGTCAGGTTGGCGTAGAAGCCAAATGGTTGTCGAGTCGGCATAGAAGCCAAATAGGCGTAGAATCCTTGTAGGCGTAGAAGCCTGATGTTGTATGGATAGGTAGTCAGCGTAAAAGATAGCTGTTCCTCCTTCTTTGACTGGGGCTTTGAGTGTATTAGCGTGCTCCTTATAGCTGAAAGTAGCCTGGTGGCGTATTCCAAGGAGATAGCGTACAACGTGCTCCTATAGCTGAAAATAGCCTGATGGCGTAATGTGCAAGGGTGATGATGTAGACATATTAGCCGTAATTATGGCTCGCCTAGTCTTTGAAAATATTACCAAATCTCATGCATTTAATGCAGAGATCTGTCACCATTCTGAGCATTAAATGCAGAGACGTGTCTCGAAGATCTACCACCATTCTGAGCATTAAATGCAGAGACGTGCCTCGAGCTCTGTACGGAGAGCAGCTTTTGACGTGGCAGCTCGTTTTGTCTTCTGCTGAGCGTAAAAGCTCACATCTGCCTGTGTAGAACTAGGCAACGTATTCCCTTGTATGCGTAAAAGCACTTTGTATCAGGAAAAAGTCACTAAACGACGGTTTGGGTCTCTGTGTCGGACCATCATTACAGCCGTCGTCAGGATAGTCGTGCAGTACTCGTTGTCAGGAGTCAGGTTCACTGCATGATCTGACAGGTTCATTCGAGAAATACGAAGCGTTTCTCGTACAACTTCCTATCGCATTAAAGCGGATGAGTTTTACGCCAAAGTAGCGATGCAACAATCCTTTTACGCTGAAGCAGCCTGAAAATATTGCATTACACGGATTGTCCGGGAGCTTATATTTTACGCTGTACTAGCGATAAAGCTCTGTTGTACGCCGATGGTTCTGAAGTTATACTTTACGCAGCCCAGCACTAAAATGCTGCGTATAACTCTACAGCGTATTTTTCATGCTTCTACAAGACCCCCTTCAAAGTTTTTAAATTTGTCGTAATTTGAAATACTTTGAATGAAGCATGAAACGGTCAAGTCTGACTCATTCTTCGAGGCTAATTTCTTGGCAGTTTTTTTGGGATCTGTTGGGATTCGGTGTGTTCTCTTTTGCCTATATAAAGGCTGAGGAGTTAACCTATTTTTCCCATACTTCCTTCACCACACAGAGATGATTGCCGGATTTCGTCAGGTTGACTTGAGGAAGAAGAAGATCATGTTCTTCCAGCATGTAAGGAGCCAAAAAAGAAGGCATCTTCGAGCAAATGTCCTCTGCAACGATGGATCATGGAAGGATATCATAGCTTCCTTTGCTCAGGATAATTAGCAACTTCATATGGCAATTTGCCCAAGAGAGAGGAAGGGTCGTATTAGACCACACAGCTTGCAAGCTATATTTTCTCCCATCACGACGGTGGACGAGGGCAGACAAACTGACCCTGTCTTCCAATACTGAGTTGGGTTTAACACCTCAACTCAATCTGTCATGGCGTATGGAGGATGGGCTCTTTATATAGGCCCTGTTTTGTATCCTCCCGCCCTTGATTATTTTCTTGTTCATCGACTGTAGAAGTCGATAAACTGGTGCAGAAGATGGATAAAGATCTCCACCAATGCGAGAACCTGGCAGAACAGACTCTTGGTGTGATCTTTAAGTGAGGATGAGAAAACCTTTGTAGACGGGATTTCCCTCATATGTAATCATAAAGATGAAAAAAACCCTTTGTTTACTGGATTTCCCTCATATGTAATCAAGATTTAATAAAATTGTCTTCTCTTGCATATCTGATGATTTTGACATATTCTTTGCTGTGATGAAGTCTGAATATGTGTAGCTTTGACACGTTTGAAAGACTTTACGCCAACTCTGATAAAAAGAGTATTTGGTCCCGTCCGGTCTTTTACGTATAACTGAAGATGCGCAGACAACTGCTTAGCATTTAAGTCGCATATTCGAACTGTCCTGCTATTTTGAACGAGGAATTGCGTAGAATTCTGAACTGTCACTTATGATAAGAAGAATTCTTTGTTCAGACCGTCATCTTCAAGAATGATTTCCCAAAAATCCCTTGGAATAGGGCGAGAAATGGCTGTCAAAACTAAATCGCCATATTGAACTGTAGAAGAAATATTCAGACTGGATTCTGGATGAACTTCCAATCGACCCAAGAAGAAGAGTTATTTCCAATGTTGAACACTATATGCTTTGGGTACTTAGGATATTTTGAGGCCAAGAAGAAGTATCTTCTGTAAGAAACCCTTGCAATTGACCGCCTTGAGATTTGTTCAGATGTACGCATATTCTGGCCTACGTATTTTCAGATATGCGAAAAGTCATAGATCTGTAATGTAGATGAACATAAAATCATAAGTTCGTAGCCTCTCGAGCGTAAAAGCTGCTGAGCATAAGAGCATCCGGACATAGAAACTATAAATTTGTAGCTTCTAAAAAAAATTCCGAGCGTTAAGTCGCAGATTTGTCGCCTCTGAGCGTAAAAAAGCTTCTGAGCGTAAAATCATAGATTTGTAGCCTCTGAGTGTGAAGTCGTAGGTTTGTAGCCTCTAGAACGTAAAAGCTACCGAGCGTAAAAGCATCCGGGCGTAAAACCATAGACTTATAGCCTCTAAGCATAAAACCGTTGATTTGTAGCTACTGAGCGTAAAAAGCTCCTTGGCATAAAAATCACGAATCTGCTCTGCACGAAAACTTTTCGAATTCGCTGACTGTCCGCCTTCCCTGAGTAATAGGCTGACGTAGTCCCCAATTATAACCGAATATTAAATATCGGATTTGGTTAGGGATTCGAGGAGTCCATCTTAACTCTATATATATCCCAAGGCTTTCAGAGAGAAGACTCTTCACCTGTCTTTTGAAAAAGAAAACTTTCGTCTCTTTGAGTTCTCTCCTTCATTCCTTCTCTGAACATTCTGAGTTTTTAGCAATGGCCCCAAAACCAATTTTCTCCTCTAAGGAAAAGAAGGCTTCCCTCACTTCTCGCTCGTCTGCCCAAGCACGAGCAACTCCTGTCGGGCAGGGCGAGCCCCGCTCTGAACGAAGTATCCCGCCGACGAGCTGTGCACCGGGCGTTATAGGTAAAGTTTTTGAGATACAAGAATGAAGAAAACCCTTCGCATACGTTGTACGTGAACGCGCTAGGTCATCTCCTGTGCTGATAGCCTCTTCGAGGAAGATGATGCACAGAGATGTTTCATCTTTTACGCACACATTTCTAATGTGTCAGCGTAAAAACTCTATATTTTCGCAGTTCTGGCGTAAAAGCTTTAACTGTCAAAATTTGGCGTATACTACAAATTTTGAGTGTTACGCTCTGGATGAGAATTCTGGCGTAATAACTCAAACTTTGACCGTCTAGTGTAAAAACACAGACTGTCAGATTTTTGTGTATACTGCTAATCTTAAATTTTACGCCTTAGAATGAGATTCCAGCGTAAAAAGTGAAATTTTTACAGTCTTGGCGTAAAAGCTCAGACTGTTGCTTTCTAGCATAAGTTGCAAGACTATGAGGTTTAGTATAGAAACTGACGTATTTTTCTTGTACTTTGTAGTTAACTTGCATGCATCTACGTTGGCTGAGGTGATGAATTCTGCTGCTGGGATGCTGCATTCCAATTACCTGGAGGATTTGTCCCATGTGACATTTCCTATTTCTGGACCCCAATATCCGGAAGGAAGGGGAATCCTGATATTGTCTCAAGGAGAACGAATGCTGTTGAGCATGATCAACGGAGTGCCCCTGGCGTATATAGACGGGGCACAATATATAAAACTGGCTTTTCTCTTCGGGGATATGATTGACAAACAATCCCAGACGAAGCCCAAGAAAGAACTCTGGGTTTTTTCTGCCGGAGGCTTGGTCTTGTATCTGCCCAGGATATTGAGAGATTATCCTATCTCGACATTCTTCCATGCCACGCATCCCAGGAGGATGTCGTGGACTCTGACTCCCAATATCCACGGCCAGCCGGGGAAGACATTCTACCAGAAAGGATCCGACCAAGGGTCGTTTGTAAGCCGCCCTTCCGGCTCGGTCTAGCCGTTCAGGGGATTGTATCCGGGCAGTGTCCTGAGTGAAGATACTTTACTACTCCAACCACTTTAATTACCAACTTTCTGCAATGACTTCATGGGTCATGGAGGAGTATACCCCAAGGTTAATCCTCGGACCAATGGATGGGTTACCCCAATAAATCTTCGATGGGCTCATTTAGCTGACTGGGCCCTGAAGCATTTTCAGACTGAGCTGGAGAGCATTGGTCTGTATGCGACTGTGAATGCCACCAGTGTTGGGTTGCCTCTCAACCCCAACCTGTTTCTGGATTTGATGGAGCGATATATCTCGCTCACCGGAACTTTTGCTACTCCACTAGGGGAGTTGGGATTGGCCCTTCATGAAATGGTAGAGATTTCAAGACTGCCAATGGGGGATACTCCTTATGAAGAGTATGTTCCCACAAACCGGAAGCTAGGAGATACAGACCCTCGGGTAGTGGCAGTATACCAGAAGCTAATGTGTTACTACCTGGCGTGCACCGCGTTTTATAATAAACCCTCTGATTTGGCTCATACCAACAAATGGGCATCCTACCTCTTCTTCCATCAGGCCAGGACTGCTAAGCCAGACAAAGTCATGGATAGTAGGGATAGGCCTTTGAGCTTTCTGAGCGTGCTTAGTGCTCAGGTAGTCGATGATCTTATGGAAGACGTTGGGGCTTCAGATCAGATTCTCGACGAAGGGATAGGAAAATATCCTGCGTGTACTAAAGCCTACAGTTATTTGAGGCATTGCCACAGGCCTCTGTCCAAGGAAGCTCAACTGGCTGGCTTCCTTTCTATATGGCTGCGCCGACTGGTGGTACCCGGTATTATATCTACGGATCGTATTTAACGCAACACCTTGTGGCCTGTCGTGCGTCTGGTGTTCAGGGCAAGACTGGGCTTGCTCCCTGCCATGGTATGTCGCATACAAGCTGGCCTGAGGGCCATGACTGATGGGCTGCTTACCGATAAAACTCGGCATAACAGCTTTCCCAGGGTAGAATTATCGTTCCTGTACATGATGGGATAGTTAATTCTCCATAACCCCAGGGTGATATCTCCTGGCCCTGGCAGTAGTTTGGGGAGTAATTTCTTGTTGAATTACAATAATTCCACCTGGAACGTGACTACACTTTTAGACTGTCGGTGGGCACTAAATTTTAGTCATAGCTGGAAGCTCTTATGCACCGTCCCCTCTGTACATCTCAATCAACAGGGGTGCAGGCTTCAGGACTCAGGTGAAGGGAAGACCATTCTTTCTCCTGAAGCTTTTAATTGGTTGGCCTGTATTAGACCTTCCCATTTATTGTACAGAAGTGAAGACCAATGCTTCTTGGAGCCCTACCTGCCTAGTCGGTTCGCCAGGCAGTTTGGGTATGACCAATTACACGTGGGCAATGCCGTCACCAGCTTCAAGTCCAGGAATAGACTTATTGATGGAGCGAGAGGATGGCGATACTTCATAATGGGTTACACTGGAGCAGCTTTTACTATGTCGGTGACTTCACTCTCCGTGGAGTTGCACATCCTCCATTCGTATGCCCAATTTTATGTGGCAACCAATACCTTCCATCACAATTTTGATATGCGTAAAAGTTTTAGGATGCCCTCTTCTAAGTCAGTAGGAAGAGACGAAGTCCCCTCAGTCTCCTCTGACGAGGGTGAGGATTCAGTCAATCCAGATGAGCCTTTGTTGGCAGTACCGAGAGGCAAAATACCTCCACCTGCAAGGCCTCTGGTTATCTCGGGTAAGCGAAGGGCTCCTGTTCTGAAGGAGACTTCCCCTCGCAAGAAGAAGAAGAAGACGGTTGATGGTCCCGTCAGAACTTCCCACTCTGAAGTTTCTAGAAGTGAACCTACTGTTTCCCCTGTTGGGGATAATCTTCTGATTAGAGATTTATCGCCTTTTAGAGAGGGAACCTCTACAGTTCCGGCTGGCAGTGCCGGAGAATCTTTGCTCGAGGCTGCTGTTGCTGCTACCGCTTCAAGTAGTGGTACGAGATCGCCTTCGAGGCCGAGCAAAATAAGGATATCTTTATCCAGATCAGCAACGGGAGAAATCCCTGCCACGTCTGTAAGTATACCCAGCAAGATTCCACCTGATGAACCTCGATTGGATCTGGGTGAAGACTTGGAAGAATACCTGCCAATATCAGTTGACACACCCCCTTCTCCAGGTATGACAGCTTGCTTAGCATCATTAAGAAATAATTTAGCTGTACTGGCCGCCGACGCGACATATATACCATCGGCCATGGGTAAATGTCGTCTTTATGCCTCTTTTTAGAAAAAATTAACATCAGATTGATATTAACTTTCTCTTGTCTTCTTTTCAGGGGAGGATAGCATCGACGTGCCTTTTGGCACTGTTTCAGCTCCTGTCTATGGCACGGAGGTGCCTGACTTTGAAGAGGAAACATTTTCGTGTGCCGGCTCGCCCGAAATTGTTCCGATATCTCGAGAGGAGAAGGAGCATGTCATTACGACAATGCCTCCTTTGAGTACGCCGATCACTTCGTCCATTGTTGGCGCTTCTTCTTTTGCCGCACCATCTGTTGAGGCGACGACTGTGGCAACATCGTCCGCAGTCATTCCTGGAGGGGGATTCGTTGATATTGCAGCCACTCCCAGCGTCCATTCGGCTCTAGCCATGCTGACTGAGCAGTATACTAGTATTTTCTACACCACCTTAAAAACGCTGATATCAATGGTGCTGGAGAGGAATCTAGGCTTCGAGGCTCTGAGGAGGTCCTTCCAGTTTGCGATAGTGCCGATCAGGGATTTCAACGATACTGGGATAGCTGACATATTGGAGCGGATAGTTAATGGTTTGGAATAACCCATTAACGATTATTTACAGCTATCTCGAGGCAACATTGACGGTCTCGTTCAAGCTAGGTATGACTCCTTAACTGCAGAGATTGCTGGGCAACTAGAATCCCTGAACAAATCCGTCCAGGAACAGCAGCAGGAGATGGATCAAGAGCGTACCGAATTAGAGTATGTCATTCCCCAGCTGACTCAGTGCGAAGCCGAATATGAGGAAGAGACAGCAAAAGTCCGCAGACTGAAAGATGAGCTCGGCCAAGCAGAGGCGAAGGCTCTCTCTTTATCGGCAATCTGAGATGTGCTGAAGGATCGAACTAAGGTTCCCTGCGGTCCGACCGCATTAGGTTAGGGAGCTGGGCGAGACGATAATAGCTCCTCCGCATCCCCAAGCGCGCTGCCCTCCTAGGCGTGGAGACTGCTCAGCAGAACCTGACACACGTGGGTGTCATCCACGCAGGCTTTGTACATGCTCGGTCCGAGCTATCTGCTTTGAACAATGATGCAGCAAGGTTGGAGCGGGCTCGCGCCGATGTCTTGAACTCCAGGGATGAGAGAATGGTTGCTCTGGCACGGCAGATTCGCGACTTAACTGCTCCTCCCAAATAATGTACCTTTTTGCTTTTTTATATATAATTTTGCTCTTTTTGGGAATAATAAAGAGACTTTATCTGAATTTATGGTCCCATCATTTTGGAATATAAATGACAGGTTAGGGTAAAAGTGATATCAGAGGTAATTTGGACGTGATATACTTTCTGTAAGCTTCAGCTGGATATATCTATTCAGAGGTTATATGGACATGATAGAATATGATCCAACAAAAATTTGTATACAAAACACTATCAGAGGTAATATGGACGTGATAGGTCTTGAAGTTCCAAATTAGTTGAACATATCTATTTAGAGGTTATATGGACATGATAGGTCTTGAAGTTCCAAATTAGTTGAACATATCTATTCAGAGGTAATGTGGACATGATAGCATATGATCCAACTAGTTTTGTTTTGGAAGTAGTATTGTCAGAATGATATCTTCACCATACTCCATTTAGCAAAGAAGATTAAGCATAGTACCTCTTTAGGAATTTGCTATTGATAGGAGCCATTAACAAGTCTCCATTCGGCTTGGCTAATCTGTAAGTGCCATTTTTAATCATATAAGAATTCTCCATTTCTTTATGATTGTTTGCACAAATTTTGGATATTGTACTAGAGGTAGTATGGACATAGTACGATACCGTATTTGTTGAGGATATCCCACTGGGGGATTTTTTAGTGGACCTATTAATTTTTATGTACGAGAGTGCAAGTAATAAGTTTAGGACAAGCCCTGCCAGAGGTAATATGGACATGGCAGTTTTTGTGGATCTAACACCACTGGCATACTTAAAGTTAAGTACGGGTGTTAAGTTGAGATGACAATCGATATCAGAGGTAATATGGACGTGATAATCGATAGCTGAAAACTTGAAAAGTTTGTTCAGAGGTAGTATGAACATGACAAACTTTTGGATTGTGACTCTATCGGGGATGGAGGTACATATCTGCTCAGAGGTAATATGGACATGGCAGTTTTTATGGACTCAACACCGCTGGCGTACTTAGAGTTAAGTACAGGTGTTAAGTTGAGATCACAACCGATATCGATAGTCAGACCAGGATGATTTGTTTAGAGGTAATATGAACATGACAAACTCATCTGGGGAGATAGCAAAATATTTGGACAATAGTTCAGAGGTAATATGAACATGAACTCATGTCCAAAAAATTCACTGTAGAGTAATTTTCTTGAATGGGGATAGACCTGAAGAATCCACTGGGAAAACTTTAGGGACTCATCATCCGGTACTTTCTTGAGGGAGAAAATTGTCACGTTTAAAAGTGAAATCAATTTGCAGTGATCGTCCCCTCGTTTACAGATGCAAAGTGATGACTTTGGCATCGATCAACTCCTGGATTCTCTTTTTTAATACATAGCAGGCCTTTGTAGGGTGATGAATATACCGATGGAAGAGACAATAATCAGGGTCATCAACTTTGCCAGCCCTCTCAGGGTATCTGATATTGGGTAGCCGAAGTTTATTTTCCTTTATCAACATATTAAAGATTTCGATGATGTCATCTTCATTGAAGGAAAAAGTCTCTTTCGTCCTTCGTGCTCCCGATGCTTGACTTTTACGGTCTTTCGGAAAGATCGTCATCATTGCATCCTCTTCGGATTCAGAGGGAATTCTACCCCCTGCTCTAGATACTGCCCTATTTTGTCGAGGCAGGCTACCCCCAGATATGTCGTGGCATTTTTCCACTGAAGTTGATTTAGAAGGAGCTGCCTCTGGTTGTACAGGATCAGCCTCTGGAGGTTTGGAGTTTGCAAGAGATACAGTGTACCCCAACCCAAAATAAGTTTGTTGACAGTAAGGATTACTATGCAACGGTATTCGTCCACCATTTTCATAGTTGAGGCCTTGTTTCAACTTCAAATCATAACCCATGCTTTGTATAATCTTTAAAGCTTGTGGGCTATATCTGTGGATCTGTATTTTCCCAGCATCAGATTCGCGAGATTCTTCTTGTACAATCGGTCTGCTCTGCATGTGACCGAAGACTATTGGATGCTGGTCATCGCGAGTTGGGGGAACAATAAAGATAGATTCTTCATGTGGCCCATATATCATGACAACATTAGATGTTGACGCATCTCCCCACATGATCTCCCCACGTTTGACAGTTAGGGAAACTGAATCTTGGTTATGACTCATGTCTTTGCATTTCTGGATCCGAAATTCATGCAAGTCAGGAGTATTAACAGAAAAAGAAGAGGAGGAAGGCCTGTTTCTCCTTTTTACATCAGTTAGAATGTGGATATTGGGCACCCCAACTCTTTTCCTACCGTAGGAATACAGCAGTTCAGCCATATGAGCAACACATGATCCCTGAGGAACGTATCTATCCACAAACTGAACCTTCTTTACGCTGAGGGGTTAGACCTGGCGTAGTCTAGGATTTTGTTCAGACTGGCATAAAACTGAGGAAGTCTTCAATCGGTCATTCGTTTCTCGCATAATCTGGAGAGCGGGCAGATTTTTCTCTTGCTGACGTAAAGGCCAAGAAGTTGAGCAGTCTGCCACTTATTTTCCCTTGCGTAGATTGCAGGGACCATCTGCTTTTCCACGGAGGGCAGATGCATTCTTACGCACGGAGCACATTTGGAATTTCTGATTTAGCGCTGAGGCATTATAAGAAATCTTGTCTGCCATGTCACAGACAGAAAACTGAATTTTACGCGCAAAGCGCGGAGTAGGCTTCTGGACTAGCACTGAGGCTTTGTTAGAAGTTTTGTCTGCCATGTCACGGATGGGAGACAGAGTTTTATGCGCAGAGCGCGGAGTAGACTTCTGGACTAGCACTGAGGCATTGTCAGAAGTTATGTCTGCCACATCACAGACGGGAGACAGAGTTTTACGTATGGAGCGTGAAGGTTGCGCAGCTACAACTTGGTTGGTCGGAGAAACCCGAGAGTCGGCAGGAACGGTAGGGGATGTTTTGGGCATCCAGACCTTTCGCAGTTTTCTGTTATCTTGAACCGAGAGAGAGTGAGAGCTACCCCTTGCTCGAAGCATATCTTCGTAGGCAGACTGGTCAAACTGGACGACCAAGGTCTTCTTCAATGATCCTACTGATACTGCATCGTGTTGAGCAATTGCTTTTTCATCAGATGAGAAAGTGGTCCCCATTAGAGTCGCCATCTTGTGTTTGATAATAAATGGAAGAAATAAAACTAGGTTTATACAAAACCCTTTCTTCCTTCTTGTAGATCCTTGATATAGAAAGCTCAATAAAGAATTAGAAAAAGAATCGGTGAAGAATTGTTGGAGAATTGAAGAGGGAATTGAGGGAATTGGAAGAGGAAAATTATAGATCTAAGAATTTGGAAATTTGGTGAAATAAAGTAATTTTTCTCTCCTCTATAGGTGGACGGCCATGTAACCCCCTCTCCAAGTGTTTGATAATAAATGGAAGAAATAAAACTAGGTTTATACAAAACCCTTTCTTAGGTTTACAAACAAGAAGTACTATTAATCCTATACGAGGATGTTAAGTACAAATTTTAATCTGGGTAAATATTGCTATAGGAGTCTGATCTGCAGTCGATCACTTTGTCCCTTGGACCACACGATGATGAAGAAGTGATGTTGAAGAAGGAGATGCTTCAAAGATTGGAAGAGGGAGTGGATGCTCGATGCTAAAATCGTCGATCACTACTCTCTGTCTGTGCTCTTGATTCTTCGATCTTGATTCTTTGACCCTCTGACTTCTATTCTCCAAAATTTTGACCTTTCGACCCTTGACCTCTGTCAATAGAGGTCTCTATTTATAGGGTTTTAGTGACAGTAACCGTCCAGTCGGCGTAAAAGCCGGACAGTGGAGAGTGTGGCACTTTTAACGCAGCGGTTATAATAACTGCCACCCATGTATAGATGATCTTCTGATTAAGCGTGTGACGCATGTCCCATGATAAGAAAATGTGTATAACTGCTGCGAAGATTACAGCATGAGAGCCACGTAGGTAACTGCCCCTCGCGTAGAAAAGGTTGGCGTAGAAGCCAATAACTGTCACCATGGCGTAAAAATCAAATAGTTGTCAGGTTGGCGTAGAAGCCAAGTGGTTATCGAGTCGGCATAGAAGCCAAATAGGCGTAGAAGCCTTCTAGGCGTAGAAGCCTGATGCTGTATGGATAGGTAGCTAGAGTAAATATAGTTGTTCCTCCTTCTTTGACTGGGGCTTTGAGCGTATTAGCGTGCTCCTTATAGCTGAAAGTAGCCCGGTGGCGTATTCCAAGGAGATAGCGTACAGCATGCTCCTATTGCTGAAAATAGCCTGATGGCGTAATGTACAGGGGTGATGATGTAGACGTATTAGCCGTAATTATGGCTCGCCTAGTCTTTGAAAATATAACCAAATCTCGTGCATTTAATGCAGAGATCTGCCACCATTCTGAGCATTAAATGCAGAGACGTGTCTCGAAGATCTGCCACCATTCTGAGCATTAAATGCTGAGACGTGCCTCGAGCTCTGTACGGAGAGCAGCTTTTGACGTGGCAGCTCGTTTTGTCTTCTGTTGAGCGTAAAAGCTCATATATACCTGTGTAGAACTAGGCAGCGTATTCCCTTGTATGCGTAAAAGCACTTTATATCAGGGAAATGTCACTAAACGATGGTTTGGGTCTCTGTGCTGCACCATCATTACAGCCGTCGTCTGGATAGTCGTGCAGTACTCGTTGTCAGAAGTCAGGTTTACTGCATGATCTGACAGGTTCATTCGAGGAATACGAAGCATTCCTCGTACAACTTCCCATCGTATTAAAACGGATGAGTTTTACGCCAAAGTGGTGATGCAACAATCCTTTTACGCTGAAGCAGCCTGAAAATACTGCATTACACGAATTGTCCGGGAGCTTATATTTTACGCTGTACTAGCGATAAAGCTCTGTTGTACGCCGATGGTTCTGAAGTTATACTTTACGCAACCCAGCACTAAAATGTTGCGTATAACTCTATAGCGTATTTTTCATGCTTCTACACCAAGCAATATAAAAAGTCTCAAAAACTCCTTGGGGCCTGTCATGAAGAAATTTATTAGGGAGAGAAGATTATTAGGGAGGGAAGGTTCTAGTCTAATGGTCTCTCTAATTAATCCAACCTCCTAATCCATTGGCCTAACTCATGGGCTCAAACTAAAATTATCCAAAATGTTGGTTCTTGTATTCTAATTAAATAGGTTTGGTCCACTACACAAGTCTAAAACATATCTACAACTAGCAAATAATAATAATACAATAATTAATAAATCATGCATGCACAATATTAAATACAATAATCCTAAAATTAAAATTATCCATTGCAATTACTAAACTACCCTTCAGTAAAAATGTGAGGGTGACATCAACAGAAGAGAGGAGCACAATGACAGGGGAAAGCTTTTGCCTTGACTATCGAGGAGGAGGAGCCGGTTGGCAATGTTATCTCCTGTTCAATTTATCTCGACTCCTTTCCAGCTCATATTTTGTTCGATTCTGGTTCTTTTCATAGCTTTGTATCTGTATCTTTTGCTTTGAGGTATCGTCTTGAGTCTAAACCGTTGGCGAGGACTTGCAAGATCATGAGCGGGGGTAACATTATCCTGGTCAGTGATATTAACCAGAGAGTTATTTGGGAGTCCGAGAGTTGAGCGTATATTTAGTTATAATGCCACTTCCTAGTTACGATATAGTACTCGCGATGGATTGGTTGAGTAGACATCATATTGGTATCGATTATCGTGGAGGCAAATTTTTATTTCATATGCCAAGAGATTCAGAGTTCGAGTTTGTCCAAGGAGCAGAGCAAAGGGAAGGCAATTTATGTGGAGCTTTGGTAGAAAAAAAGGAGTTGCCACATCCGTTGATTGCAGAGTTAATGGATGTCTTTTCAGAGGAGTTGTCGGGGTTGCCACCGGACAGAGATATAGAATTCTCTATTGATTTGGTGCCAGGCACAGAGCCGATATCTCAGTACATCTATAGAGTAAACAACAGCGAATGGGCTGAATTGAAGAAGTAGGTCGATGAGTTACAAGACAAAGGCTTTGTCCGTTCTAGTTCATTACCATGGGGTGCTCCGGTACTTTTTGCACCAAAAAAGGATGGGTCAGTACGTATGTGTATCGACTATAGGTCACTTAACAACCTCACTATCAAGAACAAATATCAGTTGCCATAGATTGATGACTTGTTTGACCAGTTGAATGGAGCGATGGTATTCTTAAAAATAGAGTTGATGTCAGGGTACCACCAGGTGAAAGTGAAGAAGGAAGACATCCCGAAGACAGCTTTCAGGACTCGTTATGGACAGTTCGAGTTCTTGGTGATGTCTTTTGGGTTGACCAATGCCCCGGCAGTACTCATTGTCACCCTCATATTTTTAATTAAGGGCGGTTTGGTAAATTTATACGGGTACTTTTATTTTAGGATTTATTGTATTTAAATATTGTGCATGTGTATTAATTATTTATTTATTGTATTATTTATTTATTAAGGTGTTAGATTATTTTAGACTTGTATAGTTAGATTATTTTGGACTTGTGTAGTGGACCTAACTGGTTTAGTTAGATGCATGGACCCAACATTATTTTTAAGTTTAGACTGAGCCAAAGATTAGGCCCATTCATTAGGAGGATGAATTAATTAGTGAAACCATTAGACTAGAACCTTCCCTCCTTAATTGTTTCTTTATGAAAGGCCCTAAGGCATGTTTTAGATATTTTACATAGCTTAACAGAGGGGTATATGTCTAGCCATTAGAAGAGGAGAGAGAGTGTCTCTCTCATTTTATTTTTTATTCCCTTCAGATCTAGATTTTTCCCTTTTCCAAATTTCTTCATTCCCTCATCAAATCCCTACCAATTTCCACCCAAATTTCTTCCTTATTCTTTATTTGAGCCTACTATAATACGGATCTATAAGGAGAAAGCAAGAATCTAGAAGGAGTAGGCCAAGATCTAGAAAGAGGAGCTAGTTTCCATATTTAGGGATTTTTATTGGGAATCCATCTCCCAATAGGTATATTTTAGTTTTGTCTCTTCTAATATACTCTAAATCTAAGATTTAATCATGAAAAACTAACCCACATGCATAGGCTACCCTTAGGAATTGGTTTTAGGTTCATAGGAGACCTATGGTGGAAGTTATGTATATTTTGGTACAAATTTTGGGGAATTCTGAGATTGACACATGTAATATTTGTCATTTGGTTAAATAGATCAAAATAGCTTATGATTGGTTATTTGTGACTAGTGTCGTATCCACAATTAGATACGTATAGGCCGTATCTCATCAATTTGACGACATAGGTTGATTTTATAGGTTTTTCCTCCGACACGGGAATTTATTCATGTCATATTTTGACACGAACAGGTAGTTGTATAATTGACTCTTTGTATTGTTCATAGATACTATTTTAGACTTACTCGTGTCCTTTGAGATACGTTTGATTGTGTGGTGGAGCCATGTCATAACCGTATCATAGAATGAGTGTGATACGGGTGCGGTGCACTCCACGTGTTTGGTTCATTGCATTATAGATTCAACTTGACTTGTATAAAGCTATTAATATGATATATTAGATATGATATATATATATGTATAAGTGTATGTATTTATATTATATCATATAGTTATGTATATATAGCTATGTGATTGTGTGTTTATATATGTATATTAATATCTATGTGTATCTATATGTAAATCTGTATGCATAGTTCTATATATATGTGGGGTATAATTTATATATATGTATATAAGTAGTTATATATGTGTATATATGTATATTACTTATGACTATGTATCCATATATTGATATGTGTATGTATCTATATTATATTATATGGATATGTATAAGTGGCTATATGTATAGATTTAGTGATATATGAATATGTGTTTATATAGGTATGTATATGTATAGGTGTAGTGGTATGTGTTTATGTGTTCTATAAGTATACATGTATGTTTATATATATTGGTATGTATTAAAGAGAGTATATATATATATATATATGTGTGTGTGTGTGTGTGTGTGTGTTTATATATATATATATGAGGGAATATAGTTATATATGTGAGTGTGTACATATATATGTATTGATATCTATGTATCTATGTATTTGTGAGTGTGTATGTGTGAGAGCATAGATATGTGTGTGTGTGTCTTAGTGTGTTGAGTATTTGAGTGAGTGAGTGAGTGAGCGTGAGTGTGTGTGATAGAGGGGGGGTTGTGCAGCGAGGCATGCAGCATGGTACGACGCAGCAGCAGGCTGCAGCGAGCAGCAGCTGCAATGGACTACAGTAGCAGCGAGCTGCAGCAGCCGACTGAATATATGTGTATGTGTCCATATATCTAAATGTGAGTGTATATATATATATATATATATATGTATAGAGTTATATTCATAGACGTATATATAAGTGTGTTGTGTTTAAGGTTGTGTTTGTGTGTGTGTGTTGTATATATATGACTATATATGTATAGTTGAGAGTATATATATATAAAGGTTGATATATATATATAGGAGTATATATGTATGTGTGAGTGTGGTTATGGTTCTATCTGCGTGGTTGTGCAGCGAGCAGCACGTGTCCAACGAGTAGCGCACATGCAACTGTAGCAGGAGGCTGCAACAGCAGCAGCGCCCTAGTAGCGCGCATGCAGCAGCAATAAACTGCAGCAGCGTACGAGTAGCGCATGTGTAGAGAGCGCAGTAGGCTGTGGCGATAGTAACGTTTACAGCTCAGCATTGAGGGGGATCGGGTAGCCACTGCATTCAGCAAGAGAATGCACAATATCAGCACCACTATGCAGTATCAGTGAGCGATCATTGATATTAGTCTAGTTACAGTATCGAGGAGTATCCAGTTCAGTTCACAGTACCATTCAGTTCAGATTTGGATCCAATGGTTCAGTATCACAGTGTATCAGTCACTGTGCCGAGCACAGTATCAGTAGGTTTTAGTTACAGTCCTATTTCAGATTAGTTGCTTAGTATTTGGTTAGCTTGTTAGTATATAATTAGTTATATATATATTATAGGGTTAGTTTATATAGTTAATTGAGGTATAGGTTTCAGATTTAGTATTCAGTAAGGGGTAGCTAGTGAGTTTAGTGGTTAGTGGCCATTGAGTTTAGTAAGGGTCCAAGTAGTTAAATTAGTTAGCTAGTAGTTATTAGTGTTAGTTAGTTAGTTAATGTTAAGGTATGGGTTTTCAGTCGGGTCTTTGTATCAGTCAGTATTGGTTAATTGTTTACTTGGGTTTGAGTATTCAAGGTATTAGTCTAGTTAGTATATTGGTAGTATTATTAGTTGGATTATGAGTAGTTAGCCAGTAGTTTCAGTTGGATTTGTTTCAAGGTATTAGAGTAGTTAGTTGTTTATTTGTTAGTTAGATAAGGTATTGTATAATAGTTAATTATGTCATGTGGTATTATATGTTTAGTAGTTAGATACTTTATATAGCTAGTGTTGAGGTATTTATATATATATATATATATATATTAGCTATTCATATCTATATATGTTAGTATTATAGTTAGTTCTATATTATATTGATATGTATATATTAGTATTAGTTTATAGTTAGTATATTAGTTGGGGAATTATATATGTATTAGCAATATTTATAGTGGTCTGGGTTACCTCGGAATACTAAGGTATTACCAAGGTATTGGGCCGACATCCAAGGTATTGAGTTTGGATATCGAGATAGGTGTGATACGCATTGGTTCAAGGCCAAGGTATCCTAAATTCATTATTTTGTATAGATACTATATATATTGTCTTGTATATATATCTAAAATACTATTTTCATATTAAAAAACTTGTATATCTTAGAAATGGCTTATTGTGTGTTTAATAGTTTTATAGATTAGTTAAGTGTAGATTAGTTTCGTAGTGTATCGACTTATTGATTTAGTATTAGACTCTTACAACCTAGATTTTATCCGTTTAACCTAGAATGACTCATTGACCTAGAATTGCATTATCTTAATTGATTTTTATTCTTGAACCTTGTATTGATGCAATATACCATATATAGGTTGTGTGACACCAGCTTGGGCATCGAGAGACATACCTTGCTCAGGACTTCAGGTAAGTACATTCTCTTATAGTTTGTATTATTTGATAATTTTTATGATTCTGGTTTATAGTATTATTTTACCTGATTTTCTCGATACTTGGATACACGGATTAGTATTACATGGATTCACTTTCTTGTGACACATACATTATACTTGTCTGGCCTCTACTTTAGGACTCATTAATGGCATCACATCAGGACTCACCTACTAGAATCAACTATTTTATCTAGCTGGACTCATATTTGATTTGCGTGTCAGGATTGGATTTATTTATACTAGTCGGGCGGGAAAATACTCGAGTAGACATGTAAATATTCCCAAAATTTTGAATCACCCCTCTGGTCTAATCTAGAATGATAGCAGCCACACACCAAGTATGCGGTGAGCCATACTTATCCCTGGCCGTTTATATGTCGAAAGTGATATTTCAAAACATACTAGTTTAGTGCATTCTTGCTGGACTCACATCACACTTGTCGGACTCACATCTAAATTGTTTGGTTTAGTTCTTCTCTATTTATAGTTATTATTGCCATGCTCTCTATCTTATATCTCTTTATATAGATGTTGCTTATTTCAGTCTCAGATTCATTCTCTTTTCTGCTCATCAAGTATTACTTACTATAACTTTTTATAGTCTTTGTCAACTATTTGGAACTGCTATTGGGTTGTACTTCGCTCCAATCCTGACTAGATAAAACTTTTTAGATGGTTGGCTTGTAAGGCAGTATCCCACATTCTACGGGCTGCAAGATGGCGTACCTTTAGAAGATACTCTTGTAGACCAGGAGGACTTGGTTGCTGAGCCCGAGAAGATTTAGTTTATTTTTGTATTGGATCGTATGAGGCTATTATTTGTTGAGATTCACAGTTTGTATTATTATCTCAGATTGTGGATTATATCTTTATTCTTTTCTTCGCTATTCTATTCATGCTTTATCTTTCTTAGTTTGTTTTCTGATTGAGATTAGTCATACTTATGAGATACCATATTGCTCGTTCGTTTGGAGTTGAGATAATTGATAGGTACCATATTATAGTGTTGAGATATTCGATAGTTAGAAATGACCAGACAATATTCTACCACCGATTCTGTGACGTAGGCTGGGCTAACCACGTACTCATGCCTGAATATCCGGGTGCAAATTGTGACAACTTTTTAGTGGTGGCCCATGCAGGTCGAGATTCGTAATTACTGTAATTTCTTAGTTGAGCTCATCTAGAGTACTGCTACGAGCCTGCTTTAGGAAATAAGATTTAGGCTGAGAGTTTACTCAATCACACCTAGGAAAATTCCAAAATCTGTTTTGTAAATCCTTACCTATGGAATGTTGTGTTGCTTTGAATGAAGTTATGTCCTTTTTTGATAATATCGTATCATATTCGATATTGATTCCGTATTTTTAACTATCTTCAGGATGCCGCCGAAGATGCGTTCCCAGCGATCAGGTCCACGATAGCATGATCAGTCACTTCATCACCCATGAGGGAAGCACTCTCAAACGATAGTCCAGCACGTATATTCAGGGTGTCAACTTCACAAGTCCAGGTGGGCATATCGGCAGCAGATTTCGGAGGTGCTCCACCTCCAGTACCGAGGACAGGGCAAACAATTTCTGAAGATCTTCTACCTCCACCACCTGTAGTTGATCAGACACAGATGCTCATACTCTTCTAGTAGATGATGGAGGCACAACAGCAACAGGCTGAGGTCCTACGACAGAGTATAGAGAATGCTCACCAGATCGTACTTGCAGTAGTTGAGAGAGCTACTACGGACTAGCTGCAGATGGCACCAGTTAAGTTTATTCCATATCAGCCAAGGCCAGATACCATCATAGAGTTCAAGAGGATAGGGCTGAAAGACTTTAAAGGCACGTGGAGAAGAACCTACGAATGGCGCAAATTCCAGAGGGTCTACGAGTAGAGGTAGCAGGCAGCCAGATGTTCGACATAGCATTAACACGATTCAGGATAGACACGAGGATCACGGTGGCAGGATTGACTTAGGAAGATTTTAAAGAGCTTTTCAAGAAGGAGTTCTTTTCGGGCATGGCTCTGGGTGTCTTAGATAGCCAGTTCCTATACCTCATCCAAGGGAGTATGATAGTAGATGAGTATGCTGTAGAGTTTTACAGATTCAGTAGGTTTGTAAAGTGGCAGAATCTCCAAGGAAAGGCTAAGAAATTTTGGAAGGGTTTGATTAGGGAGATCAAATCTATCATGACCCGCACCCAGTGTAAGGGTATAAGTTGGAAACAACGTCTAGCCTATGTCGCAGAATCGACGGTAGAATACTGTCTGTATAATCTATCTAATAATATAATGAACCACCAATAATGATAATATACTCAATCACAGAACTAAGATGGAAAGCATGAATCAGATAAGAATAGAATAGTCATAATACAACTCATGAGTCTAAAATAATACATCAATGAGTCTGAAGAAAAATAAAATAAGCTGGAGACAAATCCAGTACAAAAGAATACTAAGAAGCTACAACTCCCGGGTTTACTGCCTCAGTTGGGATAAGTCCCTCCTGAGCCAGGGTCTCCGACTTTAAACCCACAACATCCTGAGGTCCATAATAGGTAGGGTACCACTCCTCAGTGTCATCTGGAAAAATATATCCAGTCAGGAAAGGAGCAGAGTACATCCCTAACAACAGTTCTAATCAATGATAAAAACTATATAACAGTAAATAGATGTGAATAGACAAGAATACATAATAGATACGAGAGATACATATAATAAGGAAATACTAGAATAAATCCAATAATGAATAATATGCCAATGAACAAGAATACTAATGACTAAGTGTGTGAGTACTAGCTTAACATGTGATCGGCTTGGACAAGATGCAATATATATGGCCTGGCTAATCATACGTGCGGTGTATGATTAATACTATTCAGTAATTAGTACTTGATACAATAGGAGTATTGATCACATATCTACACTAATACTCTCCACCCTCGACTGGTATAATAGATCCAACCACGGTATGCTATGGTACGAGATTCCCCAAGAAGATAGCGACTCTTCCCGAGAATCAGTGTTTGTACATGTACAAGATAACTAATGAAACAATACTTGCACCATATACACCATATACAAAGGAATAATATCTCTTGACGAGATCCGGATATACCAATCCGTGTAACCATAGTGTCAAGAGAACATGGATATCTACACTAGATACAATAAACATAGAGGATATCATAAATAAGAAACTATCAGAGAATGTACTCGCTTGAAGTCTAATGAATAGTCTCACAAATATCTCACCCGGTACCTCGAAGACCTAGATATGGAATACAACATCAATACAAGATTTTGAAAAGATAATAAGTTAAACTAGTCAACTTCTAAGCCAAAAAGTCAATTCTAAGTCCAAAGTCAACTATGGTCAACTCTAAGTCAACTATGGTCAACTATGGTCAAACTATGGTCAACTATCTATTTCTAGGTTGCGCAAACATAATACAAAAATATTGGGTCAAGATACTAAAGTCTAAGCCAAGAAACCCACATCTTAAATGTTAGGATATCGTATCTCCGGATACGTAAATCCCAAGGTAAATATCATAATATAAATATCAAACAATTATTCATAATAATATAGAATCACAATTAAAACTTTAAATAGGTACCATAGTTTTGAACCAACTTGGTATCTCCACAATAAACACAAACTTGATACCCAAACCCAATACCTTTGGTATCCCCAATTACCTTGGTTTCCTCATGGTAATTCCCAATACCTTATTATATTAACTACCCGTATATATATATATATATATATATATATATATATATATATATATACTAAATATTATACATATAAAGAATTTAGCAATTAATAATATATTACTTTAATATTACAATATACATACATATATACAATATCTACTTATAAGTATATAGTCATATAAATATATAAAATCTGCCAACCGTCGCTAAAATCTGAGCTGAAAACCGATATTCTGATACGCTGCTCATTGGTGACAGTTTTTACCTATCGCTAAAGTTGTTGTCGTTGTTGCTGCTGATTTCCTATACTGCTGCTGCTGCTGCTGCTGCTTTGGTGACGGTTTGCAACCGTCACCGATGCAACTGTCGCTGCTGCTGATTATTTCCCGTCGTTGCTGCTGCTATTAATTACAGTGGTTGCTGTCATTAATGGCGCTGCCATTTGCTACAGCGGCTGCTGCTGTTCTCCCGCTGCTATTAATGACAACGGCTATCATTAATCCTCTGTCGCCAAAAACCTGTAAGAATTATATATATATATAACATATATATATATATATATATATATATATATATATATATATATATATATATATATATATATGAACCCAAATAAATATATATATATATATATCTATATATATAAATACCAATAAACTATAAATACACCCCCTTTATTAATATGTACATATTATGACATAGCCACATGCACACTCATACATAAATATATTATAATTATACATCTATACATATATATAAATAATCATATAACAACTATATATAATATAATTACTCAATTAAACATACATATATATATATTATAACAACATATACATATATACCCATACTATATACTATAACATATATATTAATGCATGTAGAAGAAAGGCTACATAATATATATATTCTCTCTTAGTACATATATAATACATATATCTATGATACAAGAAACACTATAATATATACACTATAATATATATATATATATATAATATCTATATTTATATATATATGCACAATTACAATCTTCATGAATTAAAAGCACAAAAATTAAATCTACATATAAATACACAACATATGGAGAGTATCACACCGTATTCCACTAGATCTAGGATACGCATGTGATACGAGTCCACCACACATCCAATTGTATCCCGAAGGACACAAATAAGTCATATATATTATTTATGAACAATACGAAGCATCAAATATAGATCTATGTGTCCGTGTCAAAATACCACATGTACAAAGTCTCGTGTCGGAGAAAAAACTTCCAACACAGTACGTATCACCAAATTGTTGGGATACGACCAATACGTACCCAATTGTGGATACGATACTAGCCCCAAACACACAAACACCTGCCAAATTGATCTATAGGATCAATTGACACACACAACAAATGTCAATATCGGAATTCCTCCAAAATTGAAACAAAAAGCACCATAACTTTCACCATTGGCATCCTGTGAACCCAAAACCAAATCCTATGGGTAGCCTATGCATATGGGTTAATTTTTTATGGTTAAATCTTAGATTTAGAACCTAATTTAAGAGAAAAAACTAAATTGAACCTATTGAGAGATAAATTCCCAATAAAATCTCCAATTGAGATGAAATTGCCTCCAACTTATAGATTCTTGCTCCTTTTTGTAGATCCTTGCTTTCTTCTTCTATATCCTTGCTTCTCAAGTCTCTAATAGTGATTTAGGAAGAAATTGGAATAAAATTTGGTAGAGAAATAAAATGGAAATGAAGGAATTTTTTAGTGAAAAATTCTTGATCTAGATTTGGAATAAAAAGAGAAGAATTTTTTTTTCCCCTCTTTATTAATAGGCCGGCCCCTATTTCCCCTCCCTCAAGTTATCATATAATATCCATTATACCCCTTGTGGCCTCTCATAAAGAAATAATTAATGAAGAAAGCTTTTAGTCTAATAGTTTAATTAATTTAATCCATCTCCTTAACAATGAGCTTTCTAAATGGGCTAAGTTATAACCAATTAATTCATGTTGGTCCATGGGTCTAAACTAAACTAGTTAGGTCCACTAACACAAGTTTAAATTAAATAACTAATATCTAACACAATTAAATAATACAACAAATAATTATTTATCAAGCACAATATTTAATTAAATAGGAAATTACTAAAATACCCTTTTCTAGAAAATGTGGTAGTGACAAAATCCCTCACTAGGGGGCACCACACAGCTACTTTTGAAGAGATCTCGATGGATGCACAGAGAGCAGAGGATGACTTGGATCTCAAGTCCACGAAAGGTAGAGATATTTCGGGTAGTGCTAGTAGGGGTGCGGTACTAGTTAAGCGTCCCCATATATAGCAGCAGGTTCAAGCGTCGGTTCGTACTCCAGTTCAGCAGCAGCCCTAGAGGTAGATTCAGCCAGTGCCCACTTGTTCCTACTGCAGGAAGTCCGAACACACTTGGGATATTTATAGGAGGATGCTGAAGGTGTGCCTGTTTTGTGGATCCGTAACACACCAGATGAGGGATTGACCTACAATACCCCCATTTGGTGTAGCACAGGTTCAGAAAGAAGGAGTTAGACCACCTGTGGCACTGCATCATGCCCCATACCGACAGAGGAAGGTACCCCAGCAGGGCAGGGCATTTGTAATGGCAGCTAGAGAGGATGACACTTCAGGTGATAAGTTAGCTTATTTTGTCTTATTTTTTTATTTCCTTCCCATTTGTTGTTTATGTGTTTAGTTAGTACCTTATAGATTGCTTGTGTCTTATTGTGTAACTAGTATACTGTGACGAAGACTACAAAACTATAATGGACAGAGACCATAGTTAGTGATTTCTTTTAAATTTTGTATTATATATTTAATTTTGAGGACAAAATTTTTCTAAGGTGGGTAGGATTGTCACCCTTATATTTCCAATTAAGGGTAGTTAGGTAATTGACACGGGTATTTTAAATTTTAGGATGTGTTGTATTAAAATATTATGCATACATGATAAATTATTTGTTGTATTATTTATTGTTTTGTTTAGATATAGTATTTATTTTGGACTTGTGTAGTGGACCTAATTAATTTAGTTAGATGCATGTCCAACATTTATATATTAGTTTAGATTGGAGGCAAAATTAGGCCTATGGATTAGGAGGTTGGATTAATTAGTGAAACAATTAGACTAGAACCTTCTCTCCCTAATTTATTTCTTCATGAGAGGCCCCAATGGATAAATAAGATATTTCACATTGCATGAAGAGGCTGTACATGCATTGTGTACGTTAAAGAGGCTGTAATTTCAAGTCTTTGAAGTTCAAGAACAGAAGGAAAGAAATAGAAGCTTGTCGTACCGTTGTTGCCAAAGCTTTCTCATTGCCCAACTCTTTAAGTTGTTCACAACATCCCTGCATTTCTTCATCGTCGTGTGGTCCAAGGAGTAAAGTGATCATTTGATGATCAGATCTCTACAGCTATACTCTTTTTAGAATCAATTCTACTTAGATTCTTGTTTAAGATCCTTTGTACTTTTCTTTCTTTTAATAGTTTGTAATACAAAGTTTTATATAAACCTTTGTTCATCGCAAATAAACACATTTTATGCTAGTGCAAAGTTAGAAGATTAGTTGATATTAATATATATGTATGGGTGCCAAAAGTTAACATTTTAGGATCCCCAAAGAAGTGGGTACCAAATGTCACATCTCCAACTTGTGTTATAGGTGGACCAACCCTCGCATGCTTGAGGCAAATGAATTCTCGATAATGGCAGCTCGAGACATATGACTGGTGATGCTACACTATTTGCAGCACTATCGATGAAGAAAGAAGGATACGTCTCCTTCGAAAACAACCTTAAAGGATTTATTATAGGTAATGGTTCTATTGGGATTCCTCCATTCCCAGTAATAAAAGATATAAGTTTAGTCACTGAATTAAAACATAACCTGCTCAGCATCAGACACCATGCTGACAATGGTTATGGAATTAATTTTGTGAAAAAAATGCTCTATCTATGAGAGATCTTCTGGTAATATCATTTTTGAAGGTATTAGGGAGGATAATATATATATTTTCTATCTTTCGGAGAATACTAACAATCCAGGAAGATGCATGTATGCTAACAAATATGAGAGTTGCCTATGGCATATGCGTCTAGGATATGCTAATATGGATACAATTACTAGATTATCTTCGAAAAAAATGGTAAGAGGCTTACCGAAAATAACCTTTAAGAAGGATATGGTCCGTATTGATTGTGAAAAAAATAAAGCAAGCAGATCCTCCTTTAAGTCAATAAACTATGTAAGTACCTTTAGACCCCTTCATCTTTTACATATAAATTTATTTGGACCTAGCAGAATCACTAGTCTTGGCTTGTAAGCTTTATGCATATGTAATTATTGATATTTTTTTTAAGATATACTTGGGTTTATTTTCTTACAAATATAAATGAGACATTTTTGAATTTGTAACATTTTATAAAAAGGTACAAAATGAAAAAATCTTCATGATTACTCGAATCCAAAGTGATCATGGTGGCGGATTCGAAATGCTGACTTTAAATTTTTTTATGATTTCAATAGATTTTATCATAATTTTTTTCCTAGAACTCCTCAACAAAATGGTATTTTGGAGCAGAAAAATAGAACTCTTGGTAATATGGTCAGATTCATACTAAATTAATTTAGTCTTTTAAAATATTTTTGGGCAGAAGCTGTAAATATATCGTGCCATATTTTGAATAGGGTTCTAATTTGACCTATCTCGAAAAGTTACCCTATGAGCTTTGGTTTGGTATAACTCTTACAATTTTACGTTTCAAAGTTTTTGGATGTAGATATTTTATTTTAAATACCAAGGATAACTTAGTTAAGTTTGATTCCAAAGCCAATGAAGGTATTTTTCTTGGGTATGCTGCAAAAAGTAAAGGATTTTGGGTTTTTAATAAATGTTCATTAACTATTGAGGAATCTATTAGTGTTACTTTTGATGAGCTTAATAGTCAAATGTCTAGTCACAATAATGATAAAGATGTCGGAGCAACATCCACCAATACCCTGAAGATATAGCAACTGAAATAAGATATCTGAAGAATCTCCTAAAAATGATACGTTTTATGGCCGATCATCCATAAAACTTGGTTATAGGTGATTCTTCAAAAAGAGTAAGCACTCAATCTACAACTAAAGATATCATTAGTAATGTAGCTTTCATTTCTCAGATAGAACATATCAATGCTGTAGAAGTATTTACTGATAAGTTTTGGATTTCGATAATGCAAGAGAAATTAAACCAATTTGAGAGAAATCAAGTATTGGAACTTGTTCCTAGACCTAATGATTACTCTATAATTGGCATAAAGTGGATATTTCAAAATAAAAATTATGAGGATGGACAAGTCATACATAGCAAAGCATGTCTCGTTGCTTAAGGCTATAATTAATAAGAGGGCATTGACTATGATAAAACTTATGCTCCTGTTGTGCGACATGAGTCCATTCACATGCTTTGTGCTTTTACAAATTTTTATTATTTCAAATTATTTCAAATGGATGTTAAATGTGCTTTCGTAAACGGTTTTATAAAAGAAGTTTTTGTGGAACAACCTCATATTTTTGAAGATTTTAAATTTCTAAATCATGTTTTCAAGTTACGCAAGACTCCGTATAGACTCAAACAAGCCCCACGTGCTTGGTATGATCGCCACAGTTCCTTCTTACTTGAAAATAGTTTTTCATAAGGGAAAGTTGACCCAACATTGCTTATAAAATCACATGATGACACTCTTTTATTAGTACAAATTTATGTTGATGATATCATATTTGGGTCTACTAACGAGCAATTATGCAAAGAATTTTCTAAGTGTATGCAGCATGAATTGAAAATGATCATGATGGGAGAACTCAACTTCTTCCTCGGATTACAAATCAAGCAGAGTTCACATGGAATCTTCATCAATCAAGCTAATTACACAAAGAACTTTCTGAAGAAATTTGATCTCGATAATACAAAACCTATCGGATCTCCAATTGCTACATCTACAAAGCTTGACCTTGATGAAAGTGGTAAACTAGTTGACCAACATAAGTATCAAGGTATGATTAGTAGCTTATTATATTTAACTACTTGTCACCCCGATATCATGTTTAGTGTTTGCCTATGTGCTAGATATCAGGCTAACCCTAAAGGAATCACGTTTGTGTACGGTAAACATATTTTTTAATACCTTAAAGGTACTTTGATGGTAGTCTTATGGTATCCCAAAACTACTTCCTTCGACCTTATGGGTTACTCGGATACTGATTTTGCTGGATGCAAAATTGATCGAAAAAGTACTAGCGGCACTTGTCATTTATTAGGTAAAATTTTAGTCTCTTGGTTTAGTAAGAAACAAAACTCTGTAGCACTATCAACTACTGAAGCTGAGTACATATCTGTAGGACGTTGTTGTGCACAAATTTTGTATATGAAACAAACTCTACAAGACTATAATCTAGACTATAAGAACATTTCCATTTACTGTGACAACATTAGCACCATTAATCTCACAAAAAACCTAATATGTCACTCACGCACTAAACACATAGAAATACGTCATCATTTTCTACGGGATCATCAATTACACGGGGATATTTTTTTAAATTTGTTGACACTAAACATCAACTCACAGGTATCTTTATAAAACTACTAGCCGAAGATCGCATTAACTTTATTTGTCGAGAATTAGGGATTCTGGATGTCGACACTATATGAGGATGTGAGATGCTAAAATTTCTTCAAAATCTACATTCTTTAAAGTAATATCACTTTGGGTACAAGATGAAAGGGCCCTTCTGTCACAAAGTGTAAATTGTCTTAAGCGACATGATATTTAAGTATCTTTGGACCACTACTAGCTAGGATCCAGCCCCTATAGCTAACCCAAAATTCATCCAAATTTTCCTGAATCAAGATTTATTAAGATAATTTTTGCAACCTATTATACAAATATAGCATCCTCATTTGAATTTTTATTCTTGTTGTATAAGTTTCCTTTGCTATTCCATCTTGGAAAATAGAAGACCGAAGTCGGGCCAAACTCGGGCCGAATTCTGTCCCAATGCTTCCAGAATGTGGAAGCAAATCTGGTCGTCCATCTAATCTTGTGGACCCTCTTTATAAACCTCGTTGGCTATTTTTTTAACCCGAAAAACTGCCTACATCCTCCTTTTTCCCCTTCCAAAACCCTAGAACTCAAACCCTAATTTCCCTCTTAATTCTTGGTGATTTTAGTGATCTATTTCCAAATAGTCTCTCTATTTGGAGATTCTCTTCAACATTATCAATCTTTTTTGAGGTTTAATTTTTTTTTCTCTTCTAATTTATTTCTATGGCTCCAAGGTTGTTCTTTAGGGCTGGTAGAAAAAGATAAAGGCAGATGAAGCCTCCTCCTCTAATCCTCTACGGGAAAACCTACCTCATTTTATGTTTAGTCCACCGTTCCCCAATGAGGGTGAATTTGATGGTATTCTCTTTATTTCCTTAGATGCTTCCGATAAATGGTTTAATAATTTTTGTGCTAGAAAAATTTGTCATGGCAATCCCATTAACTTTACTATCTTTGATGAGTTTTTGCCTACTTTTAGAGATCGTTGTTTAGAAGACCTTGTTTCTACCCAAACTCGCATCTATTACAGTGCTATTAGAATGTTCTATTGCAATCTCACACACGATGATGAGCAGATTTATTATAGTATTTGTGCCATACAAATTAAATTTAACGATATCGAATTGGCGTAGATTTTATAACTCCCGGCTTCTACTGAATGCGATGCCTTAGTCGATGCTCGTCAATTTCAATTTATAAGCAGTATAATACTTGAATCATTCAAAACTTTAATGTGTGAACTTTTCTTCATCCACCCAAAAACTCTATATGAGACATCTTAACCAATATTTCTATGAGCTATATCGTATAGTCTTTTTAGCTATTCTATCTAAGATAGGTTAATCTGATGAAATCACTTATTTAGAGAGTTCGTCTTTCTATCATTTCCATTTCAACATCCCCTTTAGATTCCCTAAAACCATGATGAATGTCATGATCCATGCAAGGAGTAAAGGGCTTAATCTTCTTTATCCCATGTAATTGCCCATGATCTTCTCATACTTTGATATTCCTTATACTGACTGTCCGTTCATTGATTCCCCAGTTTTGTTCACAAGGCTAGCATAACTGAACCTCCACCACTACCTCCAATCCCTCCACCATCCCCACTGCTGACTCCTCGTCTAACTCAGAGGATCAGACCCAACCTCCTCCTGCTCCACCAACCACTCCTTACTTTATTTAGGCCATGCTTCATGATCGATTCCAACTGGAAGACGGCCGTTATCGATTATGGATTATCGCACTATACTTCATGCATCTATTATCTCTAACTCCTTGGCAAACATACATTATAATCTATCTTGTCATCCAGCTGGACCATTTCCTTTTGATCGTGATCCGTCGCGTCAATGTTATCAAATTGATGATCCATACGTCTTACACTACATGGACCCAGGTGCTGCTTTCTATGATCCACAATCTAATAGTGACACCTCTGGCTCTGGACCTCCTGATGGCATGGATAAGTAGTCTTGGCGACGCTTTTGGAATACGATTTTGACTTTATGGCTTGGAGAAGATGTTATAGTTTACTTTCATGCACTAGTTTAATGTTGGCACTAGTTTTGGTTATATTATGTATGCACTAGTTTATTTTCTATGTTATTTAGTAATTTTATTATGGACATATCTATTTTGTTCTTGAAATGCTCCATGGCAATAATATTTAAAAGTTATGCTCTTCATTTTGTTTTGTGCTAAGTTATTCTTCACCTTTTTGTGTTTATTGTGTTATACCCTATTTATTATGGGGGAGTTGTACAATTTTGCCAAATGAGAAATGGGGAGAAAATAATGATTAATAACAAAACCTGATTGTGGGAGATTTTTGTTCAAATATCAAAATCTCAAAATTGTCTCCAAGTATTAATATTAATATATCAATCATAGTTTGTCAATTATCAAAATATGGGAGATTGTTGACCTAAATTGGTCACAGCCAACTTGATTTCGATAATTAACTAACTATGATACGATATGACTCAATATGACACATAAAATGAGGACCGACACATCTCTATTGCTGAAGTCAAAGCGGCTACATGCTATATTGTTTGAGTTATGTTTACGTGAGTCTGTAATATTTTTATAATTATTTGAGTCTAGAAAATATTGTACATCGACTCGCACTTGGCAACTAGATACTCAACCCTTTTCTAAATCACAGTTCTACTCAAATAGCCCATAAAAATTAAAACCAGTTTAGTTAACCAAACCCACATATACTGAACTGATACATTCTGGACTTAAGGAGACCGAACCCGGACTGAACTAGGTCCCATTGGACCTAGTAGCTTTAGTTTTCGAGATTGAATAGATCAACCCAGGACCCGTAGCTCAACGTTCAAATTTATGAACGTTGGGAGACCAAAATCAGCCCAAACTCGGTCCCCCTAGAGCCCTATAAATAGAGTCTCCTTCCTTCATTCTAAACTCACTCATTCACATTCAATTTTCTCATATTCTCTTAAGAAATATTCTGGGCCTTAACCTTCTCCATTTCCAAGAAAACTCCATATTATTCTAAGTGACAGTTGTCACGCCCCAGTCCTAAAATACCGAGGGACTAGACACGTGGCAATGGCCAACAACATACACCGATAGACAAACCCATTTTAATGGATCCATCAGGGCGTACTTAAGCTGTAAAATAAAGTCTACGACAACATGGCACAACTAATCTCATCCATACAAGATAAAATATGATCCACAGATATAAGAAATGTAAATCATCAACCAGTCTCAACAAAGTGCTTCAGGGAACAACTCGATAAAAATCTGATACAATGGTTCAACAGACCAAAATATAAATGACTGAATAAAGTAAATACTGAGCATGAAACATAGATGCTCAGGAAAAGTCTTCAGCTAACACCTCGTCCTCGGGTGTCGGTACAGCTCCTGTATCTACTCTTGCTGATGTCCCGTATACCTCGGGATAGATCTCGTTTGCAAATCCTGGGGACATAATCCGGATCTAGGTCCTCAGGGGACATAGCAAGGTACAAAATAATAAAAGCCATAAATAATGCAGTACAGAAAATAATGAAATAAATAGGGTAAATATGTAACAATCTATGTGAAATGCAAGTGAGAGCATCACTAGTACTCAGGCTGAGCCACTACAAGCTCTGTGTCATAGAGCCGGTAGCAGTAATAATCGGTAATGTGCCTAGATCTGCTGGAGAGTCTACGGCCTCACAATAGTAGTAGATATATATAAAATAGCCTGTAGCCTGTGTGTCTCTCCCCACCCAATGTAACCACACGTCTCATGTCCACAACGTCTCATGTACAAGTCACGCAAGATCATAGCTAATGCAACCAGTCATATAGTATCTATACAGAATCACCACGAATATCTCAGGAAGATTCTGTCTCATGATTAGTGTCAAGTGTCCTGGGTCATAATGTACTTGATAAGATAAGTACGTGAATGTATAGGGTCTCGGTATCCATCTCTATATGACATTACACAACTTTGCGTACAGTATTGGCACCCGACTAATAATTGGACGCTAAGTAAGTCACACGGTCCTAGGTTAAGCATGCACAACAATATAAAGGAATTAAGAAAATATGTAACAAGAACTGCAATGTAGGCAAGGTACACTTGCCTGGGGTTTGAATACCAACAGCTGTCCCTGTATCAGTGGATCCTGCAGGTACTCCTCCAAAAGCTGTAATAAACATCACCAACAGTCTCAGAAAATATTAAATAGCTAGAAACGTCGGTCCTTAAGTCCAATTTGGATATAGGGGCAAAAGTGATAGTTTCTGGTCAAAGCGAGGTCCACATGTGGGCCACTTTGCACCAAAAAATGTGTCAGAACCAATGGTCTCCAAATTCGTCCAACTTAGTGTCAACAAGTCAGGAACGATGACACAAAACCAACGGAACTTCCAGAACTGGATTTCGATGAGCCGATCACAAAATTGCCCGTCAAGTGGAGCCGCGGGACCCACGATACGCAATTTTGTCAACTTTCTCAGAATCGAACCAAACTTGGGTCACAGGACCTGCGTATTGCTACGAGTCTGATGGCATAAGTTTCGTCTCGATTTGACGTGTGTACACGAAGTTACGATGTGTTCCAGAACAGGCAGATATGGGGCGTTGTTGGCGGATATACGTTAATTCCGGTGTGCACGCACATCCAAATTAACTTTTGCGAAATTCTGCACGTCCGTATCAATGGCGCGCATATTTCGATGAAGACCGCACGCGACCAAGTCGTCCCGTTTGGCGGGGCACACTCAGTTCTGGGGTAAAATAAGGCATTATTTTTTCTGTTTTTGGATCGTAGTTCGCGATCGCCACAGGTTGCGACGCACCGAGCGGGTTGTACGGGCAGCGAGGGGGTTACACAGTCTACGCGATGCAACTGACGGAACAGAAAATAGAATAACGAGAAGAGAGAACGGGTTACCTGAACAGGGCTCCGTGGAACGAGAATTTCTCGTGTCCGGGTGACTGTTTCGTGTCCTGGTTCGAATCTGCCGTGTCCGGGTCACGGGGATGCTGCTATGTCCGGGTTGGCCATGTCCGGGGCTAGGGCAGCGGGTCGTGGCCGAGCTGGGAGAGGGCGGCAGACCTAGGGTGTCGCTAAGGGCGGTGCGAGTTCAGGGTGGTGGAGCTCATCGAGGTCGAGAGCTTTGGGGAGAGGTGGTGATGGTGGTGTTCGTCGAGGGTTCGACGCCGGTGGAGTCGGGGGAGGAAGTCGAGGGCTGTTAGGGCGGTAGAGCTCGTCGGGGACGCATCAAAGGAGATGGTCGCTGGTGGTTGCTCGGGTTAGGGCGGAGCGGGGAGTTCTGGACGGTGGTCGAGGCTGGGCTAGGGCGGAGCTGTGAGGGGATGGTCGAGGCGGAGGAAGAGTTAGGGGATCGACGAGGGTTGTCGAGGTGGGTTCAGGCGAGGGAGCGGCGCTGCGGGCAGAAGTGGTGAAAGATCTGGAGGAAGAAGGCGGCGGGGATGAGTTAGGGTTTCGGCCGGCTGGGCGCAATTTTCGAGGGGTTTTAAGGGGGCCGGAACAGTGTTTCCGGATAGGATTGGGAATTAGGGTTTCGGTAAGGGTTTCGGGTCCGGGTCTGGTTCGATTCGGATCTGACCCGACCCGTTCAGGCTGGGTTTGTTTTGGTTCGGTTTAACACGAGTTTGGTCTGTTTGGTTTGGTTTATTTCAAAAATAAACCGGGTTCAGTCAGGGTTTAATTAGGTTTGAAAATATATTAGTTTTTAGGGCTTTAAAAAATGCTTCCGGAGTCCAATAAATTTACAGAAAATTATCCTATGTCCAGTTTTCCAATTTACACCAGAAAATATTATTTTTATAATATTTTAATATTAATTAACATTATTTAAAAATCCTTTAATCACAAAATACCTTAGTTTTAATTCCAAAAATTACAGAAAATTATGAGAAAATGTTTTAAAAATATTCTAAAAAATCAGGGTGATGACAATCTACCCAACTTATAAAAATTTCGTCCTTGGAATTAAAATTAAGCCATAGTAGAAGTCAATGATGGTATAAGATCTGCATTGGTTAAAATGCAAGGCTAGGTTTAACGGGGTGGGCGATGTTGCGCATTGCACATTTCAAAAATCATGGAAAAATCTATATGAGCGAAAACTTGGTTTCGTCATGTATCATGTCAATGATGTGGACACTTAAATGCTCTTTTGCATAAAAATGCCCAACCATTGAAACATTGCACAAGGATGGAAATTGGGTGATGGTCACGTCTAGGATAAGGGTGTGGAATTTGTAGGAAGGCAGTGACTAGTGAAGTGCTCCAATAATCGAAGTAATGGTAAGGTGCGCCAAGTGATACCATGTTGTAAAACTAAATAAAATTTCGTGTTCTATTTCTAAGTGGATTCGAGTTAGCCTCAGTCTCACTATCTAAGCCAAGTAGGTCTAATTCTTACGTAAGGGGGTTTCACAATCCAGCCAACTTAAAACAATGTCGTCCTCAAAATTAAAATAAGGTATATGTTAATCCTTCATATACATAAGGCAAGTCAATCGCAATCTCTTTGCGATAATTAAAATCCTAATCATATCCATCGCAATAACTTCAAGGTTAAGATGACCACTGTTCTAATCAAAATTCAACCTATGATTTCCAATCAAAATTCAACCTATGGTTATCTCTTCTCAGTTTTTCAAATTATCCATATCCAAATTTAAATTAAATCCATATAACATCTTCCAGATTTAAATACGCCTATAAATTTTACCTCACGATCTCTAACTATCATAATCTCCTCTAGAAGTAATTCGAGTCTAATATTATTCCCACTTTCACTTATAAATTTTTGTATGCTTCAACTTTTTAAATTCTATTCACATCCTCAATATTTCAAATAGGTAGTCCAACCATCAAATTTTTTATTTTAACTCAAATCATCAAATTGAAAAATAATTTAATGCAGTCCACCATTGTTCAAGTCTGAAATTCTTTATTTATCCTCCAAATTCAAATTGATGATTCTATCTTCATTGTTCAAAAATTTAAATCATGTACTTAAGGTATAAATATTGGGTCCTCCATATCAATTCATTAATCCTCATCATCTTAGTCATTCTTTTAAATTTCCAAATTTAAAATGGCTTAAACCTCTCCCAATCTAATCTTACTCAATCACAATCTAAAAGAAATTTCTCTCGAGTTGATAATGCACTGCTACCCAACTTAGAATTTACCCATCTATCACATAAGGCTATATACCTTAAGAAAATATTCCTTAATATATTTACTCATGTCATTCAATCTTCGAAACTTCAACGCCGATCATATCACATATGATATGTCCTTAATTACGAAAGAATAATCCTCAAGTATATGATCGGCCTATGGGGTATATCTAGTACTCTCTGTGTATCAAAATTTATACCTAGCACGAGGTTTCATCTTTTCGAAGTAAGGGAAGACAAAGATCAATAATAAAGAGTTCAAGGGAGAGGTAATAAAATAGAAGTGTCGGGATCAAGGTGTTTAAAGAATTCAAATGGGAATTGTCAAAGCAGTTGTGGATTAAAATCCTATTTTGGTAATCCTTTGTTCGCATGGTCGTATTAGTACAGTTATGTAACCGATACGATATGCTCAGACATATCTAGAGGGCAAGTACAGGTATCTATTAATCAAATATATATCTCAATCCACGTAAAGTAGTTATACAAAGGGCGAACCAAGCGCACTATGGTTGATCAGACCGTAGTACACTGATTCTGAAATGTATTAGTGTACGCGTCCACTAATACATATGTCATGAACAAGCTTGATGAAAGACTGAGCTTGCAAAACTAGGCTATTAAATAGCAGCATAAGTTAAGGTAGTACAGCAAATATAAGTACGCTAGATGATGATGAAAGGAGGTACAACTTATTCAAGTTCACAGAAACAAAACAAAATAAGCAACAATAATAAAAGATTCTACAATCTCTACAGTTATCATACAACCTCCTTGCCTAAGTCGCTAGTCGACCAAATAGGGGCAAGGACCTCTAAATTCTATTATCTGAATAAACACTGTCATCTTTTGCTAGCATGCGATTAATGCCATTCAGTTATACCGCCTCGATGGGTCAAGTGGACTATGTGGTACTAGGTTGTGAGGCATACTACCCAACTTATAAGAATTAAACTAATACTGTGACAGTCTTAAGAGGATCCTACAAATGACCTTGCATATGTAAATAAAACAGAAACTCTTATTAGGGTCTCCTATTGCTTTATATAGGTAAGGGTCACCTTAAATCTTAATCATAGTGCTCAAAGAACATGTGTCAATAGCGAGAATGGAAAGGTTACTAGTCTCAAGGGAAAGAAAATATAACTCGCATCGAGGTAGGGGTACAGATTACGTGATTTAACATTAAGGGATGATCATCGGGTCACAATCTACAAGATTAACTCAAACTTATCGAACTCTAACTGTCAAGCACAAAATTTTTAAATTCAAGACTACAGCTATAATCCTAGCAAACTATGGGTCCTTAACAAAGAATAAAATTACTTGGCCTACTATCAGAAGTGTCTGGTGGCACGAATTGAAAGACGGAGAAAAGAAGAACATATTTTAGTCGTTGCGCATTAGCGAACGTTAAGGTCGCAGATGAGCAACATATGAAATTAAAATATGGGGATCTAGATAATATCATGGTTTCCTAAGGTGAAGGTGGCGAGCAATTCTCCGTGTTTGAGGTATGATCTTAAGGAAAATGTCATACTCGTTGCTCTGGGCTCCCTGAGGTATTGTCTGCTAATATCACAACACGAACCTATATCCTAACACTATCTCACTATGCACATTAGGTTCAGTCCTAATATTCGATCTCGGATTTCTATTGGTTCCTCAAGACTGGGGTCAACATTAGGGTCAAATCTCTATCTAGCTCATAGCAGTGCCTATACTACTCTTAGGTCATTCATGACTATAACAAGAAATAATGGTAAATTATTTTATAGGGGAGGGAAGCTAGGGTTCATTAAGCGTTCTACTTAGGGGTGTGTCAATATCCTAGTTGTACTCTTAATAGGAAGGTTACCCTACTTATCATTCTACCAACAGGGACTTCTATATTATTAGAGAAAGCTACACTCAAGGAACTAACGAGAAGGCACATGAATCAAGCAGGATGTAATTATTCAACGAAAAGGATTGGAAGGAGGATGAGTCATGGTCAGTTGTGGATGAGATCCTATACTCTAATCCTAGGTGCAGGCTTGCTCGGTCCCTAAGTTAAAACTGAACGATTTAGTCGTATACCTGCATGGGCCACCACAAAAACCATGTCACGCCCCAGTCCCAAAATACCGAGGGACTAGACACGTGTCAATGGCCAGCAGCACACACCAATGGACAAATCCAATTTAATGGATCCATCAGGGCGTACTTAAGCTGTAAAATAAAGTCTACGATAACATGGCACAACTAATCTCATCCATACAAGATAAAATATGATCCAAAGATATAAGAAATATAAATCATCAACCAGTCTCAATAAAGTGCTTCAGGGAACAACCCGATAAAAATCTGATACAATGGTTCAACAGACCAAAATATAAATGACTGAATAAAGTAAATACTGAGCATGAAACATAGATGCTCAGGAAAAGTCTTCCGCTAACACCTCATCCTCGGGTGTCGGTACAACTCCTATATCTACTCCTGCTGCTGTCCCGTATACCTCCGGATAGATCTCGTCTGTAAATCCTGGGGACATAATCCGGATCCAGGTCCTCAGGGGACATAGCAAGGTACAAAATAATACAAGCCATAAATAATGCAGTACAGAAAATAATGAAATAAATAGGGTAAATATGTAACCATCTATGTGAAATGCAAGTGAGAGCATCACTAGTACTCAGGTTGAGCCACTACAAGCTCTGTGTCGTGGAGCCGGTAGCAGTAATAACCGGTAATGTGACTAGCTCTTCTAGAGAGTCTACGGCCTCACAATAGTAGTAGATATATATAAAATAGCCTGTAGCCTGTGTGTCTCTCCCCACCCAATGTAACAATACGTCTCATGTCCACAACGTCTCATGTACATGTCACGCAAGATCATAGCTAATACAACCAGTCATATAGTATCTATTAGTATCTATGAATATAATGTTTATGTCATAAACCTGTATCCTATACATAATCACTACGAATATCTCAGGAAGATTCTGTCTCATGAATAATATCAAGTGTCCTGGGTCATAATGTACTTGATAAAATAAGTACGAGAATGTATAGGGTCTCGGTATCCATCTCTATATGACATTACATAACTCTGCGTACAGTGTTGGCACCTGACTAATAATCGGACGCTAAGTAAGTCACACGGTCCTAGGTTAAGCATGCACAATAATATAAAGGAATCAAGAAAATATGTAACAAGAACTGTAATGTAGGCAAGGTACACTTGCCTGGGGTTTGAATACCAACAACTGTCCCTGTATCAGTGGATCCTGCAGGTACTCCTTCAAAAGCTGTAATAAACATCACCAACAGTCTCAGAAAATATCAAATAGCTAGAAACGCCTGTCCTTAAGTCTAATTTGGATACATGGGCAAAAATGACAGTTTCTGGTCAAAGCGGGGTCCACATGTGGACCGCTTTGCCCCAAAAAATGTGTCAGAACCAATGGTCTCCAAATTCGTCCAACTTAGTGTCAACAAGTCAAGAACGATGACATGAACCCAACAGAACTTCCAGAACTGGATTTCGATGAGCCGATCACAAAATTGCCCATCAAGTGGAGCAGCTGGGCCCACGATACGCAATTTTGTCAACGTTCTCAGAATCGAACCAAACTTGGGTCACAGGACCAGCGTATTGCTACGCGTCTGATGGCATAAGTTTCGTCTCGATCCGACGTGTGTACACGAAGTTACGACATGTTCAGAACAGGCAGATACGGGGCATTGTCGACGGATATGCGTTGATTTCGGTGTGCACGCACATCCAAATCAACTTCTGCAAAATTTTGCACGTTCGTATCAACGGCGCGCATATTTTGGTGAAGACCGCACGCGGCCAAGTCATCCCGTTTGGCGGGGCACACTCAGTTCCGGGGTAAAATATGACGTTGTTTTTCCTGTTTTTGTATCGCAGTTCGCGATCGCCACAGGACGCGACGCACCGAGCGGGTTACACGGGCATCGAGGGGGTTACATAGTCTACGCGACACAACTGACGGAACAGAAAATGGAATAACGAGGAGAGAGAACGAGTTACCTGAACAGGGCTCCGTGAAACAAGAATTTCTCGGGTCCGGGTGACTGTTTCATGTCCTGGTTCGAATCTGCCTTGTCCGGGTCACGAGGATGCTGCTGTGTCCGGTTTGGCCATGTCCGGGGCTAGGGCAGCGGGTCATGGCCGAGTTGGGAGAGGGCGGCCGACCTAGGGTGTCGCTGAGGGCGGTGCGAGTTCAGGGTGGTGGAGCTCGTCGTGGTCGAGAGCTTTGGGAAGAGGTGGTGATGGTGGTGTTTGTCACTACCACATTCCGAAAACAGGGGTATTTTCGACTTTTTACAATATTTAATATTATGGTAGTTACAATTAAATAATTGCATGATAATATTTTTTATTTAAATAATTATGTGATGTGTAATTAAATATAGTATTAGATGCAGTGTTCATTTATTTTTAGCTAGCAGACTAGACCTAGAAGCCCAGTAGATGACCACCTGTCCGAATTATAGAATTCTGGATTTTATTATTTTATCTAAAATTTAATATTTGGAGATTGTAATTAATTACCGTATTTTATTTAATATTTTTGTGCATTGCCTTTGCTTCGATATTTGGAGTGCTACCCTGACTGTTGCCTTCCAACAAATTTCACCATCTTGCCCTAGACATGCCCGCCTTCCATTCTGCTATTTTTGCAACTCATAATTATGCTCCCTGTGCATTAATTCTGGCCGCACAAAAATCGTCGCGGACGTTATTTAATAAATCCCTATTTCGTATCGTTGTGCGTTCCAATTGAAATTGGAGACAATCTTGACCTATTTTTCGTGCGGCCCAAATTAGGGTAATATCCTGTTCTGAGTCTACTTCATTATTGGTATTGATGACCTGACATGATTCTGGCCCCATGTGCTCCTAATTAATTTTAGAACACAACTTGCATTTTATTCTAATTAAATTGAGGATACTATTTTAACTGATTCTGAAATCCCAATTTAATTTCAGTGCCCTGCTAATTGAGCCCACACCAAACTTACAGCGCCCCCTGACCCTACAAAACACCGGACCCCAAATCGCCCGCCAAATTTTTGTCATTTTATGTGTTTGTGCAATTTTCCAAATTTAAGGGGGCTAAATTGCAAATTTGCATTTTTGTGTCAACACCTCATTTGTTTAAAACAATGAGGAATCCCTAATAATTTAATTAAATCTCTCACCCTCACCCACATGAAGAAATTCTCCATGTCCAATCTGGACCCCTCATTCTAGGGGTCAAATCCTCACCCTTCATCAAACCTTCTCCCCTATATAATGTCTTGTCACATCATAAGCCCTAATCCCTAGACAACCTAGGTTTTCCCACCTCTCTCCAACGTAGCCCCCTCATTCTAAATTTTTTCCATTCTTTTCTCTTCTCCTTCTCCTTTCTTCTTCTCTTTTCTTCTTCTTCTTCTTCTTCTTCCTTTCTTCTTCTCCTTCTTTGTTTTGAATTTGAAATTCAAAAGAAGGGGGGAGGGAACACTGTTCACCCTTCCCAAACCCGATTCCTGTTCACCGGCGGCCCCTGCCCACTTCGGCGTCCCGCGGCCATACTCCGGCGGCCCTCTTCTCAGCCGACCTGCTGCTCCCAACCACCACGACCATACCCACTGTTCCCGTCTAGCTCCCCTTCCGCTGCTCCTCCCACCGACCGGATAGTCCCCCTCCGGCGAGACTCCGGCCAACCCCCTCTGTAAGTTTCCTTCTTCTTCTCTCCTTCCCTCTTTATATATATATATATATCTATGTATATAAATAGTTAGGAAAGAGCGATTGAAATGAGTGAGTATTTAGTGATTATAGAAGAACTATTATTAGAAAGAGGTAGAAACTTGGCATAAGATCTAGAAGAGTACAGGTAATAAGTACTGTTATTAGAGTTCAGTAAATGATGAGTGTGAAAACTAGTATATTCGCATGAAAAACTTAGCTTAGTAATTTAGTTGTAATGTAGTATTGATGGCAAGGTATTATTACTTAGTTGAACAAGATATGGAACTACGCAGTGGAGTAACAAAAAGTAAGATAAATGCAGTACGCTTATTAAATAACAAGAATCACTATTTTACTGTACTGGTTAAGAAAATTGGTATAAAGTAACAAGTAAGTATACAGAAACTGGACAAAAACATATATATGTATATACGTATGAGTATATATACTATATGTACATGTATTTGTATATATATTATTTAATGTGTAGATATATATATATATATGTATATAGATACGTATACGTATAATGATATATGTTGAATATTGTATTGTATTTTTCATATAGAAAATATGTATTATTTTGGTAATATATATATACCTATATATAAATGTATGTTTTTGGGGTGCAAATATACATATATCTATTTGGTATAATTTCATATAGTATATACGTATTAAATGTATTTTTGGAATATGTATAAACATATATATGAATATCAGTATTTTGGTATATAGTCAAAATAACCGTATTTTGGTATCAATATATATATGTAGATTTATATTTTCATTTGGGTATATGTAAGTATATATACATATATATAAACTTATTTTTGGTATAGGTATAAACATGTATTATATGTGTGTTTTAGTATTTAATATTATATATATATAATGTATTGGCATATATATATATGTGTATATATTTTTGTATAAACCCTCGGCATGTTTTAATGTATATACATATATATTGTATATGTGTTTAATTTGATATATATATATATTGTAAGTACATATGATAATTAATAATATGTGTATTTATATACGTATCCCTACTAGGTGACCCTAGTTGACCAGTAGCATACCTGGCATAGCCCCTGAGTTAGTATTTTGTTTGTGTGTTAGTATAGCATCTGATGCAAATGTGGTTTTGCTTGTGATATGTTTATAGGACTGTTGGTTTACCCAGGGGATACTCTGGAACCGGACATCCATAATTACGAGCTAAGGACCCGAGGCAAGTACATTCTCTGATAATTTCTAATTTCTTGATAATTTCTATAAATTCAATAATCCTAAAATGTTACAACTGAATCTTTGACACTGTGCTACACGGACTAGTATAGCTTGGATCTACAGTCATGAGATATTATCTTGATTATCGTATTGACATTGTACACGACATGTATATTAGACATCGTACATGATAAACTGGACTTGCTCGTGTATCGTGACGTGTCATGGTTGGATCCACAGTACTAGTTGGGGGCGGAGAAGTAGTTAGTAAGAAATGTGATCATAACCTCTTATTGTAGTATAGAACAATGTAAGTATTAATCATGCTCTTCACCCATGATTAGCCAGGCCCGGTAGTTATCGTACATGTTCCCAAGCCGATCACATTTTGAAACTACTATTTCAAACACTTAGAATGGATTACAGTTCCCTATTTAAATCATATACTACATCACCCGTATATGATACTGTTCCTTGTTCTTTTTATTTTCATACATGCATTGACTGTATCATATTGCCTATTGCCTGCCTATCTCTCTTTAATTGTCATTGCATTTATTTTACTGTCTTCTCAGTAGCTAGCATCACATGTTTATTGCTTTATAGTCCTTATCAATTAAATGGAACTGTTATTTGAGATTATGCTTTGCTCCTTCCTGACTGGAAACATTTTTCTAGACTATGCCTTAGAGGACCGCTGTCCGACACTTTATGGACTATATGGTGAGTAGCTGCAGACTTGGTAGTTTAGTTGTGATTCCGGGAGGCCTAGCCGGAATTTCTATATTTTTGTTAGTTCTTTAAGTAGACTATTTGGTACCGGATTTGTCTCCGGCATTTTTGATGAGACTTGGATACTGTTGAGTTAAGTTATTACTTTTTGACTTGTGTTGTATTTAATTTCTGTTCGATATCTTATCGTGCTGTAATCCTGTGATTGAGTATGTGTTCATTTTATTTGTGTCATCCGTGCCTCCTTATGGAGATTAGATGCGTGTGTGAGATTAGCTAGATAGTATCATGACCTTGACAGCGTTCTATCGCCGATGCTGCGGCGTAGGCTGGACGTACCTACGTACTCGTGCCCTAAACCGGGTGCGGGTCGTGACACATTTTTAGTGGTAGCCCATGCAGGTCAGTCTTCACAAGCTGTGCAATGTCGTGGTAGTGTGGCATCTTTGTTATACTACTGCGTACCTGCGATAGGATCTAGGACATAGGATACTAGGACGAGAGCGAATACTCAATCACAATTCCTTGAGAGATTCCTGGGATGACCCCTGAGAATCTTATTTTTAATTCCAATTTAAAATCATTCCCTTGTTCCGTCCATTCCCACTTATTGATATTGAATTTTGATTGTTGTTGATTAGTTATTAAATTAGGATTTTGGCTTCATAGTAGGGTTTGATTTCATATCAGGATGATTTTGCAGACTAATTTATGGTATTATTTAATGACACACGTTGATGAGGACAGTGAGAAAGATAACACTAGGGCTACTGGACTATAAGTTATGGATTTAAATTATAATTTGAAGCTTGAAAATGAATTATATTTTTGAATTTTTAGAAGTCGAGATATTGTGTTGTTAAATTTTTATTTTTTGAGGATTCAGATTCGATTCAATAAACCTAGATAAGTCTGTAAGGATTTTTTTTGATTAAGTTTTTCACTTCAGTAATTAGATAATTGGTCTTGAGGAAAGTGTATGCATTTTACTTTAAAATTTTATTCGAGGAGTTATTTGCGGAATTTTATTTGAGGATAAGATCTTATAGTGGGAAAGATATATTAGTATATAGTTAATGAGATGCATGTGTAAGGATCTGTTGGCTTGAGCATGATAGTGATTTTACTGCCAACTGGCTTAGGTGTTCATCTAGGATTTTATTGGAGAGAGCAGTACTTAGTATGGTGTGTTGCATTTGATATGCACTTGAGTGATAAGGATAACTAGTATCAGCGATTGCAGTATGTAAGAGAGCTAGCAGTGAGTGTGCTTATAGTAGAACTATAGTACCTAAGGGGATAGAAGTATCAAACCATAGATGTATCTTTGACCTGTGCAATCACAACTAGGATTTATTCCCAATCTTTATCTTGAATGTTGCTTCTTTAGAACTGTACTGTCCTTCCTTGATGATATCGCATTTTTGCCTAAATTGATTCTTTGGGATCTGTCTTCAGGATGTCACCGCAGACACGGTCTATGAGAGCGGGAACATCAGCTTTAGAGGGGTCTGCCACCTCTCCACCTGAGGGACAGACAGCCGTAGTTCCTCCTACATCTCCGATGCCCATAGGAATATCTGCAATTTTCGGGGATCCTCCTCCCCCACCTGTTCAGAAGATTATCGCAGCTATAACGGACAACCTTCCTCCTCCACCGACTTCGATTCCCGAAGGTTTGCCCATTGACGGAACGCAGATGTTTACCTTGATCCAGGGCATGGTAGATGCCCAAAGAGTGACGGCGGACGCTCAGTGAGTTCAAGCTGAGGCTCAGAGGGTGCAAGCAGAAGCGCACCAGGCACAAACTAAGCTGATGAGAGAAAGCATGGAGAATGCTCATCAAGTGACTCTCCAAGCTTTGGAGAAAGTAGCACAGTACCAGCAGTTTCCTGGCCAGCAGCAGAGATCAGGCACTATAGTGGATTTCAAAAGGATGATGCCTCGAGAGTTCAAAGGCACCGAAGGGATACTCTACGCTGACGACTGGCTAGAGGATATAGAGAGAAGCCTGCGATTGACCCAGATTTCGAAGAACTTGCAGATAGAAGCCGCTGGCAGTCAGATGTTCGATATCGCACTCACGTGGTATCGCACAGAGCCGAGAATTACTGCACAAGGACTTACTTGGGAGACCTTCAAGGAACTCTTCAAGGAGAAGTTCATTCCCGACGTGGCATTGGGAACCTTGGAAAGTCAGTTTCATGACTTAGTTCAAGGAAACATGTCGATCGACGAGTACGCTGCAGAATTCTGTAGATTGAACCGTTTTGCATCATCTATGATTCGAGACCCAGGAGATCGAGCCCAAAAATTTAGAAAGGGACTGACGAGAGAGATTAGGTCACGCACTTCTGGTCGTCGTACCGCTACCTTTGAGGCTATCTTGATGGATGCTCAAATCGCAGAAGAGGATCTGGATCTCAGGCCTAAGAGGAGTCACAATACTTTTGGAGATACGAATGGTAGCGCAGGACCAGCCAAGCATCCCCGTATTCAGCACCAACAGCAGTACCAAGTACCATTTCATATTCAGCAACAACCATGGACATTTCAGCATCCACCGTAGTACCTAGCACCAGTTCCTATCCAGCAACAACCATGGGCGTATCAGTATCAACAATAGTACCAGGCACCAGTCCGTGTTCAACAGAATCAGCAACAGCCTCCAAGAGAGACACAACAGACTTGTCATTTCTGTAAGAAGCCAGGTCACCTTTGGGAGAGCTATAGAACGAGACTAGGACTCTGTTTGCACTGCGGCACTGCGGTACATCGAGTAAGGGATTGTCTTCTGGCCCCTTATCTTCCCGGCCAGCGCGCAGCTTCAGATTATAGAGATCCAGTTAGGCTACCTGTGGAACCGTATATTGCTCAGCACCCGCGATGGGAACCACCCCAGCAGGGCAGGACATTTGCGATGACGGTCGAGGAGACCGATACTGCAGGTAATGTGTTAGCAGGTTCTGTTCTTTTCTTCCTTCTGTTCCTATCTATTTGATTGACTGATTGATACCTTAGTACCGTAGCTTATATGCATGATTTCTTGTTAGAATGTAGTTAATGGTACCCCTGAGACAGAGACTGCAATACCATGACAAAAGACACCATGACCATACATATTCCCCTAGAGTGCATGTTGTATGATTATAGGAAAGATTTTCTTAGACCATGATTATTGGGGTTTAACCATGACGAAGATTCATGAAGGAGTTATGACTTGACAAGAGAGACTCGATGATTAAATTCGAGGATAAATATTGATTTAAATAGAGGGTTAAGAAATTAACATTTCATAATTGATGGTTTATTAATTCCAGGAAGATTATGATGTGATTAAAGTGGTTATTAAAATTTGGAAATTTTGGGAGATTATCATTATATTTAATTGATTACAAGTTATGAAAATTTTAAAATTTTATATTGGATGTTGCAGTTGGAGAATCTTTAAGTATCGCATTGGTAAGTATTTTGAGGAAAGAGGAAATCGAGAAATAAAATTATTGATGGACTAATGTTTAAATTCAAACTTTTTGAATGAGATTACATTATATATATGTGCATTGATTAAAATGAAAATTGAGGAGTGGATATTAAATTCTGAGTACTGAATTATTAACTAAAAATTTCGAGAAAATTTTTGATAAAAATGGACTTTGATTTCATTTCGAGAATTTTTCAGGAATGAAATAATATCAGAATTTTGGCAAATTATGAAAGGACATCGTGAATTATTACCTGAATTCGTAGATGATGAATTTAAATTTGAGGGAAGTAATAATGTGTATGAATAAATGCTACTTTGAGGATTTTAAATTTCGAGGACGAAATTCTTTTAAGGTGGGTAGACTTGTCACTACCACATTCCGAAAACAGGGGTATTTTCGACTTTTTACAATATTTAATATTATGGTAGTTACAATTAAATAATTGCATGATAATATTTTTTATTTAAATAATTATGTGATGTGTAATTAAATATAGTATTAGATGCAGTGTTCATTTATTTTTAGCTAGCAGACTAGACCTAGAAGCCCAGTAGATGACCACCTGTCCGAATTATAGAATTCTGGATTTTATTATTTTATCTAAAATTTAATATTTGGAGATTGTAATTAATTACCGTATTTTATTTAATATTTTTGCGCATTGCCTTTGCTTCGATATTTGGAGCGCTATCCTGACTTTTGTCTTCCAACAAATTTCACCATCTTGCCCTAGACATGCCCGCCTTACATTCTGCTATTTTTGCAACTCATAATTATGCTCCCTGTGCATTAATTCTGGCCGCACAAAAATCGTCGCGGACGTTATTTAATAAATCCCTATTTTGTATCGTTGTGCGTTCCAATTGAAATTGGAGACAATCTTGACCTATTTTTCGTGCGGCCCAAATTAGGGTAATATCCTGTTCTGAGTCTACTTCATTATTGGTATTGATGACCTGACATGATTCTGGCCCCATGTACTCCTAATTAATTTTAGAACACAACTTACATTTTATTCTAATTAAATTGAGGATACTATTTTAACTGATTCTGAAATCCCAATTTAATTCCAGTGCCCTGCTAATTGAGCCCACACCAAACTTACAGCGCCCCCTGACCCTACAAAACACCGCCCCCGAATCGCCTGCCAAATTTTTGTCATTTTATGTGTTTGTGCAATTTCCCAAATTTAAGGGGACTAAATTGCAAATTTGTATTTTTGTGTCAACACCTCATTTGTTTAAAACAATAAGGAATCCCTAATAATTTAATTAAATCTCTCACCCTCACCCATATGAAGAAATTCTCCATGTCCAATCTGGACCCCTCATTCTAGGGGTCAAATCCTCACCCTTCATCAAACCCTCTCCCCTATATAATGTCTTGTCACATCATAAGCCCTAATCCCTAGACAACCTAGGTTTCCCCACCTCTCTCCAACGTAGCCCCCTCATTCTAAATTTTTTTCCATTCTTTTCTCTTCTCCTTCTCCTTTCTTCTTCTCTTTTCTTCTTCTTCTTCTTCTTCTTCTTCTTCCTTTCTTCTTCTCCTTCTTTGTTTTGAATTTGAAATTCAAAAGAAGGGGGGGAGGGAACACTGTTCACCCTCCCCAAACCCGATTCCTGTTCACCGGCGGCCCCTGCCCACTTCGGCGGCCCGCGGCCATACTCCGGCGGCCCTCTTCTCAGCCGACCTGCTGCTCCCAACCACCACGACCATCCCCACTGTTCCCGTCCAGCTCCCCTTCCGCTGCTCCTCCCACCGACCGGACAGTCCCCCTCCGGCGAGACTCCGGCCAACCCCCTCTGTAAGTTTCCTTCTTCTTCTCCCCTTCCCTCTTTATATATATATATATATCTATATATATAAATAGTTAGGAAAGAGCGATTGAAATGAGTGAGTATTTAGTGATTGTAGAAGAACTATTATTAGAAAGAGGTAGAAACTTGGCATAAGATCTAGAAGAGTACAGGTAATAAGTACTGTTATTAGAGTTCAGTAAATGATGAGTGTGAAAACTAGTATATTCGCATGAAAAACTTAGCTTAGTAATTTAGTTGTAATATAGTATTGATGGCAAGGTATTATTACTTAGTTGAACAAGATATGGAACTACGCAGTGGAGTAACAAAAAGTAAGATAAATGCAGTACGCTTATTAAATAACAAGAATCACTATTTTACTGTACTGGTTAAGAAAATTGGTATAAAGTAACAAGTAAGTATACAGAAAGTGGACAAAAACATATATATGTATATATGTATGAGTATATATACTATATGTACATGTATTTGTATATATATTATTTAATGTGTAGATATATATATATATGTATATAGATACGTATACGTATAATGATATATGTTGAATATTGTATTGTATTTTTCATATAGAAAATATGTATTATTTTGGTAATATATATATACCTATATATAAATGTATGTTTTTGGGGTGCAAATATACATATATCTATTTGGTATAATTTTATATAGTATATACGTATTAAATGTATTTTTGGAATATGTATAAACATATATATGAATATCAGTATTTTGGTATATATTCAAAATAACCGTATTTTGGTATCAATATATATATGTAGATTTATATTTTTATTTTGGTATATGTAAGTATATATACATATATATAAACTTATTTTTGGTATAGGTATAAACATGTATTATATGTGTGTTTTAGTATTTAATATTATATATATATAATGTATTGGCATATATATATATGTTTATATATTTTTGTATAAACCCTCGGCATGTTTTAATGTATATACATATATATTGTATATGTGTTTAATTTGATATATATATATATATATATATTGTAAGTACATATGATAATTAATAATATGTGTATTTATATACGTATCCCTACTAGGTGACCCTAGTTGACCAGTAGCATACCTGGCATAGCCCCTGAGTTAGTATTTTGTTTGTGTGTTAGTATAGCATCTGATGCAAATGTGGTTTTGCTTGTGATATGTTTATAGGACTGTTGGTTTACCCAGGGGATACTCTGGAACAGGACATCCATAATTACCAGCTAAGGACCCGAGGCAAGTACATTCTCTGATAATTTCCAATTTTTTGATAATTTCTATAAATTCAATAATCCTGAAATATTACAACTGAATCTTTGACACTGTGCTACACGGACTAGTATAGCTTGGATCTGCAGTCATGAAATATTATCTTGATTATCGTATTGACATTGTACACGACATGTATATTAGACATCATACATGATAAACTGGACTTGCTCGTGTATCGTGACGAGTCATGGTTGGATCCACAGTACTAGTTGGGGGCGGAGAAGTAGTTAGTAAGAAATGTGATCATAACCTCTTATTGTAGTATAGAACAATGTAAGTGTTAATCATGCTCTTCACCCATGATTAGCCAGGCCCTGTAGCTATCGTAGATGTTCCCAAGCCGATCATATTTTGAAACTACTATTTCAAACACTTAGAATAGATTACAGTTCCCTATTTAAATCATATACTACATCACCCGTATATGATACTGTTCCTTGTTCTTTTCATTTTCATACATGCATTGACTGTATCATATTGCCTATTGCCTGCATGTCTCTCTTTAATTGCCATTGTATTTATTTTACTGTCTTCTCAGTAGCTAGCATTACATGTTTATTGCTTTATAGTCCTTATCAATTAAATGGAACTGTTATTTGAGATTGTGCTTTGCTCCTTCCTGACTGGAAACATTTTTCCAGACTATGCCTTAGAGGACCGCTGTCCGACACTTTATGGACTATATGGTGAGTAGCTGCAGACTTGATAGTTTAGTTGTGATTCCGGAAGGCCTAGCCGGAATTTCTATATTTTTGTTAGTTCTTTAAGTAGACTATTTGGTACCGGATTTATCTCCGACATTTTTGATGAGACTTGGATACTGTTGAGTTAAGTTATTACTTTTTGACTTGTGTTGTATTTAATTTCTGTTCGATATCTTATCGTGCTGTAATCCTGTGATTGAGTATGTGTTCGTTTTATTTGTGTCATCCGTGCCTACTTATGGAGATTAGATGCGTGTGTGAGATTAGCTAGATAGTATCATGACCTTGACAGCGTTCTACCGCCGATGCTGCAGCGTAGGCTGGACGTACCTACGTACTCGTGCCCTAAACCGGGTGCGGGTCGTGACACATTTTTAGTGGTGGCCCATGCAGGTCAGTCTTCGCAAGCTGTGCGATGTCGTGGTAGTGTGGCATCTTTGTTACACTACTGCGTACCTGCGATAGGATCTAGGACATAGGATACTAGGACGAGAGCGAATACTCAATCATAATTCCTTGAGAGATTCCTAGGATGACCCCTGAGAATCTTATTTTTAATTCCAATTTAAAATCATTCCCTTGTTCCGTCCATTCTCACTTATTGATATTGAATTTTGATTATTGTTGATTAGTTATTAAATTAGGATTTTGGCTTCATAGTAGGGTTTGATTTCATATCAGGATGAATTTGCAGACTAATTTATGGTATTATTTGATGACACACGTCGATGAGGACAGTGAGAAAGATAACACTAGGGCTACTGGACTACAAGTTATGGATTTAAATTATAATTTGAAGCTTGAAAATGAATTACATTTTTGAATTTTTAGAAGTCGAGATATTGTGTTGTTAAAATTTTATTTTTTGAGGATTCAGATTCGATTCAATAAACCTAGACAAGTCTGTAAGGATTTTTTTTGATTAAGTTTTTCACTTCAGTAATTAGATAATTGGTCTTGAGGAAAGTGTATGCATTTTACTTTAAAATTTTATTCGAGGAGTTATTTGCGGAATTTTATTTGAGGATAAGATCTTATAGTGGGAAAGATATATTAATATATAGTAGATGAGATGCATGTGTAAGGATCTGTTGGCTTGAGCATGATAGTGATTTCACTGCCAACTGGCTTAGGTGTTCATCTAGGATTTTATTGGAGAGAGCAGTACTTAGTATGGTGTGTTGTATTTGATATGCACTTGAGTGATAAGGATAACTAGTATCAGCGATTGCAGTAGGTAAGAGAGCTAGCAGTGAGTGTGCTTATAGTAGAACTATGGTACCTAAGGGGATAGAAGTATCAAACCATGGATGTATCTTTGACCTGTGCAATCACAACTAGGATTTATTTCCAATCTTTATCTTGAATGTTGCTTCTTTAGAACTGTACTGTCCTTCCTTGATGATATCGTATTTTTGCCTAAATTGATTCTTTGGGATCTGTCTTCAGGATGTCATCGCAGACACGGTCTATGAGAGTGGGAACATCAGCTTTAGAGGGGTCTGCCACCTCTCCACCTGAGGGACAGACAGCCGTAGTTCCTCCTACATCTCCGATGCCCGTAGGAGTATCTGCAATTTTCGGGGATCCTCCTCCCCCACCTGTTCAGAAGATTACCGCAGCTATAACGGACAACCTTCTTCCTCCACCGACTTCGATTCCCGAAGGTTTGCCCATTGACGGAACGCAGATGTTTACCTTGATCCAGGGCATGGTAGATGACCAAAGAGTGACGGCAGACGCTCAGCGAGTTCAAGCTGAGGCTCAGAGGGTGCAAGCAGAAGCGCACCAGGCACAAACTAAGCTGATGAGAGAAAGCATGGAGAATGCTCATCAAGTGACTCTCCAAGCTTTGGAGAAAGTAGCACAGTACCAGCAGTTTCCTGGCCAGCAGCAGAGATCAGGCACTATAGTGGATTTCAAAAGGATGATGCCTCGAGAGTTCAAAGGCACCGAAGGGATACTCTACGCTGACGACTGGCTAGAGGATATAGAGAGAAGCCTGCGATTGACCCAGATTCCGAAGAACTTGCAGATAGAAGCCGCTGGCAGTCAGATGTTCGATATCGCACTCACGTGGTATCACACAGAGCCGAGAATTACTGCACAAGGACTTACTTGGGAGACCTTCAAGGAACTCTTCAAGGAGAAGTTCTTTCCCGACGTGGCATTGGGAACCTTGGAAAGTCAGTTTCATGACTTAGTTCAAGGAAACATGTCGGTCGACGAGTACGCTGCAGAATTCTGTAGATTGAGCCGTTTTATATCATCTATGATTCGAGACCCAGGAGATCGAGCCCGGAAATTTAGAAAGGGACTGACGAGAGAGATTAGGTCACGCACTTCTGGTCGTCGTACCGCTACCTTTGAGGCTATCTTGATGGATGCTCAAATCGCAGAAGAGGATCTGGATCTCAGGCCTAAGAGGAGTCACAATACTTTTGGAGATACGAATGGTAGCGTAGGACCAGCCAAGCATCCCCGTATTCAGCACCAACAGCAGTACCAAGTACAATTTCATATTCAGCAACAACCATGGATATTTCAGCATCCACCGCAGTACCTTGCACCAGTTCCTATCCAGCAACAACCATGGGCGTATCAGTATCAACAACCGTACCAGGCACCAGTCCGTGTTCAACAGAATCAGCAACAGCCTCCAAGAGAGACACAACAGACTTGTCATTTCTGTAAGAAGTCAGGTCACCTTTGGGAGAGTTATAGAACGAGACTAGGACTCTGTTTGCACTGCGGCGCTGCGGTACATCGAGTAAGGGATTGTCTTCTGGCCCCTTATCTTCCCGGCCAGCGCGCAGCTTCAGATTATAGAGATCCAGTTAGGCTACCTATGGAACCGTATATTGCTCAGCACCCGCGAAGGGAACCACCCCAGCAGGGCAGGGCATTTGCGATGACGGTCGAGGAGACCGATACTGCAGGTAATGTGTTAGCAGGTTCTGTTCTTTTCTTCCTTCTGTTCCTATCTATTTGATTGACTGATTGATACCTTAGTACCGTAGCTTATATGCATGATTTCTTGTTAGAATGTAGTTAATGGTACCCCTGATACAAAGACTGCAATACCATGACAAAAGACACCATGACCATACATATTCCCCTAGAGTGCATGTTGTATGATTATAGGAAAGATTTTCTTAGACCATGATTATTGGGGTTTAACCATGACGAAGATTCATAAAGGAGTTATGACTTGACAAGAGAGACTCGATGATTAAATTCGAGGATAAACATTAATTTAAATAGAGGGTTAAGAAATTAACATTTCATAATTGGTGGTTTATTAATTCCAGGAAGATTATGATGTGATTAAAGTGGTTATTAAAATTTGGAAATTTTGGGAGATTATCATTATATTTAATTGATTGCAAGTTATGAAAATTTTAAAATTTTATATTGGATGTTTCAGTTGGAGAATCTTTAAGTATCGCATTGGTAAGTATTTTGAGGAAAGAGAAAATCGAGAAATAAAATTATTGATGGACTAATATTTAAATTCAAACTTTTTGAATGAGATTACATTATATATATGTGCATTGATTAAAATCAAAATTGAGGAGTGGATATTAAATTCTGAGTACTGAATTATTAACTAAAAATTTCGAGAAAATTTTTGATAAAAATGGACTTTGATTTCATTTCGAGGATTTTTCAGGAATGAAATAATATCAGAATTTTGGCAAATTATGAAAGGACATCGTGAATTATTACCTGAATTCGTAGATGATGAATTTAAATTTGAGGGAAGTAATAATGTGTATGAATAAACGCTACTTTGAGGATTTTAAATTTCGAGGACGAAATTCTTTTAAGGTGGGTAGACTTGTCACTACCACATTCCGAAAACAGGGGTATTTTTGACTTTTTACAATATTTAATATTATGGTAGTTACAATTAAATAATTGCATGATAATATTTTTTATTTAAATAATTATGTGATGTGTAATTAAATATAGTATTAGATGCAGTGTTCATTTATTTTTAGCTAGCAGACTAGACCTAGAAGCCCAGTAGATGACCACCTGTCCGAATTATAGAATTCTGGATTTTATTATTTTATCTAGAATTTAATATTTAGAGATTGTAATTAATTACCGTATTTTATTTAATATTTTTGTGCATTGCCTTTGCTTCGATATTTGGAGCGCTACCCTGACTTTTGTCTTCCAACAAATTTTACCATCTTGCCCTAGACATGTCCGTCTTCCATTCTGCTATTTTTGCAACTCATAATTATGCTCCCTGTGCATTAATTCTGGCCGCACAAAAATCGTCGTGGACGTTATTTAATAAATCCCTATTTCGTATCGTTGTGCGTTCCAATTGAAATTGGAGACAATCTTGACCTATTTTTCGTGCGGCCCAAATTTGGGTAATATCCTGTTCTGAGTCTACTTCATTATTGGTATTGATGACCTGACATGATTCTGGCCCCATGTACTCCTAATTAATTTTAGAACACAACTTGCATTTTATTCTAATTAAATTGAGGATACTATTTTAACTGATTCTGAAATCCCAATTTAATTCCAGTGCCCTGCTAATTGAGCCCACACCAAACTTACAGCGCCCCCTGACCCTACAAAACACCGGACCCCGAATCGCCCGCCAAATTTTTGTCATTTTATGTGTTTGTGCAATTTTCCAAATTTAAGGGGGCTAAATTGTAAATTTGCATTTTTGTGTCAACACCTCATTTGTTTAAAACAATAAGGAATCCCTAATAATTTAATTAAATCTCTCACCCTCACCCACATGAAGAAATTCTCCATGTCCAATCTGGACCCCTCATTCTAGGGATCAAATCCTCACCCTTCATCAAACCCTCTCCCCTATATAATGTCTTGTCACATCATAAGCCCTAATCCCTAGACAACCTAGGTTTCCCCACCTCTCTCCAACGTAGCCCCCTCATTCTAAATTTTTTCCATTCTTTTCTCTTCTTCTTCTCCTTTCTTCTTCTCTTTTCTTCTTCTTCTTCTTCTTCCTTTCTTCTTCTCCTTCTTTGTTTTGAATTTGAAATTCAAAAGAAGGGGGGAGGGAACACTGTTCACCCTCCCCAAACCCGATTCCTGTTCACCGGCGGCCCCTGCCCACTTCGGCGGCCCGCGGCCATACTCCGGCGGCCCTCTTCTCAGCCGACCTGCTGCTCCCAACCACCACGACCATCCCTACTGTTCCCGTCCGGCTCCCCTTCCGCTGCTCCTCCCACCGACCGGACAGTCCCCCTCCGGCGAGACTCCGGCCAACCCCCTCTGTAAGTTTCCTTCTTCTTCTCCCCTTCCCTCTTTATATATATATATATATATATCTATATATATAAATAGTTAGGAAAGAGCGATTGAAATGAGTGAGTATTTAGTGATTGTAGAAGAACTATTATTAGAAAGAGGTAGAAACTTGGCATAAGATCTAGAAGAGTACAGGTAATAAGTACTGTTATTAGAGTTCAGTAAATGATGAGTGTGAAAACTAGTATATTCGCATGAAAAACTTAGCTTAGTAATTTAGTTGTAATGTAGTATTGAGGGCAAGGTATTATTACTTAGTTGAACAAGATTTGGAACTACGCAGTAGAGTAACAAAAAGTAAGATAAATGCAGTACGCTTATTAAATAACAAGAATCACTATTTTACTGTACTGGTTAAGAAAATTGGTATAAAGTAACAAGTAAGTATACAGAAACTGGACAAAAACATATATATGTATATATGTATGAGTATATATACTATATGTACATGTATTTGTATATATATTATTTAATGTGTAGATATATATATATATGTATATAGATACGTATACGTATAATGATATATGTTGAATATTGTATTGTATTTTTCATATAGAAAATATGTATTATTTTGGTAATATATATATACCTATATATAAATGTATGTTTTTGGGGTGCAAATATACATATATCTATTTGGTATAATTTCATATAGTATATACGTATTAAATGTATTTTTGGAATATGTATAAACATATATATGAATATCAGTATTTTGGTATATATTCAAAATAACCGTATTTTGGTATCAATATATATATGTAGATTTATATTTTCATTTTGGTATATGTAAGTATATATACATATATATAAACTTATTTTTGTTATAGGTATAAACATGTATTATATGTGTGTTTTAGTATTTAATATTATATATATATAATGTATTGGCATATATATATATGTGTGTATATATTTTTGTATAAACCCTCGGCATGTTTTAATGTATATACATATATATTGTATATGTGTTTAATTTGATATATATATATTGTAAGTACATATGATAATTAATAATATGTGTATTTATATACGTATCCCTACTAGGTGACCCTAGTTGACCAGTAGCATACCTGGCATAGCCCCTGAGTTAGTATTTTGTTTGTGTGTTAGTATAGCATCTGATGCAAATGTGGTTTTGCTTGTGATATGTTTATAGGACTGTTGGTTTACCCAGGGGATACTCTAGAACAGGACATCCATAATTACCAGCTAAGGACCCGAGGCAAGTACATTCTCTGATAATTTCCAATTTCTTGATAATTTCTATAAATTTAATAATCCTGAAATGTTACAACTGAATCTTTGACACTGTGCTACACGGACTAGTATAGCTTGGATCTGCAGTTATGAGATGTTATCTTGATTATCGTATTGACATTGTACACGGCATGTATATTAGACATCGTACATGATAAACTGGACTTGCTCGTGTATCGTGACGTGTCATGGTTGGATCCACAATACTAGTTGGGGGCGGAGAAGTAGTTAGAAAGAAATGTGATCATAACCTCTTATTGTAGTATAGAACAATGTAAGTATTAATCAAGCTCTTCACCCATGATTAGCCAGGCCCTGTAGCTATCGTACATGTTCCTAAGCCGATCACATTTTGAAACTACTATTTCAAACACTTAGAATGGATTACAGTTCCCTATTTAAATCATATACTACATCACCCGTATATGATACTGTTCCTTGTTCTTTTTATTTTCATACATGCATTGACTGTATCATATTGCCTATTGCCTGCCTGTCTCTCTTTAATTGCCATTGCATTTATTTTACTGTCTTCTCTGTAGCTAGCATTACATGTTTATTGCTTTATAGTCCTTATCAATTAAATGGAACTGTTATTTGAGATTGTGCTTTGCTCCTTCCTGACTGGAAATATTTTTTCAGACTATGCCTTAGAGGACCGCTGTCCGACACTTTATGGACTATATGGTGAGTAGCTGCAGACTTGGTAGTTTAGTTGTGATTCCGGGAGGCCTAGCCGGAATTTCTATATTTTTGTTAGTTCTTTAAGTAGACTATTTGGTACCGGATTTGTCTCCGGCATTTTTGATGAGACTTGGATACTGTTGAGTTAAGTTATTACTTTTTGACTTGTTTTGTATTTAATTTCTGTTCGATATCTTATCGTGCTGTAATCCTGTGATTGAGTATGTGTTCGTTTTATTTGTGTCATCCGTGCCTCCTTATGGAGATTGGATGCGTGTGTGAGATTAGCTAGATAGTATCATGACATTGACAGCGTTCTACCGCCGATGCTGCGGCGTAGGCTGGATGTACCCACGTACTCGTGCCCTAAACCGGGTGCGGGTCGTGACAGTGTTCGTCGAGGGTTCGACGCCGGTGGAGTCGGAGAAGGAAGTTGAGGGCTGTTATGGCGGTGGATCTTGTCGGGGACGTGTCGAATGAGATGTTCGCTGGTGGTGGCTCGGGTTAGGGCGGAGCGGGGAGTTCTGGACGGTGGTCGAGGCTGGGCTAGGGCCTAGCTGTGAGGGGATGGTCGAGGCAGAGGAAGAGTTAGGGGATCGACGAGGGTCATCGAGGTGGGTTCAGGCGAGGGAGCGGTGTTGTGGGCGGAAGTAGAGGGAGATCTGGAGAAAGAAGGCGGCGGGGATGAGTTAGGGTTTCGGCTGGCTGGGCACGATTTTCGAGGGGTTTTAAGGAGGCCGGAACAGTATTTCCAGATAGGATTGGGAATTAGGGTTTCGGTGAGGGTTTCGGGTCCGGATCGGGTTCGATTCGGATCCGACCCGTTAAGGCTGGGTTTGGTTTGGTTCGGTTTAACACGGGTTGGGTCGGTTTGGTTTGGTTTGTTTCAAAAATAAACCGGGTTTAGTCAGGGTTTAATTAGGTTTAAAAATATATTAGTTTTTAGGGGTTTAAAAAATGCTTCCGGAGTCCAATAAATTCACAGAAAATTACCCTATGTCCAGTTTTCCATTTTACACCAAAAAATATTATTTTTATAATATTTTAATATTAATTAACATCATTTAAAAATCCTTTAATCATAAAATACCTTAGTTTTAATTCCAAAAATTACAGAAAATTATGAGAAAATGTTTTAAAAATATTCAGAAAAATCAGGGTGATGACAACAGTGAAGTTGGATAAGAAGTTCGAGTTCGAGTTGTAAAAGTTTGGTTCAAGAAGTTACTTCAACCTCTCAATTTGTCTTCGTGCTCTTTGGATCAAAGCACGTGTCTGTAAGAAGTTGCAAGTCTTCGGATCAAAACTTGTGCTTTACGCTATTGATGGAACTGGGGATCCCCCAGATCGCATATTGGTGTGCATATCGGTCGATAGAAGATTAATAGGTATAATACGTGATCTAACTCTTCAAAGGCGAAAATAAGGTTCACGAATTATACCAAAAGTAACAAGAAGAAGATGAAGGTTTTCAGCAACCTTGATCAGTTAGCGACCTCAAGATCTTCTGCATGTATTACTTCTTCGGATTGGACATCGTATGGGAGACGATATTCTAATATTTTCTTCTCCTTGGACGACCCACTTTCTCTCCTTACATGAAAGACGAACTTCGAGATAGCTGCTCGCTTTCATGATTATGACGACCATATATTTGAGGATATATATGGGCTACGACAGGGACCATAAGAAGAAATTAGGTTTAGGTCTCCTAACGGATCTGGGTATCCTCTGTTCAGCCCGAACACACAATCCAGGCCCGTTAACAATAGCTCGGTCTACTAAAGAGCTATTATTGCACTACCTTCCTAATCCCATATTATATTTATGGGCACCTTCTTATTATATGCTTGTTTGTCTCCCCATGTTAAGATATTGAATGTCCGTCGATCAAATTAGGTTACTGACAACTATATTGATTAATATCTTTTATCCTTATGTAGTACCACTCAACTTTATTTGTCATATCAGATATAATCCATCTGCAGGGTTTACATGACAATCCTTACGAGTTCCTTGATGGAAAATTATCAACCCGATGTATCAGGACATGGATTCCTTTTATAATCAATATTCTATCATACGCACAATGCTATTACCTATTTCATATAGTTTATTGACCCATAATGAATCTCACTCTTTTATGAGCCAAAGTAATACACACTACATATACATGTCTATTATTATATCCGAATTAAGAGCACAATAATCCATAATAACAGAGGTGTTTGTTCTCTTATGTAGTCAGTACAAAAAGAATAACGTCAAGTGGTCATGTTCAATACACATAAAGTGTACTAGTATAAACCTTTAGTCAAGATAGACTAACACCAGATTATACTACAACCTTTCCAATGGTTTGTCAAAATCCATCTAGGTTATGAGCTATTTATATATTTCACATGGAAATGATAATATGATCTTCTGTGTGACACCACACACCATATTATCTATAATATAGAATATCAAACACTTGCATTAACATTATAACAAATACAACATGCAAATATTTGTCCATATGATTCTCATTTAAAAATAAGAAAATGTAGTTAATACAAAGTGGTGCTTTTAGTATATAACCCTAACAATCACCCACTTATACTCAAAGCATTGCTTTTTTTATACACTGTTACAAATCTTCCATTTATACTTAAATATATGCTGCTACGCATCTGACTCCCATTCCCTCAACATGACTATCAAAAGCCTTAGCTGGTAAGCTCTTTGTAAATGGATTAGGTAGGTTGTCTGCTGATGCTATCTTGATTACAGAAACTTCTCCTCTCTTTATGAAATTTTATATCAGGTAATACTTGCGCTCAATATGTTTACCTGTCTTATGGGCTCGTAGTCCTTTGAGTTTGCAACTGCACCACTATTATCACAATAAAGTGTAATAGTCTTAGGCAAACTAGGTACCACATCTAAGTCCAATAGGAAGTTTCTAATCCAAACTACTTCTTTGGCTGCCATAGAGTATGCCTTATACTCAGCTTCCATGGTGGAATCAGCAATACATTTTTGTTGGATGCTCCACCATACTTGGGCTCCACCTTCTAAAGTAAATACATAACCTGAGGTAGATTTCTTAGCATCCCTATCTGACTGAGAATCTGAGTCTGTATATCCTAAGGGCACTAAATTATCAGCATGATAAACCAGCATATAATCTTTATTCCTTTTCAGGTACTTCAAAATATGATTTACTGCAGTCCAGTGATCTTATTTTGGGTTAGACTGATATCTGCTAACCATGCCAACGGTAAAGCATATGTCTGGTCTTGTACATAGCATTGCATATATTAAGCTTCCTACAGCTGAACCATAAAGAACCACTTTTATGTCCTCTATCTCTTTAGGTGTCCTAAGAAACTGTTCCTTCGATAGAGAAATTCCATGTCAAAAAGGTAAGAAACATTTCTTTGAGTTTTGCATGCTAAAACGAGTTAGTATAGTATCGATATAAGTAGCTTGGGATAAGCCCAACATCCTATTCTTGTGATATGGTAGAACTTTGATCCCAAGGATGTAACATAGTTCTCCCAAGTCCTTCATATCAAACTTTTTTGATAATCATACCATTACATTAGGAACCACTTTTATGTCCTCTATCTCCTTAGGTGTCCTCGGTCACTGTTCCTTTGATAAAGCAATTCCATGCCTAAAAGGTAAGAAACCTTTCTTAGTGTCACGCCCCAGTCCCAAAATACCGAGGGACCGGACGCGTGTCAATGGCCAGCAGCACACACCGATGGACAAACCCAATTTAATGGATCCATCGGGGCATGCTTAAGCGGTAATATAAGAATAAGTAGGTCCAATGATACAAGTCACAGTCTATGCTAATCTCATCCACAACAGATAATCACAGATCAAATGCCAGAATAATACAAATAGGAATAAATAACAAATCTCAATAAAAGTGTCTCGGAGAATAATCCGAGAACAAGTCTGATACATAAATACAATAGACTGGAAAATAAAGGAACTGGAAATAGAAATAAATGAGTATATAAAGCCAATACTCAGGAGAAGTCCTCTGGTGTGATCTCGTCCTCGAGGGTCGGTACAGCTCCTGTATCTGCTCCTGCTGCGGTCCCGTATACCTCGGGATAGAACTCATCTGCAAATCTTGGGGACATAATCCGGATCCAGGTCCTCAAGGGACATAGCAAGGTACAAGAAAGCTCATGCCAAAATAAATGTAGTGCAGCAAATAATGAGAATAATAGGGTAAGTATGTAATCATCTGTGTAAAATACAAGAGAGAACATCAATAGTACTCAGGTTGAAATAACTACAAGCTCTGTGTAGGGGAGCCGGTAGCAGTGGTATCATGAGATGGTCTAGCTCAGCGGAAGACTGAGTAGCCGACATAATATAATCAACCTGTAGCCTGCGGGTCTCTCCAGCAATAGATGGAACAATAAGGGAGTACTAAATAACCAGCTAAGTGATATGCAAGATGAGAGCAGCACTAGACTCAGGCTGAAGCCACTACAAGCTCTGTGTCGGGGAGCCGGTAGCAGCAGTAATAATGAGTAATGGGCCAAGCTCGGGCTTCAGAGTCTTGTGCCTCACAATAATAGGGGTGTATATATATGATCAGCCTGTAGCCTGCGTGTCTCTTCCCACCCAATATAATCACACGTCTCATGTCCATGATGCCTCATGTCCATGTCACGCACGATCGTATCTAATGCACAAGTCATCTAATGTCTAGGAATATAATATCAATGTCAAGTCCTCTATCCTATACAGAATCACCACGAATATCTCGGGAAGATCTTGTCTCATGAACAGTGTCAAGTGTCCTGGGTCATGGTGTACTTGGTAAGACAAGTACGAAAAGATAAAGTGTCACGAATATCCATCTCTAGATGATAATACACAATACCGCGTACGATGTTGGCACCCGACTGATAATCGGACGCTTAGTACGTCACACGGTCCTAGGTTAAGCATGCACGGCAATATAATGAAGCAAGGAAATATGCAACTAGAACTGTAAAGTTGGCAAGGTATACTTGTCCACTGATATATAAACAAGTCAAAGGAATAAGTAACAAAGCTGCAGGGTTTGGCAAGGTACACTTGCCTGGGGTCCTGGCTCCAACTGTAGCTCTGGTCTCAGTGTGATCTGTAGGTACTACTCTGATTGCTGAAATAAACATCACCATTAGATTCAGAAAATATCAAATAGCTAAAAACGCCTGTCCTTAAGTCCAATTTGGACACAAGGACAAAAACGATATTTTCGGGTCAAAGCGGGGTCCACATGTGGGCCACTTTGCACCGAAAAGCGTGTCAGGGTCAAAGGTTTCCAAATTCCTCAAACTTAGTATCTACAAGTCAAGAATGATTATACGAACCCAACGTAACTTCCAGAATTGAATTTTGATGAGCCGATCACAAAATCGCCCGTCAAGTGGAGCCTATGGGGCCCACGATACGCGATTTTGTCAACGTTCTCAGAATCAAACCAAACTTGGGTCACAGGACCAGCGTATTGCTACGAGTCTGATGGCACAAGTTTTGTCTCGATCCGACGTGTGTACACCAAGTTACGACGTATTCTAAAAAGGTTGGATACGGGGTGTCGTTGGCGGATACGCGTTGATTCCGGTGTGCACGCACATCCGAATCGACTTCTGTAAAATCCTACACGACCGTATCAACGACGCGCATGTTTTGGTAAAGAGCGCGTGCGACCAAGTCATCCCGTTTGGCGGAGCGCACTCAGTTCCGGGGTGAAACAGGGCGTTGGTTTTCCTATTTTTGGATCATAGTTCACGATTACCATAGGACGCGATGCAATGAGCGGGTTGCACGGACATCGAGGGGGTCACTTAGTCTATGCGGCGCAACTGACGAAATCGTAAACGGGTTTACGAGGAGGGAGAAAACAATACCTGAACAGGGCTCCGAGAAGTTTGAATTTTATGTGTCCGGGTCGTCTCGACACGAGCTGAGTTGTGTCCGCTGTGTCCTGGTTCGAGTCTAGGGTTCTGCTGTGTTCGTGTCAGCGGGTACGCTACTGTGTCTGCGTCGCAGGCGGGTGGATCTGCTCCGTCCGGTCGGAGTGGGCCGGAGAGCCGCTGCACGGTCGGGCTTGCTCCGGGAGGGTCGGCTCGGCGGAGGATCCTGGAGAGGAGCTCGGGGGCGGCCTGGCGGAGAGGAGGATGCCTGCGGCGGATAGCTGGGAGCGGCTCGAGGAGGGTCGGCTCGGCGCGAGGAGGAGAGAGGGGGCAGCGGTGAAGAAGGGTAGGCGAGGGGGTTGTCGTCCGGCTGCTGTCGAGGGAGGAAGGAGGAGGAGGTCGAACGCTGCGGGGTCGGGCAGAGGGTTCTGGTGGGGCAGCGGGAAGTAGGAGGAGGAGGTCGTCTCCGATGGACTCGGGGACGGGAGGCGGAGGGTTTTGTACAGAGGGCGGCCGGCGGCTTAGGGTTAGGGTTAGGGTTAGGGTTAGGTTAGGATTTTGGGAAATTAGGATTTTCTTTTTCTTTTCTTTTTCCTTCTTTTTTTTTGGAGAAAACTAAGAAAATAGGCATTTATACATACAGAAATTTGGGCTTGGGTTTGACCTAGGTTTTGGGCTGGGTCAACGCTCCTTGGGCTTGGCTTCGGCTCTCATGGGGATGTCGGGCGTTGGCACAGGTTAAATTCGGTTTAAATGTACTTCGGGTTTCAGGGCTTTAAACGGGTTTTTGGAGTCCAATAAATCAGCAAAAAATTACCCCATGTCCGGTTTTTCCATTTTACACCATAAAATATTATTTCCATAATATTCTAATATGAATTAACCGCAATTAAAAATCATTAAATTGCCAAAGGCCTAGTTTTAATCCCAGAAAAATCACCGAAAAATTACGAAAAATCCAAATAATAATTACTGAAAAACAGGGGGCTTACAATCTATCCAACTTATAAAAATTTCGTCCTCGAAATTAAAATATGGTAGGGCTCTCTCTATCCAATCTTACTTGATTACAGTCTAAAGGATTTCTCTCAAGTTGACATTGCGGTCTCTACCCAACTTAGAATTTACCCATCTATCATCTAAGGCTATACATCTAATAAAGCTATGCCCCAACTTATTTAATCATGTTATTGAATCCTCAAGTCTTTAACACCAACATATCACCTATGGTATTCCCTCAATCACAACTAAAAGGGTCATCAACAATGCGACCGGCCTGAGGGGTACATCTAGTACTGTCTATATATCAATCTTATACCAAGCACGAGGTTTCATCTTTCCGAAATAAGGGAAGACGAAGATCAATAATAAAGAGTTCAAGGGTGAGGTAATAGAATAGAAGTATCAGGATCAAGGCGTTTAATGAATTCAAATAGGATTTGTCAAGACAATTGTGGATTGAAATCCTATTCTGGTAATCCTTTGTTCGCATGCTCGTATTAGTACAGTTATGTAACTGATACGATATGCTCAGACATATCTAGAGGACAAGTATACTAGTTAACTATATATCTCAATCCACATGGAGTAGTCGTGCGAAGAGCGAACCAAAATGCACTAAGGTTGATCAGACCGTAATACACTGATTCTGAATAGACAATTGTATTAGTGTGTCGACCCAATAATACATATGTCATGAACAAGCTCGATAAAAGGATAAGCTTGCAAAACTAGGCTATATTAGCAGCATAAGTCAAGGTAGTACAATAAATATAAGTACGCTAGATGATGATGAAAGGAGGTACAACTTAATTCAAGTTCACAAAATAAGCACAATAACACAAGACTCTATAATCTCTACAGTTATCAATTATAAAAGTATACTAGGTTATAAATTATTAGCAAGTTCAAAACTACATAGGTTAAGGCTGAGGTCACGAACCAATAGGCACGAGATAAAACAAACCTATAAACAGATAACTACGACAAATTTTGCGCATTAGCTACTCCATGGGTCTGTGCATCTTCCAAAGTCATCGTTGGAGCTTGTTCACGTTCTTGCAGTTGATTCCTCTGCTGCTGCTGGGCTTGCTGGAAGAGTGCTGCTTGTGGTGCCAAGGGTGGCCTCGGCTGATTCCCGCCTGGGGCTGGTGGTCTGACTCCTTCAACTCTCGTTTGCGGTGCTTCTAATGCTCGAGTGGCTGGCGTTGGTGCTGGTGACATTAGCGCTCTTTCTCGACGTTCGGGGCATTCCTTTATTAAATGCTGACTGGATCCACAAGCTAAGCATAATTTTCTTTTGCGTCTGCACTCGTTCTCTATATGGCCTCGCTTGCGACAATATTGACAGATAGGTAGTACTTGAGGAGGTGCTTCTGGTGCCTGGTGCATGAGAGACTTCCTTGTAATTTCTTCCTGTGGCGCTCCGGCTGGTGCTGTTGTGGCTAGTTGTTGAATTATCAATGCTTTCTCTTGATGCTGAGGACAATCCTTGGCTAAGTGTTAATTGGTTCCGCAAATCAAGCATAATCCTAACTTGCGTCTGTACTCCTCCCCAATGTGGCCTCTCTTGCGACAATGCTGACAGGTAGGCAGTACTTGCGGAGATGCCTCTGGCGGCTGGTGCATGGGAGAACTCTTTGCAATTTCTTCATATGGTGCTCCGACTGGTGCTGATGTGGCCGATTGATGAATCATTACTGCTTTCTCTAGACGTTCAGGGCAATCCCTTACCAAATACTTTTTGGATCCGCAGGATAAATATAGTCCCAATCTGCGTCGACATTCTTTAGCGAAATGGCCTACTTTGCCACAGTAGTGACAAGTAGGAAGAACTAAGGCTCTTGATGCTGCTCTCGGTGGTGGATTCATCTTTGGTCGCTTTGCAACTCTTTCCTGTTGTGCTTGGTCTGGTGCTGATGTATACGGCCGCTTCTGGCTGGACTCTATCCTTGTGTTGCACTCTATGGCCTGTGCTGTAGTAAGAACGTTTATTGCAACGGAGCTGATTATCTTCCGTATCTCAGAGCTAAATCTGTCGATGAACTTCTCCGCTTGGTTTTGCTGAGCTTCTTCATAAACCCTCTGATGAGCTTGCATCATCGCGTAGAACATTAGAAACATTTGTTGTTCGTCCATAGCCTGCCCATGTGGAACGGTAGGCGTCGGTGGAGCCAACTGCGTCGATGGTGGAACGTCATCTTTCTGGATTCTAGAGGCATGCTGACTTGCTTGCTGTGATGATGGACCTTCACTAACTGGTGTCACTTTATCTCCATTGGTTATCACAGCACCTTGTGGTGTTCCTGGATGAGTCGCTTCGCCGGCTTGGGGATTCATTTCTCTGCAACCAAAATAAACTATAAGAGGCGCTCAGGAATCAAGGCAGGATACGAGTCAAGAAATTAATTTGAATCCAATATAGATATCAAGAATGTTTCAAGCAAGTGGATGAGATCCTAAAAACTTATCGTATTCTTATTGCAGGCTTGCTCGGTCCCTAAGTTGAAATCGAACAATTTAGTCGGAGACCTGCATGGGCCACCACAAAAACCATGTCATGCCCCAGTCCCAAAATACCGAGGGACCGGACGCGTGTCAATGGCCAGCAACACACACCGATGGACAAACCCAATTTAATGGATCCATCGGGGCATGCTTAAGCTGTAATTTAAGAATAAGTAGGTCCAATGATACAAGTCACAGTCTATGCTAATCCCATCCACAACAGATAATCACAGATCAAATGCCAGAATAATGCAAATAGGAATAACTAACAAATCTTAATAAAAGTGTCTCGGAGAACAATCCGAGAACAAGTCTGATACATAAATGCAATAGACTGGAAAATAAAGGAATTGGAAATAGAAATAAATGAGTATATAAAGCCAATACTCAGGAGAAGTCCTCTGGTGTGATCTCATCCTCGAGGGTCGGTACAGCTCCTGTATCAGCTCCTGCTGCGGTCCCGTATACCTCGGGATAGAACTCATCTGCAAATCCTGGGGACATAATCCGGATCCAGGTCCTCAGGGGACATAGCAAGGTACAAGAAAGCTCATGCCAAAATAAATGTAGTGCACCAAATAATGAGAATAATGGGGTAAGTATGTAATCATCTGCGTAAAATGCAAGAGAGAACGTCAATAGTACTCAGGTTGAAATAACTACAAGCTCTGTGTAGGGGAGCCGGTAGCAGTGGTATCATGAGATGGTCTAGCTCAGCGGAAGACTGAGTAGCCGACATAATATAATCAACCTGTAGCCTGCGGGTCTCTCCAGCAATAGATGGAACAATAAGGGAGTACTAAATGACCAGCTAAGTGATATGCAAGATGAGATCAGCACTAGACTCAGACTGAAGCCACTACAAGCTCTGTGTCGGGGAGCCGGTAGCAGCAGTAATAATGAGTAATGGGCCAAGCTCGGGCTTCAGAGTCTTGTGCCTCACAATAATAAGGGTGTATATATATGATCAGCCTGTAGCCTGTGTGTCTCTCCCCACCCAATGTAATCACACGTCTCATGTCCATGATACCTCATGTCCATGTCACGCACGATCGTATCTAATGCACAAGTCATCTAATGTCTAGGAATATAATATCAATGTCAAGTCCTCTATCCTATACAGAATTACCACGAATATCTCGGGAAGATCCTGTCTCATGAACAGTGTCAAGTGTCCTGGGTCATGGTGTACTTGGTAAGACAAGTACGAAAAGATAAAGTGTCACGAATATCCATCTCTAGATGATAATACACAACACCGCGTACGATGTTGGCACCCGACTGATAATCGGACGCTAAGTACGTCACACGGTCCTAGGTTAAGCATGCACAGCAATATAATGAAGCAAGGAAATATGCAACTAGAACTGTAAAGTTGGCAAGGTATACTTGTCCACTGATATATAAATAAGTCAAGGGAATAAGTAGCAAAGCTGCAGGGTTTGGCAAGGTACACTTGCCTGGGGTCCTGGCTCCAACTGTAGCTCTGGTCTCAGTGTGATCTGTAGGTACTACTCCGATTGCTGAAATAAACATCACCATTAGATTCAGAAAATATCAAATAGCTAAAAATGCCTGTCCTTAAGTCCAATTTGGACACAAGGGCAAAAACGACATTTCCGGGTCAAAGCGGGGTCCACATGTAGGCCACTTTTCACCGAAAAGTGTGTCCGGATCAAAGGTCTCCAAATTCCTCAAACTCAGTATCTACAAGTCAGAAACGATGATACGAACCCAACAGAATTCCAGAATTGAATTCCGATGAGCCGATCACAAAATTGCCCGTCAAGTAGAGCCTGTGGGGCCCACGATACGCGATTTTGTCAACGTTCTCAGAATCGAACCAAACTTGGGTCACAGGACCAGCGTATTGCTACGAGTCCGATGGCGTAAGTTTTGTCTCGATCCGACGTGTGTACACCAAGTTACGACGTATTCCAGAAAGGTCAAATATGGGGTGTCGTCGGCGGATACGCGTTAATTTCGGTGTGCACGCACATCCGAATCGACTTCTGCGAAATCCTATACGACCGTATCAACGACGCACACATTTTGGTAAAGACCGCGTGCGACCAAGTCATCCCGTTTGGCGGGGCGCACTCAGTTCTGGGGTGAAACATGGCGTTAGTTTTCCTATTTTTGGATCGCAGTTCGCGATCACCACAGGACGCGATGCACCGAGCGGGTTGTATGGGCATCGAGGGGGTCACTTAGTCTACGCGATGCAACTGACAGAACCGTAAACGGGTTTACGAGGAGGGAGAAAACAATACCTGAACAGGGCTACGAGAAGTCTGAATTTCATGTGTCCGGGTCGGCTCGACACGAACTGAGTTGTGTTCGCTGTGTCCTGGTTCGAGTCTAGGGTTCTGCTGTGTTCGTGTCAGCGGGGACGCTGCTGTGTTCGCGTCACAGGCGGGTGGATCTGCTCCGTCCGGTCGGAGCGGGCCGGAGAGCCGCTATACGGTCGGGCTTGCTCGGGGAGGGTCGGCTCTGCGGGGGATCCTGGAGAGGAGCTCGGGGGCGGCCTGGCGGAGAGGAGGGTGCCGGCGGCGGATAGCTGGGAGCGGTTCGAGGAGGGTTGGCTCGACGCGAGGAGGAGAGAGGGGGCAACGGGGAAGAAGGGTAGGCGAGGGGGTTGTCGTCCGGCTGCTGTCGAGGGAGGAAGGAGGACGAGGTCGAACGCTGCGGGGTCGGGCAGAGGGTTCTGGTGGGGCAGCGGGAAGTAGGAGGAGGAGGTCGTCTCCGGTGGACTCGGGGATGTGAGGCGGAGGGTTTTGTACAGAGGGCGGCCGGCGGCTTAGGGTTAGGGTTAGGGTTAGGTTAGGATTTTGGGAAATTAGGATTTTCTTTTCCCTTTTTTTTCTTTTTGGAGAAAACTAGGAAAATAGGCATTTATACATGCAGAAATTTGGGCTTGGGTTTGACCTAGGTTTTGGGCTGGGTCAACGCTTCTTGGGCTTGGCTTCGGCTCTCATGGGGATGTCGGGCGTTGGCACGGGTTAAATTCGGTTTAAATATACTTCGGGTTTCAGGGCTTTAAACGGGTTTTCGAAGTCCAATAAATCCGCAGAAAATTACCCCATGTCCGGTTTTCCATTTTACACCATAAAATATTATTTCCATAATATTCTAATATGAATTAACCACAATTAAAAATCATTAAATTGCCAAAGGCCTAGGTTTTAATCCCAGAAAAATTATCGGAAAATTACGAAAAATCCAAATTAATAATTACTGAAAAACAGGGGGCTTACACTTAGAATTTTGTATTCTAAAACGAGTTAGTATAGTATCGATATAGGTAGCTTGGGATAAGTCCAAATTTCTTTTCTTGTGATCTCGTAGAACTTTGATCCCAAGCATGTGACATACTTCTCCCAAGTCCTTCGTATCAAACTGCTTAGATAACCATACCCTTAAATTAGATAACACATTCACACTGTTTCCAATGAACAATATTTTATCTATGTAAAGTACTAGGAATACCATTACGTTTTTGTCATACTTTTTGTATACACATGCTTCATCCGGACATTGATCAAATCCATAGGAATTTATCACATGATAAAAATGGATGTTCCAAGATATCTGGAAGCTTGATTAAGTCCATAAATGGACTTCTTGAGCTTACAAACAAGATGCTCTTTTTTCTTTTCAATGAATCCGTCTGGTTGCTTCATATGGATATTCTCCTCAAGATTTCCATTAAGAAAAGCTGTCTTGACATCCATTTGCCCAATCTCATAATCGAGATGAGCTGTAATAGATAAAAGAATCTGGATAGACTTAAGCATGTCTACCGACGAAAATATTTTCTCATAATCAATACCCTCTTTCTGAGTAAAATATTTCGCAACAAGCCGAGCTTTAAATATTTCAACCTTACCATCAGATCCTCTTTTTCTCTTATAAACCCACTTGCATCCAATGACATTTATATTAATGGGTGGTTTTACAAGCTCCCAAACCTGATTAGAATCCATAGATTCTATTTTAGATATCGTTGCTTTTTGCCAAGATTTTATATCTTTATCTTGGAGTGCTTTATTATAGGTGCAGGGATCATAATCTTCTTCCTCAGGGATGAAGTGTGATGACTTTCCCAAGAATATGAATGTGTCAGGTTGTACAACAACCCTTCCACTACGATGAGACACTATAGGTTATGGTGTAACATTTTTGACACGTTATGCAGTTACTTATGGTTTCTCCTATTGTACTGTTGGTACTTAAGTATTTGGTGTCTCACCTATTAGTTCTTCTAGAATAACACTACTCATGGAATTATGGTTCATTACATAGTCTTCCTCTAAGAATCGGGCATTAGTACTAACAATGGCCTTCTGATCCTTAGTACTATAAAATAAATATTCTTTCGTTCCTCTTGGATAGCCTACAAACAAGCGTACTTCTGTATGAGATTCCAACTTGTCTGCTTTCCCATTGAGCACTTGTGCTGGACTACCCCAAATTCGAACATATTTTAGACTAGGCTTACACTCGTTCCACAGCTTTGTGGGAGTGATAGGTACTGACTTAGAAGGTACCAAGTTCAAAATATAAGGTATAGTCTCTAAGGCATACCCCCAAAATGAATCTGGTAAATATGAATAACTCAGCATTGATCTAACCATCTCTATAAGAGTCTTATTCCTTCTTTTTGATATACTATTTTGTTGGGGTATTCTAGGTGCAGTCAATTGGGATGTAATCCCAACCTCTGATAAATAGTCCCTAAACTCTCTAAAGAGGTACTCACTACCATGATCTTAACGTAATGACTTGATATATTTTCTATGATGTTTCTCCGTTTCAACTTTGTACTCTTTAAATTTCTCAAAGTATAAAGACTTACGGCACATCAAATAAATGTATCCATAGCTTGAATAATAGTTAATAAATATGACAAAATATTCAAAGCCACCTCTAGCCTAGACAGTCATGGGCCCACACAAACCAGAATGAATTAATTTTAACACATCTTTGGCCCTATACCCCTTTGCCGTGAATGTTCTTTTGGTCATTTTACCTTCCAAGAAGGATTCGTAGACTAGAAGTGCCTCAACTTCCAATAAACTCAAAGGTTCATCTTTAACCAGTCTTTGAATCCTTCTTAGATTAATATGTCCCAACCGCAAGTGCCAAATATATTTCTGTATATAAGAAGGTTCTTTTCTCATATTTAAGTTAGAAGACGTGTTATTCATTTCATAAATTGCATTATGGGTGAAACAGGATTAATGACATATAAATTATCAGCTAATGCACCAGAACAAATAAAATACTTTTTTCTAATAATAATATTTGTATTAAAATAAACTAAATATCCATCTTTAACTAGCATAGAAATGTAATTAAATTCCTTCTCCGTGAAGGTGAATAAAGACAATCTCACAATGTCAAAGACTTATTTCTACCAAAAGATAAAATAATATCTCCTACTTCAATGAATGTTACTTATGTAGTGTCACCCATGAACAATCATATATCTCCATCACTAAGCCGTTTGGTTTCCTGGAACCCCTGCAATGAATTCAGACATGATTAGTTTCTCTTGTATCAACACACCAGATGCTGGTAGATAACAACGCTAAACATGTTTTAACTACTAATAAATGAGATATACCTTCTTTGTTCACTTATTTGAGAAGTGAACATTCACTCTTCCAATGAACTGACCTTTTATAATTAAAACACTTTTCTTTCAACTTTTTCACAGTGCCTTGAGGTCTCATGCCCTCCTTTGCTGAATTTGCTTCTTTCTGAATATTATTCTTCTTCTTACCGTCTTTCCGCTTAGAAGTAAAAATATTTCCAGTAACATAAATATGACCATTATGCTTCATGAGAGCCTCAACATCCTACAGTTCTTTCGCAAGTTCTGTCAAACTGTACAACCTTTTGTTCATGTTGTAGTTTAGGCAAAACCTGTCAAAACTTTTAGGTAGAGTCCCGATAATGATATCGACCTAGGTTTTTCCATCGATTTCAGCTCCAAAGATCTCTATCTCATTTAGATGACCCATCAACATGAGAACATGATACCTTACTGGCGTCCCTTCGGCCATGTAGCATCCACTACCCAAAATTTTGTTCTAGAATAATAATTAAATAAATAGAATATACTAGTAAATTTTTATGAGATTTTTTTTTGAAATACTACATATAGTTTTGCAAGGATAATAATATAACTAAGTTTCATATAGATCATATGTACTCATATTAGGACTTACAATAATTTTTAGGCTATACTAGAATTTTTTGGATTTTTCTAGAATTTTGGGTTAATTAAAACCTAGGAAATATAATTTTTTAGGACTTTCATGATTTACTGTGAGACCATAATTATATATTTTTCTGCAAAACATTTACTTTAGGGTTAAAATACTTAAATATATTTTATGTAATTTATTTCAAATTTTCTACAATTTATTTGGATTTATTTTATTTTAAAATAGGCTAATAACTAATTTTTTAGGACTTCTGAAATTTACTGTACAATATTATGAGGATAAAATGACCTTAAGTATTTTTTTAGGGTTTATAATTGTATTTTACATTTTTTATAATTTTTTTGGAATTTTTGATAATTTTACATATTTATTTGGAGTTATTTATGTTAAAACTGATTAATAAATAAATTTTTGGATGTTAAAAACTATTTTCCTAATTAAATACCCAGTCAGCATGCACAATTATCCATGTGGCCCATGTTTCAGTGGAAGGTTGACGCTAGTTGGACCCTCTTGACAGTCTCATAGTTGTTGGGTGCAGTAGAAAATGAGTCTGAGCCTGACTTGGTTAGCCGAGCCTAGCCGAGTCTGAGTCGGACTCACACTCAGCCAAGCCGCGTGCAACTGCAGCCGTCCGATCTGGGCAAAATTTGCCCAGATGATGACATGTGGCATCCGGACTGAGTTGCGGCTCCTCTCTGCTCTCTCTATATATAGGTAAATAGTTATAGTTGAGGGTTTTTCATATATCAGCCAATTTTAGGAGAAAGATTGTTCTAGGGTCTTCAAATTCCCTAGGCCATATTTTCTAGCTATGGATTACAAACGTGTTTCCGTTTCTTTTGTTTGAACTATCTCGAGTTATATTTTATGAATATTTAATTTTTTTCATAAATTCAGAACCTATTTTCTAGAAAATTCGTGGAGTGCCAGTTGTCCGAAATCTGACACATTTTGGTATTTTCGAGATTTTGGGAGATCTCAAACTCGAAATCATGAGCCATTTGAAGTTTTGGAAATAGGACACTATAACCAACGATATATAAGTTTTAAAGAATTAAATATGCTAGTTTACTACTTTTTTAATTCATACAACGTAGACGTAACTAGAAAACCACAAAAAACTGTCATATGTGCACTATAGTGATAATAACTCTTTACCGGTTCGAGATTATATGAAATATCAATTCCAGCATTCTTGTAGTGCTAAATTCTACAGGATTTCATACTCAAATCTTGGTTTTGTGTCAGTTAACTTTTAAGTCAACGGAATGCCTCGATTTGTGTGTCACGGATTCCGAACTCGTAAGGTTGACTTTCTTTGGACCAAAATTAGGGTTTAACATTAAATTAGATTATAATTAGATTAAATAATTATTTTAGGTTATTTTTTTAGAATTAATAGATTAGAATAGAAAATCTATTCACCCACTTTTGTAGTCTAACTTGTTTAATTTATCTGGCGGGGTAGATTGAACGACGACTTGAGTTGAGACTTTGCCCTCTTCCGGAGCAGAAAAGTATCACTATAGCCTATATTTTTAGTATTTTATGCTGCATGTGTTATTTCATTGATATTATTGGGTTACTTCTTAGTGTGATGCACGAGAGTCATAATAGTTATCATCATACATGATCACCTAACAATTTTTTTTTCAATGTTCAATATTCCAAGTTCAATATTTAATATTCAATATTTAATTTTCAAAGTTAAAGTTAACGCAAAGTGATCATGTTTAATTGTGAGAGAGTTGGGAGAGGGAATACAATGAGTAAGCATTTGGTTAAAGAATTGAATACAGACTCCTTATATATTGATTGCATTGAATACAGACTCCCAAGCTGTCCGCATGTGAAAAATATGTATTCTAAAATACACTGTACACGTGACCTTGATTGTTATTGTCATCATGTTTGGTTCTTTGTCTCCTCGTGATAGATTGCATATTGTTACCATCTTATTTATGTTCACTGGATATCTTAGTTGTACTCTCTTATTGTTTTTGTGTCATAGTTGTACCCTCAACTGTTTTATGTTATAATTATACTCTCAAACCGTTCTCGAGACATACTAGTACTCTTCTTGTCATATAGTATCTTATCACGGTTTATATTTCCTTTACTGTTATGCTTCCATGCTTGTATATTATATTGTGTAGTGTAGTATTATGGTGACTTGCTCCAATCTTGACTGGATAATTATTTTTTAGCTTTAGATGACGTGGTTTGCCCTGTGGTTTATGGTGCGTATCTTGGTGACACAGATGTTACCGAGGTGACGGTTGCTTCTACAGATGCAGAGTAGCATATTCCTTCTCATGCTTCTTTATATTATTGTTAGCTAGTAGGCTTAGTGGACTCTAGATTCTAGTTGCTTTTATTTTATTTCTGCATGTTTGTTCCCGGGTACATCTTGAGTTATAGTGAATACTTCTTTAAATAAATTATTGAAACTATTGTTATTTTTTGGTTATGACTTAGTTGTGGATGATATATGTGAATTATGTACTTGTTGTAGACCATTGTTATCATAGACAATGTACTACCGCCGATGTTGTTGTGTAGGCTGGGCTTGGCCACGTACTCATATCCCAAAAGTGGGAGTGAGTCATGACAAGCCATGGTCGTATTCATCAAACTCTTTATAGCAAACTGCCTAGCTTCCATGCTCTGATGTCCAAAGAGTTCCTTAAGGTTTTACATCATGTCATAATTTGTGGCCATTGCCTGATGATGATGTTGTAGCACATTTGACATAGATGCCAGAATATAATATCGCACCATCTAATATGCCTTGATCCACTTCTTATAAGTCTCTTAGACCTCTTCATTAGAATTAACATTAGGCTTAGGAGGACATTCCTCATGGAGTACATATTTATACCCTTAAGCAGTTAAGACAATATCTAAGTTATGTTTCGAGTCAATGTAATTAGGGCCAGTAAGTTTGTTTTCTTTCAGAATCAGCATAAGTGGACTGAATGAACCCATTTTTGAAATGCTGAGAATCACATAAATAATAATTATGTAGGGCAAGAACTTTTTGAACTAATTAAATATTATTTCCCTCAAAACAATAATAAAAAGTTCACTAATACCTTAACCACCATAAATTTAGTAAGCCACGATAGCATGTACGTATAATAATTCAATATTTGTCCAATGAGATTTTTTTTATTAATTTTACCATCATTTCAACCAAAATTTATGACCAATAAAATTAATTTGTTGGTCTATGATTTGGTCCTACAAATAATAATAGGGACTCCGATGGGGATGATACCATTATTTATATCTAAGTGTACACAATTACATAATACTAAGTCCATTACTTCGTAATGTGTTCCTATAGATGGAGAAGTAAACACATACTAGGTAACTTTCTATAATTATCCCAAAGGAAGTCTGTACTGGTGATCCGTAATTATACTCATCTGATATGGAGGAAGGCACTAAAGCCAATACTCAAGTATATTTATATCACCTACAAACCAGTAATGGATACCATGCGATTTATACTAAATAAGTTCCCTCTCCCACTTAGTTATTTAACAATGAGGTTTTTTTTACTAATTGAAGTATGCACATGTTGTCCATTATTAATGCGATCTTAGTTTATAGAAAATATTAATAGAATAATAAACATGCATAACAGAATAAGCAGATATAGCAATAAAAATAAATAAATATCCAACTATATGACCATATATCCTACTTTTTTCTTCATAAAAAATTATTTATTTGCCTCCGGACTACAAAAAAAATAGCATCTCGTCCCACCTCAAAAACATCTACCACATGTCATGCCCTAATCTTCCATAGGTAATCGGCCATCCCTGCTGGGCATGAATCACCGCGCAGTGCTCCCGCGGGACGATCATTCCCATCAGGGTGTGATGCCGCACGAGTGTAAGCCGCGCCCGTGCAAGGCCATGATCTGAACAGGCATTAAGATGACTAAGCCACAGAGTCACACAGATAGTTCGAGTGTATCAATATAAGAAACACACAAGCGATTGGTAACAAGTTTACAGAGTCGTCAATAGCGAAAGTATTGAATAACACAAGTACATAAAATAAAACAAGCTCTTTATTGATATTGAACAAGTGTTACAGGCGGCGCTAGACCGAGATTACAAGTCACTAAGTCTCTCTCTCTGAAACAGTAAAAATGTGCTAAGTGGCTATATTTGTGGAATGATATATAGGCAATGTTATAACATTATGTCTTGTTTATGTGCTTCAGTTTCAGACGCAACGCTCCAAGGCTCCAGAGTGAACTACACACCTTAGCACGCATGAAGGGAGCATCCTTACCGAACGAGGTTTTCCCACACTGTGAAAGCAATCTGGTGGGTTATCAGTACATGAATGCACTGGTATGCACTGGTGGGGAGGTTTCTCGCCCGCTCGACAAATCCAAATACGTTATATAGGTTCTGTGCACCATCTATTAAGTTATCTTTTTAGTCTTGCCTTAGGATCAGTTTCATGGCATAATGAAAAGCCTACTCGTGTGGCAGTGCACCGTACGATATAAATAAACACGGGAAGACTTACTAACTTACCATCCTTCCTTCCCTGTCCAAGGCAAACCAAGTTAAATCAAGCACGAGCATATATAATTAAATTCTAGGGCAATTGCATAAGCAAATATAAGTGTCGTGAGCAAGATTATATTTCGGGTGCACGAGTTATACGAATTACTCAGGTGTGTTGCAGAAGATGTCTAAGTGTTCCATATATACAAGTGTGTTATACTCAAGATCATTCAGTTTTTTCTAATTTTGGATGCGATACAATGACTCACACGCGGATTACCGCTAAGCGAGGATGACTTATCATATGAACATGAGTCGCTGGCATAGCCATAAAGGACGAGTTATAGTCATGACGAGGATGAAATACAACGAAAGTACAAGGTGCACTACATGCCATCCCGTCCAGTACACGAGACTATCAGCCTTCTAGCAAGAATGGTGCAGCATGAAGCGCATACGCCATCCTCCTAAACACGATTAAGACTTACTTGAGTTCCATTAGGATCAGATCGGCCCCAGTTCCCCGGAGACCGTCCGTGGAACGAGATCCAAAAATCTTACTTATTAACAAGTTGTCCGCGACATGCAAGTCTTGGTCATTCCAAATTCTTAACATGACATGATAATTCTTGATTCTTATTCTGAACGAGTATTGCTCCACGAGCTGTGATTCTTGATTAACTTGACATGATTCTCGTTGAGTGTTTATCTTGACTTAATGCATTCCCCTAGTTCGGGGATTGCCTTGGCGACCGAACAGTCCCGGATACTTTCAGGTTTATATTGCACAGAAGGATTATTTGATAGTGTTCTGGCTAACTAGATGCATGCACGGTACGCGATAGTGTAACTTGATTTTGGTATAAGTTTCATTGTGGCAAGCATTAGAACGAGGCAACGAGTACAAGTTAACATATAAGCAGGCAAGCATTGCATGTATATTGAACATAAGCATTTACGTTTGGCACGGGTCTAAGGGTAAAGTGTCACGACCCGCACCCGAAAATTCGGGCACGAGTGTGTGGGTACGTCCAGCCTACGCCGCAGAGTCGGCGGTAGTACGCTGTCTAGGTCAAATCCACAGTTAACTAATCTAGCTCATTCACAAATAAAATAGGCAAAATAATAATGAGAAAAAGATGCTTAAGATTTCAAATGAAATAAATGTGACAACAGATCAAATGTTTAATACAGAATCCAGAAATAAAATCGGGGACAAACCCGATTACTAAGATAAAGAGCATAAATAAATAGCTACGGCTAACTACTCTGCAGAAGTAGTCTCCTGGGTAGAAACTGGCTCCTTATATGTATCATCTGTTCCCTCATAGGGGCCATAATAGGTAGGGTCAAAGTCCTCATCATCGCCTAAAATAACGGATCCAGTCAGGAAAGGAGCAAAGTACACAATGCACAACAAGATTAAACTAAATATTTATGTCAATTAGACTGAGTATCATATTGAGAAAATGCATAAAAGAAATAAAAATAACTAAGAGCTAATGCTATAAACAGGGATGTGAGAAAACAGGAATAAATAATACAGGAAATGAAACTACAACAGTCAGCAAGAACTATAACAAGACCAGAAGCTATCTGTGTGAACTTGTGTTTGTTTTAGAATACATAGTTGGCATGTAGGGGTTTATAAGGCTAATTCGGCCATCATAAACGGCTATTAAATAGGAATAATTGAGATCCAGCTGAGGGTACAGTCGCGTACCAACAGCTATTAAACACGGCAGGGGGAAGGGTAAACTACATGCCTTCTAGTATTCTCCCACCCGACATGAAAAATAAGACATGAACTCCAGTATTCAAGACATAAAATCCAGTATTCTAACACTACGTATAATCATCAAGGGTACTAGTAGAGCAGGGAATTAATTATCACAATTTAAAGATTAAACTTGAAGTGCAGGTACTTGCCTGTTGTTTGGATCCAAATATAGTTTGTATCTCGGGGAAATTTTCTAGAAATGAGTCCAAATGCTAAAATAAATATTACCATCATGCTCAAAAGATGTCAAATAGCTAGAAACGCCTGTCCTTGGGTCCAATTTGGAGACAAGGGCAAAAACGACAGTTTCGGGTCAAAACGGGGTCCGCCGGTGGGCCCGCTGTGCACCGAAAAATGTGTCAGGGTCAAAGGTCTCCAAATTCACCAAACTTAGTGTCAACAGATCAGGAACAATGATACGAACCCAACGAAACTTCCAGAATTGGATTCCGATGAGCCGATCACGAAATCGCCCGTCGAACGGGGCTTGTGGGGCCCACGACACACGATTTCGTCAACGTTCTCATAATCGAACCAAACTTGACCCACAGGACCAGCGTATTGCTACGAGTCCGATGGCATAAGTTTTGTCTCGATCCGACGAGTGTACAAGAAGTTAGGGCAAATTGCAGAAAAGTCGGATACGGGGTGATGTTCGCGGATTCGCGTTGATTTTGGTGTGCACGCACACCCGAACCAGCTTTCGCAAATTCTCACACGTCCGTATCGACGGTGCGCACGTATCTGTGAAGACCGCACGCGACCAAGTCGTCCCGTTTGGCGGGGCGTACTCAGTTCCGGGGTAAAACAGGGTCTGGTTTTTCCTGTTTGTGGATCGCGGTGTGCGATCACCACAGGACGCGATGCCCCGAGCGGTTTGTTCGGGCACCGAGAGGGTCATACAGGCTTCGCAACGCAATTTATGAAATTAAAAACGGAGATACAGGGTGCAAGATACGAGTACCTGAACGAGGCTCGAAAAACCAGAAAATTTCCGTGTCCCTGTCGTGTCCGACACGACACAGGACACACTGTTCTGTGTCCACTGCCGTGTTCGGCTGATTTAGGGTTAGGGTTAGGGCTTGGACACGGCCGGAGCTCCGTCGGGCTGTGCTGGACGAGGGGGGATGGCTCGGGGACGGCCGGCTCGAGGCGGGGCGAACTCGGCGGAGGCGGCGGCGTCTCAGGCTGACGGCGGTGGCGCCGGAGCGAGCTCGAGCAGCTGCTGCTGCGGCTGGCTCGTGGCCGAGCGGGGAGGAGACGAGGGAGAAGGCGAGGGAGGAGGCGACCGGCGGCGAGGCGACTCCCGGCGAAGTCGGGAAGGAGACGGCTGCGGTGAGCGGCGGAGGGGAGCCACGGTGGTCGACGGGGAAAGAAGGGGAGGGTTTATAAGGGGAGAGGGCGGAGCAGTTAGGCGGAGGAGGCGGAGGAGGAACCGGGGGGTCATGGGGTGAGGAGCGGCGGAGCGAGGCGTGGCCGGAGGCGCAGGCGCAGGCGGCGGAAACGGCGCCGGACGCGGGGAGGGAGACGACCGGGTATGAGGGTTTGGGTTCGGGTCCGGGCGGGTCAGGTTCGGTCGGGCGGACCCGACCTGACCCGTTAGGGTTAATGGGCCGGAGGGGACTGGGCCGGGTGTCTGTGGGCTGGGCCGGGCTGAGATAAAATAATAATAATAATAATAAATGAATGAATTAATTAATAATAAATAAATAATTAGTTTTAGGTGATTTAAAAATAGGTCCGGGGCCCGATAAATTCCAGAAAAATTACCCTAAGTCCAGTTTTTCATTTTACACCCAAAAATATTATTTTTATAATATTTTAATGTTATTTATTATCAATTAAAAATCATGTAATAATTCAAACCCTGATTTTAATTACAGAAAATTCTCAGAAAATTCCAAAAAATTATGAAAAATCCCAAATTTAAAATTCTTGCAAAATCTGGGGGTTTACAATCTACCCAACTTATAAAAATTTCGTCCTCGAAATTTACAATTAAGCCATAACCTGATAATCCTTCACGTACATAAGGCAAGTCAATCGCAATCTCCTTGCAATAATGAAAATCCTAATCATGTCCACTACAATCACTTCATGATTAAGGCGACTACTTGTTCCAATCAAAATTTTACCTATGGTTATTACTTCTTACTTCCTTCAATTACCCACAGGCAAATTTTAGAGTAAGCCCTTATAACATCTTCAAGGATTGCACATGCTTATGACCTTGCCTCACTATTCTAACTATCATAATTCCTCCAAAAGTGATTCGAGTCCAACAGTATTCCCATTTGTATGCTCCAACTTTTTAAATTTCATTCACCTCCTCAATAATCCAACAAGTTAGTCCAACCATCAAATTTTAATTCTTAAATCAAAAAAATAATTTAAGTGTACTCCACCAATGTTCAAGTCTGAATCATATATCCTCTAAATTCAAATTGACGATTTTATTTTTATTATTCAAAATTTAAATCATGTACCTAAGGTATAATTATTGGGTCCTCGATATCAATTCATTAATCATCTTAGTCACTCCTCTAAACCTTCAAAATTAGAATGGCTTGCTTCTTCCAATCTAACCTTACTCGGTCACAATCCAAAAGACATTTCTCTCGAGTTGACAAACGCATTGCTACCCAACTTAGAATTTACCCATTCATCACAAAAGACTATATACTTTAAGAAAATATTCCTTAATATGGTTACACACGTCATTCAATCCTCGAAACTTCGACGCCGATCATGATATGTCCTTAATTTTGAAAGAAAGATCCTCAAGTATGTGATCGACCTATGGGACATATCTAGTATTCTCTGTGTATCTAACTTATACCAAGCACGAGATTTCGTCTTTCCGAAATAAGGAAAGACGAGGATCAATAATACAGAGTTCAAGGGTGAGGTGCTAGAACAGAAGCATCGGGATCAAGGAGTTTAAAGAATTCAGGTAGGAAATTGTCAAGCGATTTGTGGATTGAATCCTATCTTGGTAATGCTCATATTAATACAGTTATGTAACCTATATGACATGCTCGGACATGTCTAGAGGGCAAGTATACTAGTCAACTACATATCTCAATCCACGTAAAGCAGTGCGAAGGGCGAATCAAAATGCACTAAGGTTGATCAGACCGTAATACACTGATTCTGAATAGACAATTGTATTAGTGTGTCGACCCACTAATACATATGTCATGAACAAGCTTGATAAAAGGATAAGCTTGCAAAACTAGGCTATACTAGCAGCATAAGTCAAGGTGCAACGAATATAAGTACGCTAGATGATGATGAAAGGAGGTACACATTATTTAAGTTCACAAAACAACCTACAATAAGCACAATAACAAAAGATTCTACAATCTCTACAGTTATCCAACAAAAGCATTCCAGGTTATTAGCAAGTTTAAAATTACTAGGTTGGGGCTGAGGTCACGAACCAATAGGCACAAGCTAAACAATACTAGGAATAGTATCTACAAATCACTTACACGCATTAGCTGCTCCAAGAGTCTGCGTGTTCCCCACGGTCATGCTGGTAGAGCATCTCGTGGTGATCTTGTAGGAACCTCGTCGCTTGCTGGTAGATCCTTTACTCTGTATCCAAAATAAACGATAAAAAGGCGCACAGGAATCAAGGCAGGATGCAGGTCAAGGAATAATTCGAAGCCGATATGGATATCAAGAATGATTCAATCAAGTGGATGAGCTTTTCCTAAAATCCTCAATCTTATTCCAGGCCTGTTCGGTCCCTAAGTTGAAACTGAACAATTTAGTCGTTGACCTGTATGGGCCACCACAAAAATGTGTCACGACCCGCACCCAGAAATTCGGGCACGAGTGCGTGGGTACGTCTAGCCTACGCCGCAGAGTCGGCGGTAGTACGCTGTCTAGGTCAAATCCACAGTTAACTAATCTAGCTCATTCAAAAATAAAATAGGCAAGATAATAATGGGAAAAAGATGCTTAAGATTTTAAATGAAATAAATATGACAACAGATCAAATGTTTAATACAGAATCCAGAAATGAAATCGGGGACAAACCCGATTACTAAGATAAAGAGCATAAATAAATAGCTACGGCTAACTACTCTGCAGAAGTAGTCTCCTGGGTGGGAACTTGCTCCTCATATGTATCATCTGTTCCCTCATAGGGGCCATAATAGGTAGGGGCAAAGTCCTCATCATCGCCTAAAACAACGGATCCAGTCAGGAAAGGAGCAAAGTACACAATGCACAACAAGATTAAACTAAATATTTATGATAATTAGACTGAGTATCATATTGAGAAAATGCATAAAAGAAACAATAATAACTAAGAGTTAATGCTATAAATAGGGATATGAGAAAACAGGAATAAATAAGACAGGAAATGAAACTACAACAGTCAGCAAGAACTATAACAAGACCAGAAGCTATCTGTGTGAACTTGTATTTATTTTAGAATACATAGTTGGCATGTAGGGGTTTATAAGGCTAATCTGGCTGTCATAAACGGCTATTAAACAGGAATAATCGAGATCCGGCTGAAGGTACATTCGCGTACCAACAGCTATTAAACACGGCAGGGGGAAGGATAAACTACATGCCTTCTAGTATTCTCCCACCCGACATGAAAAATAAGACATGAACTCCAGTATTCAAGACATAAAATCCAGTATTCTAACACTACGTATAATCATCAAGGGTACTAGTAGAGCAGGGAATTAATTATCATAATATAAAGATTAAACTTGAAGTGCAGGTACTTGCCTGTTGTTTGGATCCAAATATAGTTTGTATCTCGGGAAAATTTTCCAGAAATGAGTCCAAATGCTGAAATAAACATTACCATCATGCTCAGAAGATGTCAAATAGCTAGAAACGCCTGTCAAATGAGTCCAAATGAGTCCAAATGCTGAAATAAACATTACCAATTTGGAGACAAGGGCAAAAATGGCAGTTTCGGGTCAAAACGGGGTCCGCCGGTGGGCCCGCTGTGCACCGAAAAACGAGTCAGGGTCAAAGGTCTCCAAATTCACCAAACTTAGTGTCAACAGGTCAGGAACGATGATACGAACCCAACGGAACTTCCAGAATTGGATTTCGATGAGCCGATCACGAAATCGCCCATCGAGCGGGGCCTATGGGGCCCACGACACGCGATTTCGTCAATGTTCTCAGAATCGAACCAAACTTGACCCACAGGACCAGTGTATTGCTATGAGTCCGATGGCGCAAGTTTTGTCTCGATCCGACGAGTGTACAAGAAGTTAGGGCAAATTGCAGAAAAGTCGGATACGGGGCGATGTCCGCAGATACGCGTTGATTTCGGTGTGCACGCACACCCGAACCAGCTTTCGCAAATTCGCACACGTCCGTATCGACAGCGCGCACCTATCTGTGAAGATCGCACGCAACCAAGTCGTCCCGTTTGGCGGGGCGTACTCAGTTCCAGGGTAAAACAGGATCTAGTTTTTCCTGTTTTTGGATCGCGGTGTGCGATCACCACAGGATGCGATGCCCCGAACGGTTTGTACGGGCACCGAGAGGGTCATACAGGCTTCGCAACACAATTTACGGAATTGAAAACGGAGATACAGGGTGCAAGATACGAGTACCTGAACGAGGCTCGAAAAACTAGAAAATTTCCGTGTCTGTGTCGTGTCCGACACGACACAAGACACACTGTTCTGTGTCCACTGCCGTGTCCGGCTGATTTAGGGTTAGGGTTAGGGCTTGGACACGGCCGAAGCTCCGCCGGGCTGTGCTGGACGAGGGTGGATGGCTCGGGGAAGGCCGGCTCGAGGCGGGGCGAACTTGGCGGAGGCGGCGGCGTCTCAGGCTGACGGCGGCGACGCCGGAGCGAGCTCGAGCAGCTGCTGCTGCGGCTGGCTCATGGCCGAGCGGGAAGGAGACGAGGGAGGAGGCGAGGGAGGAGGCGACCGGCGGCGAGGCAACTCCCGGCGAGGTCGGGGAGGAGACGGCTGCGGTGAGCGGCGGAGGGGAGCCACGGTGGTCGACGGGGAAAGAAGGGGAGGGTTTATAAGGGGAGAGGGCGGAGCAGTTAGGCGAAGGAGGCGGAGGAGGAACCGGGGGGTCGTGGGGTGAGATTTTAAATTTTTGCAGATGAGGTGTCATGTGAAGGTTTCAAATTTTTGCAGATGAGATTTCTAACTCTATTTCTAATTTGCAGGCTCGCTTGGCACAGTTAGGTGACCAAGACGATTTAAATCAGACCTGCATAGGCCACCACAAAAACCTTGTCACACCCCGGTCCCATGGATAAGGAACCGAGCCACGTGGCAATGGCCAGCAGTGTACTTCGGCGGGCTTTCCAATTCAATGGGCCCGTCGGAGTACACTTAAGCTGTGAAGTATAATGAATAATCCAACACATAACACAAGTAAACTCAATCTAAATCTCATCCACAGGCAGAAATATAAGAGCACGATAGAAGTAAATACAACGACTAATGTGCAGAAAGGAAAATGTCCAAATAATATCAAGTACAAACACTAGAGTAGTCACACGGGGACAAACCCGCTAGCACAAATAGACTGAAATGAAAATAAGCAATAAGATAACTTGGGACGGTAGCAGGTAACTAGATAAAGATACCGTCCCAAGGAAAGAGTCACTACCAGCGATCAGGCGAAGTCCTCAGGGATGACCTCGTCCTCGGCAGTGAGAACAGCTGCTGGATAGATGCCCGGTCCGTACTCCTCCGGGTAATCCTCGTGACCTACACCTGGAAGGGAACCAGGTCCTCAGAGGGACGTAACAAGGTACAAGAAATAACATGCCAGGTAAACAGATAGTACAAGTGCAGAAACAGGGTAATCTAGTACAACCAAACAAGTGTGACACAGTTTAAAGACAACGTTCGACGCGTGGGCCGTCCAAAATAAAACTGCAGCTCCGAGCACAGAGACACACGGGTCGTACCGCAGCTTCGAGCACAGAGACACACGGGTGCTACCACTACACTATGAAACAGGATCACTACATCTATAAGAGCGTGCAGAGTAGCCCAAACGTCTAGTAACTGTCTTCCCCTTCCCAAACGGTCAACGATTGTGCGTTGAACCTGAACCTCTAACTACAGTCTTGACATACACAGAAGTTAACTCAACAGACGCGACCCTAAGGTCGTCCCAGTCTCTGGTCATGATGTCAGTATCAGGATACAGGAATCTGGCACGAACACAGTGTATAAGTGTGTCCTGGGGTATCGATGTACTCTGGTACGTGCATCGAGGTACTATGGAACATCAGAATAATTCTAGGTCGTTAAGTCGAAAGTCAATATCCGGTTGTGAACCGGACATGGAATATCGAACATCAACGTAAACAAGCGCACAATGTACAATAAGAAAAACAATATCTGTAAACTGAAATACTGGGTGGCAAGGTACGCTTGCCTGCGTGCGACTGCTGCTGACGGGGATCGGGTACTGAGTCCAAGTCCTCAGGTCCCGCAATACCTAGAGAAGAGATACAAATCTAAAGTCAATAATCTATTCTATGTCAAGCGGGGATCGACACACAGCTACACTAAACTCAGTCTCAAAAATTATCTAATAATTTCCCGTCCTCAATTCTTTGTCTCGTGGTCTGATATAATACTCATATGGCAACTATCTATTTTAGGGGTAACTACTAACATTCTAGAACCTCTATTATATCATATACATGGTAATATTATTCCCTGTCTCCATTTTGTCTCCATTGGACACATTAGTCATTCTTTTATTTCTTCATTCTAATGAGCCCACATATGCACAAGGTGATTTTAACTACAACAAGGCAATTCCTAACTAATATCAACTCTAAAACCATCACCAACCCATGACATTTCCTAACTAACGAAAATGCCCATTCCTCATTTCTCCTTGCATGGAAGCACACAAACAATTACTTCTCATTGTTACAACAGTTCCCCAACATCAGTACATCCGAAACCTAGCTCCTTAATCCATTTCGAACACTTTCATTCTTGCATGTTCAGCCTATACTTACACTGTTTAGTTCAACACAAAACTTTTCCATTTCCAACCATATTTTAATTTCCAAATGACTAAACACCCACATAAATCTAATTTTAAACAAGAGAGGAGGAGATATACCTTGATGTGGTTGTTGATGCCGGAGTGGAGGCTGGTAGCGTTCGGATAGGGAGGAGGCCAGAGCGGAGGATAGCTCGGTCCAGCGCGGGGGTGGGTGTGCACCGGAGTGGGGTGGCTGTGCACTGTGCGGGGTGGCTGTGCACTGTACGGGGTCGGTTGTGCACTGTGCAGGGGATGCACGGCCGCGGGGGATGCTGGCCGGATGTTCGGCTGCAGTGGAGCTTCACCGGAGAGTGGCCTCGTCGGCTGCCGACGTTGGCCGGAGTTCGGGGTCTCCGGTCGGGTGGGGCTCAAGTGGAGGAAGAGTGGTGGATGAAGGAAGAAGAAGGAGTTGCTTCTTCCATGAGAAGGAAGGAAGAAGAAGAATGAAGAATGAAGGAATTTTGCATGGGGAGTTATAAATGGAGGAGGAGAGAGAGTGGTGTTGGGATTAGGGCCGGTGGAGTGTTGAGGGTGTGGAGAGAAAAGGTTACTTTATAGGGAGATGTGAGGTTTGAATGTGTGGTTGGGATTCTCCTAGGAAAAATGAGTGGTTGGGATTTAATATGAATAGGGGTGAGATTTCTTCATGAGGGAAATGGGTTTGGGACCCCATTTTGGGACCCAATAAATAATCATTGACCAATGAGGTGTTGCCAACAATTTGTTAATTACAAATTAGCCCCCATAAATTCGAGAATTTGCATGGACACATGAAATGACGCAAAAATTGCGGAGAAAAATATATTTTAAAAATGTCATAGTGAGGGGGCGTTGGGCGTCAGGCGCGGGTCAAATTTGGAGGGCATTGGGATTAATTTAATATTAAAATAGAATTTACAAAGTTGGTAAATCCGATTTAAATAAAGATAACGCATCCCGCAATTTAATTTAATTGGGGCCCGCGGGTTCAAAATCCGGAAACGGCACAAAGGCCAAAAATGGTGGGGGCTCAGAGTCAGTCATGGACCCTTTTGTTGGTCCGGCTCAACGGGTTAAGTTGGTACCCCAAAATTGAGGGTAACGACACAGATGTCCGACACGAAATAAAATACGGTTTACGATTTTTGGAATATTGTGCAATTAATTTAGAGCGCACGAAAGTTGATTTTAACAGTCAGAAAAGTCCAGTGCCTAATTTGGCGAGTTGAGTCGAGTGTACAATATTTGTACAGAATTTATGGGCTGAAAATGGGCTCCGAATAATTAGACAAAGATAGGGTGGAATAATGTTTTAATTAAATGGATTAAAATTTCAGGTAAAATATCTCCTACTCTAAACCTCAATATATTCTATCTAAAATTTTTTTGGCCCACTCTAACTATCTACAGAATAAAATTGAGGGAGTTTACATTCTTCCCAACTTAGAAAAATTTCGTCCCCGAAATTAAAAGTAAAGCACGATAATATCTAACAGAATTTAAAATAACTAATAATTAGATTGCCGTATGTAAATTAGTACCTTGCTCCTCAAATAAGTACGGGAATCGCTGTCGAATAGAATCCTCGCGCTCCTAAGTAGACTCGTCTGATGAATGGTGCTTCTATGCCACTCTGACCAGTCGAATCGTCTGTCCTCTCAAAGTCTTCTCGCTGCGATCGAGGATCTCAACTGGCCGCTCTACATAAGACAGACTAGGCCCGACTGTAATCTCCGAATGATCAAGCACGTGGCTAGGGTCGGCTACATATCTCCTCAGCTGCGATACATGAAATACGTTATGTACTCCCTCTAATGATGGAGGTAATGCAAGACGGTATGCCACTTCGCCAACTCGTTCCAGAATGTCAAAAGGTCCGATATACCTCGGACTCAGCTTGCCTCTGCCTCCGAATCTGATGGTACCACGAGTGGGCGATATCCTCAAAAATACGTGGTCACCCTCCTTGAACTCCAATGGTCTGCGGTGCGCATCTGCCCAGTGTTTCTGTCTGTCCTGTGCTGCGCGCAGGTGGCTCTGAATCTGCTTGACCTTCTCTACTGTCTGTGTCACCAATTTTGGACCAAGTATCTGACGCTCTCCCACGTCACTCCAACAAACTGGCGACCTACATTTTCTGCCGTACAGTACCTCATAGGGTGCCATCTGTATGCTGGCCTGGTAACTGTTATTGTAGGAGAATTCTACCAAGTGTAAATGGTCCTCCCAAGATCCTCCAAATTCAATCATGCACGCTCGCAACATATCCTCTAATATCTGTATCGTGCGCTCTGACTGTCCATTAGTCTGTGGATGGTACGCAGTGCTGAACTTGAGACGAGTTCCTAGGCTCTCCTGCATACTCCGCCAAAAATATGACGTGAATCTGGAATCACGATCCGATACGATGCTGACAGGCACTTTATGTAATCGTACTATCTGCCTCATATACATGTCAGCTAGTATCTCTGTGGATTGCCCAACTCTGAAGGGCAAGAAATGTGCAGACTTGGTGAGTCTGTCTACGACAACCCAAACTGCATCCTTCCCGCTAGGGCTGCGCGAAAATCCTGTGACGAAGTCCATGGTAATGTGTTCCCACTTCCACTCGGGAATGGGGAGTGGCTGCAATAATCCTGCAGTCCTCTGATGTTCAGCCTTGACTTGCTGACAAACTAGACACTTCGCCACAAATCTTGCAATTTCTCTCTTCATCCCATGCCACCAAAAATGCTGCCTCAAGTCCCGGTACATCTTCGTACCCCCGAGATGAATGGAATAAATCGAGCTATGAGCCTCGGTCATCAACTCTTGGCGTAGCTCGCCACTTGGAACATATAGGCGATCTCCGCACCTCAGCGTTCCGTCTTCATGAATCCTGAGTCCTGTCTGCAGGCCAGCTTCTGTTCTCTCTCGCAGAGGTCGAAATCTCGCATCTGTAGGCAATGCTGCCCTGATCCTCTCAATCAAAGTAGACTGAACCTCAAGACTGGCCATCTGTCCATCCATGCCTGGCAATACGATCTCTATCCCAAGCTCCTGGAGATCCTCTAGCAACTGTCGCTGCGTCGTCAAGAAGTATGCCATGGGCTTCCTGCTTAAGGCATCTGCTACGACGTTCGCCTTGCCAGGGTGGTACTGTAGCTCAATGTCATAATCTGTCATCAACTCTAGCCAGCGCCTCTGCCTCATATTGAGCTCCTTCTGCGTGTAGACGTACTTCAGGCTTTTATGATCTGTATTAATCTCAACACGCTCACCATAAAGGTAATGTCTCCATAGCTTTAGTGCAAATATCACTGCAGCTAGCTCCAAGTCGTGCGTCGGATAGTTCTTCTCATGAACTCTCAGCTGTCTCGACGCGTAGGCTATCACCTTGCCGTGTTGCATCAGTACACATCCCAGTCCGCTTCCTGACGCATCACTGTACACTACAAATCCTCCTGATCCGGAAGGTAGTGTCAAAATCGGTGCCGATGTCAGACGCTTCTTCAGCTCATCGAAAGCCGTCTGACACTCGTCGGTCCAGATAAACTCTTCGCCCTTACGTGTCAGTCACGTCATAGGCGCAGCTATCCTCGAAAAGTTTTCCACGAACCTCCGATAATATCCGGCAAGTCCGAGGAAACTCCTAACCTCCGTAACTGATGTAGGGGTAGGCCAGGTCTCTACTGCAGCTATCTTCTCCGGATCAACTGATAGTCCATCTCCGGTGATTATGTGTCCCAGAAATGGTACTCTGTCCAAGCAAAACTTACATTTGCTGAGTTTGGCGTACAGCCTCTCATGTCTCAGCGTCTCCAACACAATCCTGAGATATCTCTCATGCTCCTCCTGGCTCTTGGAATATATCAGGATATCGTCTATAAATACCACCACGAACTTATCTAAGTACTGGTGGAAAATATTGTTCATCAAACACATGAATACTGCTGGTGCGTTGGTTAAACCAAACGGCATGACTAAAAACTCATAGTGGCCATACTTCGTCCGAAAGGCCGTCTTCTGGATGTCCTCTTTCCGTACCTTGATCTGATGGTATCCGGATCTGAGATCTATCTTCGAGAATACACATGCACCGCTAAGTTGATCAAACAAATCATCGATGTGCGGCAGTGGATACTTGTTCTTCATCGTTACAGCATTTAGCGCCCTGTAATCGATACACAAGCGTACCGTCCCATCCTTCTTCGGTACGAACAAAATGGGTGCTCCCCATGGAGACACACTAGCCCGAATGAAACCCTTTTCTAAGAGGTCATCTACTTGAACCTTCAGTTCAACCAACTCCTTCGGTGCTAGTCTGTAAACGGGGGAAGTAACTGGCTCGGCTCCTGGAGTCAACTCTATAGTGAACTCAATCTCTCTGTCAGGTGGCAGTCTTGGGAGATCCTCTGGAAACATATCCTCGAACTCTACTATAAAGTGAGGGTACATCGGTTCACCTTCTGCAATGTGTGTCGCTAGGGTAGGTTGGACACCATGCTCTCGGGCTCCCCGAAGAAACTCAAACTCTGGGAGATCTGGGGGTCTAAAGATGACACAACCACGATGGCAATCTAGCGTTGCGTGGTACTGGCTCAACCAATCTATGCCTAGGACAATGTCATAGTCCGGCATGGAGAAAACAAAAAATTGGGCACGCATCTCTCGCCCGCAGACAACTACTGAACATGACCTACAAGTGTCACTAACAGGTACTATTTTACCTCCCGTAAGAATCCTCTTGACCTTCGAAAGGGGTGCAGTGGCTATTCTATGGGTAGCCACGAAACTAGCAGCTATAAAAGAGTGTGTGGCACCAGAATCAAATAGGACTAATGCTGGTAATGTAGCTACTAAGATTGTACCTGCTATCACCTCTCCTGCTGTCTCAGCCTCCTCGATGGTCATAGCATAGGCATGTCCTTGCCTCAGTGCCGGTGCCCTCTGCTGCTGCTGCTGAACCTGCTGGTATCGCTCTCCCTGTGGAGCCAAAGGTGGCCTCCTCTGGTTCACTCCTGGTGCTGGGGGTCGCTGTGCTCCAGCTCCTGCGTAGGGTGGCCTCGGTCCAGGAGGCTGCTGATAAGGCCTAGGTGCTGGCAGGGCTGGTCGGTGAACCATCTGTACTGGACCTCTCTGCTCAGGGCAATCTCTGATGGCATGCTGGGGCGATCCACATCTCAAACATACGCCCAACCTCCGTCTACAGTCCCTCATCAAATGTCCCCTCTTGCTGCAGAAATGGCATGTGGGAATGACTGCTCCCTGCTGGGGTGCTGCCCTCTGTTGCTGTTGCTGCTGTACGAGAGGGCGCTTCACAGGTCCTCCCTGCGGGGCTCGGACTGCTGATGACGACGCAAAGGGGCATTTCTGGCTAGCCTCCAACTTGTTGATACGGTCCTGGCGTCGTGCTGCAAGTAGTACCTCGGAGTAAGTGGTGGGGGCTGTGGACCCGATAAGCCTCTGGGTCTCATAACTCAGGCCCTCATAAAACTTCTCGGCCTTAGCTTCTTCAGTGGGGATCAGGTATGGTGCAAATCTGCTCAGGCGGAGGAACTCAGAATTGTATTCCTCTAAAGTCATACTCCCATGGATGAGGTTCTGGAATCTGCTCCGAAGCTCTGCTCGGGCGGTAGAGGGTATGTACATCTCCTTGAAGAGTCTGGAGAACTCTTCCCAGGTGACGCGATCCGGTCCCAAACGCTCCTCCTCGGAAAGCCACCAATGATGAGCGTTGCCGGTGAGCTGCATCCTGACAGCCGTCATCCATCGGTGTCGGGGGAGGTCAGTAGCCTCTAGCTGGTGCTGAATACCGGTGAGCCAAGTGTGGACCTCCGTCGGCTCCTCGGTGCCCGCAAAAGGTTGCGGTATCAAACGACGAAAGTCTATGGAAGACCCTCGCGTCGGTGCGTTTGCGGGTGGTGTCGCCTGTCCCAAGGCCGTCACGAGGCTCTCTCTCAAAATCTCCGCCTGGTGCTGCTGGGCCTGCTGCTGGGCCTGCTGGGCCTGCATCATTGTGAACATCATTTGGAACATCTGGGTTCCGTCCATCGGCTGCCCTGTAGGGAATGGCATATAGGGCATCTGGGGCAGAAATGGTGGAGGAGGTGGTAACTGCTGCTACTCCTGACTCGGGATCCTCTGATCCTCAGGTCCTGCCTGATGTGGAGTCTGGTGTCCGCCCGATGGCATCTCGGGATGTCCTGATGACTGTCCCATGGGAGCTGGAGTCAGTAGAAGGACCTGCTCCAGATCCGGTTCCCCGGATGATCCAGCGTCTCGGGGAACGTCGCCAGGCTGCGCGATACGGCCACTGCGGAGATTCATAACTCTGAAAAGAAGTCATGACTACAATCAGCGTTTGAGGAAAAAAATAAACAAGATGCAATTTGGTAAACGATATCGAGATAGAGGTGTCATGTGAAGGTTTCAAATTTTTGCAGATGAGATTTCTAACTCTATTCCTAATTTGCAGGCTCGCTTGGCACAGTCAGGTGACCAAGACGATTTAAATCAGACCTGCATGGGCCACCACAAAAACCTTGTCATGCTCCGGTCCCATGGATAAGGAACCGAGCCACGTGGCAATGGCCAGCAGTGTACTTCGGCGGGCTTTCCAATCCAATGGGCCCGTCGGAGTACACTTAAGCTGTGAAGTATAATGAATAACCCAACACATAACACAAGTAAACTCAATCTAAATCTCATCCACAGGCAGAAATATAAGAGCACGATAGAAGTAAATACAACGACTAATGTGCAGAAAGGAAAATGTCCAAATAGTATCAAGTACAAACACTAGAGTAGTCACACGGGGACAAACCCGCTAGCACAAATAGACTGAAATGAAAATAAGCAATAAGATAACTTGGGACGGTAGCAGGTAACTAGATAAAGATACCGTCCCAAGGAAAGAGTCACTACCAGCGATCAGACGAAGTCCTCAGGGATGACCTCGTCCTCGGCAGTGAGAACAGCTGCTGGATAGATGTCCGGTCCGTACTCCTTCGGGTAATCCTCATGACCTACACCTGGAAGGGAACCAGGTCCTCAGAGGGACGTAACAAGGTACAAGAAATAACATGCCAGGTAAACAGATAGTACAAGTGCAGAAACAGGGTAATCTAGTACAACCAAATAAGTGTGACACAGTTTAAAGACAACGTTCGACGCGTGGGCCGTCCAAAATAAAACCGCAGCTCCGAGCACAGAGACACACGGGTCGAACCGTAGCTCCGAGCACAGAGACACACGGGTGCTACCACTACACTATGAAACAGGATCACTACATCTATAAGCGCGTGCAGAGTAGCCCAAACGTCTAGTAACTGTCTTCCCCTTCCCAAACGGTCAACGATTGTGCGTTGAACCTGAACCTCTAACTACAGTCTTGACATACACAGAAGTTAACTCAACAGACGCGACCCTAAGGTCGTCCCAGTCTCTGGTCATGATGTCAGTATCAGGATACAGGAATCTGGCACGAACACAGTGTATAAGTGTGTCCTGGGGTATCGATGTACTCTGGTACGTGCATCGAGGTACTATGGAACATCAGAATAATTCTAGGTCGTTAAGTCAAAAGTCAACACCCGGTTGTGAATCGGACACAGAATATCGAACATCAACGTAAACAAGCGCACAATGTACAATAAGAAAAACAATATCTGTAAACTAAAATACTGGGTGGCAAGGTACACTTGCCTGCGTGCGGCTGCTGCTGACGGGGATCGGGTACTGCGTCCAAGTCCTCAGGTCCCGCAATACCTAGAGAAGAGATACAAATCTAAAATCAATAATCTATTCTATGTCAAGCGGGGATCGACACACAGCTACACTAAACTCAGTCTCAAAAATTATCTAATAATTTCCCGTCCTCAATTCTTTGTCTCGTGGTCTGATATAATACTCATATGGCAACTATCTATTTTAGGGGTAATTACTAACATTCTAGAACCTCTATTATATCAAATACATGGTAATATTATTCCCTGTCTCCATTCTGTCTCCATTGGACACATTAGTCATTCTTTCATTTCTTCATTCTAATGAGCCCACATATGCACAAGGTGATTTTAACTACAACAAGGCAATTCCTAACTAATATCAACTCTAAAACCATCACCAACCCATGACATTTCCTAACTAACGAAAATGCCCATTCCTCATTTCTTCTTGCATGGAAGCACACAAACAATTACTTCTCATTGTTACAACAGTTCCCCAACATCAGTACATCCGAAACCTAGCTCCTTAATCCATTTCGAACACTTTCATTCTTGCATGTTCAGCCTATACTTACACTGTTTAGTTCAACACAAAACTTTTCCATTTCCAACCATATTTTAATTTCCAAATGACTAAACACACACATAAATCTAATTTTAAACAAGAGAGGAGGAGATATACCTTGACGTGGTTGTTGATGCCGGAGTGGAGGCTGGTAGCGTTCGGATAGGGAGGAGGCCGGAGCGGGGGATAGCTCGGTCCAGCGCGGGGGTGGGTGTGTACCGGAGTGGGGTGGCTGTGCACTGTACGGGGTGGCTGTGCACTGTGCGGGGTCGGCTGTGCACTGTGCAGGGGATGCACGGCCGCGGGGGATGCTGGCCGGATGTTCGGCTGCAGTGGAGCTTCGCCGGAGAGTGGCCTCGTCGGCTGCCGACGTTGGCCGGAGTTCGGGGTCTCCGGTCGGGTGGGGCTCAAGTGGAGGAAGAGTGGTGGATGAAGGAAGAAGAAGGAGTTGCTTCTTCCATGAGAAGGAAGGAAGAAGAAGAATGAAGAATGAAGGAATTTTGCATGGGGAGTAATAAATGGAGGAGGAGAGAGAGTGGTGTTGGGATTAGGGCCGGTGGAGTGTTGAGGGTGTGGAGAGAAAAGGTTACTTTATAGGGAGATGTGAGGTTTGAATGTGTGGTTGGGATTCTCCTAGAAAAAATGAGTGGTTGGGATTTAATATGAATAGGGGTGAGATTTCTTCATGAGGGAAATGGGTTTGGGACCCCATTTTGGGACCCAATAAATAATCATTGACCAATGAGGTGTTGCCAACAATTTGTTAATTGCAAATTAGCCCCCATAAATTTGGGAATTTGTATGGACACATGAAATGACACAAAAATTACGGAGAAAAATATATTTTTAAAATGTCATAGTGAGGGGGCGTTGCGCGTCAGGCGCGGGTCAAATTTGGAGGGCATTGGGATTAATTTAATATTAAAATAGAATTTACAAAGTTGGTAAATCTGATTTAAATAAAGATAACGTATCCCGCAATTTAATTTAATTGGGGCCCGCGGGGTCAAAATCCGGAAACAGCGCAAAGGCCAAAAATGGTGGGGGCTCAGAGTCAGTCATGGACCCTTTTGTTGGTCCGGCTCAACGGGTTAAGTTGGTACCCCAAAATCGAGGGTAACGACACAGATGTCCGACACGGAATAAAATACGGTTTACGATTTTTGGAATGTTGCGCAATTAATTTAGAGCGCACGAAAGTTGATTTTAACAGTCAGAAAAGTCCAGTGCCTAATTTGGCGAGTTGAGTCGAGTGTACAATATTTGTACGGAATTTATGGGCTGAAAATGGGCTCCGAATAATTAGACAAAGATAGGGTGGAATAATGTTTTAATTAAATGGATTAAAATTTTAGGTAAAATATCTCCTACTCTAAACCTTAATATATTCTATCTAAAAATTTTCTGGCCCACTCTAACTATCTACAGAATAAAATTGAGGGGGTTTACAAAAACCCCCAAACATACATGAAGTCCCTTCAGAGCTGTCCGCGTAAAATAGAGCATCAAGGCTGTTTGGCATAAAATAGGGCTTTAGAGCTGCCTGCATAAAATAGAACTTTAAGGCAGTTTGACATAAAATAGGGCTTCAGAGCTGTCCGCGTAAAATAGAACTTCAAGGCTGTTTGGCGTAAAATATGGCTTCAGAGCTGTCCGCGTAAAACAGAACTTCAAGGCTATTTGGCATAAAATAGGGCTTCAGAGCTGTCCGCGTAAAACAGAGCTTCAAGGCTATTTGGCGTAAAATAGGGCTTCAGAGCTGTCCGCGTAAAACAGAGCTTCAAGGCTGTTTGGCGTAAAATAGGGCTTCGGAGCTGTCCGCGTAAAGCAGAGCCTCAGGACTGTTCTGCGTAAAAGGTTGCTATACCTTCCTTCGTAAAGTTTAATGCAGCATAAAGTTGTACGAGGAACTCTTCGTATTCCTTGGATAAATTTGTCAGTCAAATCAGTGAACCGAACATTTGATAAAAGTACTGCGGCTGTGATAATAATTTTGCACAGAGACCCAGGTTGTCACTTTATGACATATTTTTGATATAAGTCATTTTTCGCATTCAAAGGAAGAAAAATTGAGTCTTCTAAATACGCTGTCTATTCTACATTGACATAAATAAGTTTTTACGCTCAAGACAGGACAAAATCAGACGCTATGTTAAAAGCTGTTTCTTGTACAGAGCTCGAGGCATATCTCTGTATTTAATGTACGAGATTTTGTTCTATTTTTAAAAATTTGTCATGACTGGGAAAGCTAAGACTGTGACTAATACGCTCACATCACCATCCTTGCATTTTACGCTGTCTACCTCAGTCGTGAAGGATAATTAGCTATTTTACGCTAGTTATCTATTATTCATGAATCATCAAGTTTTACGCAGGGGCAGTTACCTACGTGGCTTGCATGCCATGATCTTCGAGAAGCAGTTATACGTGTTACCTTATAAAGGGATACGTGTCATACGCAGATTCAGAAGATTATTTGAACATGGGTAGCAGTTGTCATAACCGCAGCATAAAAGAGGCAATCTTCTTCACAGTTTGGCCTTTTACGCCAACAAGATAGTTATTTAGCTTTTACGCCAACCAGACAGTTATTTGATTGATCTCTATAAATAGAGACCCCTGGTCACAGGAAGGAGAGATAATTGGTTTTGGCTGACAACTTTGGCAATAAGAATTCGATCCTACTTGCAACTTTTCTTTGGCCGACTTTTGCCCTCAGTTCAGAGAAAGTTTGAAGCTTCTTCTACATCACTTCTTCATCATCGTGTAGTCCAAGGAACAAAGTGATCGACTGCAGATCAGACTTCCATAGCAATACTTTCCCAAAATTATTTTATTGTACTTAATATCCTTGTATAGGATTATTTATACTTTTCTCTTTTCTCGTTTGTAAGCAAAAGTTTCGTATAAACTTTGTTTATCCAAACCAAATGGCGACTCTGCTGGGGAAGACTTTCTCCTCTGACGAGAAAGCAATTGCTCAACACGATGCTGTATCCATCGGATCGACGAAGAAGACTTTGGTCGTCCAGTTCGACCAATCTGCCTATGAAGACATGCTTCATGCAGGGGGTAGTTCTCATTCCTCCTCTATCCATAACTACAGGAAGCTGCGTAAAGTGTGGATGCCTAAGATATCCTCTACCCTTCTTGTAAGTTGTCAAAGTTGTGACAACACAGCCAACACGCCCTGTGCGTAAAACCTTCGTCTCCCGTCTGTGACATGGTAGACAAAACTTCTGGTAATGCCTCAGAGCCAATCCAGAAGTCTCAAACATGCCCTGTACATAAAACTTTGTCTTCCGTCTGTGACATGGTAGACAAAACTTCTGGCAATGCCTCAGTGCCAATCCAGAAGTCTCAAACATGCCCTGTACGTAAACTTTGTCTCCCGTCTGTGACGTGGTAGACAAAACTTCTGGAAATTCCTCAGTGCCAATCCAGAAGTCTCAAACACGCCCAGCGCGTAAACCTTAGTCTCCCGTCTGTGATGTGGTAGACAAAACTTCTGGTAAGGCCTCAGTGCCAATCCTAAAATTTCAAACACGTCCTGCGCGTAAAATTATATCTCCCGTCTATAATGAGGCAGATGTACCATTTGATAACATCAAAGGAAAATAAGTGACGAATTCTTCAACCTCTAAGCTTTTACGCCCACAAGAGATAAAAGTTCCCACTTTACAGAAAATGCGTGACGCTGAAAGCCGTTTGAGGATTTTTCCTGTTTTACGCGAACCTATGCAAAAATCCAAATTACGCCAGGATAGGTCTGTCCGCGTAAAGAAGACTCGTTTCACGGGAAGATACACTCCTCAGTGAGTTTTTCGAATATTGGTTCATGTTTATATTATCTCTGAACTAATGTCCTAACATTTCTCCCAGGCTGAGTTTGCCATGTCCAAGTGACCTCTGAGCAAACCTTCCGAGTTTTGGCTATCGATCATCACGTCCATATTGCCTCTGATATCGGTTGTCATCCTCGCTTATCACCCATCCCCACCAAGGTACACCAACGGTGTTAAGTCAACAAAAACTGCCACGTCCATATGTCTGGCAGGGCTTGTCTCAAACCTATTACTTGCACTAACATGTACAAAAAGTAACGAGTCTACAAAATCTATCATGTCCATTTTACCTTAGATAGGGATTGTTTTTTTTGAACTTATTATTTGTACTCAATGTGCACAATGAATAATAAGTCCACCAAAAGTCTACCAGTGGGATGTTCTCAATCCAAAGAAAATGGTCACGTCCATATTACCTTTGTCATATTTTTCTTTATCCCCACAGAGTCATATCTTACCACGTCCACATTACCTCTGAGTAAGATATATCCAGAACTTTTTAATGTCCATATTAGCTTTGAGTAAAGTTCTGTTTTTCAACTTTCTACTATCACGTTCGCATAACCCATGATAGTGTTAGTCATTTTCAGCTTATTACTCGTACTTAAGGTATTCCATGGGTAATAAGTCCATAACCCAAGAATTTGCCATGTCCATCTTACCTTTGAGCGAACATTCTTGTCCATCAACTTCCAAGATCTAAATACGGCCTGCCACGAAGGATCGTCCATGATAATGGCCCATAGTTTGCAAGCCATGTGTTCTACTGGTTCTGTGATAAAAATCAGATTCATAATGTGACATCGACTGTCTACAACCCAGCAACAAACGGTCTGGCAGAAAAGTTCAACAAAACCATCATAAAGCTCCTCATGAAATTTGTGTCTTCCAACAAACGCGACTGGAATGAGAAGCTGGGGGAATGTCTCTGGGCCTACCGTACAACAGTCCGGACAGCTACCGACAATACGCCCTTCTCTCTAGTGTACAGAAGCAAAGCGGTCCTCCCCCTCGAGATCCAGATCCTTTCACTATGATTAGCTCTCTCTAACTGGCTAACCACGAACGAAAACTACCGCCGACAGTTACAGGAGTTAGAATCACTCGACGAGAAATGACTCTTAGCTCAACAACGCATAGAGCTGTATCAAGCGCGCCTATCTGGAGCCTTCAACAAATGGGTAAAACCGAGAATGTTCCAAATGGGTGGCCCCATCTTGACAGTAAGAAGACCAATGGTTATGACTCATAAGACGGCCTGCAAATTCTAACCTAAATAGGATAGCCCGTTCATTATGGAAACCATATTTTCGAAAGACATATACCGGCTAGTAAAACCCAACGGCGACTTGCTCATGATGCCTATCAACGACAAGTTCCAAAAAAAGTACTACATCTAAACTAGAATTATACTCTCCTTATCCCCAGCGGGACAATCTTGACGTACATCTTTATACTCTGGGGTCTTCATCCCCAACAAGTGCCTATGCATAATATTTTCCCATTCGTTATAAATTCTTGTAAAAACCATCATCAATATCCAGGAGTCCTGGATACGCCAAAGTCTCCCCAACGGAGGATTCCTCAGGTCCACTCGCACACTACCGTAGTGGCCACTAAAAAAAAAACCCATCTTGTTAGACGCTAGCCATGTACCTATTACCTCTGAGCTGTTGTCCCACCAATTTCTCTAGCGGAGCATTCCTCTGGTCCACTCGCACACTGCCGCAGTGGCCACTCAAAAACCAATCTCGTTAGACGCTAGCCATGTACCTTTTACCTCTGAGCTGTCGTCCCACCAATTTCCCCAGCGGAGCATTCCTCAGGTCCACTCGTACACTGCCGCAGTGACCACTCAAAAAACCAATCTCGTTAGACGCTAGCTATGTACCTATTACCTCTGAGCTGTCATCCCACCAATTTCCCCAGCGGAGCATTCCTCAGGTCCACTTGCATACTGCCGTAGTGGCCACTCAAATAACCAATCTCGTTAGACGCTAGCCATGTACCTATTACCTCTGAGCTGTCGTCCCACCAATTTTCCCAGCGGAGCATTCTTCAGGTCCACTTATACACTATCGCAGTGGCCACTCAAAAAATAATCTCGTTAGACGCTAGCCATATACCTATTACCTCTGAGCTGCCGTCCCACCAATTTCTCCAGCGGAGCAATCGTTAGGTCTATATTCATGTTCGGATAGACCATACTCAACAAATCACTCTTCAATAAATTTTTTGGACATTGGATCACGTCCATATTACCTCTGAACTGCTGTCCTACCATTTTTCTCTGACCGAGTTTGCCAAGTCCATATTACCTCTGAACAAACCATTCAGATTTTGGCTATCGATCATCACGTCCATATTACCTCTGATATCGGTTGACATTCCCACTTATCACCCATACTCACCAAGGTACACCAGCGATGTTAAGTCTATAAAAATAGTCACGCCTTATATGATTGAAACAATATTTTTAAATGGCGCTTACAGATTAGCCAAGCCTAATGGAGATTTGATAATGGCTCCTATAAATGGCAAATTCTTGAAGAAGTATTATGCTTGATCTCCCTTGCTTAATGGAGTATGATGAAGATTTCATTCTGATGATACTAAGTACAAAGATTGGCTGAATCATATTTTATTATGTTTATATTACCTCTGAATAGATATGTTTAACTAATTTGAAACTTCAAAACCTATCATGTCCATATTACCTCTGATAGTATTTTGTATACAAATTTAGTTGGATCATATTCTATCATGTTCATATTACCTCTGAATAGATATATTCAGTGAAACCAGTTACCAAAAGTATATTATGTCCATATTACCTCTGATATCACTTTCATTTTAGCCTATCATTTATATTCTAATAATAAGTGATGGGTCCACAGAGTTGAATACGTCTCTTTTTACGGCTTCTTACATGCTGGAAGAGCATAATCTTCTTCTTTCTCAGTTCAGCCCAATGAATTTCAGCAATCATCTTTGTGGTGAAGGAAGTATGGAAAATCAAGTTCATTTGCTTGCCCTTATATAGGCAGAAGAGAATGTACAAATTCCAACAACTTTTTCAAATTAGCCTTGAAGAACGAGTCAAATTTAACCATTTCATGTTTCATTCAAAGTATTTCAAATTACGAGAAATTTAAAAACTTTAAAGGAGGTCCTGTAGAAGCATAAAATATGCTGGGGAATTGTTCGCGTATTTTACTGTCAAAACCCCCAAACATACATGAAGTCCCTTCAGAGATGTCCGCGTAAAACAGAGCTTCAAGGCTATTTGGCATAAAATAGGGCTTCAAGGCTGTTTGGCGTAAAATAGGACTTCAAAGCAGTCCGCGTAAAACAGAACTTTAAGGCTGTTTGGCATAAAATAGGGCTTCAGAGATGTCCACATAAAATAGAACTTCAAGGCTGTTTGGCGTAAAATAGGACTTCAGAGCTGTCCGCGTAAAAAAGAGCTTCAAGGCTGTTTGGCGTAAAATAGGGCTTCAGAGCTGTCCGCGTAAAATAGAGCTTCAAGGCTGTTCTGCGTAAAAGGTTGCTATACCTTCCTACGTAAAGTTTAATGCAGCGTAAAATTGTACGAGGAACTCTTCGTATTCCTCGGATAAATTTGTCAGTCAAATCAGTGAAATCATCTCGCCTCCCGCAGGATAATCGTTATCGCTGGGACTGATTTCGAAAGTTATCCTTTCGAACTTGATTTAAGATCGTTCTTCCAAACTCTAAGTCAAATTCGTTATCGCTTATCTCTTTCATCGAACCACAATATTCATTCTCGGGCTAACTTTTATTCAAGTAATATTGTATTCAAGCATAAATCCGTTTATTTCAATCCGAAATTGCTCGTACGATCCTCCAAGTTTTTGACAAGTTTTTTAACTAAGATATCGATTTCCATTTCCATAAATCTCTATTCGATATAAGCCTTATCATTTATTCAAGACATTCTCAAATTGTTCAATCCAACTATCGCACGAGACCTATGAATCCGTTTGAACATTTTCAAAATGAACCATACACCACTCAGGAATTGAGTCACCTAATCAAATTCTCAATCGTGTTCGTATCAATCGCTTTTTATATTCACCAAGTCGTTCCTTAGAATTCCTGCATGATACCTAGCATCGCCTGATAAATCTTAGTCTCGTATATATATTCATGTTGATAGTTATCCAAGTAAACCATATTTGATTTCTATCTTCCGATACGAAATATCGTCCGAGTTATTTTCCAAAATCCAAGCACGATTCTTTATATTCACCTAAACGATAAATCTGATAATATTTTTATCGGTTACCATTGTAAGTCTGACTTGTCCTTATCTGAATGATATCTTAATCTTGCTTGTAACTAGCTTGCATCAAAAAGGGTCTTGGCATGCGATACTCAACACAACTTAGCCGAAAGGCTGTGTGCATAGCTAACCGTTCGGACGATATTGTATCCTGTATAGGAACTAGTTGGGCAATCATGTATAGGTATCCAGGTTTGCACATAACTTGCACATTCTAGCATATTCCCACAAAGCCTAACACAGGTCGGCACAAAGGCAATCGAATTATGATTTCGTACAAGCAATCATATTATTCACATACCACTTTTGAAATTATTTAGACTCATTATATAGAATATCCCATCGGGTCAACTAGAGAGAGTGTATGCACATAACCCAAGAAGGAGGTTTTAAAACTGAGAAGATCGAGGGTAAGTCGCGCCCATGCAAGGCCATGATCTGAACATACGGTAAGATGACTAAGCCACAAAGTCGCACAGATAGTCTGAGTGCAGCGGAATAAAAAACACACAGGCGATTGGTAACAAGTTCACAGAGTCGTCAATAGCGAAAATACTGAATAACACAAGTACAAAAAATAAAATAAGCTCTTTATTGATATTGAACAAGTGTTACAGGCAGCACTAGGCCGAGATTACAAGTTGCTTAGGCCTCTCTCTCTGAAACAGTCAAAATGTGCCAAGTGGATACATTTGTGGAATGATACATAGGTGACGTTCTTACATTATGTCTTGTATATGTGCTTCAGTTCCGGACGCAATGCTCCAAGTCTCCAGAGTGAACTCCACATTTTAGCACGCACGAAGGGGGCATCCATACCAAAAGAGGTTCTCTCGCACCCTACAAGCAATCTGGTAGGTTATCAGTACATGAATGCACTGGTGGGGAGGCTTCTCGCTCGCTCGACAAATCCAAACACGTTATATAGGTTCCGTGCACCATATATTAAGTTATCTTTCTAGTCTTGCCTTAGGATCAGTTTTATGGCATAATAAAAATCCTATGCGTGTGGCAGTGCGCCGTGTGTCACTACCACATCCTAAAATAGGGATAATTTTATCATTTTATATATTATAAGTATTGTGTTTATTTATTTTAAAGAATTGTATGATATGTATATTTATATATATATATATATTTATATTTATATATATATATATATATATATTTATATATATATTATATATAGTGTTCTTTAATGTATGGGTTAGTAGACTAGACCTAGAAGCTACTAGATGAACCTCTGACCAGAATATAAGGTTATGAATTTAACTTGTATTATTTTGGGATTTATTTATTTAGGGTTATAATTTATTATTTTGATTTTATTTTATTGTTGTGTCTTACCGTTGCTTTGATATTTGGAGCGCTAAACTAGCTTTTGCCCTCCAACAAATTTTACACACTTGTCCTAGTCGTGCCCGCCTTCCATTCTGACCTTTGTGTAACTCATAAATATATCCTTTTGTGCTTCATTTTAGTCACACAATATTCGTCGCGGACGTTTATTTTAATTCTATATAAATTCAACTTTGTATCCTTGTGCGTTCCAATCAAAATTGGAGACACAATCTCGACCCATTTTGTGCAACCCAAATTATGACAATATTTTATTCTGAGTCTTCTATGCCCATGACACTTGTGCCTCACCTAATTTAAACCCATGTACTTCAAATTAATTTTAGAACACCAATTGTATTAATTTTAATTTAATTAATCCAAAAACCCTACTTTGTGTAATTTCCTAATTGTTGGGCACTTTTAAGCAAAAGTGCATTAAGGTGTCCATACCCCATTGGACCAACACATGAAGAGATCCTATTTTTTCTTCATGTGATTTTCCCCATAATTTTAGAGTGTGTAAGACTCAACATCAACCCTTCATCAAACCTTAGCCCTCCAATTTGAAACAATGCAATCCTGGCCCTCCAATTTCTACATGGAAAAGTCAATCCCATTCCAAGGAGGTATTGACTGGCCCCCACCCTAGGTCAACCTCAAAACCCTACTTTTCCACATATAAATATACCTTTTCCTTATACTTTTTTATCCCCATATCCCAAACCAATCCAGCCGACCCCCTCCTATTCTTCATCCCTGTCTTCCCGCAGCCAGAGCACCGATCGCTTGAGAACTCGACCACCCAACACCGCCTGAGCGCAGCACCATCATCCCCCATGCCGAGTCATCCACCTACGACGAGCAGCCTCGACCCAGAGCCACCGCAGAGCACCTCGCCTGTCTCCACCACCCTCTTTTCTCCTCCACCGGGGAACGACCTCCACCACCGGAGCACCGACCATCTTCCTCGACTGCACACCACCGTCGACCTCCCTCACTGTACCTCCTTGTTGTCCCTATTCTCCTCCATTGACCTCACACCACAGCCGACCACCCACATCCATCTCCACCCCGAGCGCCTGAGCCCGTCGACCACAACCACCCTCCCTTGCCGGATCACCGCCACCATTAACTCCCTATGACTTCCTCTCGTCGGCCAGCAAGCAACCACCGACCCCATCACCATTTCCAGTCGATCCCGCCGTTCTCCTTCCTACGACTAAACCTCGGCCACCACCACTTCACCTCGACTCCATCCCCTTCCTCCGGCCACCCGTCTCCATAGCACCCCGACTTCGCCCTGTCCTCCTCCTCACCTGAACGTTCCCCTACTCCGGCCATCCCTGTTCATCATCATCACCTCCATCATAACCCTCATCATCACCTTCAAAATAACCATCATCATCATCATCGTCATCGTCGTCATCGTCGATCTCGTGCACGTACACAGGTTCGAACTGCCCTCTCGTAATTTTATGTATACATGTGTGATTAGTATATATATATATATATATATATATATATATATATTCTATGGTAATTAAATGCTAGTAATTACCTTCATAGTAAATTAGGTTAATAATCACTTTAATAGTAATCAGCTTTAATAAGTATTGAATAATATTAGTTGATATATATATATATATATAAAGATATGGATATATATTTAATTGATTATTGCTAACTACTAGTTATGACTGTATCTATATACTATATGACCCTAGTATAATTACGGATATCCCGTATTTACTTTGACCATGTGACCCTGAATATTGTGAGTTGACCGCCTTGTGTACACTGACGTACTGGTTAGACATGTGTAGTATGACTGTCTGATTATGCGCAACATTTGCAGACATGACACCCGTACAGTTAGACGCACACTCGACCCTACTAGTTGACCAGTGTCATACCTGGCGTAGCCCCTGAGCTCAGTGTATTTATGATTGTGCGTGTGCTAGTGTAATGGCTGATGCTGTATTGTATTATATTATTTATATATAGGACCATTGGATCTTCCTGCGAGACTTCAGGAGCAGGACGTTGGTATTGCCCGCTCAGGACCATAGACGAGTACATTCTCTGATAATTTCCATTATTTGATAATTTTTATAATTCAAGTATTTAGAAATATTATATCTGATTCTTGACACTGTGCTACACGGACTAGTATATAGATTGGATCTTAGTCATGAGATGTTATATTGGTTATCGTATTGACATTGTACACGACATTGATATTAGACATTGTACATGATATATTGGACATTGATCGTGTATCGTGACGTGTCATGGTTGGATCCACAGTACTAGTTGGGGGCAAAGAAATTGCTAGTGAGAGATGTGATCAAATCCCTATCGTACAAGTGTAGATTTTGTTAGTGTTAATCATACACCTCACGTATGATTAGCTAAGCCATGTAGCTATCGTACAAGTTCCCAAGCCGATCACATTTTGAAACTACTATTTCAAACACTCAGAATAGTTACAGTTCTCCATTTTAGTTTATATACTAAATTACCTGTATATGATATTGTACCTCATTCTCTTCATTTTATATATGCACTGTCTGTACCATATTGCCTATATTGTCTGTCTCTTTATTTTGCCATTGTATTTATTCATTGTCTTCTCTTAGTATATAGCATCATTTATTTATTGTTTTATAGTTCTTATCAATTAATTGGAACTGTTATTTGGGTTGTACTTCGCTCCAATCCTGACTGGATATTTTTTCCAGACTATGACTTAGAGGACTGGTGTCCGACATATTATGGACCACAGGAAGAGTAGCTGTAGCCTTGGACTTTGTAGCTCAGGTGTGATTTCTGGGAGGTCTAGCCGGGATCACTAGTTATTCAGTTAGTTTTTCTTTTAGCAGATTATGGTACCCGATTTATTTCCGGCATATTTTGAGACTTAGATGTTATTGTTTGAGTTAGACTATTTTATTTTAGACTTGTGTTATATTTTGATTATTTATTTTTCTTTGATATCTCCTCGTGCATTAGTTATATGATTGAGTATTTCCATATTATATTGTGATATCTGTGTCTCCTTATGGAGTTGGATATTCTTGTGCGATTGATTGTAGAAGCATAAAAAATACGCTGGATAGCTATACGCAGCATGTTGATGCAGGGCAGCGTAAACAGAGGACCTCAGAGCTATCAAAAGGGCAAACAAAGCTTTTTCGCTGAGCACAACGTAAAAATATAGGTTCAAGGACCATCCGCGTAATGCAGTATGTCCAGGCCGCTTCAGCGTAAACAGGGTGCTTCATCGCCTTTATGGCGTAAAACTCATCCGCTTTCAATACAGCATTGAAGTGTACGAGGAACGCTTCGTATTCTTCAAAATGAACCTGTCAGATCATGCAATGAACCTGACGTCCGGACTCCTGACAAAGAGTACTGCACGACAACCCAGGCGACGGGTATAATGATGGCGCGGCACTGCAACCCAGCCTGTCATTTACTGCCATTTTCTTTGCGTAAACCACTTTTATACATACGAAGGAATACGCTGTCTAGTTTTACATAGGCAGATGTGAGCTGTTTACGCTCCGCAGAAGACAAACAGCCTGCCACGTCAAAAGCTGCACTTTGTACAGGGCTCGAGGCACGTCTCTGCATTTAATGCGCAGGGTGATGATAGTTTCTCGAGGCACATCTCTGCACTTAAAGCGCCGAATACTAACAGATGCCCGAGGTACGTCTCTGCACTTGATGCACAGAAGGGTGGCATGCCTTCAAAATATGCCTCTGTATTTAATGAGCAGGATAATGGCAGATCTCCACATTTAATGTCGGAGATTTGATTAAATGTCACCGAACCGTCATTTAGTGACATCCCCTTTGCGTAAACTACTCTTACGCATATAAGGGAATACGCTGCCTAGTTTTACACAGGCAGACGTGAGCTTCTTACACTCCGCAGAAGGCGAACAGACCGCCACATCAGCAGTTACTCTTCGTACAGAATTTGAGGCGCGTATCTGCATTTAATGCGCAGAATGATGACAAATCTTAAAGACAAGCCTCTACATTTAATGCGCAGGATGGGGGCAGATATCTGCATTTAATGCAAGAGATTTGATTACATCTCCAAGAGCCGTAATTCCGGCTAAAACGTCCACATCATCTCGGCTTCTTCGCCTGCTCGGCTTCTATGCCCACTCGGCTTCTACCCCTGCTCGGTTTCTATGCCCACTCGGCTTCTACGCCTGCTCGGCTTCTATGCCCACTAGGCTTCTACGCTTGCTCGGCTTCTATGCCCACTCGGCCTCTATGACCACTCGGCTTCTACGCCTACTCGGCTTCTATGCCTACTTGGCTTCTACGCCCACTTGGCTTCTACGCCTACTCGACTTCTATGCCTACTTGGCTTCTATGCCAGGGTGACAGTTATTAGCTTCTACGCCAACCTCTTCTACACAAGGGATAACTACCTACGTAGCTTTTACGTCATAATCTTCGCAACAGATATACGCATTTGTCCCTTAGTTGGACACGCGTCACATGCTCACTCAAAAGGTCATCTATACGCAGACATTGGTTATTTTAAACCATCGTGTAAAAGGGTGTTGTATTTCCCACTACTCGGTTTCTACACCGACTGAGTGGTCACTGTCACTAAAACTCTATAACTAGAGACCTCTATCAACAGAGGAAAAGGTCAAAGAAAATGGTCGGATAAATTGATCAAGAAATCCAATATCAGATGCAACGGTCGCAAAGATCGAAGGTCAAACGGTCAAGAGAGAGAAGAATCCGTAGCTCAGGCAAAGAGAAGGGATCGACGACTTTGGCATCGGGCATCCACCCTCTTTAGCAACCTGCAAAGCTGCTTTCTATCTTCCACGGCACTTCTTTAACATCGTGTGGTCCAAGGGCTAAAGTGATCGACTGCAGATCATACACCTATAGCAATATTTACCCAGATTAAATAAATTATACTTAGTCATCCTCGTATAGGATTAAATTGTACAATCTTGTTTATAAACATAAAAGAAGGACAGGTTTTCGTATAAGACCTCATTTTCTACATATCATCTTTTCTGTTTATTATCCGAAACAAGATGGCGACTATGTTGGGGACGTCTTTCTCTTCTGATGAGGAAGCTATTGCTCAACACGATGCGGTATCCGTGGGATCCGTGAAGAAGACACTGGTCATCCAGTTCGACCAGTCTGCCTACGAAGACATGCTTCGAACAGGGGGTAGCTCTCACTCCCTCTCCGTCCAAAACAATCGAAAGCTGCATAAGGTCTGGATGCCCAAGACATCCCCTACCGTTCCTGTGGACTCTCTGATCTCTCCGACCAATGAGGTTGTAGCAATGCTCCCTCCGCGCCTTGCGCGTAAAATTCAGTCGCCTGTCTCTGACAGGGCCGACAAAACTTCTGGCAATGCCACAGCGCTAACCCAGAAGTATAATCCGCATCTTGCACGTAAAATTCAGTCGCCTGTCTCTAGCAGGGCCGACAAAACTTCTGGCAATGCCTCAGCGCTAACCCAGAAGTATAATCCGTGCCTTGTGTATAAAATTCAGTCGCCTGTCTCTGACAGGGCCGACAAAACTTCTGGCAATGCCTCAGCGCTAACCCAGAAGTATAATCCGCGCTCTGCGCGTAAAATTCAGTCTCCCGTCCCTGGCGGAATAGACAAAATTTCTGATAATGCCTCAGCGCTAAATCAGGAATCCCAAACGCGCTCCGCGCGCAAAAATATATCTGCCTTCTACGAAAAAGCAGATGATCCCTGCAATCTACGCAAGAAAAAGCAAGCGGCGGACTACTCAACTTCTCGGCCTTTACAGCCAGGGAACAATATGTTTGCCCTCCGGATTATGCGAGGAGCTGATGGGCGACTAAGCACATCCTCAGCTTCACGCCAACCAGAGCAGAGCTCCAAATTATGCCAAGACAAGCCCCTCAGCGTAAAAAAGGCTTAATTTGCGGGAATACACCCTCCTCGGGGATTATCCGCCACCCAGATGGCCAACCTGTTGTATATAGGTGGCACAGGGAAAACTATGGTTCCCAACATCCGCATGCCCACTGATATGAACAGAAGGAACAAGCCATCATCTTCTTCTTTTATAAATCCTCCTGACCTGCGCAATTATCTGATCCAGAAACGCAAGGAGAGGGGATCTTCCAGCATGTCTATTATGCCTCCTAGCGAGCACTGTTGTATAAGTCATATGATTGTAATTAATTATTGCTGTTCTGAAACAAAACAGTCAGTTTTCGACCTGTTGAGCTACTCTCCATCTTTCCAGGAAGAAGAGCCCACACATGCATCTGTGAATATGGCTTCACACATACCTAGAGGAGGGTCGGGCTCAAGATGTCATCCCTCTAGAACTCTGAGCCGAAGGAGATTCAACATGCTTCTTAGGAACACCGAAGCTGGGGTGTTCCAAAATACCCGTTCGAGGTCGTGACAACCGGCTTCGTACTCTTCTGATTCCGATGCTGGGGGTCGCCAGTCTCCCGAATTACATGCCGAAAGTATAGAGTCAACTTCTACAGAGACCTATACTAATCTTTCAATGATACCCAAGGAAATGGGATAGATGAACACGAGAAAGCTTTCCTGTCTGGGAGCGTTGAGCAACGCATCACTATACTAGAGACATATCTGAACGAAATACAATCCATGATGGAGAACATGCACCAGATGATGCTAACTCAACACATAGCTGCCATGGCTCCAGCATCGGCCCCTCCAACTCAGATACGCGTGGGGGTGGACTTACCACCATCCAACACGATCCAAGAGCCTGCTCTAGATCAGGAGTCAGCAGTTCCTCCGCTTCCTCACTCGGAGAATATATTACCTCCCGTCGGAGTCGCGATGCAATCGATTCCTCACCACTCCGTGGTCCCGCTACCGGCTGAAGATCCGATGCAGGCAGTACGGGAGTTGAAAGCCCAATTTGATGCCCTGAAGAACAAATATCAGCTCAAGAAATTGGGAATCAACCAACCTTACCCAGCTATCTGGGAAGAGGTCCCTTTTTCTCCTAAATACAAACCACAAACTATGGCTTTGTTCGAGGGAAAAACATCACTGAGTCAATATATGAACTACTTCAGCATGATGACAGTGTTGTTATAAGGGAACGACGCCCTTCTCACTCGGGTGTTCAAAGGCTGTCTCTCGGGGGTAGCTTACCAGTGGTACCGCAGCCTGGCGGACAACTGCATTACTTCCTTTGAAGACTTCAAGGCTTTGTTCTTCACGCGATTCTACGAGGGAGGGATGGACATGTCTATGTCCTCTCTCATCGAAGTCATGTAGAAGAAAAAAGAGAATGTTCGTACTTTCATCGAACGTTTTCGTCAAGCTACTCTGCAAATGCCTCCAAGAGTCCCAGACTCGGCGTTGGTCGACATCTGCAGGAAGAACCTTCTCCCCGTGATCTCGGTGTTCACAAGACCATATCAGTTCTATGATTGGCCCTCGTTCATCATCTCGGCGGTAGCCGCGGAGGAAAATAGTCAGAAGGCGCGCGATAATGGCATCATGATCTCGGCCTCCAATAAAGGCAAGAGGTCGTCCTCCAATATCGACCATCCTCGTGGTACCAAGGGTAAAGAAGCTCTGGCGATCAACACGTCCAGGCAAAAGATGGTGGCCACCACGCAGACGAAGCCTGGGACTTCCAGGCCCATTGAAGTATACTCTTTCGACGATTACGATATTCCGAGCATATTCGAATATCTCGTCAAAAGCGGCAAGATTACCCTTTCTGAGATGAGACGGCCCAATGAGGCCGGCAGTACCAACAATCCCAAGTACTACATCTTCCATAGGTACATAAACCACCCCACAAAGGCGTGCTATATACTGAAAAGGAAGATCCAGGAGCTGATCGATGCTAAGGCCATCACTCGGCGCAACAGCGAGAAGACGGTCACGGCCAACATGATCTCCCTGCAATTTGGCAATCTGCCTCCCGAAGAAATCCCGGATGGTGTTACGCCTATTTCCCGGACGACGATGAACATCGTTAATCTCCTTCCAGCTAAAGGTCAAAATCATGACCTGCTACCACTAACTACCCAGCAAGGCGAGACTATGTGGTTTCATCCAGATCTGGTGCCAGAGATCGAGAAAGATACTCAAGCTGCTAAGGCTAAGTCTAAAAAGAACTCAAAGCACAAACCGTGTCACATGATTACGGTACACTCGGAATCAGAAGACGAGGTCTTGGCTACTGGAACCCGTTCAGGGAAAGCCTACCTCCAGGACTATGGAGCCAGCCAGGAAGATGCATCGGCAGACGCTTCAGCTGCCAAGCCTTCAGAACCAGAAGCCCCCACCCTTGGTCATCAACCTCCGGTGCAACAGGCAGCCGAGTGATGTAAATGCAACCGGGAACAGAGTTTCAGATGATAATAAACATCCTCTTTTCCAGTATATTGACGCCCAAATTCCAAATCAGGAATCCTCCCCCTACGACGATATAGAACCTATAGCGCAAACATTCTTGGAAGCTATATATTCCTACCATCCGTATATATGGGAAGTGGCATCATCATCCAATGTCACCATGACATATAGACCGCATGAGTATTCTATCTTCATTGTCCCGCCTACTTGCAGCAGTCAGCATTCAATAGTCTTCGGCCACATGCGCAATGAACCGACTGTGCAAGAGGATTCTTCCGACGACGATGCCAGTAAAATGCAGGTTCACAGATACAGCCCGTAAGCTCTGAAGATCATACAAAATATGGGTTATAACTTGAAGCTGGAACCGGGTCTCAACTACGGGAAAGGCAGACGAATGCTGCTGCATGGTGATCCCTACTATCAACGAACTCATTTCGGGTTAGGGTATACCACCTCCCTCGCAACTCCTGAGTCAAACGAGGATATCTTTTCCTTCCCTCAAAATGGCTTAGCACCCTCCGACTTATCTCATGCTCTCGAGCGAACATTACCAGTCAATATGGTAGTTACGGATTCTTTCAAATCAGACGAACAAGAATCTGAACTGTTTGAGAATGACGCTTGGGCTCAGCAAATGGATACATAATGGGAGTTCCGCTTCGAGTGGAGAGAACCTCCCACTGAAGACAAAGTTATCCAGATTGACGTTGGGGATGAACTTTCGACAAAGCCGATATTTATCAGTAACGATCTTTCCAAAGCAGAAAGGGAAGAAGTTATCCAGCTGATAAAAGAATATATCAACGTCTTTGCATAGAATTATGAGGACATGCCAGGCCTTGATCCAAAGGTGGCTACTCATAAGCTCAATATATTGCCCGATTCAAAGCCTGTGAAGCAGCACCAACGTCGGTTCCGCCCGGATATGATGGACGCCATTGAAGCTGAAATCAAGAAATTAATAGCCTGCGGCTTCATCCGTGAAGAATAACATCCCGACTGGGTCGCCAATGTTGTCCCAGTCATGAAGAAAAATAGGAAAGTACGAGTCTGCATCGATTACCGAGATCTGAACGCAGCCTGCCCCAAGGATGAGTTTCCTCTTCCCATCACAGACGTCATGATTGACAATACATACGGTTTTGAACGTATATCTTTCATGGACGGATTTTCAGGATACAATCAAATCAAGATGCATCCTGAAGACGAGAAGCATACTGCCTTTCGGACACCATTGGGGGTATATTGCTATACGGTCATGCCCTTCAGATTGAAGAATGCCGGGGCTACGTACCAACGGGCTATGAGTAACATATTCCATGAACATTTACGCAAGACAGTGGAGTGTTACGTGGACGATGTAGCTGTCAAAAGCCGCCTCAAGGATAATCACATCCAAGACTTGAAGACAGTATTTGACTTGATGCGCCAACATCAACTCAAAATAAATCCTACAAAGTCCTTTCTGGGAGTATCTAGTGGCAAATTTTTGGGATTTGTCATAACCGCTAAAGGCATTCAAATGGACCCTGATAAAGTCAAGGCCATCTTAGAAATACGACCGCCCTGTAATCTAAGGGAACTCAGGGGATTTCAAGGTCGTCTGGCTTATATCCGGAGATTCATTTCCAACCTCTCGGGGAGATGTCAGTCCTTTTCTCGTCTTATGAAGAAAGGTGTATCCTTCGTATGGGACGAAGCCTGTCAGCAAGCGTTCGATGATATCAAGCGCTACCTCGCTAGTCCGCCAGTTCTGGTGCCTCCTGTCATAGGAAGACCATTCGTGCTGTATGTTCAAGCGATGGATCATTCTCTGGGAGCTCTTCTCGCACAAAAGAACGAGATGGGTCACGAGCAGGCTATCTACTACCTCAGCAGGATGATGGTCGGAGCCGAACACTGGTACAATCCAGTGGAGAAAGAATGCTTGGCTCTGATGTTCGCTATTCAGAAAATGCGACACTATGTCACAGGCCAAACCATTCACATCATCTCCAGGATCAATCCTCTTCGGGTACTGATGAACAAGCCAAGTGTTATTAATTCCCGACTCGCGACTTGGGCGATGTTATTGACACCGTATGACATAGTGTTCGTCCCTCAGTGGTTCGTCAAGGGCCAAGCGTTGGCTGACTTCCTAGCTGCTCATCTGATCCCGGAGGCCTCCAAACTGTACGAGGATATTCCCGACGAAGTTGCCGAATGTAATTCCGCAATAGAAAGTGATGCATGGCAACTGTTCTTCGATGGTGCCTCCAGAACTGGTCCTAGGGGAAACGTGGTTTCGGGAGTAGGAATTGTCCTGGTTACTCCTGGTAAGCTCGTTATCTACCGAGCATATTCTCTTAGCGAGCCCTGTTCCAATAATGTGGCGGAGTACAACGCTCTACTAATCGGCCTCCAAGTCGCTAAAGAATTAGGCGTCGAATCTTTGGAAGCTTTCGGTAATTCTCTGTTGATCGTCAATCAAGTCAGAGGGATATATGAAGTCCGGAATCCAGACCTCATCCCCTATCACCAAGCAACGGTCGAGATAGCCATGAAATTCAAGGGATTCTTCCTGGAACATGTGCCTCGATCTCAGAATCTGGAAGCTGATGCCCTAGCCAGTCTAGCTGCAGATTTAGCTACCCCTATAAGAAGGCAGAATTCGGTAATCCTTCTTAACAGAGATTTATTCTGTGTGAAAAATAACTTCCACATAGAATACAGCTATGCGGTGGACACAGACCCTCCCAGGAGATACTGGAGAAGTCCCTTTATAGATTTCGTAGCATACGGAATCTTGCCAGAGGATCCTAAAGAAGTAGTATCAGTCAAAAGACGATCATTGCGCTTCTATTTCGACGCATCTTCACAATTTCTATATCGCCGGTCTTATGACGGACTATTATTACGATGTCTCTCTGGTGATGAAGCACATCGAATTATCCGTGAAACCCACGATGACGTATGCGGAGCGCATCAACTTGGTCCTAAGCTACAGGATCGCATCAGAAGAATGGGCTATTACTGGCCTACTATGATCACAGATGCAATAAAGTATGCAAGACAATGCAGAGCCTGTCAGGTCCATATAGACTTTATCCATCAACCGCCTGAATATCTACATCCTACGGTTGCATCCTGGCCTTTCGAAGCATGGGGTATGGATATCATTGGTCCTATTCACCCGTCTTCTTCCAGAGGTCACCGATTCATACTGGCCATCACAGACTACTTCTCTAGATGGGCAGAGGCGATCCCTCTTACTGAGGTGAAGGCATCTAATGTGATCAGCTTCATCAAGCATCACGTCATTTACTGCTTCGGGATATCCCGAAGGATAATCTATGACAATGGGCCTCAATTCATCAGCCAAGCGTTTTATCGATTTTTTGATAAAAATTGGATACAAAATATCGCCTCTGCGGCATATAATCCTGCTGCTAATGGTTTGACGGAAGCTTTCAATAAAACCATTATCAAGCTCTTGAAGAAGTTCATCTCTTCGAATAAAAGGGATTGGAATGAGAAGCTGGAAGAATGTCTCTGGACATACCGCACAACGGTACGGGCACCAACAGGTTGCACACCATTCTCATTAGTCTACGGGAGCGAAGCCGTTCTCCCCATCGAGATCCAAATTTCGTCACTCAGGATAGCCGTGGCTAATGAGTTGACTCAAGAAAAGAATGACCTGTTAAGGCTTCAAGAGCTGGAAGGATTAGACGAGAAACGCCTCCAAGCTCAACAGCGCATCGCACTCTACCAAGCACGCATTTTCAGAACTTTTAATCAAAAAGTAAAGGAAAGAGTATTCAAAGTCAGCGAGCTAGTTTTAGCCGTAAGAAGGCCGATGATTTTTACTCACAGAAGTAAGGGCAAATTCCAGCCCAAATGGGAAGGCCCTTATATGATCGAGACGACGTTCTCAAATGACGCTTACAGGTTAGCCCAGCCTAATGGAGACCTGTTAATGGCTCCTATCAATGGCAAATTCCTGAAAAGGTACTATGCTTAACCTCCTCTACTCAAGTGGAATATGGCGAAAACCTTATTCTGACCAAACTACTTCCAAAACGAAACTAGTTGGATCGTATTCTATCATGTCCATATAACCTCTGAATAGATATGTTTAACTAATTTGTAACTTCAAGACCTATCACGTCTATACTACCTCTGATAGTGTCTTGTATACAAATTTTAGCTAAAAAGCATATTTTTATCATGTCCATATAACCTCTGAATAGATATATCCTGCTAAAACTTACCGAGTGTATATCACGTCCATATTACCTCTGATATCACTCTCACCCAAACATGTCATTTACATTCCGAAATAATGGGTCCACAAAGTCAGATGAAAGCCTCTTTATTATTCACAAAAAAGAGCAAAAGTACATTAAAAAACAAAAGCAAAAGTACATCAGTTTGGGGGAGCGATCAGGTCACGAAGTTACTGCGCTAGTGCGGCCATCCTCTCAGTCCTGGAATCCAAGACCTCAACGCGATCCTGCTCCAGCCATGCCTCATTGTTGCTCAGGAGGGACAGTTCGGCTCTAACCCGAAGAAAACCAGCACCGGCGACTCCTGCACGCGCCAAGTTCTGTTGTGCTACGCCCAATCGGCTATCCGCCATAACTAGAGCTTCCGACGACTGAAAAGCCCACTCATTTGCCTGAGCGAGTTTTGTTTCCAGCCTGCGGACCCTCGCTACATTCCCCTCATACTCGGTCTGGCACTTTGTTTGAAGAGCGATGGCCTCCTCCAGGACGACTTTTCCTTCATCCATCTCCTGCTGATGTGTATGGATGGATTTATTTACGCCTGCCATCTGTTCAGCAAGCCGCGCAGTCATGGAGTCGTATCTAGCCTGAACCAGATCTTCGACATTATCTCGAGCTAGCTGCAAGTATTCGTTAATGGGTTGCTCCAAACCATTAACTATCTCCTCTAGCGTTTCAGCTAGCCCAGTGTCGTCGAATTCTCGGATCGGCACTATCGCGGACCGGGAGGACCTCTTCAGCGACGTAAAGCTCAGATTCTTCGCCAACACCCTTGATAGTAACATTTTCAAAGTGGTGTAGAAGATGCCTGTGTACTGCTCAATCAGCACAGCTAAATCCGAATGGACGTCGGGAGTGGCCTCGATATTGGCAAATCCCCCTCCGAGAACAACCGCAGACGATGTTGCCACGGCCGTCGCCTCAACAGGTGGTGCGACGAAAGAAGAAGCGCCAACACCGGACGACGATACCAGCATACTCACAGGAGGCATTGTCGCAATGACAGGCTCGTCCTCCTCTTGAGATATCGGAACCTCGTCGACAGGCGAGCCGGCACCCGAAGATGTTTCCTCTTCAAAATCAGCCACCTCCGTGTTGCCCCCAGGACCTAACACAGAGCCGAAGGGCGCATCTACACTGCCCTCCCCGAAGAGGTCTTCCCCTGAAAAGAGGACGAAAGGAAGTTAATATCAGCATATTGTTAATTTTCCTAAAAAAAGAGGCATAAAGACGACATTTACCCATGGCCGACGGCATATATATCGCGTCTACAGCCTGTACAGCTAAATTATTTCTTAATGATGCTAAGCAAGCTATCTTACCTGGAGAAAGAGGTCTGCTAGCCGATGCTGGCAAATAGTCTTCCAGGTCCTCGTCAAATTCCAATCGAGGCTCATCGACAGGAATCTCGCCAGGTGCACTGACAGGCACGGCAGGGGTCACTCCCGATGTCGATCCACATAAAGATATACTCAGCCCCGGAGGCGACCTCGTTCCACTACCTGAAGCAGTAGCAGCGACGGCGGTCTCCAAAAGAGTTTCTTCGGCACCACCAGCCGAAACTGTAGAGGGTCCCTCTCTAAAAGGCAAGGAACCTCCAATCAAAGAATCATCCCCAACATGGGGAGATGCAGGCTCACTTCCAGGAGCCTCAATACCAGGAATCCGGAGAGGACGATTAACCATCTTCTTCTTCCTCTTGCGAGGGGAAGTCTTCTTCGGAGCAGGAGCCCTTCGCTTCCCGGAGATTACCAAAGGCCCTACGGGCAGGGGTACTTCACCCCTCGATACTGCCAACAGAGGCTCATCTGTAGTGACGGACTCCTCACCCTCGTCGGAAGAAACCGAGGGGACTTTCACTCTTCCCCCAGACTTGGAAGAGGGCACCCTAAAACTTCCATGCATATCAAAATCGCGATGCAAGGTGTTCGTTGCCACATAGAACTGGGCATACGAGTGTAGAATACGCAGCTCCGTAGAGAGTGTAATGACCGGCACGGTAAAAATTGCTCCAGTGCAACCCATGAGGAAATATCGCCATCCTCTTGCTCCATCAATGAGTCCACCCCTGGACCGAAAGCTGGTGACGGCGTTGCCCACGTGCAACTGATCATACCCAAACAGCCTGGCAAACCGACTAGGCAGGTAGGGCTCCAAGAAGCAATGGTCTTTACTCCTGTATAGTAAATGGGAAGGTCTAATATAGACCAACCAATGAAAAGCTTCAGGAGAAAGACTGGTCTTCTCTCTGCCTGAATCCTCAAGCCTAATCCCCGATTGATTGCGATATACAAAGGGGACAGTGCAGAAGATCTTCCAGCTGTGACTGAAGCCCAGTACCTACCGATAGTCTAGAACCGTGGCCACATTCCAGGAAGATTTCTGGTAGTTCAACAAGAAACTAGCCCCTGAACTGCTGCCGGAGCCGGGAGACATAACCCAGGGGTTATGAAGAATTAACCATCCCATCAGATATAGGTATGGTAATTCTACCCTGGGAAAGCTATCACGTCGAGTTTCATCGACGAGCAGCCCGTCAGTCATGGCCCTCAGGCCAGCTTGAATGCAGCACACCATGGCAGGAAGCAAGCCCAGTCTTGCCCCAAACACCAGATGCACTGCATGCTATAGCATATTGCTATGAATGCGGTCCGCAGATACGATGCCGGGCACCACCAGTCGGCGCAGCCATATGGAGAGAAAGCCAGCCAGTTGAGCTTCCCTGGACAAAGGCCTGCGCCAGTGCCTCAAATAACTATAGGCCTTAGTGCCTACAGGATACTGTCCTATCCCCTCGTCGAGGATCGAGTCCGGAGCCCCAGCGTCTTCCATGAGATCGTCGACTACCTGAGCATTAAGCACGCTCAGAGGATTCACAGGCTGATCCTTGCCCTCCAATACCTTCTCCGGCTTAGCAGTCCTAGACCGGTGAAAGAAGAGGTAGGACGTCCATTTATTGATATGAGCCAAATCTGAGGGCTCACCATAAAAAATGGTGCAAGCGAGGTAGTGGCACATCATCTCCTGGTATACTTCCACTACCCGAGGATCTGAATCCCCCAGCTCCCGGTTCGTAGGAACATACTCTTCATACGGAGTATCCCCCATCGGCAGTCTCGAGATCTCTGCCATCTCATGAAGGGCCAATCCCAACTCCCCCAGTGGAGTGGCGAAAGTCCCGGTGAGCAAAATATATCGCTCCATCAGTGCCAGAAATAGGTTGGGGTTAGGAGATAACCCAATACTAGTGGCACTTACAGCTGCAAACAGACCAATGCTCTCCAACTCGGTCTGAAAATGCTTCAGGGCCCAATCAACTAAGCGAGCCCATCGAAGGTTTGTAGGGGTGATCCACCCACCGCACCGAGGGTTCACCTTGGGGTATACTACCCCTTGTCCCATAAAATCATTGCAGAAGTTCGATAATTGGACCGACTGGATTACTAAACTGTCTTCACTCGGGATGCTACCCAGGTACAGTCCCTGAACATCGTCACATTGCCGGAAGGGCGGCTGACAAACGACCCCTGGTCCGCTCCTTTCAGATGAAAGATCTTCCCTGGCCTGCCGTGAAGATCAGGAGTCAGCGTCCACGACATCCTCCTGGGATGTGTAGCATGGAAGAACGCCGAGATGGGATAGTCTCTCGGCATCTTGGGCAGATACAAAACCAAGCTCCCGGCAGGAAAAACCCAGAGTTCTCTCTTGGGCTTCATCTGGGACTGCTTGTCAATCATGTCCCCGAAGAGGAAAGCCGGGTTTAGGTACTGGTCCCCGTCTATATACGTCAGGGGCTCTCCATTGATCAAGTTCAACAGCGTTCGCTCGCCGTGAGCCAATATTAAAATTTCCCTTCCTTCGGGATACTGGGGCCCGGAGATAGGAAATGCCACGTGTGACAGATCCTCCAGATAGTTAGAGTACAGCATCCCGACGGCAGAACCCATCACATCGGCTAGCGGAGACACATGTAAGTTAACTGCAAGAGTGCAAGAAAAACATGTTAGTTCCTATAACTAGACATTACAGATCTTGCAGCATACGCAAAAAATCAACAGTCTATGCTTTACGCCAAGACCGTAAAAACTTGACCATTATGCTGGAATCAATTTTCTAAAAGCGTAAAGTTCAAGGCTGGCAGTATACAGTCTGTGCTTTACGCCAGACTGATAAAATTGAGTTATTACGCCAGAATCTTCATCCAGGAGCGCAACACTCAAATTATATACGCCAACTTTCGACAGTCAAAGTTTTTACGCCAGACTGCAAAAATATGGAGTTTTTGCGCTGACACATTAGAAATATGGGAATAAAAGATGAAACGTCTCTGTGCATCATCTTTCTCAAAGAGGCTATCAGCACAGAAGACGACCTAGCGTGGTCACGTACAACGTGTGCGAAGGATTTTTATTCATTCTTTTTTTGTCCCAAAAGCTCTACCTTTAAGGCCGGGTGCACTGCTCGTCGGCGGGATACTTCGCTCAGAATAAAGTTTGCCTTGCCCGACCGAAGATGCTCCCTCTTGAGCGGAAGAACGAGAAGAAGAATCAACCTTCTTTCCCTTAGTAGAGGGGACTTATTTCGGGGCCATTACTGGAAACTTTAAAATCTCGGAGAAGAAAAGGAGAAGAACTCGAACAGTCGAAGGCTTTCTTTCGCAGAAGACAGATGAAAAGCTTTTCTCTCAGAAACTTGGGGTATATATAGAGTCCAGATGGACTCCTCGAATCCCGAACCAAATCTCCTAATTAATATCTGGTTATGATTGGGTACTATGTCAGCCTATTACTCAGAGAAGGCGGACAGTGAGCGAATTCGAAAAGTTTTTGCGCAAAGCAGATTCGTGGTTTTTACGCTAAGGAGCTTTCTACGCTCGGCATCTACAGATCTACGGTTTTATGCTCACAGGCTATAAGTCTATGGTTTTATGCCCGGATGCCTTTGTGCTCGGTAGCTTTTACGCTCGAGAGGCTACAAACCTACAACTTCACACTCAGCAGCTACAAATCTATGATCTCATGCTCGGTGGCGTTTAATTTACGCTCAGAGGCAACAGATCCACAATTTCACGCTTGGAAGATTTCCTTTTCACAGGATACAAATCTACAGTTCTGCGCCAAGGAACTTTCTACGTTCGACGGCTACAAATCTACGGCTTTACGTTCACAGGCTATAAGTCTATGGTTTTACGCCCGGATGCCTTTGTGCTTGGTAGCTTTTATGCTCGAGAGGCTACAGACCTACGACTTCACGCTCAGGAACTACAAATCTATGATCTCACGCTCGGTGGCATTTAGTTTATGCTCAGAGGCTGCAAACTTATGATTTCATGCTTCATGACTTTCCGCACATCTGAAATATGCGCAGGCCAGTACAGTACATCTGAACAAATTCTCAAGACGGTCAATTACAGGAGTTCACATAGAAGATACTCTTTCTTGACCTCAAGATACCCTAAGTACCCGAAGCATACGGAGTTCAACATTGAAAATTACTCTTCTTCATGGGTCGATTCGAAGTTCATCCAGAATCTAGTATGAATATTTCGTCTACAAATTCAAGATGGAAACTGAGTTCTTGATAGCCATTCCTCGCCCTGTTCCAAGGGATTTTCGAGAAATCATTCTTGAAGACGACGGTCTAAACAAATAAAAAAATTTGTTTATCAGAAGTAAAAACAGTTCAGAATTCTACGGGGTTCCTAACAGCAGGACAGTTCGAACACTCGACTGCTAAAAGCGGCTTTCTGCGCACCCTTAGTTATGCGTAAAAGACAGGACAGGACCTAGCGCTCTTTCTATACAGAGTCGGCATAAAGAATCAGACGTGTCGAAGCTACACATATTTAGACTTCACAAGCAAAGTATGGCAAGATGATCATATGCGAAGAAGAAAGACGATTTTATTAAAATTAAAAGCATGATTACATGAGGGAAATCCAGTCTACAAGGGTTTTCTTAATTTTTCATGACTACATATGAGGGAAATCCCGTCTACAAACGACTTCCTCATTGTCGTCTGAAGATCGCGCCCAGAATCTGTTCTGCCAGGTTCTCGCATAGGCGACATTCTTCATCCATCTTCTCCAGCAGTCAGTCAGTAACCGCAAACTGACTGACATATTGGTCAACGGCGGGAGGATACAAAACTGGGCATAGACCCATTCTCCAACAGAAGAAAAGCAGAGTAACTCTGCTTACCTACAGCCAACGCCGTGACAAATTGAGTTGAGATATTTCACCCAACTCAATCTTGGACAGAGCTAGTCTATCTGCTCTCGTCCACGGAGATAACGAGAGAAGGTACCGCTTGCAAGCTGCATGGCAAAATGTGACTCTTTCTCTCTCCCGAAGAACCACCATACAAAGTTGTTGATTATCCCGAGCAAAGGAGGCTATGATATCCTTCAATGATCCATCGTTGCAGAGGACATTTGCTCGAAGATGCCATCTTTTTTGTCTCCTTACATACTGGAAGAACATAGTCTCCTTCTTCCTCAAGTTGACCCGACAAACTCCAGCCATCATCTCTGTGTGGTGAAGGAAGTGTGGGAAGACAGGACAACTCCTCAGCCTTTTTATAGGCGAAAGAGACATATTGATCCCCAATAACTCCGCCATAAAGACAGCCATGAAAGAACGTGTTAGGTTTGACCGTTTCAGGCTCCATTCATAGCATTTCGAGTTACGAGGAACGGTTCATGCTTCATTCAAAGCGTTTCAAATTACGAGAAATTTAAAAGCTTTGAAGGGGGGCTTGTAGAAGCATAAAAAATACGCTGGATAGCTATACGCAGCATGTTGATGCAGGACAGCGTAAAGAGAGGACCTCAGAGCCATCAAAAGGGCAAACAGAGCTTTTTCGCTGAGCACAGTGTAAAAATATAGGCTCAAGGACCATCCGCGTAATGCAGTATATCCAGGCCGCTTCAGCGTAAACAGGGTGCTTTATCGCCTTTATGGCGTAAAACTCATCCGCTTTCAATGCAGCATTGAAGTGTACGAAGAATGCTTTGTATTCTTTAAAATGAACCTGTCAGATCATGCAATAAACCTGACGTCCAGACTCTTGACAAAGAGTACTGCACGACAACCCAGGCGACGGGTATAATGATGGCGTGGCACTGCAACCCAGGCTGTCATTTACTGCCATTTCCTTTGCGTAAACCACTTTTACACATACGAAGGAATACGCTGCCTAGTTTTACACAGGCAGATATGAGCTGTTTACGCTCCGTAGAAGATAAATAGCCTGCCACGTCAAAAGTTGCACTTCATACAGGATCGAGGCACGTCTCTGCATTTAATGCACAGGGCAGTGACAGTTTCTCGAGGCATGTCTCTGCACTTAAAGTGCCGAATACTGACAGATGCCCGAGGCACATCTCTGCACTTGATGCATGGAAGGGTGGCAGGCCTTCAAAACATGCCTCTGTATTTAATGAGCAGGATAATTGCAGATCTCCGCATTTAATGTAGGAGATTTAATTAAATGTCACCGAACCGTCATTTAGTGACATCCCCTTTGCGTAAACTACTCTTACGCATATAAGGGAATACGCTGCCTAGTTTTACACAGGCAGACGTGAGCTTCTTACGCTCCGTAGAAGGCGAACAGACCGCCACATCAGCAGTTACTCTTCGTACAGAATTCGAGGCCCGTATCTGCATTTAATGCGCAGAATGATGGCAAATCCTAAAGACAAGCCCCTGCATTTAATGCGCAAGATGGAGGAAGATCTCTGCATTTAATGCAAGAGATTTGATTGCATCTCCAAGAGCCGTAATTCCGGCTAAAACGTCCACATCATCTCGGCTTCTACGCCTGCTCGGCTTCTATGCCCACTCAGCCTCTATGACCACTCGGCTTCTACGCCTACTCGGCTTCTATGCCTACTTGGCTTCTATGCCAGGGTGACAGTTATTGGCTTCTACGCCAACATCTTCTACACAAGGGATAACTACCTACGTGGCTTCTACGCCATGATCTTTGCAGGAGATATACGCGTTTGTCCCTTAGTTGGACACGCGTCACATGCTCACTCAAAAGGTCATATATACGCAGGCATTGGTTATTTTAAACCTTCGTGTAAAAGGGTGTTGTATTTCCTACTACTCGGTTTCTACACCGACTGAGTGGTCACTGTCACTAAAACTCTATAAATAAAGACCTCTATCAACAGAGGAAAAGGTCGAAGAAAACGGTCGGATAAATTGATCAAGAAATCCAATATCAGATCCAACGGTCGCAAAGATCGAAGGTCCAACGGTCAAGAGAGAGAGAAGAAATCGAAGCTCAGGCAAAGAGAAGGGATCGACGACTTTGGCATCGGGCATCCACCCTCTTTAGCAACCTGCGAAGCTGCTTTCTGTCTTCCACTGCACTTCTTCAACATCGTGTGGTCGAAGGGCTAAAGTGATCGACTGCAGATCAGACACCTATAGCAATATTTACCCAGATTAAATAAATTATACTTAGTCATCCTCGTATAGGATTAAATTGTACAATCTTGTTTGTAAACATAAAATAAGGACGGGTTTTCGTATAAGACCTCGTTTTCCACATATCATCTTTTTCGTTTATTATCCGAAACATTGATTAGATAGTATTGTGACCTAGACAACGTTCTATTGCCGATGCTGCGGCGTAGGCTGGACGTACCCACGTACTCGTACCCATATATCGGGTGCGGGTCATGACACCGTGCGATATAAGAAAATACGACAAGGATTACCAACTTACCATCCGTCCTTCCCGGTCCAAGGTAAACCAAGTTAAATCAAGCACGAGCATATATAATGAAATCTTGGGGCAATTGCATAAGCAAATTTAAGTATCGTGAGCGAGGTTATATTTTGGGTACCCGAGTTATACGAATTACTCAGGTATATTGCAGATAATGTCCAAGTATTCCATATGTACAAGTGTGTTATACTCAAGATCATTCAGGTGTTTCCAATTTCTGGATGCAATGCAATGACTCCCAAGCAAATTATCACTAAGCGAGGATGACTTATCTATATGAACATGAGTCACTGGCATAGCCATAAAGGACAAGTAATAGTCATTAAAAATGATAGAATGCAATGAAAGTATAAGGTGCGCTACAAGCCATCCCGCCCAGTACACGAGACTATCAGCCTTCTAGCGAGAATGGTGCAGCGTGAAGCGCACACACCATCTTTCTAAACATGATTAAGACTTACTTGAGTTCCATTAGGATGAGATCGGCCCCAGTGCCCCAGAGATCGTCCCTGGAACGAGATCCAAAAATCTCACTTGTTAACAAGTTGTCCGCGATATACAAGTCTTGGTCATTACAAATTGACAATATGACATGATAATTCTTATTTCTTGTTCTGAACGAGTATTGCTCAACGAGCTGTGATTCTTGATTTACTTGACCTGATTCTCGTTGAGTATTTATCTTGACTTTGATGCATTCTGCTAGTTTGAGGATTGCCTTGGCGACCAAATGGTCCCGGATACTTGCAGGTTCATATTGCACAGAAGGACTATTTAATAGTCTTCTGGCTAACTAGATGTATGCACGGTACGCCATAGTGTTACTTAATTTTTGCATAAGTTTCATTATGAAAAGCATTGGAACGAGGCAACGAGTACAAGTTAGTATATAAGCAGGCAAGTATTGCATTTATATTGAACATAAGCATTTACGTTTGGTACGGGTCTAAGGGTAAAGCGATGAGTGAAACCATAAAAGGACATACCGAGCGACATAGTTTATGGGCGTGCAGAGTAAGCAAGTGAAGCAGTGCACTACGAAGAGTACATAACGATCTACTCGAGACATAGCGGGATATACTTGCACAATGAAAATATAGCATGCGAGAGTCCATTTATAAGTAAAGTTTTATTTCCATGTTCTAACACAAGCAATACAAGTTAGGATTATTCTCCTAGCTAGGTGCGTTGTATTCTTTATTAGCATGCAGGGGGTGATTTATCTAGAGACTAGCATGTATCATTTATATTTTAAGTGTGCTGGCTAAGCAAAGACAAGTTCTTAATAGCCACCCAACTTAGCGATGAGTCACCTCGGTCGAGCGATACTCCGAGCGAGCCTTTGAAAGTCTAAGTCTGAACTCCTAAAGGGCCAAGTCTGGAAATTATTTGCCTAAAGCGAGTATTCTCGCTGAGCAAAGCAGGCCGGGTCATTATAATTACGTCATTTGAATCGGTTGTCCGTTTAAACGGAATGGGTCGTTACATCACCGTCATTACGATAGATAAAAATTTTAAAATTACATCAATCCTATGACTCCCGAAGAAGTTTACACATAAGCTAGATTGAAGAAAATTAAATCAATAAGCACGATCAACCCTTATGATTTTAATTACATCCATGAACAATAAAGCCACGACATGCCATGACTTTATATCACAGAAACAAAAGATGCACAAATACAGTTGGATCTAAGATGCCTGCAAAATTGAGTTAGAACAAATCTACATCTACCTACTATATTTGATACAAGTTTTATTGGACAATATGGATTTATTAACCGATACGCAGATCTGTTATGCCCCAGTCCCAAAATAAGTAGGGCCATATATACGTACACATGTTAGCCGTACGAATAAGTATAGGAACCCAATTTAATGGACCTAACCTGTCGTAGTATACTGTAGAATATAACTAAGTCACAATATCATATACAGGTAATAATCTAGTCTCATCCACAAATATCACCGAATTGGAAGCTGAATGAATATATAATATATCAGAATCCATTACAAAATAAAGTCTAGTGGAGAACAATCTACAAAATATAAGAATGAAAGAATACTAAAAAATACAACTAGACAATAATGAAATAGTCCAGGCGTTAGCGAACTAGATAAGTACACCCAAGAAACTAAGCAACTATCATCCATAACGCTCAAGGAAGCTCATGTGGCTCTACCTTAAGGTCCTCGTCAGCAAAATATCCAACTCCGTTGTCCGTCAGGTACAAGTGTTCATCTGGATCTGGAAAAGGTGTCATATCCTCAGAGGGACATAACAAGTACACAAGAAATTGACATGCATAAAAGTAAAGCAGTAAACAATAAATAGGGTAACTAAACCTTCTATGTGATATGCACTCGAGACATCTCTAGTGGTGCATGAGGGTGGATTAATAGAATAACCAGTCATCCTACCAGGCGTTCAACAGAACTCGCGGTACACCATTTAAACCATACATAGTAAAAAATAGAAATCCAATACGCTCACTAGTAGATTCTCCCATCCCAATGTACTATTCGAACCATATACACGGTGCAGTCATAATACAACAACGTCAATAAAAATTAAGAAACTAAACTAACATTAACTACTAATACAAGATGTGAACTCATGTATCAATGGCCAGTCAACACACTAGTCCATGCACTCTCTCTCACTCAGTGAACGTGTTGAACAAGTGTCAGGTCAGAAGATACCACGTAGCTTCACAATATATCAGGTAGGTCTACTATTTTTAGACGCATGCACAAAACTAACAAATAACAACTAGGCATAATATAACTGAACAATATAATTAAGCAAGGTGTACTTGCCTTCCGAGCCAAACTACGAGCACACCAGAGCTCTCCACAGAAACGTCAATAACACCTACCAATTAATTATTACACTAATTATACTTTAATTTTTTAGTTAAATTAGGTTATTAAGTAGTTATTAATTCTAAATTGGTTCACATGCAAATAGCTATACACCAGAATATTACTAGTCATTAAACATTTTCAAAACTATTTATAAATTATTAATTATTAAAAACTATTAGTTCTAAAATTATTTATAATTATATGAAAATAACCAACCCAATATCATTGCATGCAAAAAGTCTATATATGCGACAACTAGTGATTCCTAGCAACTACACTACGTAGTTTATGCATGCTACTACCCTATTTGCATCAAAAAAATCAATAAATAATAAAATAATATATTAAATAATTTTTAGTTATAATATATTAAATTTTATAATTTATTTACATAGTCAAAATATGGCAACCTTCAAAGAACTACAACTAATATTGATGCACTGTGTCCGTGTCTAGATTGTTCAACAACTAGGAGTAGTTTTATGCATAGAAATATGATTTCATATGCATTAAAATATTTATAATCACTAACTAACATTAACATGATTCTACATGTGTATTATTTCATGAAAAATAGGAAGGAGATTTGAAGTTGGAAAACTTACGTGTACGTGATTACGGCAGGGACCTTCTTCGCCACTACGGCCGAACGGATTATCAAACGGACTCCAAACTTTGCGCCACTTGATGGGGTGCTAGGGGACTTCAAATAGATAAAGAAAATAGGATTTTGGAGGGGTTTTGGTTGCTTCTTACAGTAGCAATAAGCATCAGTAGTAGCCAACCTAATATGGGAGTGTTTGGGTGAAGGATTGTCCTTGGGGTCGGACTTGGGTTGCTCGTGGGGGTGCGTGAAGGTGTGGGGAGGGGAGATGTGGAAGAGAAGATGTTAAAAAGGGAGGGGACTAAGAGAGTAGAGACGGATAGGGCTAGGTAGAGGAGAGGGTTGCATGTTTATATATACTTGTTGGTTGGTCTTTTGGGTGTTAGTTGCTTGGAGTTGTGTTGGGCCCAAAAGGGACTTGTATTTAAGGGTGCATGAGGGTTTGTTAGGCTTCTAATGATCCTTGAACTATTATATAACTAACTATTTAATTTAAATAAAGTACATAAAAGATATGCAAGATGCGGTTTCCTACAATAGAAAACGGGATATTTAAACTAGGATTTGAACCATATGATATTTATGAACCATGTAGGAATTTAAATGAATGAGACACCCTTAATATGAACATGTTAGGTCTAGTTAGGCTCATAGATGTGAAATTGGTTAGATAAAAATGGTTGATGTTGCGCATTAAAATCGTATACAACGACAAAGTGCTAAATTGTCAATATACAGATTTTACGTCGTGAAAGTTGTGCGACAAAAGTGAAGCATAGCGATGCAAATTTATGAGTGACATTCAATCCATGAACCTAATTTGACTCATCTAATTCTAGTATGCAATGAAGGGCTAGTGTTGTACTAAAATCTCCAGACCATGGCAAAAAGTGTCTATAGTTCATTAATTGCCAAATAAATATTTAAACTAAAAAAATACTACTTACCAAAATAATCCTATATAAAAATCAGGATGCTCACAATCTACCTATCTTACCAAAATAACCCTAAATAACTTTTTATTCTTAAAACTTAAAATTTAAAATTAAATCTTCAAAATTTTCCCACTTCAAGATTTAAACTCCTTAAATTTAACTTAGAATAAATTCTCACTTTTATAATTATTATTATTCTACTCGTTCAAATTTTATTAAAATTCTTAAATTTAAATATTAAGTCAAATCTTATCAAAATCTGCAAATTTTAAATCTTTCAAAATTTAAATATTTCAAGCTACTTCAAATCTAAATTTCAATCCGTCATCATATTCTTCTTAAAATTTAAATACAATTCCAAGCATATCATAATCTTAAATTCTCAACTCTTTATTTAAATTCATGTTTATCCTAGAAATCAAATTTAAATTTAAATTTAATACATCATAATTGCCTTAAAATTCAAATAACTAAATTTAAATCTAAATTTGATCTATCATTATCTCCTCAAAAAATTAAATAACCAAAGCTAATTCAATCTAATCTTATTCTGAAATTTTTTTTTTTTTGAACTTCGTAGTCTTCAAATTTTAAACTTAATTTCCATTCTCAAAATCTAAATTAATAATTTATTTCTTAAAATTCAAAATTTAACTCGAACCCTCAAATTAATTAATTTTTTTCTTTTAAATCCATCCTATAAAAATTTAAATTCAATCTCCATACGCTTATCCTCACAGTCAAATCTATATCTTTAAGTTTTTTCTTCACATAATCTCAAAGAAATTCTAAATTTTCTTTAAAAAACTTAAGAACAAAAGCACTCAAATTTCTTTATTATATTATTTTTAATTGCCTTCTTAACCACTATCTAAGAGTTACACCTGCAATATAAATTTTTTTTACTATAATTTGAATTTGATATTTATAATTTCTATAACTTCTACCCACCTTAGAACAAAACACTATATCAAAAGTTTAAGTTTCCACAAGATTTTTTTTATCTTCCAAAAGAATTTTCATAAGTTCCTCTATTATAAGTTATTCTCGAAAACTTTCAATCCAACTATGTACCTATAGTTTTTTTTAGCTTATCTATATACTCCTCCCTATATTCAAAAGTATATTAAAAATATAACAAGCAACTAATAATATAATATATCCAAAGAATATTTATTTATAACTATTTTTTAACTTATACCAAGCACGGGTGTTTATCTCTCCGAAATAAGGGGAGACGAAAAACAATGATAGTAAGGAAAATAAACGATTACAATTGCAAAGGCCAAGGGAGATAATCAAATTCAATGAAAAAATTGTTAAATCAGTTGTGGATTGAGTTCCTATCTTGGTATATTCCTATTTGCAGGCTCGTATCAGTATAGTTATGTAACCAATAAGATATGCTATGACCTGTCTAGAGGGCAACTATATTTGTCGAATAAGCTAAGTCAACTATATCTCAATCCACGTAAAATAGTCATACGAAGAGCGAACCAAGTGCAATAAGGTTGATCAGACCATAATACATTGATTCTAATTAGACAATGTATTAACGGGCATCCCCAATAACACATATGTCATGAACAAGCTCGATAAAAGAATAAGCTTGCAAAATAGGCTATTATAGCGGCATAAGTCAAGATAGTCCAAAATATAAGTATGTGAGATTATGATGAATTACTTTATCAAGAACCTAAGACTCGTCTGGTGTTTGTGTCTATATTTTGGTGTCGTTCAATTATACCAATTAGGGTTCAAACAGCTAGAATTCTGCAGTCTTGGCAAACACCATCTTAATAACTATAGAATTCTAGGACACGCTACCCAACTTACAAAGATTCAACTAGTATTGTAATTATTTATGGAGATTCTATAAAATGGCCTGGTTCTTGTAAATAGGGTAGAAACTCTTATTAAGATGTATAAGAAAAAGATCATGTAATATTAGGGTATCCAAATGCATTATAAAAATTTCTAAGGTGATGGTCATCCTTAACTCTTACTTATAATCAGTGCTTATAGAAGAAAATGTGTTAATATTGAGAATGGAGAAGTTGATGGCTAAAAATGTGAGGGAGAATATAATCTGTATTGAGATATATTGATGAAGGTTATATGATTTGGAACTAAAGGATAATTACAAAATTATATTCTGACCTAAATGAACAACTCAACCTATCAAGTTCTAATAATTTTCAACAAAATTAGAATTTAAGATAAATCAAACCATAATCCTATCAAACTATAATCCTATCATAAAAGAAATTACTTGGGTAAAATTAGAGGGGTAAGGTGGCACGATTTAAAAGATGAATAAAAATTTTAGTCATCGCATAAAATAACGAACATCAAAGTTAAGATAATAAGAAAATAAGATGTAAAAGTAAATAAGGCTCTTGATGATAACGTGGTTTGTTAAGAGGAGATGGTATGCAAATTATCGAGGTTGGGGTATGATCAAGGAAGGATTTCAATTATTTTCTAGGTGCAAACGATTAGAGAGCATGATAAGGGATCTATGATTGATAGAAGGGATAAGTAACGTAAGTGGATATCATGGCGTCCTAAGAGAAGGTAATATGCTAGTCTCCGTGTTAAGGGTATGGTCAAGAAAATAAAAGGTTCTAATCATTTACTACGTTCAATTATTTAAAGATCTATGATAATTAATCTATAATTAGTGGATGGTTAACTCAAGATGGGAAAGCATATAAATAGTTGGATGATAACATATTTCCTAAGAGTAGATGATATTCGCGAGGATATATAGTCTCCTAGGTTTTCACGATTTAAAAATAGAGTCAAATTCTTGCAATGATGAGATGTTTAAAGTAACGGCAAGGAAGTTATAATAAAGGAAAGATAGTTATCCAAGGATGGATGATATGGCACTGTTGGTGACTTAGGAATACTCAAATATGAATCAGCGATGATCATAGATTCTAGGAGATCTGCTAGTCTGAAGATAGGGTACCCTTGCTTCTACTAAGTTATTGGTTCATTCCTCTTGGTTTCCTAAGATACTGCTCTGCTAATACCAAAACAAGAATCTAAATTTATAATTTCCATATATTATCTCACTGTGGAAGTTAGTTTTAGTCCTAATATCCAACAATATTCCTTAATACTAGGGTCTAACAATAGGGTCAAATTTCTAACCAACCTTAGTAGTTTATACTACCCTCAAGTCATACCTAAATATAACAAGCGATAATGGTCAATCAGCTTATAGGTGCTGGATGTTAGGGCTTATACTAAACTTTTGGGAGCTGTCAATATTCTAGTTAATTTTTTTAGTAGGTATGCTATCATAATTATCTTCTAAACCTAACTCATATTTCTAGAATAGGAGCATTTTTTTCATTTACAATATATATATATATATATATATATATTATATTATTATTAATAATAATATGGATTAGTGGTCTAGACTTTATGTGACCATTAGACTCAACACTAGACTAGCTACTTTTGGGACCCAACTAGTCAATCCCCATCATTAAATTAGAAATTTGTTTAAGTTTCCATTAGGGATGAAAACTCCACTTATTGAAAAATACTTCATGAAGTCCTAGAGGGCATTTTGGTCATTTTATATTAGCCAAACCCTAGACTAAGTTGGTCGGCCCTATATAGGAGGATGGAGCCTCCCTCTAGTTCATGAAGAAAATACTAGTTTGAGTTCTTCCCCAAACCACCCTCATTCTCCACCAAATTTTAGAAAATAAATCCCAAATCTCTCTCAATTCACTCATCTAAGAAGACTAGAAGCTTATGTCTCAAGGAGCATTAGTGGAGAAGAAGTTTAGCTAGAGAATCCTTGTTTTGTATTGGGAATCCATCTCCCAAGAAGTAAAATTCTAAAATCTCTATTTTAAATTCTATTTTAATTGTTTTGATGATCATTAGGAGCCCATCCAAGGTTTAGGAACACCCACAAGGGGAGAGAGTGAGTCCCTATTGGTTCCATAGTGTTTTCTTCGTGAAGTTGTGTTCATAGTTTGGGGGTTTTGTGTTAATGGATGTGTTTTATCTTTTCCTTATTATAACTAATTATAATAGTTACAAATAGATATTTTTACTATGTATTTCTATATTTAATAGAGTATTGGGGGTTTTGTCATGATGTTTGGTGGTGTATCTTAGAGTATCACCTTGGTGCACTCAAAGTATATGTTAAAATGACTAATAGAGAGTACAACCTATTTAGAGTGCTACTTTGATATCTTATTGAATGCTTATATATATATATATATATATATATATATATATATATATATATATTATTTATAGTGTATGTGTGTGTGTGTGTTATGCACCACAGAAGGGAGTGTGGAGTGTGTTAGATAGTGTCGGGCTTGTGGTGGGTGTGCAGAGTGGGTCAGTACCCTAACTTGAGTGTAATAACATCAAGAGAGGTTCTTTGTGTGAGGGGTGCATGTGTGTTGCTTAGTGTGGTGAGGTGTATTTCTGTGCAATACAATGGCAAGTGGAGTATTGTGAACAGTAGAATGGGGGGTCTTTCTTATGTGGGCAGTGGAAAACTTGTGGATGGTTGTTACTGCAGTACTGTGTGCACTAGATGGTGTCGGGTTAGGCTATCAATGCACTAATGTGCAATGATACAAGGGAGCTCTGAAAACTAAGGTTAAGATAGAGATGGGGAGATTTCTTAGTATTTCAGTAACAGTTGGAAGGTTGCACTGTTTTGTGTATTTTATTGCAGGTATTGCAGTAAGGAATGGTACCTAGTACCAAGGGATATAGTTGTAGTTAGGTTTGGTGGCAGTATCAGTGAGAGGAGAGGCTAATATGCTTATCCAATATCACTAAACTATAATTGCAAGCAGTGTACTTCAGTGCACCGATAGGTAATTGGGTTTTAGGTATGTAATGCCACGAGGATGTGCTAGGGTCAGGCCTTCATAGGCACAGGAACTATAGTGTATTGGCAGTGAGGGAAGGGGTAAAATACTATGTACACTACATTAGAGGAAGTAACTGCAGTAATAGTAGCACCCACAGGCAACATGGCAGTGAGCATTTTGCTCAACAACAACAACAAGTGTATGGAGATGTTCCAGACTTGTGTCAAGTAATTTAGGATGTGCAGGATTTAGGTACCTGTGTGCTAGTTTGGTGTTTCCATTAGTGCATCAATATATTATAGGAAATGTACCTGTGTTGATTATAGATGAGTGTATAAGTGAATTCATACGTGTGACTAGGGTGTGTAGGTTACTAATTGATGTATATGTATAAGTATATATGTTATTATATATGTATACATATATATATTTTGATGTGTGGTGTGTTTTCAGATGGGGAAAAAATTGATGCCTTAGTATCAGTCAACTACTAGAACAGACAATTAAGCTTTTTCGAGCAAGTTGGATAGTAGTAGTATGCAAGGGAGTGGGTAGAGCTTTATTGTAAGTGTGCATTTGGGTGCTCGAGCATAGAAGTTACCTGGGTCTCAAGTTTGTGTGAGGGAACTGTAATTTAGCACTACAGTAAGTACAACTTTGCACAAACCTGTTGTTGTCCTGGCAGGGTGCAAGGAAAGTTAGGGATAATTTGGAGTACTAGTTAAGGGTATCAGACATGTGGACATGATATTCATTGCAGTAGAGAGTATGAGTAAGGGTCTGCACTGAGGTATCAGGCAAGTTATATTCTGATAAGACTAGCTGGAGGTACTTGCTGTGTGATTTGTGTACAAGTAATGAGGGAACAGTGACTGATACCCAAGAGTATCAGTTAGGATTGGGGGTAAGCTGGGTAGGTAATATAGGATATCAGTTGGAACTCTAAGTGATCAGTTAGTGTTAGTTATATAGTAGTTAATGGGTTAGGTGCAAGAGCTTAAGTATTAGGTATGGTTTTGGTATTGGGGGTACCAAGTTAGTATGGGGTTAAGGTATTAACTTGATACCAAGGTATATGAGTTATATGTATAATAGTATCTAGTATAGTAAGTATTAGCTAGTAATAGAGGCATTAGTTAGACATTAACTAATATAGACTAGATATCTTAGTATGGTATAGAGATTGACCTAGTTAGCCTAGTACAGCCCTATAAGTGGATTAGGAATATCATAATTAGTTAGTCACACATGTAGTGTATACTTGATTCCGACATAGTGGATACACGGGCTAGTATCATAGATACCTGTCATGAGTAGTCGTGATTGGAATCCATCATACTAGCTAGAGACAAAAAAATATTAGCAAGTTATGTAATCATACCCCACCTTACATGTATCATAGCTCACCTCACATATCATGTAGGATGTAGCCTGACCATTTACATGCCTCATAGATTGTTATATATGATTAGCCTAACTATTGCTTACATCTTAGCTAACCAGATGGTTAGCCTGACCTCACATGTATCATAGCCAATCATATATAACAAGCCTGATCTAGTCACAAGTCGATCACATAGGAAACTAATATTTTATGGCACTTAGCCAGTTTTTTATTCTTGTTCCAGCACATTCATTGCTAGCATTCACATATATCTGTTCACTGCTAGCTATTTCCATATAATGATTAAATGTCTCTCCAGTTTTTATTATATTCTAGTATTTTCTTTTATCATGTATTTTCTTGCATTGTTTAATAGTTTTTGTGAATATAATTGAAACTGTTGTTAGTGTTTGTGCTCCGCTCCAATCCGGACTGGAGAAGACTTTTTAGATGATCTTGAGGACTTCGGTCATACCAATTATTGTCCAGGTATAGATGACGATTATATCCCAAAGATTTCAGAGGAGCCACTCCATGTGGAGGAGACACCATCCGCAGTTGTTTTGTCAGCACTTAGCTTATTTTCATATATCGGATTATTCCAGACTTACAGACTTGAGTTTTATTATGTTGAGACCTATTTTTTGTTGAGATAGATAGACTCATAGACTCTGTCTTATTGAGACATATTATTTTGCCTTCCGTGTTTCTTTATATCTTTATCGTACCATTTACCGTCTTTATAGTTGTTGTGGTTGAGTATATTGTGAGTTGATAATTATGTGCATATTTATTATCCTCCATTTGGAGTTAAGATATGTTGACAGGATATGATATCATTGATAGATAGCTTCGGCGTAGGCTAGACGTACCCACGATTCATGCCCAATTTCTGGGTATGGAATGTGACACATTTTAGTGGTAGCCCATGCAGGTCTCTTCTAGTAAGTCTAAGTCACAACTAGTGCGGTATCGTAAGTCATGCTCAAACTTAGAGTACTATTACAGCCTGATATAAGGTATAGGATGAGAGTATGCTCAATCACAATTAGAAAAATCTCCAATCTATTGATTTTGCTATTCTTACCATTCTGAATATTTGCTTCTTTGAATATTACTGTCCTTCTTGATGATAATGTATCTTTTGCCTTAAATGACTTCTTCTTGTTTCAATCTATCTTCAGGATACCGCCGAAGACTAGATCGCAAAGATCAGGACCCACAACTTCAGAGAGGTCTGCCATTTCTTGACCTGCCATCTAGACAACTGGAGTTGCTTTTCCTACTTCACCTATTCATGTAGGAGTTTCTGTAGATTTTGGGGGTCCTCCTCACCCACCTATCCGGAGGGTTGTCCCGGCTGTTACGGAGGACCTTCCACCACCAAGATTCTGTTTTCGGAGGTGTGCCTGCTGATGGGGAAAAGATTATCGTATTGATCCAGAATATGGTGGATGGTGAGAGGATGTCAAAAGAGGCTCAACGAGTTTAGGCTAAAGCGTAGAGGGTGAAGGCAGAGACGCATCAAGCATAGACTGAGCTGATAATGCAAAGCATGGAGAATGCTCATCAGGTGGCTCTCCAGGCAGTGGAGAGAGTCGCACAACAGCATCCTGGCCAGCAGTAGAGGACAGACACTATAGTGGACTTTAAGAGGATGATACATGTCATGACTCGCACCCAGATATTCAGGCACGAGTACATGGGTACGTCCAGCCTATACTGCAGCATCGGCGGTAGAACGTTGTTTGGGTCGGCGGTAGAATATTGTTTGGGTCAACTCTACTTTTTAAACATCCCAAACAATATATATATATATACATGGTACCTGTCAATCCTTTCAACTGTAAATGGAGGAACAATATGGTATATGATAAATGTAAACTATACTCGATCATAATGCAAACTATGGAAGATAAAGCACGAGATGGAATAACGAAATAAAGAGTCACAATACATCCACAAGACTGAAATAATATATACATGTCATAAGTCTCAATAGAAGTCTAATACACGTCTATAAATAATCTAAACCTCCTCAGGCTCTCGTACTAAGTCTTTCTCTAAATGAGTACCCTCTAATGGAATATCGTCCTGCGGTCCGTAGTATGTGGGACACTGGTCTACAAGCTAATAATCTGAAAAATATATTCAGTCAGGATTGGAGTGAAGTACATACCTCTGAAAATAGTTTCAAATATATAATCGAGCATATATAACAGATAATAGAAAATAATACAAGATAACTTAACAACAGAATGAAATGAACTAGAGTGAACATGTAATATACTATAATAAAGCGCATACAATAGAATATCTGTAATATAAGGAAAATAAATAAAATCTAGCTAATGTGCCATGGAATACAAGTTCATTATGTGATCGGTTTATGTTGAACACAAAAACAGTATGGTAACTCGATTAAACGTGTGGTATGTAATCAACATGTACACGAATACACTAGGGCTTGATCACATAATCAACTCTGATTCTCCTATCCCCAACTAATACCAATAGATCCAATCACGATATATTACAAACACGAATATGGGCACACTGAACACGAGAAGTATGTATACACGAATATGAGCACACTGAACACGAGCAGTGTGTAAACACGAAGTACACTAAATCAATACCTAATATGCACGATAAAATACATGTGAAAGAGTACTCGCTGTATACGGTAAGGGATAATATCTTCTGACAGGATCTATGTAGTACCAGTCCGTAAAATTACTGTGTCAGAATCAAGTATACAGTTCTATAACATGACATATATACACTATTAAGAAATAAAAACTAACAGAGAAATGTACTCGCCTGAGGTCCTGAGCAAGGTGTGTTTCTTGATGCCCAAGTTGGTGTCACAGACCTATATATGGTATATTACATCAATATAAAGTTTTAGAATAAAATAAGTTAAACTAGTTTAATTCTAAGTCATAAAGCCATTTCTAAGTCAAAATAGTCAAACTAAGTCAACTCTAGGTCAAACTTGGTCAAAATAGCTATTTTTAGGTAGTATGAATCCATATTTATGATATTGGGTCCATACACTTTGTAACTAGGCTATACTAGCTATGTTAGGATACTAGGATACCAACAAAATACCGTATCATAAGATACGCAAGTTATTAGATATGAAAATACTATAATATATATACAAGACAAAATATATAGTACTCCTAGCCAAACTAATTCTAAGTGGATACCTTGACTTTGAACCATACGGTATCACACCACCTACATACCCATCTCGATATACAAACTCAATACCTTGAGTATAAACCAATACCTTGAGATTACCTTGGTATCACAAGGTAATACAATATCTAACATTAGCTAACTAACCAACATACCTCATTATACACTAATATATACTTAAACTTATAACAATACTACACCAACTAACATAACTAACATACCCATCGGATATTCAATACCCATCTCCAAGATATCTCAACTCTCATTACCTTGGTGTAACTCAAGGTAAACTAGAAATAATACTAACCAATGCTACCTAGTGCTTATATATATATATATATATATATATATATATATATATATATATATATATATATATATATATATATAGAGAGAGAGAGAGAGAGAGAGAGAGAGATACTTAACTCACTAACAATATATACATAACTAACTTATCAATATAAACTAACTTAGCTTATTAACGAGCTTAACTTAACTTATCTACAACTTAATTTCTAAGCACTCAAACTACTGTTGTTTATTGCTACTGCTTTTGCTTATCGCTGCTGCTACTTATTGTTTCTGCTACAGCTTACTGCTTACTGTTGCTGCAGCTTACTGCTTACTGCTGCTACAGCTTACTACTTCTGTTGCTGCTTCTTGTTGCTTCTGCTGCTACTTCTCACTGTTTCTGCTGTTGCTTATTCGGCCTGCTTATTGGCCCCCCAGCTCACATTCACACATCTATACACACATACACTCACTCACACACACACACACACACACACACATACACACACACATATATATATATATATATATATATATATATATATATATATATATATATATATATATATATATATATATATGTTACCACATACCCACACTAATGATGCACATGTACTCTCCTATTCTCCCATGACCACCAACACATCAAAATGAAATATAGAACATACACCTAATTATATATGCATGTATAACATATAACAATTATAATTATAATATTCTAATAGCTATAACCAAGGTAAATTGAATTAAAATGCAAGGAAACAAACACATGGAGTGCACCGCACCCGTATCACACTCAATCTTTGAAACGCTTGCGATACAGCTCCACCACACCACCAAACGTACCCCGAAGGACACAAGCAAGTCTAAAATCATAATTAAAAGCAACACAAAGTGTTAGCTATTTGTCTATATGTCCGTATCAAAATATGACATGCTCAAACCCCCGTGTCAGAAGAAAACCCCCAAATCAACCCGTATCGCCAAATTATGAAAATATGGCCTACACGTATCCAATTATGGATATGACACTAGTTACACACAATCAAATACATTTCAATTTAATCTAATTGACCTATTGACAAATACAAGATGTGCCAATCTCGAAATTCTCCCAAAATTGACACAAAATACCACATAACTTTCTCCATAGGTCACCTATGAACCGAATTCTACTTCCTATGGGTACCCTTAGTACATGAGAGGGTTTATAATAATTAAATTATAAATTTAGAGTCTAATTAGAGAGGAAAATTAAATTATACCTATTAGGAGATGGATTTCCAATAAAACTCTCCAAATGAGTGTCAAGAGCCTTCAACTTGTAGATCCTTGCTTCTTCCTTGTAGATCCTTACTTCTTTCTTGTTCTAATAGCCTCTAATGATGAATAGGAAAGGAATTAGAAAAAAATTTGGGTATATATTGGTGTAGGGATGAAGGAATTTGGAAGAGAGAAATTCTAGATTTAGATTGAGAATAAAAAATAAAAAGAGAGAGTCTCTCTCCACTCCAAATGTGGCAGACCTCTACCTCCTCCTCCAAGCTACTATAAAATATCCACAATATCCCTTGGGTCTTGTCATGAAGGAATTAATTAAGGAGGGAATGTTCTAGTCTAATTGGTTTAACTAATTAATTCATCCTCCTAATGAATTGGCATACTATTGGGCTCAATTCTAACTAGAATTAAATGTTGGTCCATGGATCTAATCTAAACTAGTTAGGTCTACTAACACAAGTCCAAAATAAAATCTAACATCTAACAATAAATAAATAATGCAATAAAAAAATATTCAACATGCACAATATTTAATTAATTATGAAATAACCAAAATACCCTTTCCTAGAAAATATGGTAGTGACAAGCCTACCTCCCTTAAAATAATTTCTTTCTCAAAATTCAAAGATGAAACTTTCCCCAAAAAATAAAATAGAACAAAATCAGGAAAGAATATACCTCAAGATACAAACAAATATGGGTAACGCTATCGTATTTTATCCTCCCTCTCCCAGGTAGACACACCCGAAGAGTGATGCCTCCATGCGATGCGTACCAAGGGAATCGTCTGGTTCTGCATCACCTTCTCTCTCTGATCTAGAATCTCAATTGGTTGCTTTGGATAGCTAAGAGTAGGGCCCACCTCTATCTCTGAGTGATCCAACACCTGACTAGGATCCGTCATATACTGCCTCAACTACGACACGTAAAATATGTTGTGTACTCCCTCCAATGCAGTTTGCAAGTCTAGTCTATAAGCAACTGCATTGACCCTCTCAAGAATACTGAAATGTCCGATGAATCGTGGACTAAGATTTTTGCCTCCATCGAAACGAATCGTGCCTCGTATCGAAGAAATTCTCAAAAACACCAAACCACCAACCTCAAACTCCGAAGGTCTCTGGTGGCTATCGGCCCAATGTCGCTGTCTGTCCTATTCCACTCGAAGTCTATCCCTGATAAGCTTCACCTTCTCAGCTGCATCCATGACCGTCTCTGGTCCCAATAGGGCTCTCTCTCCAACATCGTCCCATGATAATGGAGTACGGCATCTTCGTCCATACAATACCTCAAATGGTGATATCTCGATACTGGTCTGGTAGCTGTTATTTTAAGAAAACTCTACCAAGTAAAGATGATCCTCCTAGGAGCCTCAAAAATCCAAAACATAGATGCATAGCATGTCCTCGAGAGTCTGAATAGTCCTCTCCGACTTTTCGTCTGTCTGAGGGTGATATATGGTACTGAACTTGAGCTGAGTGCCCAAGCTAGCCTGCAAACTTCTCCAAAAGTGGGACGCGAAGCGACTATCCCGATCCGAGACTATGCACACAGGAACTCCATGCAATCTGACTATCTGACATACATATATCTCCTTGAGCTTCTACTTAGACGTACCCACTTTGAATGGCAGAAAGTGGGCTGATTTGGTCAACCTGTCTACGATGACCCAAATTGCATCTTTATTTCCTGGAGAATGCAAAAGCCCTGGGAAAAAAAGTCCATCTTTACATGCTCACACTTCTACTCTAGAATGGATAAAGGCTGAAGCAATCCACTTGGCGTATGTCTCTCTTCCTTTACCTGTTGACATACCAAGCATCTGGATACGAAGCTAACTACCTCCCACTTCATACCATACCATCTGTCACGACCCGCACCCGGAATTGGGGCACGAGTACGCGAGTACGTCCAGCCTATGCCGCAGCATTGGCGGTAGAACGCTGTCAAGGTCTTGATACTATCTAGCCAATCTCACACAAGCATCCAATCTCCATAAGGAGGTACGGATGACACAAATAAAATGAACACATACTCAATCACAGAATTACAGCACGATAAGATAGCGAAACAAAATTAAATACAACACAAGTCTAAAATAATAATCAAACTCAACAATATCCAAGTCTCAATAAAAATGCCGGAGACAAATCCGGTACCAAATAGTCTACTGAAAGAACTAACTAGAAGATTGGTGATTCCGGCTAGACCTCCCGGAATCACAACTAAACTACCAAGTCCAAGTTGCAGCTACTCACCATATGGTCCATAAAGTGTCGGACAGCGGTCCTCTAAGGCATAGTCTGGAAAAATGTTTCCAGTCAGGAAGGAGCAAAGTACAAATCTCAAATAACAGTTCCATTTAATTGATAAGGACTATAAAGCAATAAACATGTGATGCTAGCTACTGAGAAGACAGTGAAATAAATGCAATGGCAATTAAAGAGACAGGCAATGTAAAGAGACAGGCAATAGGCAATATGATATAGTCAGTGCATGTATGAAAATGAAAAGAACAAGGAACAGTATCATATACGGGTGATGTAGTATATGATTTAAAATAGGAAACTGTAATCTATTCTATGTGTTTGAAATAGTAGTTTCGAAATATGATCGGCTTGGGAACATGTACGATAGCTATAGGGCCTGGCTAATCATGAGTGAAGAGCATGATTAACACTTACATTGTTCTATACTGTATAAAGGGTATGATTATATTTCTTACTAACTACTTCCCCGCCCCCAACTAGTAATGTGGATCCAACCATGACACGTCACGATACACGAGCAAGTCCAATCTATCATGTACGATGTCTAATATACATGTCGTGTACAATGTCAATACGATAATCAATGTAACATCTCATGACTGCAGATCCAAGCTATACTAGTCCGTGTAACACAGTGTCAAGGATTCAGATGTAATATTTCATGATTATTGAAGTTATAAAAATTATCAAGGAATTGGAAATTATCAGAGAATGTACTTGCCTTGGGTCTTAGCTGGTGAATACCGGGGTCCTGTTCCAGAGTATCCCCTGGGTGAACCAACAGTCCTATAAACATATCCCAAAGCAAAACCATATTTGCATCAGATGCTACACTAACACACAGTCTATAAACACTGAATTCAGGACTTCTCTAGGTATGATACTGGTCACCTAGGATCACCTAGCAGATAGATATATAAGACACATTACCTGTTTTTAATCATTAATACCTACCATATATATATATTTGATATACAAATATGTATATACCAAATTGAATTTATACCATATATATACCAAATTAAACATACTTCGTATTTATATATATATATACATACATATTAGTTAAACCATATGTATACTCATATATATGCAAAAGTACATTTTAGAATATACATATATATATTGTCAACATCATTATTAAAACATACTAATATTAATTCACCAAATTAAATTTATACTATATATATATATATATACATAAATATATACAGATATACCAATAAAATACAATACTACCATATATGAGGAATACATAATACTAATATATGAATTTAATTTGTATTAGTATATGCTTTTTTTTTATTAACTAGATATCATATATAAAAATAACCAATATATATATATATATACAATATATATATATATAACTTAATCATACGTACTAGAATACGTATATATCATATTAAATATATACATGTACATATATATATACATATCATCATTAATTTAAATACATGATTACATATACATGTTAATATATACATATACGTATACATTAAATACTTACATACATACATACATACATTATATATATATACATATATATATATATATATATATAAAGAAGGAGGGAGAAGGAAGAATACTTACAGCGGGGAGGGGCTAGCTGGCCGCCGGAGTACGGCAGGAGGGGGAGCCCGGTCGCCGGAGGGTGGCTGATGGTGGTGGTAGTGTAGATGGGAGCAGCGGGGGAGTTGTGGGAAATCGGGGGCCGGAGTTGGCAACGCCGCCGGGGCTGAGCAGCGAGGATGAGGGAGGAGCACAGTAGGAAGTCGGGGAGTCGGGCAAGGTGGTGGAGAGGTGGCTCGGCTCGATGGAAAGGGGGAGGAGCAGCCGGAGTTGAGGAAAGTAGCAGAGGGAGGGGAGTTCGGGTTGGCCGCCGGAGTGCTGGGCTCGGCCGGGGTGCGCAGGTGGGGGAGATGGTGGTGATGGTGGATGCAGACGGAGGCTGAGCAGGTCGGGGTGGCTGCAAGCGGACCGTCGGAGAGGGAGCTCGGTCGCCGGAGCACAGGGAAGTCGGGGTACAGAGGGCCCGGCCGGGTGCAGTGGGTAGGGTGAACAGTAATCAAGTTTCCCCCCCTTTTTTCTCAATTTGAAAATCAAGAAATGAAAAGGAGAAGAAGAGGAAGAAGAAGAAAGGAAAAGAGAAGAAGAAGAGAAAAGAATTTTTTTTGGAATGAAGGAGGCTACGTTTGGTTGAGGGAGATGGGGGCTTGTGAGGAGGTGGGGAAACCTAGGTTTTTGGGGATTAGGGTTTGATGGGACATGACATTAAATAGGGAGAGAGGGTGTTGATGAAGGGTGGTGATTGACCCCCTTTAAATGAGGGGTCCAGATTTGACATGGGAATTTTCATGTGGGAATGAGGGTGATGTTAAAAATATTAGGGGTTCCTCATTGGTTTAAACAAATGGGTGTTGACACCAAAAATACAAATTTGCAAATTAGCCCCCTTAAATTTGGGTATTTGCACAGACGCATAAAATGACAAAAATTTGGCGGGCGATTCGGTGTCCGGTGTTTTGTAGGGTCAGGGGGCGCTGTAAGTTTGGTACGGGCTCAAATAGCAGGGTGCTGGAATTAAATTGGGATTTTCAGAATTGGTTAAAATAGTATCCTCAATTTAATTAGAAATAAATGCAAGTTGTGTTCTAAAATTAATTAGGAGTACATGGGGCCAAAATCAGGTCAGGTCATCAATACCAATAATGAAGAAGACTCAGAACCGAATATTACCCTAATTTGGGCCGCACGAAAAATAGGTTAAGATTGTCCCCAATTTCGATTGGAACGCACAACGATACAAAAATAGGAATTTATTAAATAACGTCCGCGACGATTTTTGTGCGGCTAGAAATAATGCACAGAGAGCATAATTATAAGTTACAAAAATAGCAGAATGGAAGGCGGGCATGTCTAGGGCAAGATTGTGAAATTTGTTGGAAGACAAAAGTCAGAATAGCGCTCCAAATATCAAAGCAAAGGCAATGCACAATAATTAATTAAAATACGGTAATCAATTACAATCTCCAATAAATAAACTCTAGATAAAACAATTAAATACATAATTCCATAATTCCGACAGGTGGTCATCTACTGGACTTCTAGGTCAAGTCTACTAGCTTAAAAATAAATGAACACTGTATATAATATTATATTTAATTACAAATTACCTAATTATTTAAATTAAATATACTATCATGCAATTACTTAATTGTAACTACAATAATATTAAATATTATTAAAAGTCGAAAATACCCCTGTTTTCGGAATATGGTAGTGACAAGTCTACCCTCCTTAAAAGAATTTCGTCCTCGAAATTTAAAATTCTCAAAGTAGCGTTTATTCATACACATTATTATTTTCCTCAAAGTTTAAATTCATCATCCATGAAATAAGGTAATAATCCACAATATCTTTTCACAATTTTCAAAAATTCTGAAGTTATTGCATTCCTGAAAAATCCTCGAAATAAAATCAACGTCTATTTTTGTCAAAAATTTCCCCGATTTTTTTTTTAATAATTCAATACTCGGAATTTAATATCCACTCCTCTAATTTGATTTTAATCAATGCACATATGTAATCTCGTCCAAAAAGTTTAAATTTAAACATTTATCCATCAAAAAATTTATTCCTCGATTTCCTCTTTCCTCAAAATACTCAACAATACGATACTTAAGGATTCTCTAATTGCAACATCCCATAAAATTCTAAAATTTATAACTCGCAATTAAATAAATATATTGATAAATCTTCCAAAATTTCCAAATTTAATAACCAATTTAATCACATCATAATCTTCCTGGAATTAATAAACCACCAATTATGCAATGTTAATTTCTTAACCCTCTATTTAAATCAATGGTTATCCTCGAATTTAATCATCTTGTCTCTCTTGCCAAGTCATAACTCCTTCATGAATCTTCGTCATGGTTAAACCTCGATAATCATGGTCTAAGAAAATCTTCCTACAATCATACAACATGCAATCCAAGGGGAATATGTACGGTCATGGTATCTTTTGTCATGGTATTGCAGTCTCTGTATCATGGTGTACCACTAGCTACATTATAACAAGGAAATCATGCATACAAGCTACGGTACTAAGGTATCAGTCAATCAATCAAATAGAAAGGGACAGAAGGAAGGAAAGAACAGAACCTGCTAACACATTACCTGTAGTATCGGTCTCCTCGACCATCATCGTAAATGCCCCGCCCTACTGGGGTGGTTCCCTTCGCGGGTGCTGAGCATTATACGGTTCCACAGGTAGCCTAACTGGATCTCTATAATCTGAAGCTGCGCGCTGGCCGAAAAGATAAGGGGCTAGAAGACAATCCCTTACTCGTTGTCCCGCAGCGCCGCAGTGCAAACAAAGTCCTAGCCTTGTTCTACAGCTCTCCCAAAGGTGACCTGGCTTCTTACAGAAATGACAAGTCTGCCGTGTCTCTCTCGGAGGCTGTTGCTGTTGCTGATTCTGCTGAATACGGACTGGTGCCTGGTACTGTTGTTGATATTGATACGCCCACGGATATTGTTGGATAGGAACTGGTGCTAGGTACTGCGGTGGATGCTGAAATATCCATGGTTGTTGCTGAATATGAAATGGTACTGGGTACTGCTGTTGGTACTGAATACGGGGATGCTTGGCCGGTCCTGCGCTACCATTCATATCTCCAAAAGTATTGTGAGTCCTCTTAGGCCTGAGATCCAGATCCTCTTCTGCAATCTGAGCATCCATCAAGATAGCCTCAAAGGTAGCGGTACGACGACCAGAAGTACGTGACCTAATCTCTCTCGTCAGCCCCTTTCTAAATTTTTGGGCTCGATCTCCTGGGTCCCGAATCATAAACGATGCAAAACGGCTCAATCTACAGAATTCTGCAGCGTACTCGTCGACCGACATATTTCCTTGAACCAAGTCATGAAACTGACTTTCCAAGGTTCCCAATGCCACATCGGGAAAGAACTTCTCCTTGAAGAGCTCTTTGAAGGTCTCCGAAGTAAGTCCTTGTGCAGTAATTCTCGGCTCCGTGCGATACCACGTGAGTGCGATATCGAACATCTGACTGCCAGCGGCTTCTATCTGCAAGTTCTCCGGAATTTGGGTCAATCGCAGGCTCCTCTCTATATCCTTTAGCCAGTCGTCAGCGTAGAGTATCCCTTCGGTGCCTTTAAACTCTCGAGGCATCATCCTCTTGAAATCCACTATAGTGCCTGATCTCTGCTGTTGCTGGCCAGGAAACTACTGGTACTGTGCTACTCTCTCCAAAGCTTGGAGAGTCACCTGATGAGCATTCTCCATGTTCTCTCTCATCAGCTCGGTTTGTGCCTGGTGCGCTTCTGCTTGCACCCTCTGAGCCTCAGCTTGAACTCGCTGAGCGTCTGCCGTCACTCTCTGGGCATCTACCATGCCCTGGATTAAGGTAAACATCTGCGTCCCGTCAATGGGCAAACCTCCGGGAATCGGAGTCGGTGGAGGAGGAAGTTTGTCCGACACAGCTGCGGCTATCCCCTGAACAGGTGGGGGAGGAGGATCCCCGAAAAGTGCAGACACTCCTACGTGCATCGGAGATGTAGGAGGAACTACGGCTGTCTGGCAGACCCCTCTAAAGCTGATGTTTCCGCTCTCATAGACCGTGTCTGCGGCGTCATCCTGAAGACAGATCCCAAAGAATCAATTAAGGCAAAATGCGATATCATCAAGGAAGGACAGTAAAGTTCTAGAGAAGCAACATTCAAGATAAAAGATTGGGAATAAATATTCCTAGTTGTGATTTCATAGGTCAAAGATGCATCTAAGGTTTGATACCTCTATCCCCTAGATATCACAGTTCTACTTGAAACATACTCACTGCTGGCTTCCTTACCTACTGCAATCGCTGATACTAGTTATCCTTATCACTCAAGTGCATAATAATTGCAACACACTATACTAAGTACTGCTCTCTCCAATACAATCCTAGATGAACACCTAAGCCAGTTGGCAGTGAAATCTCAATCATGCTCAAGCCAACATATCCTTACATATGCACCTTATCTATTATATACTAATATATCTCTCTCACTATAAAATCTTATCCTCAAATAAAATTCCTCAAAATAACTCCTCGAATAAATTTGAAAGTAAAATGCATATACCTTTCCTCAAGACCAATTATCTAAATACTGAAGTGAAAAACTTAATCACAAAAATCCTTACAGACTTGTCTAGGTTCATTGAATCGAATCTGGATCCTCAAAAATAAAATTTTAATAACATAATATCTCAACTTCTCAAAATTCAAAAATGCAATTCATTTTCAATCTTCAAATTATAATTTAAATCCATATCTAGTAATCCAATAGCCCTAGTGTTAATCTTTCTCACTGTCCTCATCGACGTATCATCAAATAATACCATAAATCAGTCTGTAAATTTTATCTTGATACGAAATCAAACCCTACTATGAAACCAAAATCCTAATTTAATACCTAATTAACAACAATCAAATTCAACATCAATAAGTGAGAATGGACGGAACAAGGGAATGATTTAAATTGGAAATTTTAACAAGATTCTCAGGGGTCATCCCAGGAATCTCTCAAGGAATTGTGATTGAGTATTCGCTCTCGTCCTAGTATCCTATGTCCGAGATCCTATCGCAGGCACGCAATAGTGTAACAAAGATGCCACACTACTACGACATCGCACAACTTGCGAAGTCTGACCTGCATGGGCCACCACTAAAAACGTGTCACGACCCGCACCCGAAATTGGGGCACGAGTACGCGAGTACGTCCAGCCTACGCCGCAGCATCGACGGTAGAACGCTGTCAAGGTCTTGATACTATCTAGCCAATCTCACACAAGCATCCAATCTCCATAAGGAGGCACGGATGACACAAATAAAATGAACACATACTCAATCACAGGATTACAGCACGATAAGATAGCGAAACAAAATTAAATACAACACAAGTCTAAAGTAATAATCAAACTCAACAATATCCAAGTCTCAATAAAAATGCCGGAGACAAATTCGGTACCAAATAGTCTACTGAAAGAACTAACTAGAAGATTGGTGATTCCGGCTAGACCTCCCGGAATCACAACTAAACTACCAAGTCCAAGTTGCAGCTACTCACCATATGGTCCATAAAGTGTCGGACAGCGGTCCTCTAAGGCATAGTCTGGAAAAATATTTCCAGTCAGGAAGGAGCAAAGTACAAATCTCAAATAACAGTTCCATTTAATTGATAAGGACTATAAAGCAATAAACATGTGATGCTAGCTACTGAGAAGACAGTGAAATAAATGCAATGGCAATTAAAGAGACAAGCAATGTAAAGAGACAGGCAATAAGCAATATGATATAGTCAGTGCATGTATAAAAATGAAAAGAACAAAGAACAGTATCATATACGGGTGATATAGTATATGATTTAAAATAGGAAACTGTAATCTATTCTATGTGTTTGAAATAGTAGTTTCAAAATGTGATCGGCTTGGGAATATGTACGATAGCTATAGGGCCTGGCTAATCATGACTGAAGAGCATAATTAACACTTACATTGTTCTATATTGTATAAAGGGTATGATCATATTTCTTACTAACTACTTCCCCGCCCCCAACTAGTAATGTGGATCCAACCAAGACACGTCACGATACACGAGCAAGTCCAATCTATCATGTACGATGTCTAATATATATGTCGTGTACAATGTCAATACGATAATCAATGTAACATCTCATGACTGCAGATCCAAGATATACTAGTCCGTGTAACACAGTGTCAAGGATTCAGATGTAACATTTCATGATTATTGAATTTATAGAAATTATCAAGGAATTAGAAATTATCAGAGAATGTACTTGCCTTGGGTCCTTAGCTGGTGAATACCGGGGTCCTATTTCAGAGTATCCCCTGGGTGAACCAACAGTCCTATAAACATATCCCAAAGTAAAACCACATTTGCATCAGATGCTACACTAACACACAGTCTATAAACACTGAATTCGGGACTTCTCTAGGTATGATACTGGTCACCTAGGATCACCTAGCAGATAGATATATAAGACACATTACCTGTTTTTAATCATTAATACCTACCATATATATATATTTGCAATACAAATATGTATATACCAAATTGAATTTATACCATATATATACCAAATTAAACATACTTCGTATATATATATATATATATATATATATACATACATACTAGTTGAACCATACGTATACTCATATATATGCAAAAAGTACATTTTAGAATATACATATATATATTGTCAACATCATTATTAAAACATACTAATATTAATTCACCAAATTAAATTTATACTATATATATATATACATAAATATATACAGATATACCAATAAAATACAATACTACCATATATGAGGAATACATAATACTAATATATGAATTTAATTTGTATTAGTATATGCTTTTTTTTTTATTAACTAGATATCATATATAAAAATAACCAATATATATATATATATATACAATATATATATAACTTAATCATACGTACTAGAATACGTATATATCATATTAAATATATACATATACATATATATATATATACATATCATCATTAATTTAAATACATGATTACATATACATGTTAATATATACATATACGTATACATTAAATACTTACATACATACATACATACATTATATATATATATACATATATATATATATATATATATATATATATATAGAAGGAGGGAGAAGGAAGAATACTTACAGCGGGGAGGGGCTGGCTGGCCGCCGGAGTACGGCAGGAGGGGGAGCTCGGTCGCCGGAGGGTGGCTGATGGTGGTGGTAGTGTAGATGGGAGCAGCGGGGGAGTTATGGGAAATCGGGGGCCGGAGTTGGCAGCGCCGCCGGGGCTGAGCAGCGAGGATGGGGGAGGAGCACAGTAGGGAGTCGGGGAGTCGGGCAAGGTGGTGGAGAGGTGGCTCGGCTCGATGGAAAGGGGGAGGAGCAGCCAGAGTTGAGGAAAGCAGCAGAAGGAGGGGAGTTCGGGTTGGCCGCCGGAGTGCTGGGCTCGGCCGGGGTGCGCAGGTGGGGGAGATGGTGGTGATGGTGGATGCAGACGGAGGCTGAGCAGGTCGGGGTGGCTGCCAGCGGACCGTCGGAGAGGGAGCTCGGTCGCCGGAGCACAGGGATGTCGGGGTGCAAAGGGCCCGGCCGGGTGCAGTGGGTAGGGTGAACAGCAATCAAGTTTCCTCCCCCTTTTCTCTCAATTTGAAAATCAAGAAATAAAAAGGAGAAGAAGAGGAAGAAGAAGAAAGGAAAAGAGAAGAAGAAGAGAAAAGAAATTTTTTTTGGAATGAAGGAGGCTACGTTTGGTTGAGGGAGATGGGGGCTTGTGAGAAGGTGGGGAAACCTATGTTTTTGGGGATTAGGGTTTGATGGGACATGACATTAAATAGGGAGAGAGGGTGTTGATGAAGGGTGGTGATTGACCCCCTTTAAATGAGGGGTCCAGATTTGACATGGGGATTTTCATGTGGGAATGAGGGTGATGTTAAAAATATTAGGGGTTCCTCATTGGTTTAAATAAATGGGTGTTGACACCAAAAATGTAAATTTGCAAATTAGCCCCCTTAAATTTGGGTATTTGCACAGACGCATAAAATGACGAAAATTTGGCGGGCGATTCGGTGTCCGGTGTTTTGTAGGGTCAGGGGGCGCTGTAAGTTTGGTACGGGCTCAAATAGCAGGGTGCTGGAATTAAATTAGGATTTTCAGAATTGGTTAAAATAGTATCCTCAATTTAATTAGAAATAAATGCAAGTTGTGTTCTAAAATTAATTAGGAGTACATGGGGCCAAAATCAGGTCAGGTCATCAATACCAATAATAAAGAAGACTCAGAATCGAATATTACCCTAATTTGGGCCAATAGGTCAAGATTGTCCCCAATTTCGATTGGAACGCACAACGATACAAAAATAGGAATTTATTAAATAACGTCCGCGACGATTTTTGTGCTACTAGAAATAATGAACAGAGAGCATAATTATGAGTTGCAAAAATAGCAGAATGGAAGGCGGGCATGTCTAGGGCAAGATTGTGAAATTTGCTGGAAGACAAAAGTCAGGATAGCGCTCCAAATATCGAAGCAAAGGCAATGCGCAATAATTAATTAAAATACGGTAATCAATTACAATCTCCAATAAATAAACTCTAGATAAAACAATTAAATACATAATTCCATAATTCGGACAGGTGGTCATCTACTGGGCTTCTAGGTCAAGTCTACTAGCTTAAAAATAAATTAATACTGTATATAATATTATATTTAATTACACATCACCTAATTATTTAAATTAAATATACTATCATGCAATTACTTAATTGTAACTACAATAATATTAAATATTATTAAAAGTCGAAAATACCCCTGTTTTTGGAATGTGGTAGTGACACCATCAAACATGCTCTCTCATATCCCTATAGATCTTGTTGGCACCTGGATGCATAGAGTACTGAGATTGATGTACCTCCTAAAGAATCTTCTTACGAAATGCCTTACTCGGCACACACAATCTGGTACCGTGCCACAATGATCCATCATCTGCAATGCTGAAGTCCTCTGCCAATCCAATCTGGACCTGTGCTCTGATGCTCCTCAGAGACTCATCCTCGAACTATGCGGCTCTGATCCGGTCTATCAACTCTGACTGTATCTGAAGTCCCCACATATGTGCTGTAACTCCATAAACTAATACCTCAATACCCAAGCTATCATGATTGGCCAATAAATGTCTGTCCCTCGTCAAGTATATAGCCGCTGAATATATTCTCAAGGCATCCGCGACTACGTTGGCCTTCCCTGGATGATACTACAAAGTAATGTCGAAGTCCTTCATCAACTCCGACCACCACCGCTGCCTCATGTTGAGCTTTTTTTTGTGTAAATATATACTTCAAGCTCTTGTGATCTGTAAAGATCTCTACTCGTTCTCTATACAAGTAGTGCTTCCACAGTTTAAGAGCAAAAATAATTGCTGCCAACTCCAAGTCATGGGTAGGATAATTCTTCTCATGCGGGCATAATTACCTGGAAGCATAGGCAATCACCTTCCCGTTCTGTTGTAACACACAACCCAAATCCTTACCCGATGCATCACTATATATAGAAAATTCCCCTCCCCTGATGGCAATGTCAATATTGGATCTATAGTCAACCTCTTCTTTAGGTCCTCAAAAGCAAACTGACAATCCTCAGTCCAGACGAACTCCATGTCCTTCCTAGTTAGTCTAGTCATTGGCTCCACAATCCTAGAAAAATCCTGAACAGACCTCCGATAATAGCCTGTCAATCCAAGAAAACTCTTGATCTCCGCCACTAAACTCGGGGTAGACCATAAATCAACTGCTGAATTCTTTTTTGGGTCTACTGAGATTCTGTCTCCTGTAATCATATGCCCGAGGAATTCAACCTTATCAAGGAAGAACTCACACTTCGAAAGTTTGCCATATAGCTTCTCCTTCCTGAGGGTCTCCAGAACTATCCTCGGGTGCTTCTCATGCTCCTCCGAGATTTTTGAATAAATTAATATATCATCAATGAAAACTACCATAAACTGATCCAAGTACTGATGAAACACCTTATTCATCAGGTTCATGAATACCGTCGGGGCATTGGTTAACCCAAACAGCATCACCAAGAACTCAAAATGCCCATACCGAGTCATGAAAGTTATCTTCGGAATATCTTTCTTCTCCACTTTCACCTAGTGGTACCCCGGCCGCAAGTCTATCTTTGAGAATACCTTCACTCCGCTCAACTGATCAAATAATCATCAATCCATGGCAACGGGTATTTATTTTTGATAGTGAGGTAATTGAGTGCCCTGTAGTCGATACACATGCGTACCTACCCATCATTATTTGGTACAAATAATACCAGAGTACCCCACGGTGATGAACTAGAGCAGATAAAGCCCTTGTCCTGTAACTCATCCACCTGCTTCTTTAACTCTGCAATTCGATATTGTTCACTCTATAGATGTTCTATGATATTGGCTCTGCGCCTGGCACTAAGTCTATAGAGAACTCCATATCTCTGTCTGGTGGCAACCCCGGCAACTCCTTCGGAAAGACGTTTATATATTCAGCAATCAATGGATGTGGTGGCTCCTGCACTTCTACCAAAACTCTACAGAAGTTTCCTTCGCTCTACTCAACTTCTCCTTTGACAAACTCAAACTCAGGCTCTCCTGGTGCCTGAAACAAAACTCTGCCTCCTTGTAAATCGATACTAGCATGGTGCCTAGTCAACCAATCCATCCCGAGCACTATGTCGTAGCTCAGAAGTAGCATTACGAGTAGACACACGCTCAACTCTCGGCCTCTCATAAAAACTCTTCGGTCCTTGCAAACATCACTAACCAGGATAATGCCACCGTCGGTCGTGATCTTGCAAGTCCTCGCCAACGGTTCAGTCTCAAGGTGATATTTTAGAGCAAAAGATATAGATACAAAACTATATGAAGCAACAGAATCAAATAAAGCATAAGCTGAAAAAGAATCAAGATAGACTGAACCTGAGATAACATTACCGACTGGCTCCTTCTCCTCGACGGTTAAGGCAAAAGCTCGCCCATGTCGCTGGGTACCTCTCAGATGCTGCTAGTGCTGAGCGAACTAATGCTGTTATTGTGGTAGAGGAGGTCCTCTCTACTGTCCCGCTGGTGGTCTCACGGGTGCTCTCTGTGCCTGAGCTCCGCCCTGAGCTGGACGAGCTGGAACTTTAGGACAAGCCCTCAACTGATGGTTTCCTGATCCGCAGAATACACACTGGCCCAATCTCATCTTGCATGCATCCTATCCATGTCATTGGTTCTTAAAGAAGGTGCAAGGAATAGCTGGCCTCTGGATCTGTTGCATCCGCTGTGCCGGCGCTCTAGTTGGTCCATGATACTGCTGCCTCGACTGCTGGAAATGCCTCTGGTGCTACTGCTAAAAATAAGACCGCTTTATTGGACCCATGTTGGTACTGGATTCTCCTATGTCTCTCGGCCTCTTAGAGCCAAGCTCTAGATCATCCTCTATCCTTTGTGCCTGTCTTAGAATCTCCTCGAAAGTAGCGGTAGGATCTCCATTCGTATGTGATTCAATTTCCCTGTTCAGGCCCTTCCTAAACTTCTTGGCTCTTTCTCTGGGGTTTAGCCTCTCCCCTAAGTATCCTAATCTGTAATACTGTGCCGCATACATATCCACTTTCGTACCTCCCTGAACGAGGTACTGGAACTGGCTCTCTAGAGATGCCAGAGCCACATCTGGAAAGAACTTTTTCTTGAAGAGCTCTTTGAAAGCTTTCCAAGTAAGTCCTGGTTCTGAGATCCTGGTGTCCGTCCTGAACCTAGTCAATACAATATCGTACATTATGCTCCCTACGGCCTCTATCTGCAACCTCTCTGGAATCTGTATCAGCCGCAGGTTCCGCTCAATGTCTCTATCTAATCATCAGCATAAATGATCCCTTCAGTGCCTTTAAAGTCCTTCGGCCTCATCCTCTTGAAAACTATGATAGTCCCTGGCCTCGGTTGTTGTAGGGTGAACTGAGGTGGTGTCGTCTGTGGCTGGACTAAGGCGACTCTCACGACTGCTGCTAGCATAATCTGGTGAGCATTCTCAATACGCTACCTCATAACCTATGACTGGCGCTGCTGCATCTTCATCATCTTTTAAAAGAGCGCAAACATCTGTGTCTGATTGACTCCTAATGGTGGGGGTGGAAGATCCCTTGAAACTTTCGGTGCTGCCCTCTATACCGGTGGTGGAGGACCTCCGAAAGCTGCTGAGGAAATGCCCACCTGGATCGGTAAAGCGGACCTTTTTAATGTAGCTGCTGGAACATCGTCTGATTGTGCTGCCCTCATAGGTGATGAAGTGACCGACCTCGCTGATATTGCGCCTAAGCGCTGGAAACGCATCTTCGGCAGCATCCTGAAGATAGATTGAAACAAAGGAATCAATAGAGTAAGATAAGATATCATCAATGAAGGACATATTTTTTTTAAAGTAAAGGAAACATTCTAATAGAGAAGGATAAAAAAACTGATATTAGATGTATTTCCTAGTTGTGATTGAGTATACTCTCAGCCTAAATCTTATTTCCTAAAGCAGGCTCGTAGCAGTACTCTAAGTGAACGCTACTACGATATCGCTCTACTTGTGACTCTAAGGACCTGTATAGGCCACCACTAAAAATGTTTCACGACCCGTACCCGGATATTCGGGCACGAGTACGTGGGTACATCCAGCCTACATCGCAACATCGGCGGTATAACGCTGTCTGGGTTAACTCTACTATCTAAACATCCCAAATAATATATATATGGTACCCGTCAATCCTCTCAACAGCAAATGGAGGAACAATATGGTATCTGATAAATGTAAACTATACTCAATCACAATACAAACTAGGGAAGATAAAGCACGAGATAGAATAATGAAAGAAAGAGTCACAATACATCCACAAGACTGAAATAATATATACATGCCATAAGTCTCAGTAAAAGTCTAATACAAGTCTAACAATAATCTAAACCTCCTTAGGCTCTAGTACTAAGTCCTCCTGCTTTAAATATGTATCCTCTAATAGAACACGGTCCTGCGATCCATAGTATGTGGGACACTGGTCTACGAGCCAATCATCTAAAAAGTATATCCAGTCAGGATTGGAACAAAGTATATACCTCTAAAAGCAGTTTCAGATACATATCCGAGCATATATATCAGATAATAAAAAAGAATATAAGATAACTAAATAACAGAATAAAATAAACTAGAGTGAACAGGTAATGTACTGGAATGAAGAACATATAATAGAATATCTGTAAAATAAGAAAAATAAATAAAATCTAGTTAATGTGCCATAGAATATAAGTTCATTATGTGATCGGTTTAGGTTGAACACGAATACAGTATGGTAACTCGATTACAAGTATGGTATATAATTGACATGTAGACGAATATACTGGGGATTGATCACATAATCAACTCTAATTCCCCCATCCCTAACTAATACCAATGGATCCAATCATGACACGTTACAAACATGAATATGGGCACATTGAACACGAGCAGTGTGTGTACACGAATATGAGCACACTGAACACAAGCAATGTGTGAACACAAAGTATACTAAATCAATACCCGATACACACAATGAAATACAAGTGAAGGAGTACCTGCTGAACACGGTAAGGGATAACATCTTTTGATAGGATCCATGTAGTACAAGTCCGTAAAACCTCTGTGTCGTAATCAAGTATGCAGTTCTAGAACATGATATATATACACTATTATGAAATAAAAACTAACAGCCTAAGGTCCTGAGCAAGGTGTGTCTCTCGATGCCCAAGCTGGTGTTAGACAGATCTATATATGATATATTACATTAATACAAGATTTTAGAATAAAAATAAGTTAAAATAGTTTAATTCCAAGTCATAAAGCCATTTCTAAGTTAAAATAGTCAAACTAAGCCAACTCTAGGTCAAACTAGTCAAACTTGGTCAAACTAGCTATTTCTAGGTTTTATGAGTCCATCTCTAGGATATTGGGTCCATACACTATGTAACTTGGCTATACTAGCTATGTTTGGCCCCCTAGCTCACATGCACACATCTATACATACATACACACACACACACACACACACACATACACACACACACACACACATATATATATATATATATGTTACCACATACCTACACTAATGATGCACATGCACTCTCCTATTCCCCATGACTACCAACACATCAAAATAAATTATTAAACATATACCTAATTATATATATACATATATATCATATAACAATTATAATTATAATACTCTAATAGCTATAACCAAGGTAAAATGAATTAAAATGCAAGAAACAAACACGTGGAGTGCACCGCGACCGTATGACACTCAATCTATGATACACTTGCGATACGACTCCACCATACCACCAAACGTACTCCCAAGGACACGAGCAAGTCTAAACTTACAATTATAAGCAACATAAAGTGTTAGCTATTTGTGTACATGCCCGTGTCAAAATATGACATGCTCAAACCCCCGTGTCGGAAGAAAACCCCCAAATCAATCTGTATCGCCAAATTTTTGGGATACGACCTACACGTATCCAATTATGGATATGATACTAGTCACACACAATCAAACACATGTCAATTTGGTCTAATTGACCTATTGACAAGTACAAGATGTGCCAATCTCGGAATTCTCCTAAAATTGACACAAAATATCACATAACTTTCTCCATAGGCCACCTACGAACCTAATTACACTTCCTATGGGTAGTCTTAGTACATAGGAGGGTTCCTAATGATTATATTAAAGATTTATAGTCTAATTAGAGAGAGAAAAAAACTAAATTATATCTATTGGGAGATGGATTCCCAATAAAATTCTCTAAATGAGTGTCAATAGGCTTCAACTTATAGATCCTTGCTTCCTCCTTGTAGATCATTGCTTCCTCCTTGTAGATCTTTACTTTCTCCTTATTTTAATATCCTCCAATGATGAATAGGAAAGAAATTAGGAAGAAATTTGGGTAGGGATTGGTGTAGGGATGAAGGAATTTGGAAGAGAAAAATTCTAGATCTAGATTTGGAATGAAAAATGAAGAGAGAGAGAGGGAGAGAGAAAGAGAGAGAGAGAGAGAGAGAGAGAGAGAGTCTCTCTCCACTCCAAATGTGGCTAGCCTCTACCCCCTCCTCCAAGCTACCTGAAATGTTCACAATACCCCTTGGGGCTTGTCAATGAAAGAATTAATTAAGGAGGAAAGGTTCTAGTCTAATTGGTTTAACTAATTAATTTATCCTCCTAATGTATGGGCTCAATTCTAACTAAAATTAAATATTGTCCATGGATCTAGTCTAAACTAGTTAGATCCACTAACACAAGTCAAAAATAAAATCTATCATCTAACAATAAATAAATAATACAATAAATAAATATTCAACATGCACAATATTTAATTAATTATAAAATGACTAAAATATCCTTTCCTAGAAATATGGTAGTGACAATACCTTGGGAGTTCAAGGGTGTTGAGGGGATACTCTACGCCGAAAATTGGCTGGAGGACATAGAGAGGAACTTGCGTTTGGCTCAGATTCTAGAGAGTCTGCAGATCGAGGCCGTCGACAGCCAGATGTTCGATATCACGCTCACTTGGTATCATACGGAGCCGAGACTTACTACTAGAGGACTTACTTGGGAGGATTTCAAGGAGCTTTTCAAGAAGAAGTTCTTTCTCGATGTGGCCCTGGGAGCCTTGGAGAGTTAGTTCCATGACTTGGTCCAAGGGAACATGTCGGTCGATGAGTACGTCGCAGAGTTTTGCTGCTTGAGTCATTTCGCACCGTCGATGATTCAGGCCCCAGGAGACTGAGCCTGGAAGTTTATGAAGGGGCTGATGAGAGAGATCAAGTTATGTACTTCTGGACTCGTACTGCTACCTTTGATAGCATTCTGATGGATGCCCAGATTGTTAAGGATGATTTGAACCTCAGGCCCAAGAGAGGATATGCCATTTCTGGAGGAGTGAGTGGTAGCACGGGACCGGACAAGCGTCCCCACTTTCAGCAGCAGTAGAGACCGTATTTGATGAGCTAAAGAAAAGATGGGTGATGGACTTCCTTGGGCATGTGGTGATGGGTGATGGAATCTCAGTTAACCTGAAGAATATCGCAGCAGTAGAGTCGTGGACTACTCCCAATTCAGTGGCTGCGATCAGGATTTTTTTCGGACTAGCAGGTTACTAAAGGAGGTTTATACAAGACTTCTCCAGAATTGCAGAGCCAATGACTAGGCTGACCAGGAAGGATGTGAATTTTGTTTGGACGGTGGATTGTTAGGCCGTATTTGATGAGATGAAGAAGAGATTGACGATAACTCCAGTTTTGATGTTGCCATTAGGGATAGGTGGATGCACTATCTGTAGTGATGCTTCAGGGAAGGGTTTGGGTTGCGTTCTTCAGCAGCACGGGAAGGTAATTGCCTATGCTTCTAGAAAATTACATCCTCATAAAAAGAATTACCCCACCCATGATTTGGATTTGGCAGCGATCATATTTGCTCTAAAGTTATGGAAACACTATCTATACGGAGAGCGTGTAGAGATCTTCACAGACCACAAGAGCTTGAAGTACGTCTTTATGCAGAAAGAGTTGAATATAAGGCAGAGGAGGTGGTTGGAGTTGATGAAGAACTTCGATATTTCATTGCAGTACCACCCAGAGCAGGCCAACGTAGTTGCCGATGCCTTGAGAATGTATTCTATTGCTATGTATTTGACGACAGACAAACACTTGTTGGCTGATCTTAAGAGCTTGAAAATTGAGGTGTTAGTTCCTAGTATCAAGATTTAGATGTGGGGATTGCAGATACAGTCCAAGATGATTGACAGAATCAGAGCCACGCAGTATGATGATGAGGTTCTGAGGAGTATTAGGGCACAGGTTCGTACAGGACTATCAGAGGACTTCACTATTGCTGAGGATGGATCATTGTAGCATGGTAGTAGGATATGTGTACCGAGTGGGGAGCTGCGTGAGAAGATTTTGCAGGAGGTGCATCGTTCTCAGTACTCGATGCATCCAGGTGCCAACAAGATGTATTGATAGCTGAGGGAGCACGTTTGGTGGTATGGTATGAAGTGCGAGGTAGTACGTTTCGTATTAAGGTGTTTAGTGTGCCAATAGGTAAAGGCGAAAAGACAAAGGACAAGTGGATTGCTTCAGCCTTTACCCATCCCAGAGTAAAAGTGGAAACATGTGACTATGGATTTTGTTTCGGGGCTTCCTCATTCTCCAGGAAAAAAAGACTCAATTTGGGTCATCGTAGACAGGTTGACCAAATTAGCCCACTTCTTACCATTCAAAATGGGTACATCGACGGAGATTCTAGCAGAGATGTACGTACGACAGATTGTCAGATTACATGGGGTTCCTGTGAGCATTGTCTCAGATCGAGATAGTAATTTTACTTTCCACTTCTGGAGGAGTTTACAGGCTAGCTTGGGAACTAAGCTCAAGTTCAGTACCGTATGTCACCCCCAAACAGACGGGCAGTCAGAGAGGACTATTCATACTCTCAAGAATATGCTTTGTACTTGTGTTCTGGATCTCAGAGGTTCTTGGGAGGATCATTTGCATCTAGTAGAGTTTGCTATCGACAACAGTTACCAAGCCAGTATTGAGATGTCACCATTTGAGGCTCTATATGAACGGAGGTATGGCACACCGTTATCTTGGAATGATGTCGAAGATATAGCCTTATTGGGAATATATATGGTCGTGGATGTTGTAAACCCCCTCACCCAAAATATGTATTTTGTATATATTTTATATTATTATATTTATTATAGATTATTTTAAATATTGAATTTCTTTAGAGTACTCTTAGTTAATTAGAAAATAAATTTCTTGATATATTTACTTCTATAAATATTTATTTAGAATCATTTTTAGGCTATTTTAGATTTTTAGAGATTTTTCTAGAATTTTTTGGGTAATTAAAACATAGAAAACGTAAATTTTTAGAACTTTCATGATTTACTATGAGACCATACTTGCATGTTGTTCCTACCAAATATTAATTTTAGGTTAAAATATTTAATTATATTTTTTTGTAATTTATTTAGAATTTTAAGAAATTTATTTGGATTTTTGAAATTATTTAGGATTTATTTGGTTATATATAGTCTTAATATTAGATAGAAGCTAATTTAGTGTTAATAGATATTAATAAGATTATATATAAATTATTTATATTATCTTTAATTCTATTTAAGATTATAAATTATTGAGATAAACTCAAACTCTATTTTAAATTAATTCAAATCCTGAGCCTACTAGGAAAGCAACTTCATGCATATCCTATCTTTATTTAAACTCATCATAATCATATCCAAATTAGCAAATCCTAGTCGTATTCAATTAAGTAGTCTCCACAATTATAAATACCTATTAGACTTATGGAATAAACTATCTTTCATAATTTTCTTCCCTAAACTCCTCTCTTTTTCATCCAAAAACAGTTAAAATTTGTCATAAATTCAGAATCATTTTCTAGTAGTTATGACGACTTAAAAAGACGATATCTCCGGACTCCAAACGCGCTCCAATTTTTTTTGTTAGAACTATATCAAGGTTAGTTTTCTGAAGATATAAATTATTTTAATAATTTATGAACCTATTTTTTCAGAAAATTCTAAAAGTGCCAGTTGTCCTAAATCAGACGCATTTTCGTGTTTTCGAGATTTCGGGAGAACCCGAATTCGGAATTATGAACCGTTTAAAGTTTAGAAAACTTGACATGATGAACTTAAATAAAATTATATTTTCATAATTTAATATATAAATTTAATTTACTGTAAAATTCGTGCAACGTAGAGGTAAATAGAAAACCACCGAAAATTATCATCTGTGCTCCCTTGTAGACATAACTCTTTACCGATTTGTGATTTTATGAAACCGTCGATTTCGGTATTAATGTAGCACTGAAATCTATAGAATTCTACAAACAAATCAAAGAATTGAGTCGGTTGACTTTTTGGTCAACGGATTGCCTCGAATTGTGTGCCACGGATCACAAATCCGTAAAGTTGACTTTCTTTGGACCAAAATTATGGTTTAACAATAAAATCAGATTATAATAAGATTAAAATACTAATTTAGGTTATTTTATTCATAATTAAAATAGATTAAAATGGAGGAACCTATTCACCCACTTTTGTAGCCTAGCTTATTTAATTTATGTGACGGAAAGATCGGACGACTCCTTGAGTTGCGACTTCATCCCTTTTCAGACCAGGCAAGATACCTTGCCAAATTGCTTATAATACTTTACATGCTTATCATATTTTCATATATTCATTATATATGTGTTTTCTTTCAGTTATAATTATATATTATATATGTTGATACACACTTGACACATAGTATCATGGAAGGGAAGGACAATCAGTAGGCGTATGGGCTATATCCATTCTGGTAAACCATAGTAACTAGCATGCACTACGGTAGTTGTGTCGCGATGGTCACTACCCTCAAGGTATGTCAATTTCTGGTATCGCGATAGTCGCTACCCTCGAGGTATGACGGCTTCTGATGTTCATGGATGTGTGTGTGAGTTGTGAGATAGATAGAGTAGCCTACCCATGCCCAAACGTCAAAAAGTTATCCTCATTATGCATTTCATATATATTGTCTAGTACAGCGTACTTATATATTTTCTATCTATTATGTATGTTTTACTGTATTCAATTGGCATGCTTCTATGTATCTTGTTATGTCCTTTTGAGGACCTGGTCCCTTTCCAGGTGTAGACAATCATGACTATTTGCAGGAGCACGGATCAGGACTTGCTACTCCATTCTCTTTCGGGGAGGTCTCTCTTCGAGTCTCATTGTTTATTAGATATACTTATTTTTGTTCCTCTTATATTCTAGTTGGTAGTGGATTTGTCTCCGCCCAACTACTTGTTCTTATCAAGCATTTTATACTTGATTTAGTTATATAGTTGATTGGTTATTTGATTATATGAATGAGATCTAGTTATGCCCTGTGACTTATGACAATATAGATGTACCACATGTGAGTTAATATTCATAATACAACGTATGTGTGTATTATGGTATCCATATATTAGAGTTGCCATATACATATGGCTGGCATGCTTACGTATTCCTAGTCCTACGTATTTTAGGACTGGGGCATGATAGATGCAGCTGCGAAGGTGAAGCTCATCAGGAATAAAATTTGAGTGACACAGGACAGACAACGGCATTAGGCCGACAGCCACCGTAGACCCTTGGAGTTTGAGTTATAGGTTTTTGTTGTAATTACTTGTGATTGCTTATTTTAGATTGCGTGTTAAGGCTATATTTTGTTCTAGGTTTGCAATTTAGTGTTCTTGCAGATTTCTCAGACATGGGACACGATTTTCTTTGGTGGAGGTGGGAAGCTTAGTCCATGGTACATCGGACCTTTCGGTATTCTTGCGAGGGTCGGTGTAGTAGACTACAGACTAGACTTGCCGCCTGTACTAGAGGGAGTACATGACATGTTCAACGTGTCATAGCTGAGGCGGTACGTGGTAGATCCTAGTCACGTACTAGATTACTCGAAGATCGAGGTTGGTCCGACTCTTAGCTATCCAGAGTAGCAGTAGAGATTTTGGATCGTAGGGAGAAGGTATTACGGAACCAAACTATTCCTTTGGTTCGTGTCGCATGGTGACATCACTTTCCAGGTGAGTCAACCTAGGAGAGAGAAAATGAAATGCGCGAGGAATACCCGTATCTCTTCGAGCCTTGAGATATTCTTCTTATTGTTCTAATTATTTCTTGTGCTAGTTTAGTTAAATTTTGAGGTAGCACATTTTGTGGTATGGGATAAAGTGCGAGGTAGCACGTTTCGTATCAAGGTGTTTAGTGTGCCAATAGGTAATGGCGGACAGACAAAGGACAAGTGGATTACTTCAGCCTTTACCCATCCCAGAGTAAAAGTAGAAACATGTGACTATGGATTTTGTTTTGGGGCTTCCGCATTCTCTAGGAGAAAAAGACTCGATTTGGGTCATCGTAGACAGGTTAAACAAATTAGCCCACTTCTTACCATTCAAAGTGGGTACGTCGACGGAGAATCTAGCAGAGATGTACATATGACAGATTATCAGATTACATGGGGTTCCTGTGAGCATGGTCTCAGATCGAGATAGTAATTTTATTTTCCACTTCTGGAGGAGTTTGTAGGTTAGCTTGGGTACTAAGCTCAAGTTCAGTACCATATAACACCTCCAAACAGACGGGCAGTGAGAGAGGACTATTCATACTCTCAAGGATATGCTTTATACTTGTGTTCTGGATCTCAGAGGTTCTTGGGAGGATCATTTGCACCTAGTAGAGTTTGCTTACGACAACAATTACCAGGCCAGTATTGTGATGTCATCATTCGAGGCTCTATATGGATGGAGGTGTGGCACACCGTTATCTTGGGATGATGTCGGAGAGATAGCCTTGTTGGGACTAGATATGGTCGTGGATGCAGCTGAGAAGGTAAAACTCATCAGGGATAAAATTCAAGTGGCGCAGGACGGACAACGGCATTAGGCCGACAATCACCGTAGACCCTTGGAGTTTGAGTTATAGGTTTTTGTTCTAATTACTTATGATTGCTTGTTTTAGATTGCGTATTAAGGCTGTATTTTGTTTTAGGTTTGCAATTTAGTGTTCTTGCATATTTCTCAAACACGGGACACGATTTGCTTTGGTGGAGGCGGGAAGCTTAGTCTATGGTAAATTGAACCTTTCGGTATTCTTGCGAGGGTCGGTGCAGTAGACTACAGACTAGATTTAGCGCCTGCACTAGAGGGAGTAAATGACATGTTCAACGTGTCATAGATAAGAAGATACGTAGTAGATCCTAGTCACGTACTAGATTACTCAGAGATCGAGGTTGGTCCGACTCTCAGCTATCCAGAGCAGCCAGTAGAGATTTTGGATCGTAGAAAAAAGGTATTAAGGAACCAGACTATTCTTTTGGTTCGTGACGCATGGAGACATTACTTTCCATGTGATTCAACCTGGGAGAGAGAATAAAATGCGCGAGCAATACCCGTATCTCTTCGAGCCTTGAGGTATTGTTCTTATTGTTCTGATTATTTTCTTATGCTAGTTTAGTTAAATTTTGAGGTAGCACGTTTGGTGGTATGGTATGAAGCATGAGGTAGCACTTTTCGTATCAAGCTTTTTAGTGTGCAAGTAGGTAAAGGCGGACAGACAGAGGCCAGGTGGATTGCTTCAGCCTTTACCCATCCTCGAGTAGAAGTGGAAGTTTGTGACTATGGATTTTGTTTCGGGGCTTCCGCATTCTCCAGGAGGAAAAGACGCGATTTGGATCATCATAGACAGGTTGACCAAATTATCCCACTTCTTACCATTCAAAGTAGGTACGTCGACGGAGAAGCTAGCGGAGATGTACGTACGACAGATTGCAAATTACATGGGGTTCCTGTGAACATTATCTCAAATCAGGATAGTAATTTTACTTTCCACTTCTGAAGGAGTTTGCAGGCTAGCTTAGGCACTAAGCTCAAGTTCTATACTGCATATCACCCCCAAACAGACGGGCAGTCAGAAAGGACTATTCATACTCTCGAGGATATATTTTGTACTTGTGTTTTAGATCTCAGAGTTTCTTGGGAGGATCATTTGCACCTAGTAGAGTTTGCTTACAACAACAGTTACTAGGCCAGTATTAGGCTCTATATAGACGAAGGTGTGGCACACCGTTATCTTGGGATGATATCGGAGAGATAGCCTTGTTGAGACTAGAGATGGTCGTGGATGCAGCTGAGAAGGTGAAGCTCATCAGGGATAAAATTTAAGTGGCACAAGACAAACAACAGCATTAGGCCGACAACCACCGTAGACCCTTGGAGTTTGAGGTATAGGTGTCACACTCCAGTCCAAAAATATGTAGGACTAGGAATACATAAGCATGACATCCATATGCATATGGCAACTCCAATATATGGAAACCATAACACATATGTACGCTATATTATGAACAATAATTCACAAGTGGTATATATTTGTCACAGTCATATAGCATAACTAAATCTCATCCAAAGAATCAAATATTGATGGATAACCAATCAACTATATAACTAAATCAAGTATAAGATGCTTGATAAGAACAAGTAGTTGGGTGGAGACAAATCCACTACCAAATAGAATATCATAGAAACAAAATAAGTACATCTAATAAACAATGAGGCTCGAAGAGAAGACCTACTCGAAAGAGAATGGAGTAGCAAGTCCTGATCCGTGCTCCTGCGATTAGTCATGATCGTCTACACTTGGAAAGGGACTAGGTCCTCGGTGGGACGTAACAAGATACATAGAAGCATGCCATAAAGTAAATACTGAATAAATAAAGGGGGTGTGCTAACCATCTAAGTGAATGCAATTTGAGGACAACTTAGTGCGTATGGGAAGTGTAGGCTAGACATATGCTGACGTAATTTACCATTCGCTGTGACTGGCTAGTATATGCCACATATGCCCCCATAACAAGGGCACTCTGCAATATAATAACGTCCAGCTCCGAGGAGCGTGGTATCTGTATAAGTAATAACGTCCAACGTTCTCTAAAGTGTGGTATCTACAAAACCATAAGTAACGTCCAACACTCTAAAGAACGCGGTATCTGCATAAATATATATATATGTTCCTATCGCTCCAAAGAACGCGGTATCTGTATAAAGGAGGTGGGTATCCCATACGCCTACTAGTCATCCTCCCCGCCCAATGCTCTATGCATGTTGTATCCACAACACGCTTTAGCTACTACGTCGAGACGGAGTGCAGGTATCGGCGTCGTAACTTTGGTTCATAGCCTATCGTTAGAATAATAGCCCAACCCTACAACCAAACAAGGACAATGATTGGACCACCGTACTACAATAGTCTATGTTCCTGGACTACTAATAACTGCTAAGTCTTCTAACATGCATCACTATTAGCAGTTATACCCTATCCGTTGCATGACCTACACGTACAGGTGGCCAACCGAATACGCAAGTCCGTGTCCTACATGAGACTCACAACCCGTGTAAGAAATGTGTCATGGTCAATGACATATAAGAATGCCTCATGATATTGTGGTGGTCTCATAGAACTAGGTCAACATGCATAATATATAATAAAGATAAAATACGACGCCACCGTCGTTGTACCCAAGTTATTCTTGGACGCACAGTTATATAATATTAAAACAAATAAATATGTAACTAAATAATAACTGAATTTAAACAATACAACAAGGCAAGGTATACTTGCCTGGCAAGAAAGCTACGTAGTGTAAACATCCAGACGTCAAGCACAAGGGATCAGGAACCATGGCATTCGAATGAACTTCTTCGGATGCTGAAATAATATCACCAACTTTTCTGGAATAAGCGAGATAGTCAGAAAAATCTACCTTTCGTCCAATTTGGACACAGGGGCAAACGATAATTTTGGGTCAAACCGGGTCCACATGTGGGCCACTTTGCACCAAAAATATGCCAGAGGTAAAGGTCTCTAAATGGGACAAATTATAGGTCAAATAAATTTTAAACGTCGATACGAACTCAATTGTATGTCCAATTTTGGATTCCGGTGAGCCGATCACAAATTCGTCCTTAAAATCAAACCATGGGGCCCAAGAATAGGCGGCTTGGCCAACTGTCTCAGAATCACATAAAACTTGGGTCACAGGACAAGTGTGATACCACAAATCCAACGGCGCAAGTTTTATCGCATTCTGACGAACGTACACAAAATCGGGTGGTATTTTACAAAAGTTGCGATATTGGAACTTTTTACGGATACAGGTTGATTCCGATGCGCACACACGTCCGAATCAGCTTTCGCGAAAGTTCACACGTCAGGATATACCATACGCGCCTTTCGAGGCGGTCCCATTTGGTGGGGCGCATTCTGTATCACAAAATTTTAGTTTTAAATTATCAAGTTTTTAGTCGTTTTGGAGGCCGAATAATTTAACACATATAACAAATTAATGAAACTAAAAGAACAAAAAAAATTCGGTTATATTAAGAAGAAAAACCTTCAATTAGTTTTGAAAATATTAAACAGGTTGGTGGCAAATTGGGTGTGAACATGGGGGTTTGGGTTGAAGTTTCTGGACTATTTTGGTCCATTTTCTGACCATTTTCTGGTCAATTTTTTTACCAATCCGGGACACGAAAACTCATCCAGCTTGAATAAAAATCCTAGAGGGCTAGGTTGTGAACGTACACGGGCAAACCGCTCAAGAAAAGGACGAGAGATGAAGAAGATACGATACCTTGAAGATGGGACAAAACTGCGCACATCTGCGCGCGTGGGGCGGACGGCGGATGGCGCGGGGCGGCGGTCACCGGGCTGCGGCGGTCGATCGCCGGCGTCGAGTGGTCGACGTTCGGGTCGAGGTCTAGGGTTAGGGTTCGGATAGTTTTATATATATATATATATATATATATATATATATATATATATATATATATATATAGAGAGAGAGAGAGAGAGAGAGAGAGAGAGAGAGAAGGGAGAGGGGGAGGATTCTCCTGCGCGGGGGGGACGGTGCTGTGGGTTTGGGGTGGCGTAGTTAGGAATAGTAATAGGTTGTAGGTTTAGTTTCTTTAGGTTTTGTATTAGGTAGTTAGGTTTTAGGTTTCTATTATTAGATTTTAGATTAAGGTTTTTATTTTATTTTTATTTTATTTTTATTTTTATTTTATTTTTCCTTTCTTTTTATTTATTATTATTATTAGTACTATTACTATTACTATTACTATTACTATTACTATTATTATTATTATTATTATTATTATTACTACCATTATTATTATTACTACTATTATTATTATTTATAATAACCTTGTATTTATTAACATATATTCACATATATAAATGAGGAAAAAAATCCAAAATTAATATTTGCATACCTAAATAAATTCTAGAAAATTTACTTTGTAAAGCTCTAATAAAATACCACACTCAAAATATTTTATATAATATTTTGTGATTAATAATTAGGTATTTATCTAGTTATATAAATTAAATAATTATATTATCTAATTAATTAAGTAATTAATTAAATGGTTATCCAAAAAATAGGTAATAGTAAATAATATGCATATCTTACAAACGAGAAAAATGTCTAACTTGGCACAGAAAATTATGGGATGCTAATTGTAGGAAGGTGGGATTAAAAAATAACCATAATTCAATTATATATATAATATATATCTAAATATTTAATAATTAATCTATGGTCGTTACACTAATGTCATACTAACACCAAGGGATCAAATTTCTATGCCATGAAAGGATCCTATAGGTAGTGTCTCTTATGTAGGCTACTTCCTATGATGGGTGATACATATTTTGGGGCCATCTTATATTATTAATGTCCAAACCACGGTGAAGTATCCTAATATAATCATCGGGTTTTAATTAATTTGAAAATAATCTAAAACAAATACAAGGAATACAAAATACACACAAGATACCTATTTTTGGGTCAGGGGATTTACAATAGGTTTTTTTTGTAATTAATTATGATTGCTTATTTTAGATTGCGTGTTAAGGCTGTATTTTGTTCTAGGTTTGCGATTTAGTGTTCTTGCAGATTTCTCAGACGGGACACGATTTTTTTTGGTGGAGGCGGAAAGCTTAGTCCATGGTACATCGGACCTTTCAGTATTCTTGTGATGGTCGGTGTAGTAGCCTACAGACTAGACTTGCCGCCTGCACTAGAGGGAGTACATGACATGTTCAACGTATCGCAGTTGAGACGATACGTGGTAGATCCTAGTCACGTACTAGATCACTCGGAGATCGAGACTGGTCCGACACTCTGCTATCCATAGTAGCCAGTATAGATTTTGGATCGTAGGGAGAAGGTATTACGGAACCAGACTATTCTTTTGGTTCGTGTCGCATGGAGACATCACTTTTCATGTGAGTTAAACAGGGAGAGGAAAAATGAAATGCACAAGCAATACCCGTATCTCTTCGAGCCTTGAGGTATTGTTCTTATTGTTTTGATTATTTTCTTGTGCTAGTTCTTCTTCTTCTTCTTCTTTTGTTAATTCTCCCGACTTGCGTGAATTTCTGATCCAGAAGAGCAAAGATAGAGGATCTTCCAACATGTATATTATGTCCCCTAGGGAGCACTGTTGTAATAGTCATAAAGTTGTAGTTAATTATTGCTGTTCTAAGGCAAAATGGTCAGTTTTCGACCGGTTGAACTACTCTTTGTCTTTCCAGGAAGAAGAGCCTACATATGCATCAGTGAATATGGCTCCACACGTTCCTAGAGGAAGGTCAAATTCAAGACGTCATCCCTCTAGAACTCCGAGCCAAAGGAGATTCGACAAACTCCTTAAGAACATTGAAGCTGGGGTATTCCGAAACACCCGTTCGAGGTCACGAAAACCTTCTTCGTATTCTTCTGATTCCGACACTGGGGGTCGCCAGTTTCCCGAATCAGATGCTGAAAGTATAGAGTCAATCTCTACAGAGACCTATACTAACCCTTTAATGACATCCAGAGAAATGGGAGTCTATGCCATTGAAGATGAATGCGAAGAGGCTTCCCCATCAGGAAGTACTGAGCAATGCATCGCTGTGTTGGAGACATCTTTGAAAGAGATACAGTTCATGATGGAGAATATGCACCAGATGATGCTGACTCAACACACAGCTGCTATAGCTCAAGCATCGGTTCCTCTGACTCAAATACGTGTGGAAGTGGACTTACCACCATCCAATGCGAATTAGGAGCCTGCTCTAAATCAGGAGTCAGCAGCTCCTCCACTTCCTAATTCAGAGAATGTATTGCCTCCTATTGGAGTTATAATACAACCGATCTCTCACCACTCCGCGGTCCCTCTACCAGCTGAAGATCCGATGCAGGCAGTACGGAAATTGAAAGCCTAATTTGAGGCCTTGAAGCATAAGGACCAGCTCAAGAAATTAGGAATCAACCAGCCTTACCCAGCTATCTGGGATGAGATCCCTTTCCCTCCTAAATACAAACCACAGGCTATGGCTTTGTTTGAGGGAAAGACATCACCGAGCCAGTACATGAACTACTTCAGTATGATGACGGTGTTATTGCAAGGGAATGACGCCCTTCTCACTCGAGTGTTCAAAGGCTGTCTCTCGGGGGTGGCTTATAAGTGGTACCGTAGTCTTGCGAAAAACTGTATTACTTCCTTTGAAGATTTCAAAACTTTGTTCTTCGCATGATTCTACGAAGGAGGGATGGACATGTCTATGTCCTCTCTTATCGAAGTAAAGAAGAAAGAGAAAGAGAACGTTCGCACTTTCATCGAACGTTTTTGCCAAGCCACTTTGCAAATGCCTCCCGGAGTTCCATACTCGGCATTGGTGGACATTTGCAGGAAGAATCTTCTTCCAGTAATCTCGGTGTTTACAGGACCATATCAGTTCCATAATTGGCCCTCATTTATTATCTCAGCGGTAGCCGCTGAAGACAACAGTAGGAAGGCACGTGACAATGGAATTATGATATCTGCCTCTGATAGAGGCAAGAGGTCATCCTCCAACAGCGACCATCCTCGTGGTTCCAAAGGAAAAGAAGCTTTGACGATCAATACGTCCAGACAAAAAACTGCGGCAACCACACAGATGAAACCTGGGACTTCCAGGCCTATTGAAGTATATTCTTTTGACGACGACGATATTCCGAGCATATTCGAGTGTCTAGTCAAAAGCGGCAAGATTATCCTCCCAGAGGTAAAGCGGCCTAATGAAGTCGGCAGTACCAATAACCCCAAGTACTGTATTTTCCATAGGTACATACATCACCCCAGAAAGGCGTGTTATATACTAAAGAGGAAAATCCAGGAGTTGATCGACGCTAAGGCCATCACTTTGCACAATAGTGAGAAGACGGTCACCGCCAACATGATCTCTCTCCAATTTGGCAATCTGCCTCCTCAAGAAGTTTCGGATGTGGTTGTACCCATTTCCTGGATAATGATGAATATTGTTAATCTCCATACGGCCAGGGGTCAAAATCATGACCTGGTACCCCTAACTACCCAGCGTGGCGAGATTATGTGGGTTCATCTAGATCTGGTATCAGAGATCGAGGAAGAGACTCAAGCTGCTAAGGCTAAGTCTAAAAAGAACTCGAAGCATAGACCATGTCATATGGTTGTGATATCCTCGACATCAGAAGAAGAGGTTTTGGCTACCGGAACCCGTTCAGGGAAAGCCTACCTCAAGGACTATGGAGGAAGTCAAGAAGATGCATCGGCAGATACTTCAGCTGCCAAACTTCCAGAACCTGAACCTGTCGTACCAGAGGTAGGACAAGGGCAAGCAAAAAGAAGTGCGCTTTGATAAACCTTTGAAGAATATTCAAAACAAAGGTTTGGAGAAGCCATATAACTTCGACATCCTGGCCCAGTTGGCTAATACACCAGCCAGATTGTCCATTTTTGAACTACTCAGGCTCTCTAAAGATATTCGTCAAGCCCTGAGTAAAGCATTAATGCAAGCGGATGCATACTTGACCCAGCTCAAGTTCCCTGATGAAGAACCTGTGGCATGTCCTCAATGCCATAGTGTGATGGAGGTGGTCCCGAATATCACTTTCACTCAAGATGACATGCTGTTGAAACATAACAAGCATGACAGACCCCTCTATTACACCGGATATATCGGTTCCATGGAGGTCGAACGGATTCTAATAGATCCGAGATCATCGATCAGTATCATTTCTTATAGTCTGCTCAGACCACTGAGGATTCCTACCAGCGAATTGGCTTACACCACCACTACAGTCGTGGGCTTCAATGCCAGGAAAAGTAAGTCGTTTGGGAAGATTCGTCAGAGGATCTAGATTGGCGATCTCAGATCAGTGGCTACATGCTATGTCATTGATTCAGAGGTGTCCTACAACATTCTGCTGGGCAGACCATGGATCCATGATCATAACTTCATTCCTTCGACTCTACATCAATGCTTCAAATATGTAGATGTCCAAGGAACAGTACAAACGGAGTTTGCTGACCTTAACCCATTTAAAGGAGTAGAATCCTACTACTCCAATGCCATGTTGTACACCCAAGACTACATAAAGGAGGTATCATGCAAGACAGAGGAGGAATCCCACCGGGAGCCAGAAGAACCCTCTGTCGAACAACCCCTGTCAATCAAGGTGAAAGGGCGAACTACTCATCCGAAAGTCATGAAACCCATGGCTATCCACTTGAACAAAACAAAGTCAGGATAAGGAGGTGATCCTCTAGTGATCACTTTGAACCAGAAGCCTCCACCTTTGGTCATCAACCTTTGGCGTTACAAGCAGCCAACTGATGTAAATATAACCAGGAACGTGGTTTCTGATGATAATAAAGATCTTCTTTTCCAGTACATTGACGCTCAAATTCAAAATCAGGAATCCTCTCCCCATAACGATATAGAACCTATAGCACAAAAATTCTTGAAAGCTATAGATTCCTATCATCCGTATATGTGGGAAGTAGCATCAACATCTAATATCATCACGACATATGGGCCACATGCGGATTCTATCTTTATTGTCCCGCCTACTCGCAGCAGTCAGCATTCAATAGTCTTCGATCGCATGCACAACGAACCGAATGTAAAAGAAGATTCTTACGAATCTGATGCTGGAAAAATGCAGGTTCACAGATATAGCCCATAAGTTTTAAAGATTATACAAATTATGGATTATGACTTGAAGCTGGAACCAGGCCTCAACTATGGGAAAGACAGACGAATACCGTTGCATGGTGATCCTTACTGTTAATAAACTCATTTTGGGTTAGGGTATACCACACATCTTGCAACTTCCAATAATTCTGAGTCAAGTGAGGAGACCATTTCCTCTTTTCAAGACGATTTGCCATCCTCTGATTCAGAAGATGAACTGGAACAGGTATTATCAGTAAATATGGTGTTGACAGATTCTCTCGAAATAGAAGAACAAAAATCTGAACCATTTGAAGATGAATCCTGGGCTCAGCAAATGGATACACAATGGGAACTCCGGTTCGAGCAAAGAGAACCACCCACTGAAGATAAAGTTATCCAAATTGACGTTGGAGATGAACTTTCGCCAAAGCCGATATTTATCAGTAACAATCTTTTCGGTGAAGAAAGGGAAAAAATAATCCAGCTGATAAAAGAATATATCGACGTCTTTGCGTAGAATTATAAGGATATGCCACGACTCGATCCTAAAGTGGCTACTCATAAGCTCAACATACTGCCCAATTCGAAGCCTGTAAAGCAGCACCAATACCGATTCCGTCCAGATATGATGGACGCCATTGAAGCTGAAATCAAAAAGTTGATAGCCTGCGGGTTCATCCGGAAAGAACAACATCCTGACTGGGTCGCCAATGTTGTCCCAGTCATGAAGAAAAGTGGGAAAGTATGTGTCTGCATCGATTACCAAGATCTGAATACAGCCTGCCCCAAGGATGAGTTTTCTTTTCCCATTATAGACGTCATGATCAATAATACGTGCGGTTTTGAACACATGTCTTTCATGGACGGATTTTCAGGATACAACCAAATCAAGATGCATCCTGAAGACAAGAAGCATACTGCCTTCCGGACGCCTCTGGGGGTATATTGTTACATGGTCATGCCCTTCGGACTGAAGAATGCCGGGGCTACATACCAACGATCTATGAGTAACATATTCTACGAGCATTTTTGCAAAATAGTAGAATGTTACGTGGATGATATAGCTGTCAAAAGCCGCATCAAGGATAATCACATCCAAGACTTGAAGACAGTGTTTGAGTTGATGCGCCAACACCAACTCAAAATGAACCCTACAAAGTCCTTTCTTGGTGTATCCAGTGGTAAATTCCTGGGATTTGTCATTACCGCTAAAGGCATTCAAGTGGACCCTGATAAAGTGAAGGCTATCCTAAAGATGCGACCTCCCCGTAATTTGAGAGAACTCAGGGGATTTCAAGGTCGTCTGGCTTATATCCGGAGATTCATATCCAATCTCTTTTGGAGATGTCAGCCTTTTTCTCGTCTCATGAAGAAAGGTGTATCCTTCGTTTGGGACGAAGCCTGTCAGCAAGCATTCAATGATATCAAACGCTATCTTACTAATCCTCCAGTTCTGGTGCCTCCCGTCATAGGAAGACCATTTTTGCTGTATGTTCGAGGAATGGATCATTCTCTGGGAGCTCTCCTCCTACAGAAGAACGATGAAGGTCATGAACAGGCTATCTACTATTTAAGCAGGATGATGGTCGGAGCTGAACACCGGTACAATCCAGTGGAAAAGGAATGTTTGACCCTAATGTTCGCCATTCAGAAAATGCGACATTATATCACAGGCCAGACTATTCATATCATCTCCAGGATCAATCCTCTTCGGGTATTGATGAACAAGCCAAGTGTTCTCAATTCCTGACTCACGGCTTGGGCGATGTTATTAATACCGTATGATATGGTGTACATCCCCCAGAAGTCCATCAAAGGCCAAGCATTAGCTAATTTCCTAGCTGCTCATCCAATTCCGAAAACCTCCAGATTATACGAGGACATTCCTGGCGAAGTTGCAGAATATAATTCTGTAATGGAAAGTGATACATGGCAGCTATTCTTCGATGGTGCCTCCAGGACTGATCCCACGGGAAACGTGGTTTCAGGAGTAGGAATTGTCCTGGTCACTCCTGATAAACTCGTCATCTATCGAGCATATTCTCTTAGCGAACCCTGCTCTAATAATATGGCAGAGTATAATGCCCTACTCATCGGACTCCAAGTCGCTAAAGAATTAGACGTCGAATATCTGAAAGCTTTCGGTGATTCTCTGCTGATCGTCAATCTGGTCAGAGGAATATATGAAGTCCATAATCCTGACCTCATTCCTTATCACCAAGCAACGATCGATATAGCCATGTCTTTCAAAGGGTTCTTCCTAGAGCATGTACCTCGATCTCAAAATCTGGAAGCTGATGCACTGGCCAGTCTAGCTGCAGATTTAGCTATTCCTATAAGAAGGCAGAATTCGGTGATCCTTCTTAATAGAGATTTATTCTGTATGAAAAACAACTTTCACATAGAACGCATCTACGCTGTGAACACAGATCTTCCCAAGAGTGACTGGAGAAGTCCCTTTATAGATTTTGTGACATACGAAATCTTACCGGAGGATCCTAAAGAAGCAGTATCTATCAAAAGACGATCATTACACTTCTATTTTGATGCATCTTCACAATATCTATATCGCCGAACCTACGATGGACTGCTATTACGATGTCTCTCCGATGATGAGGCACAACGGATTATTCGTGAAGCTCACGACGGCGTATGTGGAGCACATCAACCCGGTCCTAAGCTACAGGATCGTATCAGGAGGATGGGCTATTACTGGCCTACTATGATCACAGATGCAATAAAATATGCAAGATAATACAAAGCCTGTCAGGTTCATGCAGATTTTATACATCAACCTTCTGAACATTTACATCCTAAGGTTGCATCCTGGCCTTTTGAAGCATGGGGTATGGATATCATTGGTCCTATTCATCCGTCTTCTTCCAGAGGTCATCGGTTCATATTGGCGATCACGGATTATTTCTCCAAATAGGCAGAGGCGATCCCTCTTGCTGAGGTAAAAACATCCAACGTAATCAGCTTCATCAAGCATCATGTCATTTATCGCTTTGGGATACCCCGAAGGATAATTCATGAGAATGGGCCTCAATTCATCAGCCAAGCACTTCATCGATTTTGCGATAAAAATCTGATACAAAATATAGCCTCTACGGCATACAATCCGGCTGCTAATGGTTTGGCGGAAGCCTTCAACAAAACCATCATCAAACTTTTGAAAAAGTTTGTCTCTTCGAACAAAAAAGATTGGAATAAAAAGCTGGGAGAGTGCCTCTGGGCATACCGTACAACGGTACAAATACCGACGGGTTGTACCCCATTCTCATTAGTCTACGTGTGTGAAGCAGTTTTCCCTATTAAAATCCAAATCCTATCATTCAGAATAGCAGTGGCTAATGAGTTGACTCAGGAAAATAATGATCGACTACGGCTTCAAGAGCTAGAAGGATTAGACGAGAAACGCCTCCTAGCTTAACAACGCATTACGTTCTACCAGGCACGTATTTCCAAAGCTTTTAATCAAAAAGTGAAGAAAAGGGTGTTCAAGTTGGCAAGCTAGTTTTAGCTGTAAAAAGGCCAATGATCATTACTCACAAGAGTAAAGGTAAATTCCAGCCCAAATGGGAAGGCCCTTATGTGATCGAGACGACGTTCTCAAATGGCGCTTACAGATTAGCCAAGCCTAATGGAGACTTGTTAATGGCTCCTATCAAAGGCAAATTCCTGAAGAGGTACTACGCTTAATCTTCTTTGCTCAAATGGAGTATGGTAAAGATCTCGTTCTGACAACACTACGTCCAAAGAACTAGTTGGATCGTATTCTATCATGTCCATATAACCTCTGAATAGATATGTTTAACTAATTTGGAACTTCAAAATCTATTACGTCCATATTACCTCTGATAGTATTTTGTATACAAATTTAGTTGGATCATATTCTATCATGTCCATATAACCTCTGAATAGAAATATCCAGCTGAAGCTTACCGAAGGGATATCACGTCCATATTACCTCTGATATCACTTTCACCCTAACCTATCATTTATATTCAAAAAATGATGGGTCCACCAAAGTCAGATAAAGTCTCTTTAATATCTCCAGAAAGAGCAAGTTACAAATAAAAGCAAAAGGTACATCATTTGGGAGGAGCAGTTAAGTCGCGGATCTGCTGTGCCAGAGAGGCCATTCTCTCATTCCTGGAGTTTAAGACGTTAGCGCGAGCTCGTTCCAACCTTGCCTCCTCATTGTTCAAGGCAGACAGTTCAGACTGAGCATGTACAAAACCTGCGTGGATGATACCCACACGTGCCAGGTTCTGCTGAGCCTCTTTCATTCGGCTCTTCAACACATCTTTAGCTGCCGATGAAGCGAGAGCCCTCTCCTCTGCTTGAGTGAGTTTATCTTTCAATTTGCGGACCCTCGCTGCCTCTGTCTCATATTCGGCCTCGCACTTAGCTAGCTAGGGAATGACATACCCCAATACGGTATGCTCTTTATTCATCTCTTGCTGCTGGGCCTCGATGGATTTGCTCAGAGTTTCTATCTCCCCAACAAGCCTCACAGTCATGGAGTCATACTCACCCGAATCTGGTCATCAATGGTGCCTTGGGATAGTTGCAAATAATTGTTAATGGGTTGTTCTAAACCATTAACTATTTGCTCCAGCGCATCAGCTCTTCCACCGTCGTTGAAATTTCTGATCGGCGCTATCGCAACCTGGAAGGACATCCTCAGAGCCTCGAAGCCTAGATTCTTCTCCAACACCATTGATATCAGCATTTTCAAAGTGGTGTAGAAAATATTTGTATACTGCTCAACTATCATGGCGAGATCCGAATGGACGCTGGGAGTGACTGCAATATCGGTGAATCCCTTTTCAGGAACGACTGCAGAGGGTGTCGTCACAGTCGTCGCTTTAGCAGATGGCGCGACAAAAGTAGAGGCACCAACAACGGTCGAAGTGGCTGGCGTACTCAACAAAGGAGGCATAGTCGTGATGACAGGCTCATCCTCCTCTGAAGATATCGGGACTGTATTGGGTGAGCCAGCACCTAAAAATATTGCCTCTTCAAGGTCGAGCACCATCGTTTCATCGGCGGGAGCCACAACAAAGCCAAAGATTGCATCGACGCTGTCCTCCCCATAGATGTCGTCCCCTAAAAAGAAGACAAGAGAAAGTTAATATCAACCTGATGTTAATTTTTCTAAAAGAGGCGTAAAGACGACATTTATCCATGGCCGATGGTATATATGTCGTATCTGTAACCAGTACAACTAAATCATTTCTTAATGATGCTAAGCGAGATGTTATACCTGGAGAGGAGGGTGCACCAAATGACGACTGAGGGTAATCATCCAAGTCTTCACCCAGATCCAATCGAGGTTCATCAGGTGGAATCTTGTTGGATATACTTACAGACGCGGCAGGGGTTACTTCTGTTACTGGTCGGGATAAAGGTATATGCAATCTTATTTTGCTCGGCCTCGAAGGCGATCTCGTAGCACTACCTGAAGCGGTAGCAGCGACAGCAGTCTCGAGCAAAAAATCTCCGGTACTGCCAGCCGGAACTGTGGAGGTTCCCTCTCTAATAGGCGAAGGACCTCTAGTCAAAAAATTATCCCCAACAGAGGAAACAACAGGTTCACTCCTAGGAGCCTCATGGCTGAAAGTCCTGATAGGACCACTAACAGTCTTATTCTTCTTGCGAGGGAAAGTATCTTTCAGAATAGGAGCCTTTCACTTACTGGGGATAATAAGAGGCTCTGCAGGCGGAGGTATTATGCCTCTCGGTACTGTCAACAAAAACTCATCTTAAGCGACAGAGTCTTCACCTTCGTCAGAGGAAACAGATGGGACTTCCACTCTTCCAACGGACTTATGAGGTGGCATCCTAAAACTTCCACGCATATCAAAATCGCGATGGAAGGTATTGATGTCCACATAAAATTGGGCGTACGAATGAAGGATGCGTAACTCCATGGAGAGTGAAGTCGCGGGCACAGTAAAGGTTGCTCCAGTACAACCCATTATGAAGTACCGTCATCCTCTCGCTCCATCAATAAGTCCACCTCTGGACTTGAAGCTGGTGATGGCATTTCCCACATACAATTGGTCACACCCAAACTGCCTGGCGAACCAACTAGGCAGATATGGCTCCAAGAAGCAATGGTCTTCACTTCTGTATAACAAATGGGAAGGTCTAATGCAGACCAACCAATAAAAAGCTTCAGAAGAAAGAACGGTCTTCCCTTCACCTGAATCTTGAAGTCTCGTCCCCTGTTGATTGATATGTACAGTAGGGACGATACAGAAGAGCTTCCAGCTATAACTAAAATTTAATGCTCGTCGATAGTCTACGACGGTGGTCACGTTCCAAGTGGAATTCTTGTAATTCAACAAGAAATTATTTCTCGAACTACTGGCAGAGCCGGGAGACATCACCCTGGGGTTATGAAGAATTAACCATCCCATCAGATATTGGGACGGTAATTCTACCTTGGGAAAGCTTTCACGCCGTGTTTCGTCTGCAAGCAGCCCATCAGTAATGGCCCTCAGGCCAGCTTGTATCCGGCATACCATGGCAGGGAGCAGGCCCAGTCTTGCCCCAAACACCAAATGCACTATAGGCCATAAGGTGTTACGATGAATGAGATTCGAAGACGCAATGCCAGATACTACCAATCGGCGTAGCCATACAGAGAGGAAGCCAGCCAGTTGAGCTTTCCTTGACAGAGGCCTGCGGCAATACCTTATATAACTGTAGGCTTTAGTACCTGCAGGATAACTCCCTATCCCTTCATCGAAAACTTGATCTGAAGCCCTAGTGTCTTCAATAAGATCATCGACTATTTGAGCATTAAGCACGCTCAGAAAGTTCAAAGGCTTATCCCTGCTATCCATAACTTTGTCTGGCTTAGCATCTCTGGCCTGATGAAAGAAGAGATAGGACGCCCATTTGTTCGTATGAGCCAAATCAGAAGGCTCATTATAGAAGGTAGTGCACGCAAGATAATGGCTCATTAGCTCCTGGTACACTGCCACTACCCGAGGGTTTGTATCCTCCAGCTCCCTGTTTGTGGGAACATACTCTTCATAAGGAGTATCCCCCATTGGCAGTCTTGAAATCTCTGCCATCTCGTGAAGGGCCAATCTCAACTCCCCTAGCGGAGTGACGAATGTTCCAGTGAGCGAGATATACCGCTCCATCAAAGCCAAAAACAGGTTGGGGTTGGGAGGTAACCCAACACTGGTAGCACTCACAGCCGCGAATAGACCAATGCTCTCCAGATCCGTCTGAAAATGCTTCAGGACCCAGGCAGCTAAACGAGCCTATCAAAGATTTCCAGGGGTAAGCCACCCATTGGTCCGAGGATTAACCTTGGGGTATACTCCTCCATGCCCCATGAAGTCATTACAAAAAGTTGATAATTGGACTGGCTGGAGCAGTGAAGTATCTTCACTCGGGATGCTACCCGGCAGTAATCCCCTGAAAGGCACGACAGGGCCTAAAGGATGGATCACAAATAATCCTTAGTCTGATCCTTTCTGATAAAATATCTTCCCCGGCTAGCCGTGAAGATTAGGGGTCAGAGTCCACGACATCTTCCTGGGATGCATGGCATGGAAGAATACCGAGATAGGGTAATCTCCCAAGCATCCTAGGCAGGTACATGACCATGCCCCCAGCAGTAAAAACCCAGTTTTCCTTCTTGGGCTTCGTCTGGGATTGTTTATCAATCATATCCCAGAATAGGAAAGCTGGTTTTATATATTTGGCCCCATCTAGATACGTCAGGGGCTCCCCGTTGATCATACTCAACAGTATTCGTTCTCCTTAAGACGATATCAGAATTCCCCTTCCTTCAGGATACTGGGTTCCAGAAAAATAGGGAATGTCACGTGGGACAAATCCTCCAAGTAATTGGAGTTCAGCATCCCAGCAGCAGAACCCATCACCTCAGCCAACAGAGGTATCTGCAAGTCCACTAAAAAATGCAAGAAGAATAAGTCAGTTTCTATACTAGACATTACAGTCTTGCAGCTTACGCCAAAGATCAACAGTCTGTGCTTTTATGCCAAGACTGTAAAAATCTACAACTTTATGCTGGAATCTATTTCTGAGGCGTAAAATTTAAGATTGGCAGTATACATAAAAATTTGACGGTCTGTGTTTTTATGCCAGACTGCCAAAATTTGAGTTGTTACGCCGGAATTTTTATCCAGAGCGTAACACTCAAAGTTTGTAGTATAAGCCAAATTTCGACAGTCAAAGCTTTTACGCCAGACTACGAAAATATGGAGTTTTTACGCTGACACATTAGGAATGTGGACGTAAATGATAAAACATCTTTGTGCATCATCTTCCTCGAAGAGGCTCTCAGCACAAAAGATGACCCAGCGCATTCACGTACAACGTGTGCGAAGGGTTTTCTTTATTTTTGTCGTCCCAAAAGCTTTACCTATGACGCCTGGTGCACAGCTTGACGGTGGGACACTTCATTCAGAGTGAGGTTCGTTCTGCCCAATGGGAGTCGCTCGTGCTTGAGCAGAGGAGCTAGAAGAAGAGGCAGCTTTCTTTCCCTTAGCGGTGGAAGTTTGTTTCGGTGCCATGGCTAAAACTCAAGGTTCTCAAAAGAAGAGACGAAGAAGAGCTCTCAAAGGAACAAAGAATTTTTGCAAAAGACAGATGAAGAGTTTCTTCTCTGAAGGCCTTGGGGTATTTATAGAGTTCGGATAAACTCTTTGAATCCCTAACCAAATCTGATATTTAATATTCGGTTATGATTGGGGACTACGTCAGCCTATCATTAAGGAAAGACGGACAGTCAGCGAATTCGAAAAGTTTTTCGTACAGAGCAGATCTACGATTTTTACGCTAAGGAGCTTTTACGCTCAGAGGCTATAAATCTACGGTTTTACGCTCAGAGGCCACAAGTCTATGGTTTTACGCCCGGATGCTTTTAGGCTCGGTAGCTTTTACACTCGAGAGGCTACAAACCTACGACTTCACGCTCAGAGGGTACAAATCTATGATTTTATGCTAAGAAGTTTTTTACGCTCAGAGGCTACAAATCTACGACTTCACGCTCGAAAGTTTATTTTTAGAGGCTATAAATCTATGGTTTTATGCCCGGATGCTCTTATGCTCAGCAGCTTTGATGCTCGAGAGGCTACAAACCTATGATTTTATGCTCATCTATATTACTGATCTATGACTTTCCGTATATCTTAAAATATGCAGGCCAGAGTATGCGTATATCTGAACAATTCTCAAAATGACCAATTACAAGGGTTCACGCAGAAGATGCTCCTTCTTGGCCTCAGAACATCCCAAGTACCCAAAATATACAGAGTTCAGCAATAAAAATGACTCTTCTTCTTAGGTCGATTGGAAGTTCATCCAAAATCCAGTCAGAATCTTTTCTCTATAGTTCAAGCATGGCCAATTTTGACAGCCATTTCTCGCCCTACTTCAATAGATTTTTGGGAAATTATTCTTGAAGATGATGGTCTGAACAAGAATTCTTCTTATCAAAGAAGTGACAGTTCAGAATTCTACGCGACTCCTTGTGCAAAATAGCATGATAGTTTGGATCTTTAACTTATATGCTAAGCAGCTTTCTACGCATCTTCAGCTACGCGTAAAAGATGGGACGAGATCAGATACTCTTTTTATCAGAGTCGGCGTAAAGTTATTCAGACTTTATCACAGCAAAATATGGTAAATCATCAGATGCGTAAAAGAAGACAATTTTATTTATTATGATTACATATGATAGAAATCCAGCCTACAAAGGATTTTTCATCTTCATGATTACATATGACGGAAATCCTTTTCCTACAAAGGGTTTCTCATTTTCATTTAGGATCACGCCAAGAATCTGTTCTGCCAGGTTCTCGTATTGGTGGAGATCTTTTTCGTCTTCTACAGCATTTAATCGGCTCCCACGGCCGATTAACCAAAAAATAATTAATGGCGGGAGGATACATAACTGGGCCTGTCTAAATTATTCAAGAGCCCACCCTCCATACGCCATGACAGATTGAGTTAGGATTCAGACCCAACTCAACATTGGAAGACAGGGCCAGACTGTCTACCCTCGTCCACCGTCATGATGAGAGAAAATACAGCTTGCAAGCTGTGTGGTCGAATCTGACCCTTCCTCTCTCTTGGACGAATCGACATATGAAATTGTTGATCATCCCGAGCAAAGGAAGCTGTGATATCCTTCCATGATCCATCGTTGCGGAGGATATTTGCTCGAAGATGCCTTCTTTTTCGGCTCCTTATATTCTGGAAGAATATGATCTTCTTCTTCCTCAAGTCGACCCGACGAAGTTCGGCAATCATCTCTGTGTGGTAAATGAAGTGTGGGAAAAATAGGTTAACCCATTCGCCTTTTTATAGGAAGAGGAGAACACACTGAATCCCAACAAACTCTTAAAAATCCGACGAGAAATCAGCCCCGAGGAACGAGTCAGACTTGACCGTTTCATGCTTCATTCAAAGTGTTTCAAATTTCGAGGAATTTAAAAACTTTGAAGGGGGTCTTGTAGAAGCATAAAAAATACGCTACAGGATTATACGCAACATGTATAAAACCCGCGTAAAGCAGAGTTTCAGTGTTGTGCAGCATAAAACATGAATTCAGAGCCATTGGCGTACAACAGAGCTTCAACGCTGTTCAGCCTAAAGTATAGCTCCAGAACAACCCGTGTAATGTAGTATTTCATACTGCTTCAGCGTAAAAAGGTTGCTACCTCGCCTTTATGGCGTAAAACTCATCTGCTTTTAATGCAGCATGGAAGTGTATGAGGAACGCTTCGTATTCCTTGAAAAAACTTGTCAGACAGTATAATGAACCTGACTCCTGACAAAGAGTACTGCACGACTATCAAGACGATGGCTGTAATGATGATTCGACACAAAGCTCCAGACTATCATTTAGTAACAATTCCTTGATTTAAGTCATCGTCTATGCATTCAAGGAATATGCTGCCTAGTTTTACACAGGCAGCCATGAGCTTTTACGCTCAAGATGAGACAAAACTGACCGCCACGTCAAAAGCTGCTCTTCGTACAAAGCCCGAGGCATGTCTCTGCAATTAATGCGCGAGATGGGGGCAGATCTCTGCATTTAATGCACGAGATTTTGTTCTATTTCCAATGACTGGGAGAGCTATAATTAGGGATAATATGTCCACATCACCATCCCTGCACATTACGCCATCAGACTATTTTTAATTATAGGAGTACGCCGTATGCTATCTCCTTGAAATACGCCGACCTGGCTATTTTCAACTATAGGAGTACGCCGTATGCTATCTCCTTGAAATACGCCAACCCAGGCTATATTTGTAAAGGTATGTGAACAGGCTATCTGATCTAGAATACGCTCAAGACCTCAGTCAAGGAGGAATGACTGGTTACCTTTACGCCGGTAACCTATCTATGCAGCATCAGGCTTCTACGCTTACTTGGCTTCTACGCCAACCTGACCGCTATTTTGCTTCTATGCCAACATGACAGCTATTGGGCTTCTACGCTTATATGTCAGCTATTGGGCTTCTATGCCTATTGGGCTTCTACGCCTACTTGGCTTTTATGCCATCAGAACAGCTATTTGGTTTTTACGCCAACGAGACAGTTATTTGGCTTCTACGCCAATCATCTCTACGCGAGGGGCAGTTACCTACGTGGCTTGCATGCCGTGATCTTCACAGCAGTTATACGCATTATCTCTTAATGGGACACGCGTCATACGCTTATTCAGAAGATCATTTATACGTGGGTAGCAGTTATGATAACCGTCGCGTAAAAGGTGCGGTTCTCTCTACTGTTCAGTTTCTATGCCTATAAATAGAGACCTCCGTCCATGGAGGCCAGAGGTCGAAAAGAAAGGTCAAAATACTGAAGAGAGAAGAGCACAAACAGAGAGTAGTGATCGACGATTTTGGCATCGAGCATCCACTCCCTCTTGCAATCTTTGAAGCTATTCCTTCTTCTACATCACTTCTTCATCATCGTGTGGTCCAAGGGACAAAGTGATCGACCGCAGATCAGACTCCTATAGCAATATTTACCCAGATTAAATTTTTGTACTTAACATCCTCGTATAGGATTAATTGTACTTCTTGTTTGTAAACCTAAGAAAGGGTTTCATATAAACCTAGTTTATTTCTTTCGTTTATTATCAAACAATGACCTTTGTGTCACTCCTAATTTAGACCCCATGTGCCCCCATTTAATTTAAGATCACATGATACTTTATTTAATTAAATTGGGGATACCAACTTAAACAAATCCCAATCTAACCCCAATTTAACCTAAGACCCCTTTCTTGAAGCTCATGCAAAACACACAACACCCCCTCACCCTACAAAATATCAAACATCACTTCCCACACCAAATCCCCACTACTTTTCCTTCATATGCAAATACCCAAAAGGTAAGGGGCTTATTAGCAAATAGGGTTCTAGGTGTCACCACACTATTGGTTAAGGCCATTGAAGACCACCCCCCCCCCCACCATCACATGGACCGGTCATGTCTCCCTCTCTCTCCCTATTTGTTTTGAACAATTTCTTCATGATGAATCAAGTCCCTTAGTTCAAAATGCTCCTTCATCACCACCACACATTCTCCTATAATAACTCATCCACACACCATTCCCAAAGCAGCCAGACCTAATCCCTAGAGAAGCCTAGGAAACCCCCCCTCTCTCTCCTCCCTATTTCTTCTACACCCGACCTCTTCTTCTTCTTCTTCTTCTCCTTCACTTCTTCTTCTTCTTCTTCTTCTTCTTCAACAACTCCGGTCTCCACCCGTAACCAGCCTCCACCCGCAACCAGCCTCCACCCGCAACCACTCCGGCCACATTGCTGCTGCCTGCACCCGTAGCAGCACCGCCACCCGCTCCATCCGCTACCGGCCTCCACCAGCAACCACTCCGGCCACATTGCTGCTGCCTTCACCCACAGCAGCACCGCCACCCGCTGCCACCCACAACAGCTTCCTCCCTCAGCTCCGCCACCGCACCGGAGCACCCACTGTCGACCGTTGCCATTCCAGCAGCCTCCTCCTCCAACAGCAGCACCACCACAACGGCTTTATCATCACATGACCCTCGCTGCACCAACTCTGGCCGAATTCCACCCGCAGCGCCACCACCAATGCGACTGCAGCAGCTCCGGACACCATCACCGCCACCTTCACCACTACATCCACCTCGCACCACCACGTCCACCTCGCACCACCACTACCACCACCTCTACGGCCAACACCACCATGACCATCACCTCCTTCACCTCCACCCGCCATCATCATTCATACCCTCATACCACCACCTCCACGGTCAACACCAACCTCGACCACCATCTCCACGGCCAACACCACCACGAAAACCACCTCCAGCACTACCACCTCCACGACCAGCTTCACCACCCCGACGACCACTACCTCGAGCAATACCTCCTTAACGTAGTCGAGCAACACCTCCTTCACACAGTCGAGCACCCCCACCACCTCGATCGACACGCGCGCCACCGCTGTTGTCGACGCCATCCCTGACCGAAGCCGCAACATCGCCGCAGCCACCACCCGCAACCACTGGGGTTACTCATCACTCTCTTTTTTAGTGTAGTTATGTTGTTATGCTAAGAAACCCTAGTTAGGGTTAGGGTTCATGAATACTTCACATGCATTTTTATGGTGGATATTGAGGAGTAGGTATATATATATGAAATAGTGTTATAATAATATAATAACGATTATTTAATTGAGAGCTTGATAATTAATAACTAATTTATTTGAGGATGAATAAATTGAATATACATAATAACGTCTGTGAATACAAGGATGGTATGGTTGAGGATGAGCATAGCTTGAACGACTGAAAGCACCATGATAAATAGTAGGGGATTAGAGATTTGGTTTGATGACGTTATACTGATTTCTATTTATTTATTCTATGTATTGTGTGCGCTTTGGATCAGAATCGTTACTTAGCATCCGGATCATAACCGGGTGCAGACGTTCGTTGATAACATCTGGTAATAATTGATAGATGTTCGCGACACCTTGATGTACCTACTTGGTCATCGGAATCCTAGAATACATTCAGACACCGTCATCGTGCTAGACTTCTTGTATCTTGATACTGTCAGTATGACCAAAATCTGGGATGACTTTAGGGACATGATTGTTGATAGTTACTTCAGTATGATGAGATTGTTAGATAGAGGTTCAGGTTCAACGAACACTCGTTGACTGCTTTGGGAGGGAAATATAGTTACTAGACGTTTGGGCTACTCTGCACGCGCTATATATATTTATATGTTCCTATTTATATAGTGTTCCTGTATCCGGAGTCGTAATATCACCCGTGTGACTCTGCGCTCAGAGCTACGGTACACCCCGTGTGTCTCTGTGCTCGAAGCTACGATTTTATATTTGGATAGCCCACGTGTCAAACATTATCTTCAAAGTTGTGTCTCACTTAGGTGGTTGTGCTAGATTATACCGGCGTTGCACTTGTTTCTTTCTGTTATACTATGTCATACTATTTTTGTACCTTTTTACTCCCCTTTGAGGACCTGGTTTCCTTTCAGGCTTAGGCGAGGAGGACTACCCTGAGGAGTACAGACCGGGTGTATATCCAGGAGCAGAACCTGTTGCAGAGGATGAGATCATTCCCAAGGACTTCGTTTGATTTATTATAGTGACTTTACCCTGGGCCGGTATTACTATCTAGCATTCAGATACCGTCCCTAGTTATCTTACTCCTGTTTGATAATAAACGAAAGAAATTGAAACTAGGTTTATACGAAACCCTCTCTTTGTTTACAAAAAAGAAAAAGAAGTACAATTAATCCTATACGAGGATGTTAAGTACAAAAATTTGATTATGGGGAAATATTGCTATAGGAGTCTGATCTGCGGTCGATCACTTTGTCCCTTAGACTACACGATGACGATGAAGTGCTGTAGAAGACGAAAAGAAGCTTCAAAGACTGCAGGAGGGATTGAACTCTCGTTGCCAAAGCTCTCTATATGTGCTCTCTTGACCTTGACCTTTGTATTTGACCCTTGTTTTTTTGACCTTTTCTCCTCTCTGGACCTCCGTGGTCGGAGGTCTCTATTTATAGAGTTTAGCTGCAGTCGGCGTAAAAACCGAAGAGCGGAGAGAGCTGCACCATTTACGTAGCGGTTATAATAATTGCTACCCACGTATGAATGATCTCCTGAATCTCCGAGGCCGGAGGTCTCTATTTATAGGTTTAGAAATTAGTTAAGCATATCCATTAAGAGGTCATATGAATCTGATAGAATATGATCCAGCTAACCTTTGTGCATGATATCGTCAGAATAAGATCTTCATCATACTCCGTTTAAGAAAAGGAGATCAAGTATAGTAATTCTTCAGGAATTTGCAGTTGATAGTAGCCATTATCAAATTTTTTATTAGACTTGGCTAATCTATAAGCGCCATTTGCAATCATATAAGGACCCTTCATTTCTTTATGATTGTTTGTGCAAATTTTGGTTTGTTGAGGACATCCCACTGGAAGATCTTTGGTGGACCTATTATTTGTTGCGCACGTTGAGTGCAAATAATAAGTTCAAAACAAGCCCTATCAGAGGTAGTATAGACATAATAGGTTTTGTGGCTAGTAAAGACATCCTGCTAGAGGATTTTTTGTGGACCCATTACTTTTTACGCACGAGAGTGTAAGTAATAAGTTTGAGACAAGTCCCGTCAGAGGTAATATCGTCGCGGTAAAATATGACTCTGTGGGGGATAGTGTAGAGACATAGTCCAAAGGTAATATGAACATGAACAATTCGTTTCCATTACGGATATTCCACAGATAAAAATTTTTGTGCACCTATTACTTCTTGTGCACTAGAGTGCAAGTAATAAGTTTAGGACAAGCCCTGCCAGAGGTAATATGGACGTGGCAATTTTTATGGACTTAATACCACTGGTGTACTTAGAGTTAAGTACGGGTGTTAAGTTGAGATGACAACCGATATCAGAGGTAATATGGACATGATAATCGATAGCTGGACCAGGAAGGTTTGTTCAGAGGTAATATGAACATGACAAACTCAGCCTAAAAAAAATATTACGACAGCAATTCAAGGGTAATATGGACGTGAACTAGTGTCTGAAAAACTCTTTGAAAGAGTAATTCGTTGAGTATGGTCTATCCAAACATGAAGATAGACCCAGGATTGCTCCGCTGGGGAGATTGATGGGATGATAGCTCAGAGGTAATATGAACATGGCTAGCGTAAAATGAGACTAGTTTAAATAGTCATTTTGCGAATGTGCGATTAGACCTAAAGATTGCTCCACGGGGGGGAATTTTGAGGATCCATCCTCCATTATGTACCCGGGATTCCCGGATACGGATGATGGGTCTTTACAAGAATTTGTAACGAAGGAGAAAATGTTGCACAAAGGCACTTGCTGGGGATGAAAAATAAAGAGTCAATTTGTGCATCCGGGTTATGGACTTATTACCCATGGCGTACCTCAAGTACAGATAATAAGCTGAAATGACTAGCACTATCAGGGGTTATGCGAACGTGATTGTAGGAAGTCAAAGAGAAGAACTTCACCCAGAGGTAATGTGGACATAGAAAGTTCTGAAAATATTTTACTCAGAGGTAATGAGGACGTGGTAAGATATGACTCAGTAGAGATGACCATTTTCGGGGTGAAAGATTTACTCTGTTGGAGAAAGTGGAAAGACATAGTTCAGAGGTAGTATGGACGTGAACTGATCTATAGCCACAAACTGGGAGGTTTTACTCAGAGGTCATTTGGATATAGAAAACCCAGCTGGGGAAACAGAAAATGTTTGGACAACAGTTCAGAGATAATGTGGACGTGAACCGATGCCCGAAGAATTCACCCTAAAGTGATTTGCTGAATGGGGATAGACCTAAAGGTTGTTCCTCTGGAGAGTTTTTAGGGACTCATTCTCTGGTACCTCTTGAGGGGGAAATTGCTATGTTGGAGTGAGATTAATTTGCCGAGATCGTCATCTTGTTTATAGATGCAAAGTGATGACTTTGGTGTCGATCATCTCCTGGATTCTCCTTTTCAGTACGTAGCACGCTTTTGTGGGGTGATGAACGTACCGATGAAAGATACAATATTTTGGGTCATCGACTTTGCCAGCCCTTTCAGGGTGTCTGATGTTGGGAAGTCGAAGTTTGTTTTTCTTCATCAATATATTGAAGATTTTAATGATGTCATCTTCATTGAAGGAGAAAGTGCCCTTCGGCCTTCGGGCTCCCGATGCTTGAGTTTTACGATCTTCCGGAAAGATGGTCATCATTGCATCATCTTCGGACTCAGAGGGAATTCTACCCCCAGCTTTGGATGCTTCCCTATTTTGTCGAGGGAGATTACCCCCAGACATATCGTTGTCGGGTTCTCCTTTGTCCACAGAAGTTGATTTAGCAGGACCTGCCTCTGGTATTGCAGGATCAGACTCTGGAGGTTTGGAGTTTACAAGAGATGCGGTATACCCCAACCCAAAACGAGTTTATTGACAGTAAGGATTACCATGCAACGGTGTTTGTCTGCCTTTTCTATAGTTGAGGCCTTGTTTCAACTTCAAATTATAACCCATACTTTGTATAATCTTTAAAGCCTGTGGGCTATATCTGTGGATTTAGATTTTCCCAACATCTGACTCGCGAGATTCTTGCTGTATAATTGGTCTATTCTGCATTCGACCGAAGATTATTTGATGCTGGTCGTTGCAAGTTGGTGGAACAACAAAGATAGAATCTTCATATGGCCCATATGACATGACGATATTAGATGTTGACGCATCTTCCCACATGATCTCTCCATGCCTGGAAGTTAGGGTCACTAAATCTTGATTTTGACCCCTGTCTTTGTGTTTCTGGATCAAAAAATCACGCAAATCAGCGATATTAGCAAAAGAAAAATAAGGCTTATTCTGCCTTTTTACATCAGTGGGGACGTGGAGATTAGGAACCATAACTCTTTTCCTGCCATATGAATATAACAGTTCAGCCATGTGAGTAGCACATGATCCATGAGGAGCGTATCTTCCAATAAAATGGGTCTTCTTTACGCTGAGGGGCTTGTTCTGGCGTAATCTGGAGCTTTGCACAGGTTGGCGTAAAACTGAGAAAGTCCTCAATCGGCCGTCAGCATTCCGCGTAATCTGAAGAGCGGGCAAATTCTTCTCTTGATGGAATAAAAGTCGAGAGGTCGGGAAATCTGCCACTTGTTTTCCCTTGAGGTGATTACAGGGACCATATGTCTCCTTATAGGCGGAAGATATATTTTTACGCATGGGGCACGTTTGGAATTTCTGAATTGGCGCTGAGGCATCATCAGAAATTTTGTCTACCATGTCACGAGCGGGAGACCGAGTTTTACGTGCGGGACACGGTGTAGACTTATGGATTGGCACTGAGGCATTGCTAGAAGCTTTGCCTACCATGTCACAGATGGGAGACAAAGTTTTACATGCAGGGCACGGAGTAGACTTCTGGATTGGTACTAAGGCATTGCCAGAATTTTTGTCTACCACGTCACAGACGGGAGACAAAGTTTTACGTGCAGGGCACGGAGTAGACTTCTGGATTGGCACTAAGGCATTGCCAAAAGCTTTGTCTGCCACGTCACAGACGGGAGACAAAGTTTTACGTGCGGGGCGCACAGGTTGCGATGTTACAACCTTGTTGGTCGGAGAGAGAGAGTCCGCAGGAATGGTAGAGGATGTCCGGGGCATCCATACTTTACGCAATTTCCTGTTGTCTTGGACAGAGAGGGAATGAGAGCTACCCCCTGCTCGAAGCATATCTTTGTAAGCCGATTGGTCGAATTGGACGACCAGAGTCTTCTTTGTTGATCATACGGATACAACATCGTGTTGAGCAATGGTTTTCTCGTCAGATGAAAAAGTACATCCCCAGCAGAGTCACCATCTTGGCGTTTGATAATAAACGAAAGAAATTGAAACTAGGTTTATACGAAACCCTCTCTTTGTTTACAAACAAGAAAAAGAAGTACAATTAATCCTATACGAGGATGTTAAGTACAAAAATTTGATTCTGGGGAAATATTGCTATAGGAGTCTGATCTGCGGTCGATCACTTTGTCCCTTGGACTACACGATGACGAAGAAGTGTTGTAGAAGACGAAAAAGAAGCTTCAAAGACTGCAGGAAGGATTGAACTCTCGTTGCCAAAGCTCCCTATATGTGCTCTCTTGACCTTGACCTTTGTATTTGACCCTTGCTTTTTTCGACCTTTTCTCCTCTCTGGACCTCCGTGGCCGGAGGTCTCTATTTATAGAGTTCAGCTGCAGTCGACGTAAAAACCGAACAGCGGAGAAAGCTGCACCTTTTACGCGGCGGTTATAATAACTGCTACCCGCGTATGAATAATCTCCTGAATCTGCGTGTGACGCATTTACCATTATGAGGTAATGCGTATAATCGCTCATCGAAGATCACGATATACAAGCCACGTAGATAACTGCCCCTTGCATAGAGATAGTTGGCATAAAAGCCAAATAACTGTCTCGTTGGCGTAAAAGCCAAATAGTTGTTCTGATGGCATAAAAGCCAAGTAGGCGTAGAAGCCGAATAGTTGTCAAATTGGCATAGAAGCCACATAGATGTCATGTTGGCGTAGAAGCCAAGTAGCTGTCATGTTGGCGTAGAAGCCAAGTAGCTGTCTTGTTGGCGTGGAAGCCAAATAGCTATCATATTGGCGTAGAAGCCAAGTAGCTGTCTTGTTGGCATAGAAGCCAAGTAGCTATCTTGTTGGCATAGAAGCCAAATAGCTGTCATGTTGGCGTAGAAGCCAAATTTTGCGTAAAGCTTGATGCTGCATGGATAGGTAACCAGCGTAAAGATAGCCAGTTATTCTTCCTTGATTGAGGTCTTGAGCGTATTCTGGGCCAAATAGCCTTATCACGCACCTTTGCAAATATAGCCTGAGTTGGCGTATTTCGAGGAGATAGCATACGGCGTACTCTTATAATTGAAAATAGCTAGGTTGGCATATTTCGAGGAGATAGCATACGGCATACTCCTATAGCTGAAAATAGCCAGGTCGGCATAATGTGCAGGGATGATGAAATGAGCGTATTAGCCCTAATTATAGCTCTCCCAGTCATTAAAAATAGAACCAAATCTCGTACATTAAATACAAAGATCTGCCCCCATCTCGCGCATTAACTGCAGAGACGTGCCTCGAGTTCTGTACGAAGAACAGCTTTTGACGTGGCGGTTGGTTTTGTCTCATCCTGAGCGTAAAGCTCATCTCTGCCTGTGTAGAATAGGCAGTGTATTCCTTGAATGCGTAAACGACGTCTTATATCAAGGGTTATGTCACTAGACGACAGTCTGGAGCTCTGTGCAGAATTATCATAACAACCGTCCTCTTGATAGTCGTGCAGTACTCTTTGTCAGGAGTCAGGTTCACTGCTTCAACTGACAGGTTCATTCGAGGAATACGAAGAGTTTCTCGTACAACTTCCCGCTGCATTAAAAGCAGACAGGTTTTACGTCGAAGTGGCGATGTAGCAACCTTTTTACGCCGAAGCAGTTTGGAAGTACTACTTTACACGGGTTATTCTGAAGCTATGTTTTACGCTGAACAGCGTTGAAGCTCTGTTGTACGCCAATGGCTCTGAAGTCATATTTTACGCCACCAAGTGCTGGAGCTCTGTTTTACGCGGGCTTCCTGTATGTTGAGGGTTTTACGCGTATGATTCCCCAGCGTATTTTTTATGCTTCTACAAGACCCCCTTCAAAGTTTTTAAATTTCTCGTAATTTAAAATACTTTGAATGAAGCATGAAACGGTCAAGTTTGACTCGTTCCGCGAGGCTGATTTCTTGGCAAATTTTTAGGAGTTTGTTGGAATTTGGTGTGTTCTTCTCTGCCTATATAAAGGCGAATGAGTTAACCTGTTTTTCCTACACTTTCTTCGCCACAAAGAGATGGTTGCTAAGCTTCGCCGGGTTGACTTGAGGAAGAAGAAGATCATGTTCTTCCAGCATGTAAGGAGCCATTAAAAGAGGCGTCTTCGAGCAAATATTCTCTGCAACGATGGATCATGGAAGGATATCATAGCTTCCTTTGCTCGGGATGATCAGCAATTTTATATGGCAATTCGTCCAGAAGAGAGAAAGGGTCTCATTTGGCCACACAACTTGCAAGTTGTATTCTCTCCCATCATGGAGCTGGACGAAGGCAGACAGCTTCGCCCTGTCTTCCAGTATTGTGTTGGGTCTGAACCCCTAACACAATTTCTAGGGCATACCTGCCATGGCGTATGGAGGGTAGGCTTGCGTAATTGATATACGCCCAATTCTGTATCCTTCTGCCATTAATCATTTTCTTGTTAATCGGCTGCGGAAGCCGATTAATTGCTGTAGAAGACAAAAAAAAGATTTATACCAATATGAGAACCTGGCACAGCAGATTCTTGGTGTGATCTTAAATGAAAATGAGAAACCCTTTGTAGAAAAAAAGATTTCCATCATATGTAATCATGAAGATGAAAAACCCTCTATAGACTGGATTTCCATCATATGTAATCATAATTAATAGAATTGTCTTCTTTTATGCATCTGATGATTTGCCATATTTGTTGTGAGGAAGTCTGAATAGTGTGCAGCTTTGGCACGTCTGAATAATTTTACGCGACTCCGATAAAAGAGTATCTGATCTCGTCCTTTTACGCGTAGCAGAAGACGCGTAGAAAGCTTCTTTAGCATTTAAGTTGAAGATCCAAACTGTCATGCTGTTTTGGACGAGGAGTCGCGTAGAATTCTGAACTGTCACTTCTCTGATACGAAGAATTCTTGTTCAAACCATCATCTTCAAGAATGGTTTCCCAAAACATCCCTTGAAAAAGGGCGAGAAATATCTGTCGACCAAGCCATACTTGAACTTTTGTAAAATATTCTAACTGGACTTTGGATAAACTTCCAAATGGCCCAAGAAGAAGGGTCATCTTCAATGCTGAACTCTGTGTGTTTCAGGCACTTGGAATGTTCCATAGCCAAAAAGGAGCATCTTCTGCATAAACCCTTGTAATTGGCCGTCTATAGCTTTCGAGCGTAGAATCGTAGATTTGTAGCCTCTGAGCGTAAAAAGCTTTCAAGCGTGAAATTATAGATTTGTAGCCTCTGAGCGTAAAACTGTAGGTTTGTAGCCTCTCGAGCATAAATGCTCCTGAGCGTAAAACCATAGATTTATAGCCTCTGAGCGTAAAACCGTAGATTTGTAGCCTCTGAGCGTAAAAGCTCCTTAGCGTAAAATTATAGATCTGCTTTGCGCGTAAATTCTGGATCCACTGACTGTCCGTCTTCTTTTTTCCAAATGATAGGCTGACGTGGTCCCAAATCATAACCGAATATTAAATATCGGATTTGGTTAGGGATTCAAAGAGTTATCCGAACTCTATAAATAGCCCAAGGTCCTGAGAGAGAAAACTTTTATCTGTCTTCACAAAACCCTTGCTTTTCAAGAACCCTTCTTCTTCGTCTCTTTCCTGAGAACTCAGATTCGCCCTAGCACCTAAACAGGCTTCCACTGCTAAGGAAAAGAATGTCTCTTCCTCTTCTCGCTCCTATGCTCTAGCCGGAGCAACTCCCATTAGGTTGAACGATCCCCGATCCGAGCGAAGTGCTCCGCCGTCGAGCTGTGCTCCGGACGTCACAGGTAGAGATTGCAAGAAGAAAACCCTCCGCATACGTTGTACGTGTATGCGAAATAATACGCCCATATTTCTAATGTGTCAGCGTAAAAACTCCATCTTTTCGCAGTCTGGCGTAAAAACTCAGAATGTTAAAATTTGGCGTATACTTCCAACTTTGTGTTTTACGCGCTGAATAAAAATTTTGGCGTAAAAACTCAGATTTTTACAGTCTGGCGTAAAAACTCAGACTATTAGATTTTGGGCGTATACTGCCAACCTTGAATTTTATGCCTCGAAAATAGGTTCCAGCGTAAGAGCTCAAGTTTTTTGCAGTCTTGGCGTAAAAGCTCAGACTGATAATCTTTGGCGTAAACTGCAAGAGTGTATCGTCTAGTGTAGAAACTGACTTATTTTCTTACATTTTGTAGTGGACTTGCAGATCCCTCTTTTGGCTGAGGTGATGGGCTCTGCTGCCGGGATGCTGAACTCGAACTATTTGGAGGACTTGTCCCATGTGACTTTCTCCATTTCTGGAGCCAATTATCCTGAAGAAAGGGGAACCCTGATCTCGTCCCAAGGAGAACGCATGCTGCTGAGTATGATCAGTGGGGAGCCCCTGACATACATAGACGGGACGGAGTATAAGAAACCAGGTTTCTTGTTCGGGGATGTTATCGATAAACAGTCCCAAACAAAACCCAAAAAGGAGGATTGGGTGTTTACTGCTCAGGGCACGGTGATGTATCTGCCCAGGATGCCCAGGGATTACCCTTTCTCTGCATTCTTCCATGCCACACATCCTAGGAAGATGATATGGACCCTGACTCCCGATCTTCACGGCCGACCGGGAAAGATCTTCTACAACAAGGGATACGACCGGGGGGGCCTATATGAGCCGTCCTTCCATCCCTGTTATGCCCTTTAGGGGATTACTGTCGGGTAGTATCGCGAGTGAGGACACTTCGCTGATCCAGCCGATTCAGATATCGACCTTCTGCAATGACTTTATGGGGCAGGGAGGAATGTACCCCAGGGTCAACCCTCGGACCAGTGGATGGCTTAGCCCGGGGAATCTTTGATGGGCCAGTTTGACTGCCTGGGCCCTGAAGCACTTCCAAGTGGAGCTGGAAAGTATTGGTTTATTCGCGGTCGTGAGTGCCACAAGTGTTGGGCTGCCTGTCAACCCCAACTTGTTCTTAGCCTTGATGGAGCGATACAACTCGCTTACTGGGACTTTTGCCACTCCGCTGGGTGAGTTGGGCTTAGCCCTTCATGAGATGGTAGAGATTTCAAAACTTCCAATGGGGGACGCTCCTTATGAAGAGTACGTCCCTACAAACATGGAGTTGAGGGATACAAACCCTCGGGTGGTGGCAGTATATCAGGAGCTGATGTGCCATTATCTTGGCTGCACCACTTTGTACAAGGAGCCCTCTGATTTGGCTCACATTAACAAGTAGGCAACCTATCTCTTCTTCCACCAGGCCAGAAATGTTAAGCCGGACAAGGTGGTAGATAGCCGAGATAGGCCCTTGAACCTCCTGAGCATGCTCAATGCTAACACGGTCGATGACCTTATTAAAGACGCAAGGGCTTCATATCATATTTTTGACGAGGAGATAGGGGGTTATCCCTGCAGGCACAAAAGCCTTCAGTTATATGAGGCATTATCGTAAGCCTCTATCAAGGGAAGCTCAATTGGCTGGCTTTCTCTCCGTCTGGCTTCGCCGCTGGGTAGTGCCTGGCATCGCGTCTGCAGATCGCATCCATCGCAACACCTTATGGCCTGTAATGTGTTTGGTGTTCGGAGCAAGACTGGGCCTGCTTCCTGCTATGGTATGTAGAATACAAGCAGGCCTGAGGGCCCTTAATGATGGGCTGCTAGCTGATGATACGCAGTGTGAAGGATTTCTCGAGTGGAATTACCATTCCTATACCTGATGGGATGGTTAATTCTTCACAACACCAGGATGATGTCTTCCGGTTTTGCCAGCGGTTCAGGAAATAACTTCTTGTTGAATTACAAGAATTCCTCTTGGAACGTGGCGACCATCATAGATTGCCGGCGGGCGTTAAATGTTGCCCACAGCTGGAAGCTCTTCTGTATCGTCCCCCCTGTATATATCAATCAACAGGGGATGAAACTTAAGGATGAGGCCATAGAAGGACCATTCTTTCTCCTGAAGCCTTCTACTGGTTGGTCTGTATTAGACCTTCCTATTTGTTGTACAGAAGCGATGACCACTGCTACCTGGAGCCTTATTTGCCCAGTCGGTTCACCAGGCAGTTTGGGTACGACCAGTTGCATGTGGGGAATGCCATTACCAGCTTCAAGTCCAAAGGTGGACTTATTGATGGAGCCAGAGGATGGCGGTACTTCATTATGGGCTGTACTGGTACAACTTTTGCTGTGCCCGCGACTTCTCTCACTATGGAGTTGCGTATTCTGCACTCGTACGCATAGTTCTATGCGTCCATCAATACCTTCCATCGCGATTTTGATGTGCATGGAAGTTTCTGGATGCCCTCCCATAGGTCCACTGCGAGAGAGGAGATTCCGTCTATTTTCTCGGATGAGAATGAAGACACCACCAGGGCGGACGAGTTCTTGTTAATAATACCGAGAGGCGTAATAGCTTTGCCGGCAGAGCCTCTCATTATCCCCAATAAACGGAAGGCTTCGACTCTGAAAGAGCCTTCCCCCCTCAAGAAGAAGATTGCCAGAGGTCCGAAAAGGGCTTCCACTAGGGGGGCTTCTAGGAGCGAGTCTGTCGTTTCCCCTATTGGGGATGATTCTTTGATCAAAGGTCCTTCGCCTTTTAGAGAGGGAACCTCCATAGTTCCGGCTGGCAGTGCCGGAGATTCTTTGCTCGAGATCGCTGCTGCTACTACTGCTTCTGGTAGTGCTACGAGATCGCCTTCGAGGCCGAGCATATTAAGGATACCTTTATCCAGACAAATAATGGGAGTAACCCCTACTTCGTTTGTAAGTATTTCCAGCAAGATTCTACACGATGAGCCTCGAGTGGATCTTGGTGACGACTGGGAAGACTATCCTCCAACGTCAGTTGGTGCACCCTCTTCTCCAGGTATGACAGCTCGCTTAGCATCATTAAAAAATGATTTAGCTGTACAGGCTGCGGACTCAACATACATACCATCGGCCATGGGTAAATATTGTCTTTACGCCTCTTTTAGAAAAATTAACATCAAGTTGATATTAACTTTCTCTTGTCTTCTTTTCAGGTGAAGACATCTCAGGGGAGGGTGGAGTTGACGCAACCTTTGACCTTATTGCGGATCCTGCCGATGAAACGACGGCGCTTGACTTTGAAGAGGCATGCTTTGAAGTTGCCGATCCTTCATCCGCAACATTTTTGGGTGTCGTCTCGCCAACAGCGGTTCAGATATCTTCAGAGGAGGATGAGCCAATCATCGCGACTGTGCCGCCTTCGTTGAGTATGCCAGCAACTTCAACTGTTGCTGGTGTTCGTTCTTTTGTAGCACCATCTGTAGAGGCAACGGCCATGGCAACATCCTCCGTGGTCATTCCTGGAAGGAGATTTTCCGGTATCGCAGCCACTCCTAGCGTGCATCCTGTCTTCGATATGCTAATTGAACAATATACCAGCCTATTCTACCGCAGTTTGAAGGAGATGATTTCCATGGTGCTGGAGAAGAACCTGAGCTTTGATAATCTGCTGACGTCCTCCCAGCTTGCGATAGCGCCGATCAGAAATTTCAATGACGCTAGACGAGCTGATGCGCTAGAGCAAATAGTTAATGGTTTAGAATAACCCATTAACGAATATTTGTAACTATCTCGAAACAACGTCGACGATATGATTCAGGCCGAGTATGACTCATTGACTGTGAAGCTTGCTGAATAGATGGAATGCTTAAACAAATCCATCCAGACACAGCAGCAGGAGATGGATGAAGAGCAGGCCGTCTTGGAGGAGGTTATTCTTCATCTAATGAAGTGCGAGGCCGAACATGAGGGAAATGAAGCGAGGGTCCACAAATTGGAAGCTAAACTTGCTTAAGCAAAGGAGTGGGCTCTCCAGTCATCGGTCGCTCGAGATGTGTTGAAGGGACGAATGGATACAGCTCAGCGGAACTTGGCACGTACGGGCAACATCTGTGTCAATTTTGTTCATGTTCGGTCCGAACTATCCCTCCTGAGCGATGACGAGGTACGACTGGAGCGAGCTCGCGCTAACATCTTAGACTCTAGGAATAAGAGGATGGCTGCTTTGGCGTGACAGATTCGTGATTTAACAGCTCCTCCCTAATGATGTACCTTTTTGTTTCTCCGGTAATTTCTCAAAGATAATAAAGACACATTTTCTGACTTTGTGGACCCATCACTTTAGAATATGATAGGCTAAGATAAAAGTGATATCAGAGGTATCATTAACATGACATACTTTCATTAAGGTTTTGCTGAATGTAAATCTATTCAGAGGTAATATGAACCTGATAGAATATAATCCAACTAAATTTGCATACTAAACACTACCAGAGGTAATATGAACATGATAGGTTTACAAATTAGTTAAGCATATCCATTAAGAGGTCATATGAATCTGATAAAATATGATCCAGCTAACCTTTGTGCATGATATCGTCAGAATAAGATCTTCATCATACTCCGTTTAAGTAAAGGAGATCAAGTATAGTACTTCTTCAAGAATTTGCAGTTGATAGTAGCCATTATCAAATTTTTTATTAGACTTGGCTAATCTATAAGCGCCATTTGCAATCATATAAGGACCATTTATTTCTTTATGATTGTTTGTGCGAATTTTGGTTTGTTGAGGACATCCCACTGGAAGATCTTTGGTGGACCTATTATTTGTTGCGCACGTTGAGTACAAATAATAAGTTCGAAACAAGCCCTATCAGAGGTAGTATGGACATAATAGATTTTGTGGCTAGTAAAGACATCCTCCTAGGGGATTTTTTGTGGATCCATTACTTTTTGCGCACGAGAGTGTAAGTAATAAGTTTGAGACAAGTCCCGTCAGAGGTAATATTGCCGCGGTAAAATATGACTCTGTGGAGGATAGTGGAGAGACATAGTCCAGAGGTAATATGAACATTAACAATTCGTTTCTATTGCGGATATTCCACAGAGAAAATTTTTTGTGGACCTATTACTTCTTGTGCACTAGAGTGCAAGTAATAAGTTTAGGACAATTCCTGCCAGAGGTAATATGGACGTGCCAGTTTTTGTGGACTTAACACCACTGGTGTACTTAGAGTTAAGTACGGGTGTTAAGTTAGGATGACAACCGATATCAGAGGTAATATGGATATGATAATCGATAGCCGGACCAGGAAGGTTTGTTCAGAGGTAATATGAATATGACAAACTCAGCCTGAGAGAAATATTATGACAGCAGTTCATAGGTAATATGGACGTGAACTAGTGTCTGAAAAACTCTTTGAAAGAGTGATTCGTTGAGTGTGGTCTATCCAAACATGAAGATAGACCCAGGATCGCTCCACTGGGGAGATTGATGGGACGATAGCTCAGAGGTAATATGAACATGGCTAGCGTAAAATGAGACTGGTTTAAATAGTCATTTTACAAATGTGCGAGTAGACCTAAGGATTGCTCCACTGGGGGGAATTTTGAGGATCCATCCTCCATTGCGTACCCTGGATTCCCGGATACGGATGATGGATCTTTACAAGAATTTATAATGAAGGAGAAAATGTTGCACAAAGGCACTTGCTGGGGATAAAAAATCAAGAGTCAATTTGTGCATCCGGGTTATGGACTTATTACCCATGGCGTACAAGCTGAAACGACTAGCACTATCAGGGGTTATGCCAACGTGATAGTAGGAAGTCAAAGAGAAAAACTTCACCCAGAGGTAATATGGACATGGAAAGTTCTGAAAATATCTTACTCAGAGGTATGAGGACGTGGTAAGATATGACTCAGTAGAGATGACCATTTTTGGGGTGAAAGATTTACTCTGTTGGAGAAAGTGGAAAGACGTAGTTCAGAGGTAGTATGTAAACCCCCTCACCCAAAATTAGGGCCACTTGCTTAGATAATGAAATTAGGGCTAGTTTGAACCCAATTAGAATTAGAACACGGCATTTATTTAATTATAAAATAATTTATATCGTGTAGCGCACATTACCGTTTCTTCTATAATTGGAGCACCTCACTAGCCATTGCCTTCCAACAAACTTCACAACCTCATCCTAGACATGCCCGCCTACTATTCTGACCCTTGTGCAACTTATAATATTGCTCTCTGGTGCTATATTTTTGCCGCACAATAAACGTCGTAGACGTTATTTCTTAATTCGAAATAATTTCCAACTTTGTACCCCTGTGCGTTCCAATCGGAATTGGAGACACAATCTTGGCCATTTTGTACAACCCGAATTTTATTAATATTTTACATTGTACCCTTTATGCCCCTGACACTTGTGGCCCGCCTCAATTTAATCCCAGGTACTCCAAATTAATTCTAGAACATCATGCGCATTTCAATTTAATTAATTAAATCTAATTTTCGTATTTATGCAATTTTCCAATTGCTGGGGGGGCTTTTAATGAAAAAATGCATTGAGGTGTCTCCACCGTTGGACAATATGTGAAGAAACTCAATTTTCCCTTCAGCTATGTTTTACGCTGAACAGCGTTGAAGCTCTGTTGTACGCCAATGGCTCTGAAGTCATGTTTTATGCCACCCAGTGGTGGAGCTCTATTTTACGTGGGCTTCTTGCATGTTGAGGGTTTTACGCGTATGATTCCCCAGCATATTTTTTATGCTTCTATAACTGCCTTCCTTCATTTCAGTATTTGTATTAGCGGGTTTGTTCCTGTGTGACTCTATTCGTATTTGTATTATGATACTTTTTCTGTCTTATTTCCCTTATGCTCATTAGTAGTTATGAATTTTTTATGTGCTCTATATTTCAGTTGTTTGTGCATAAGATTTAGTTTCACTGTCTATGTGTTATATGTTGGATTTTATCATTGTACTTTACAGCTTAGGTGCACACCATCGGGTCCATTAGATTGAGTTGTCCGTCGAAGTGTACCCGCTGGCCATTGCCGCATGGCCCAGTTCCTTATATTTAGAACTGGGGCGTGATATGTTCCGTGCAAGTATGAACCTAAAAGTAATTGGGATAGTTGGGTCGCCAAGGCATCTCCGAACTAGAGGATTGTACCATGTCAAGTTTAACTCTGAATAAGAATTATGTCAAGTAAAGCAAGAATCACACAAAGCATACTCGTTCTGAACAAGAATCAAGAATAAACATGTTATATCATGAATCCCGTGAATCTGAACCCAAGACTTGCATAGTCACAAAAAACTCGTGTACGAGGTAATAACAAGGATTCCACGGACAATCATCGGAGCACCGAGATCGTACCATCCTAGGAGGAATATGGGTATTGCGTGACCGAATTGGTATAATGCTCCCCGGTTTGGGGTGACACAATATATTCAGTAGTTGGGCCCTTGGTAGTGCATCCTACACTTGGATAACCCGTCTGACTCCAATATCTATGGTAGTCTCTCCATGTTTGATCGAGATGGTGGGTCACGCCCATGACTCTTGTGCTACACCTCATCTCCGTCCGAGACTATGCATCATCCTTTATGGCTAAGCCAGTGACCTCATGTTCATAATGATAAATCATAATCGCTTAGCGGTAATCCGCGTGCGAGTTATTGTATCGGATCCAGTAATCTGAAATACCTGAATGATTATGAGTATAAGGTATTTGTACATATTGAACACTTGAGAATCCATTGTAACACACTTGAGTAATCCTTGCAAGTCGTTCACATGAATCAGAATCCTGCTAATGACACTCGTATTTGCTTATGCAAATTTGACTTGGATTTCATATATATACATTCGTGCATGGTTTAACTTGGTTTTATCATTAGACAGGGTAGGATGAACGGTAAGTTGGTTAGTCTCGCCGTATTACTCTTATATCGCACAGTGCATTGCCACACGAGTTAGGCTTTTCATTATGCCATGAAACTGATCCTAAGGTAAGACTAGAAATATAACTTAATAGATGGTGCACAGAACCTATATAACGTGTTTGAATTTGTCGAGCAGACGAGAAGCCTCCCCACCAGTGTATTCATGTACTGATAACCCACCAGATTGATTGGAGGGTGCGGAAAACCTCTTTCGGTGCGAAAACTCCTTCGTGCGAGCTAAGGCATGGAGTTCGCTCTAGAGCCTTAGAGCGTTGCGTTCGGAGCTGATGCACATATACAAGACATAATGTTAGAACATCGTCTATGTATCATTCCACAAATTGTAGCCACTTGGCACGCTTTTATTGTTTCAAGAGAGAGAGGACTTGAGCGACTTGTAATCTCTGCCTAGCGCCGCTTGTAATACTTGTGCAATATCAATAAAGTGTTTGTTTTACTTCTATACTTGTGTTATTCAATGCTTAAGCTATTGACGACTATGTGAACTTGTTACCAATTGCATGTTCGTTTATTATTCTGCTGCATTCGGACTATCTATGCGACTCTGTGGCTTAGCTATTTCTCCGCTTGTTCGGATCATGGCCTTGCACGATAGCTTGTGCTCATGCGGCATCACGTCCATATGGGAAATATTCGACCGCGGGAGAGTTGGAGCGGTAATTCTCGCCCAGCGGAGACGGCCGATTCCTGCGGGATATCAGGGCTTGACACAAAAATTTTAGTTTTCTCCTGTGAGGGTGATCATACGTGTGTTCATCGGCTCCAGTGACATGTTTGCACCTTCCCTCTCGCGAACTTGAGAGCTCTGATACCAGTTGTTAGGAATCAGACACCAGAGCCAGATGCTCTGATACCAGACGTTGGGATCTGATACGTCCTACAAGCACTCTAATATTGTGTCTAAAACTGAATGTAGGAAAAACTTAGGCCAACTCACCTGAGATAACCAACCCCCGTCCAACGAACACAAAGCACAGATAAAGATAACGTATATGGTCGATGACTAATCTATATATATAACTCAGATAAAATTATAAGATTGAGAAAAATCAATGTTGAACCCTTTGCACTAATATGTTCAATCCCCTCACCACACTTACAAAAGACAGAGTTTACGATGAAATCACTCTCCCTGTCCCTAGCGATCTCCCTGAACGAAGGCGACGACTCGTCAGTCAGATCTCTTCTTTCTTCTGCCTTTGATGGCGATCTCTAAGAGTAAAATATGGAGTTTCTCTTATATTTTCTGTGGACAAGCACTCTGAATCGATCTCCACCTTATGCTCACTTTTTTGTGCCTCCACCCTCAACACGTATAAATAGGTTGAGAAACCTAATTTTAGGGTTTAGGAAACCATAAAAGTTGTCCACCATCAGATATGGCCGTTCATCAAGCAACCAACGGTGTAGATTATATCCCCAAAACTAATTTGGTCCGCCGACAACCGAACTCGGACAGAGTACGGTTCGGACCCTGCTGACAGTTCTGGAACAAATACACCGAACTCGGACAGAATTCGGTTAGCAACTTAACTCGGTGCGAGTTCTGTTCCTTTTTCTCACAGACTTGATCCAGCAGAAAACTCGTCTGGAGGCGGACGATCTGATGGGAACGGGGTCCATCCCCATGATGAACCAATATGGATTTGATCCATAAAAATCGGTCACCCATGGTTGGGTTCGGCCAAGTACTTAGCCATTTTTCTGGGTGCAGTTTCTGTGACTAGATACAGTTTTGGGAGCGTTTTCGGAGCTGTTGTAGGCATTTTTAGGCTCGGTCTTCAACACGAAAGTTGTTGGAAAAAGTTTTCTCTTTCATTCCAGCTTTGAACCAGATCATTCTGAGGTGTATTGAAGAAGTTATGGCTCTCGAAAGTAGGCTATCTGTTCATATTCTGCATGTATTCATCTTGCATGCAATAATGATGTATTGCCTTTCTCCATGCATTGGAAGATGGAAGGACTAATCTTGGGAGATGAAAGGGCTGCCCTTTGGACTTCTCCATACATAGAGTGGTGTACCCAAGAGGCTTATCCTCCTTATAAATAGAGGGGAGATGGTGAAGGTGAAAACACAACTTGTAATCCTCACACTTGTAATTCTTTCAAGTGAGCATTGAGAGATAGTGATCCTCAAGTGAAGTTGTACCAACTTGAGAGAAGAGCTCTTTGTAATCTTTCATTTGATTATAGTGAAAAAGGCGAAGGAGGAGCGGGTGAGGACGTAGGCTCAAATTGAGCCGAACCTCGGTAAATCTTGTGTGTGCATCTCTCTTATTTTTTTGCTTCCCTTCCATTTCTATTTTATATTCACATCTCATCACAAAGACGGGACAGGTCTTGTTTTTTCCAACAGTGGTATCAGAGCCAGGTTGCTAATCTTCTTGTGTTAAGATGGAGACTCCCATCGGCGGCGTTCGTATGATTAGCTTGAATGGCCGCAATTGGATGATATGGAAGGCGAAGATGATGGACCTTCTCTATTGCAAGGACCTCTATGCACCGGTTGAAGGAGTATCTTCCAAGCCGGAGTCTATGACGGCAGAAGATTGGAAGAAGCTCGACCGGAAGACCATTGGCACCATTCGACAATGGGTGGATGACACCGTATTCCACCATGTGTCAAATGAGACTTCGGCGAATAGCTTGTGGAAGAAACTTGAAGATCTCTACGAGAGGAAGACCGCCGGCAACAAAGCTTTCTTGATTCGGAAGCTTGTCAATCTCAAGTTCAAAGAAGGTGACTCTATATCTGAACATCTAAATGAAATTCAAAGTATTGTGAATCAACTTGTAGCCATGAAGATGGTGTTGGACGACGAGCTTCAAGCCCTTCTCTTGCTTAGCTCGTTGCCAGACAGTTGGGAGACTCTGGTGGTGTCTCTTAGCAACTCAGCACCTGACGGAGTTGTATCCATGAACCAAGTTACAAGCAGCCTCTTGAATGAAGAAATTCGAAGAAAGTCATCCGGATCCTCCTATTCTCATGCTTTTGTTACCGAGAATAGGGGGAGGAGCAAAAGCCGATATCCTCAGAACCGTGACAAGTCAAGAGGGAAATCAAAGGCTAGAAAGGACATCAGTTGCTATCACTGCGGGAAGAGTGGACACATAAAACGGGAATGCCGCAAGCTCAAGCGAGAACAAAAGGAAGGAAGGACCAATGAGAAGCAAGAAAAGACTGAAAGTGCAGCCGTTGCCATTGACAATGAAATTGTACTTTTCTCGGCATGTGAAGAAGACTGTACAAATCTCACTTGCCAAGACTCGGAATGGGTGATTGATTCTGGTGCTTCCTACCATGCTACTCCCCGGAAGGACTACTTCACTTCGCTTCGTGAAGGTAACCTTGGGACGGTAAAAATGGGTAACAAAAACTCTTCTCAAATTCTTGGCATTGGAAATATTTGTGTTACCACTAACATTGGAACAAAGATGGTTCTAAAAGATGTTAGATTTGTGCCCGATCTTCGTCTTAATCTTCTCTCCACCGGCAAGCTTGATGAAGAAGGATACACAAGCAACTTTGATAAAGGATGTTGGAAGCTTACCAAAGGTTCACTTGTACTTGCGAGAGGAAAGAAGTGTTGCACTCTCTACAAAACTCAGTTCCACTTGGAGAATGATGGACTTGGAACAGTGGAAGGTACCTCTATGGATTTGTGGCACAAGCGGCTTGGCCACATGAGCGAGAAAGGACTACAAACTCTCGCAAGGCGGCAACTACTTCCATCCATGCAAGGTATATCATTATCCCACTGTGATCATTGCTTAATTGGAAAACAACATCGGGTAGCTTTTGTTAAAAACTATAACAAAAAGGAAACCGGCATATTGGACTTAGTCTACTCGGACGTATGCGGACCCATAAATGTAAAAACCTTTAGTGGTGCCTCCTACTTTGTGACCTTCATTGATGATGCATCTAGAAAAGTATGGGTGTATGTCCTAAAAGCCAAAGATCAAGTCTTTGAAGTTTTCAAAGATTTTCATACCAAAGTTGAAAGAGAAACTGGAAAGCTCTTGAAGTGTATTCACACGGATAATGGTGGTGAGTATACTTCAAGGATGTTTGAAGACTATTGCTCTAAATATGGCATTAGACACCAAAAGTCTGTCCCACACACACCACAACACAATGGGGTTGCAGAAAGAATGAACCGCACAATTGTGGAAAGGATAAGGAGTATGTTATCCTTAGCTAAATTACCAAAAATATTTTGGGGAGAAGCAGTACGAACTGCCTGCTACTTGATAAATTTGTCCCCCTCAGTTCCTTTGGATGGAGATATTCCTGAAAGGGTTTGGAGTGGAAAGGATATTTCCTATTCCCACTTGCGTGTGTTCGGGTGCAAAGCATTTGTGCATGTACCTAAGGAGAAAAGAACAAAACTTGATGACAAATCCATTCCATGCATCTTCTTGGGATATGGAAATGATGAATTTGGATATAGGTTGTGGGATCCTAAAAACAAGAAAATTATGAGGAGCAGGGATGTTGTATTTTGTGAAGATAAAACACTTACTGATTTTGAAAAAGAAGAGGAGCCACAAAACACTCACATCGTTCCAGATCCAATCTCCACACCGGTTGTTTTACCTTCTCCTATGTTAGAAAATAATAATTTTCAAGATGTGCAGGAAGAAGAAGAAATTACAGGTTCCCCAGGTCTTGATCAGGGGGAGCATGAACATGCAGAGCCACCTCATATGGATCAGCTACAAGCACCTCAGTTGAGACGGTCGGATAGAGATCGACAACCCTCAACCAGATATCCTACTTCAGAATATACTATGGTGACAGATGCAGGTGAACCAGAAAGTTTCCATGAAGCACAAGTACATAAAGAACATACCAAGTGGAAGAAAGCCATGCAAGAGGAGATGGATTCCTTGCATAAGAACCACACTTATGACTTGGTGGAGCTACCGAAGAACAGAAAAGCCTTGAAGAACAAATGGGTGTTCAAAATCAAGAATGAAGGAAATGACCAAGTCAAGTACAAAGCTCGCCTCGTGGTGAAAGGTTTCAGTCAGAAGCAAGGGATTGATTATGAAGAAATATTTTCTCCTGTTGTGAAGATGTCTTCTATTCGGGTTATTCTTGGTCTTGTCGCTTCTCAAGATCTTGAAGTTGAGCAGTTAGATGTGAAGACTGCATTCCTCCATGGTGATTTGGCAGAGGAAATCTATATGGAGCAGCCAGAGGGTTTCAAGGTAAAAGGCAAAGAACAGTTGGTTTGCAAATTAAAGAAAAGCTTGTACGGGCTCAAGCAGGCACCGCGACAGTGGTATAAAAGGTTTGATTCTTTTATGCTTGACCATGGGTATAAAAGAACATCTGCAGATCATTGTGTTTATATCCAAAAGTTCTCTGATGATGATTTCATTATTCTCTCTCTATATGTTGACGATATGCTTGTTGTTGGAAAAGATATGTCTAAAATTGACAGGTTGAAGAAAGAGCTAAGCAAGTCCTTTGACATGAAGGACTTAGGAGCGGCACAACATATATTGGGAATGAAAATCTCTCGGGACAGAAATGCGAAAAAGTTGTGGCTATCGCAAGAAAGATACATTGAACGTGTTCTGGAGAAGTTTAATATGTTGAACTCCAAGCCGGTCAGCACACCGCTAGCAGCTCATTTCAAGCTAAGCACACAACAAAGCCCTTCAAGAGAGAAGGAGAAGGAGGAGATGAGGAACATTCCATTTGCCTCAGCCGTCGGAAGCTTGATGTACTCCATGGTTTGTACAAGACCCGACATAGCACATGCAGTTGGTGTGGTAAGCCGTTTTCTTGCCAATCCGGGTAAAGAACATTGGGAAGCAGTAAAATGGATCCTAAGATATCTTAGAGGAACTTCTAAATATTCTTTATGTTTTGGAGATGGCAGACCTATCTTGGAGGGTTTCACTGATTCTGATATGGCAGGTGACTTGGACAAAAGAAAGTCCACATCTGGATACTTATTTATCTTTGCAGGGGGAGCCGTATCATGGCAATCAAAGCTGCAAAAATGTATCGCTCTATCCACCACAGAAGCTGAATATATCGCTGCCACAGAAGCTAGCAAGGAGCTCTTGTGGATGAAGAACTTCCTAAAGGAGTTATCGCTCAAGCAAGAGAAGTACACTCTTTACTGTGACAGTCAGAGCGCCATCGACTTGAGTAGAAACGCTACATATCACTCAAGGACAAAGCACATCGACGTACGCCATCACTGGATCCGAGATGCTTTGGAGAATCAACTGATGCACATTAAGAAGGTTGATACAAGCCAAAATCCGTCGGACATGATGACGAAGCCTCTACCAAAAGAGAAGCATGACTTCTGCCGAAGGAAGGCAGGTATGACTACTGTTTGAAAACCTCTCTCCTCATGAGGATGGAGGGGGAGATTGATGGGAACGGGGTCCATCCCCATGATGAACCAATATGGATTTGATCCATAAAAATCGGTCACCCATGGTTGGGTTCGGCCAAGTACTTAGCCATTTTTCTGGGTGCAGTTTCTGTGACTAGATACAGTTTTGGGAGCGTTTTCGGAGCTGTTGTAGGCATTTTTAGGCTCGGTCTTCAACACGAAAGTTGTTGGAAAAAGTTTTCTCTTTCATTCCAGCTTTGAACCAGATCATTCTGAGGTGTATTGAAGAAGTTATGGCTCTCGAAAGTAGGCTATCTGTTCATATTCTGCATGTATTCATCTTGCATGCAATAATGATGTATTGCCTTTCTCCATGCATTGGAAGATGGAAGGACTAATCTTGGGAGATGAAAGGGCTGCCCTTTGGACTTCTCCATACATAGAGTGGTGTACCCAAGAGGCTTATCCCTCTTATAAATAGAGGGGAGATGGTGAAGGTGAAAACACAACTTGTAATCCTCACACTTGTAATTCTTTCAAGTGAGCATTGAGAGATAGTGATCCTCAAGTGAAGTTGTACCAACTTGAGAGAAGAGCTCTTTGTAATCTTTCATTTGATTATAGTGAAAAAGGCGAAGGAAGAGCGGGTGAGGACGTAGGCTCAAATTGAGCCGAACCTCGGTAAATCTTGTGTGTGCATCTCTCTTATTTTTTTGCTTCCCTTCCATTTCTATTTTATATTCACATCTCATCACAAAGACGGGAAAGATCTTGTTTTTTCCAACACGATCTAGCGCTCAAGTTAGCAACTGTACTTTGCATAAGAGAAAATTATGTGAAAGTGATCATCGAGGGAATTGTTAGATCTTAATTGATGCTATTCGGAACAAGGAGTCATAGACATTCTATGGAGAGTTCGGCATGTTCTTGAAGAATGTCGACCTGCTAGCATTATCAATAACATCTCCTTTGTATACTCTCCCAGGCTAACTAATATCGCTGCTCACTCTCTAGAAAACGAGTCTGTATGTTTACTGTTTAGACTTACCTGCTTTATCAAGGCTACAGTGAATCTCCTTCGTGTATATTGGCTCACATTTCAAAAGATACGGCCAATAGTTGTTTTATTGAACGAAAATTTCACTTCCTTTCCCAAAAGAAAAAAAAATCGTCTGACATAACCCCACGTGCGGATCATTCCAAACGACATCTTCCCGGCTGCCTACGTCTACATCTACCAGAACAAGTAATATCAGGACCTCCCCGTCTGCCTAAATAGACCTTCAAAATTCGGAATGACAGTCTGAGCCCACTCAAGTATCGAATATGTAGAACCGAGCCTTAGGCCAAGACAATATAGCCCATTAATCGACCAATGTGAAAACAGCATCAGAGTTCACGAAACTAAAAAAGTATAATAAAGTACTCTCTAATTTCTTTAACTTTCCATCATTTTGAATGAAAACCATATTGAATAAAAACTAAAATAAACCTTGCTTCCTTCTAGAACGATATGACATAAGAGTTTATAGGATAAATTTCAATAGAATAATAACACCTTGGCTTGAAAATAAGAACATATTTCCTTCCTACGGTTGCCAAATGAGGCCCATTTTACTGAACCTTAAAATGCTAAATAGGTGGACCATCAATTTTAAATTCCAAGAATTTATTAGTTTACTTACAATCAACAGTAGTTTGTTTTGGTGTCTCATATTTTTATTTACGTCTTCAGTACCAAAACAATAAATAAATTTTGTTTGATTTCTTGCATTTATCATTTTTACCACATAAATTTGGATGAAAACAACAAATATCAAACTAGTCCAAATGTGGCATTTGAGATATGAACGTGTGGAACCGTGGAACACCTGTAAAGTGGACCATTAATTAAAACCTTGACATATTGATGATTTATATATATGACAATTACAGGACTTTTTGGTACGTGGAATCATATATAGCCTGAAATTTTATATTTCAGGAAACAAATCTCAAGTAAATAAATTTTCTAAAAAATTATATTTTCATAAATGGTGATAATATAAATTTTTCTGAAAAAAAAAGAAAAAAGTTCAAAAAACTGAATAGAGGCCAATATTGCTTTTCTTGTAATGTTGATTTTGATTTTGATTTTCAAAAAAAAGTTTAAAAAATTAATCATGATGATTTCGATTTTCTTGTATGTTGCTCATGGAACCCAAGAACAACAAGTCAGAGAATACAAAGTTGGCTTGAGAATGTATACAAAAAGTACACGGGTAACCCTTGTCGCATAAGCGAAGTTCTAGTGAGCGCACTTGTGTATATTTCATAAATTTCGTAGAGAGTGTGCCAATATTTGTTGAGTACTCTGGGCACACTTCACTACTCCTATGTACGTTTTATATTATGGAAATTCCTTCAAAAGTACGCCAATCCTACTTGGCGCACTTTTAAAATGGATCTGCAAGTCATCAAGAATATATACCACTGTTTAAAAGCCAAGTTGGCACACTTTGCAGATATTGCAGAGTTGGTGCACTTTGGTGAAATTTTTTTTTCGACGCACTTTATTGCTTCTAGAAAATGGCGTACTCCGCTATGTGGCGTACTATGTAGCATTCTCTAAAGATGACGCACTTTGTAACCTTTCGTATTACTTAATGACTAAGCAAAGACTTTTGACCATTCTCAAGAATTGTGTTCTCGACTACAGTATCGTCTCGACTATTGTGCCATGCTTCGAGACTTGTGTTTTGTCTTTAGTAGACCTTCATGTGCTTGTTTGTGTGCCGGTGATAGATTTATGTGCCAAACTCCTAGCGCACGCACTTCTATCATTCTGTGCCAAGATCCTAGAAGTGCGCTTTAGTATGATTTTGTGCCATCTTTGCTAGGTGCACTTTTGTATCAAAGTACATCAGAACTGCCTGAATTGTTAATTTATGTGCCTGTATGCCAGTATTCTCTTTAGCATGCTTAACTCTTGATGATTCTCTAGTTCTTTGTAAATCCCGTTATTTTAGTTATTCCTAGTTATTTCCTGAACCTGACATTCTTGATAATGTTCTTGATTTTCTGACATGAACTAGTGATTATACATTATAAATGAACTCTTGAATCTTGACATGGAATTGATCCTGTACTGATAATACTGATCCAGTATTGATAATCCGGATCATGTATTGATAATTCGGATCATGTATTGATAATCCTGATCCTTTATTGATAATTACTCCTGATCCTGATACTCCTGATAGTGGTTCCACGTAGCGCACTCCTGATATGAGAATTCTTGTAACTGTCTTAATCAAGGCTATTAGTAGCATATGTATTGCATAACCTTTATTTTCGTAGTTGATTTTCATTGTACTCGTCAAATTACTGTCCTATCTTGCATCATGTCTAAGGCAAATTTTTAAGCACCACAATCGGGAATCGTTGATAATTATCCAGGCTAATAACTAGAATAATAATCTAGAAAGCATCTAGAAAGAATTCCTGGCTAGATGCAATCCCGGTATCCCAACGATACCTGATGGATTTGGAGCTCTCCGTCATAAGGGGCGGTCACGACCCGCACCCGGTGTAGCGATGCAAGTAGTAAACAACGCCTAGCCTACACCGCAACATCGGCGGTAGAACGTTGTTTGGGTAAACTATCTATCAATATAAACATGCCATCAACAATATGATATATACTCAATCACAGATCTAAGATGGAAAATAGCACGAATATGATAAAATAATAGAAGAGTCACGAATACAACTCATGAGACAATTAATAATATCCAATGAGTCAGAGAAAACTAATAATAATAATAGAGACAAATCCAGTATAAGGAGTCTAACTAAGAAGCTACAAGTCCTGGATCGTCTGCCTCAGTCAGGATGAGACCCTCCTGAGCCAAGGTCTCTAGCTCTAAGCCCACAACATCCTGAGGTCCGTAGTGAGTGGGGTACCCCACTCCTCAGTATCATCTGGAAAAAATATATCCAGTCAGGAAAGGAGTAGAGTACATCTTTAACAGTAGTTCTAATAAATGATATAAACTATATAATAGTAAATAGATATGAAATATATAAGATGCAACATATAGATACAAGAGATATACAATAAAGAAAATTCTGAAATAAATACAAGAATGAACAACATGGGAATGAACAAGAATACTAATGACTAAATGAGTGAGTACCCGATTTAACATGTGATCGGCTTGGGAAACTTGCACAAGGATAAAAATGTCCTGGTTAATCATATGTGCGGTGTATGACCAACACTCACAAGGAACAAGACATGCACAATGAGGGTATGATCACATATCTACACTAAATACTCCCCGTCCTTGACTGGTATAGTGGATCCAACTATGGTATGTTATGACACAGGTTTCCACAAGAAGGGCGCTACTCTTCTCATGAACCAATGTCTGTATTTATACAAGAAGAACAAGGAAACAAGGCTTGCACAAGATACACCGTAAATACCAAGGAATAACATCTCATGACAAGATCTGGATATACCAATCCGTGTAACCATCATTTCAAGAAATCAAGGATATCTACACTAGATACAAGAGACATAGAATATATCATAATTGAGAAACTATCAGAGAATGTACTCGCCTGAAATCTGGTGAACAGTATCACAGATATCCGATACGGTGCCTCGAAGACCTAGATATGGAATATTACATCAATACAAGGTTTCAGAATAAAAATAAGTTAAACTAGTCAACTTCTAGGTCAAAAGCTATTTCTAAGTCAAAACAGTCAAACTAGGTCAACTTTAGGTCAAATTGGTCAAACTACCTATTTCTAGGTTGCATGAGTCTAATTCTAGGATATTGGGTCTATACACTATGTAACTAGGCTACTAGAAAACCAATAGGATACCGTATCGCAAGATACACAACTCAATTAGATATAAAATATCATAATATATATATATATATACAATCAATAATATCTAATATTCCTAATTAGATTAATGCTAAGTTTATACCTTGGCTTTGAACCAATGCGGTATCGCACCACTACACACCCCTCTTGATACTTGAATCTAATACCTTGAGTATCAACCCGATACCTTGACATTTACCATGGTATCTCAAGGCAATGTCAATTCTAGTATATATGAACTACCAAACTCATAACTATATACTAATGTGTATTTACTAATACACAACTACTATACTAACCACTAACTAATAATACATATACACATACCTACATATATACATATACATAGCTAGAGATACATAAGTATGTATATATATCTAACTACTAATTAACAACAAGTACATATATATATATAACTAATTAACTAGATAACTTAACTAAACTATTGAACTAAATAAGCTAACTAATACTAACTAGGAACTAACTTACTCAGAAAGTACTCACCTTGCTGATACACTACTGCTGCTTAATGAAACATGCTGCTGTTGCCTCTCTATGCTGTGCAGTTGGCTGCACTTGCCTTGCAGCTAGCATGCTGCTATGCTAGCTCACTGCTACCTTGCAACAGTGCATTGCTGTACTGATGATATTGATGATGCTAACACTTCTTGCTGGTGCGTTTGCTGTTGCACATGCTGCTCGTTTAGTTGCTGGCTGCTGCTGCTGCAGTAGTTGCTATATGATGGTGTGCTACTGCTGGCACTGCAGGGCTTTGCTGCTAACTGCTACTGCTCGTGCTACTAGATGCTGCTGCACTGCATATGGCTGCTTGTTCAGCTGCAGTGGCACTGCCCTGCCTAAAGCTTGATGTTACTGCCACTGATGCTAGTTGCTCACTGCCTATGCCTATGGCACTGCCCGACCCCCTCTACACACTGCACACACACAACTACACACACACACAAGCACACAACTATACAACTAAACACAAACACAAGCAGACAACTATACAACTAAACACAAACACACGCACTTATATATATATATATATATATATATATATATACATAAACACCTATATATATATATATATATATATATATATATATATATATATATATATATATATATATATATATGACCACTCTCTCCCACACACAACTATACATATATAACTACAACTATAAATATACACACAACTATTATCACGCCCCAGTCCCAAAATACGTAGGACCAGGAATAATTGACACGCCAGCTACGCATTCGACCAGACTCTGGTCTGACTTGAATACGTATAAGCTGTAATGTAAAGGGCACTATCTAGATATCCCATAAATATAAACCTCTATGTCTCAATCAATAATGTACAACAGTATACAAGAAAGAGCTATATGTGCTAAAGTCGGCCGCCCAATAACACACAAACTCGAATAGACTCGAGAAGAGATGAGTCTACAAATACTAGGCTACAACAACAGATAAATAATCAATAAGAATAGAGTAACCATAATGCCGGTGGAAATGATATGAGTACCTGGTACAGTGCCCGCAATACATGCCACTCCATCAGCAACTCCAAATGCTCCGTAATCGTCTATGCTGCAAAACTGGCAGGGAACCAGGTCCTCAGAGGGACGTAACCTGGTACAAAAATACAGCATGCCAAAGTATAACAGAAAGTACAAGTGCAACGATGGTGCAGTCTAGCATAACCAACTAAGTGAGACACAGTTTAAAGACAATGTTCGACGCGTGGGCTATCCAAAATAAAATCGTAGCTCCGGACACGGAAACACACGGGACGTACCGCAGCTCCGGGCAAAGAGTCACACGGGTGATACAACTACACTAGATACATGATCACTACAGATACAATACATATACATATATAAGTGCGTGCAGAGGAGCCAAAATGTCTAGTAACTGTCTTCCCCTTCCCAAGCGGTCAACGATGGTGCGCTGAACCTGAACCTCTATCTAACAGTCTCAACACACAGAAATAACTCAACAGACGCGACCCTAAGGTCTTCCCAGTCTCTGGTCATGATGTCAGTATCAGGATACAAGAATCTTACACGATCACAGTGTATGAGTGTGTCCTGGGGTGTCGATATACTCAGGTACATACATCGAGGTGTTACGAACATCTAACATTCATTCTAAGACGTTACGATGGACGTCTGCACCCGGTTGTGATCCGGACGCGAAGTATCGATCGTAAACAAAAATATGCGCACAATGTATATATGAAAATAATAAATATCGATAATCTGAAATACAGGGTGGCAAGGTACACTTGCCTGCATCCGGCTGCTGATGACGGAGATCCGGTACCACGTCCAAGTCTTCAGGTCCCGTTGTACCTAGAGATGAGATACAAATCCAATCAAAATCTACCACATGGCAAACAGGGATGTGACACACATCTATACATATGCTCAGTCTCAGCTACGACTCACAGGGACAAGACGCTTAGGGGTTGACCACAGTTGACTATCGGTGCGATACATCAAATCAACTAGTCATCTATACACTATCATCAAACCATCATTTTTATAACTTCATTATAATTTCATAATAAGTACCTCTTCAATTAAACCCATCATTAATTTTCAGTTAATCAAACCCTGATTAAACCCTTAAACATATATAATCTTTCCCATTTCTCAATAAAACTGCTACGTAATTTTATTCAACATTTTTATCAACGTCAATTTACCACCAATTTAAACTGACCATCATCAAAAACAATATACATGAATAAATTAAAATACCTTAACATCTCAACCCTTGCATTTATAAACTCTAATTTATAACCATACATTTTACCCTCATTGTATAATATAAAATAAACTAACCCTTAAATCTCAATGCAACTATGCAACGTATACATCTTATAATCATCATTTCCTTAACATCAACAAATTCATAAACCTTCAAATGTATGTTTTAATCATGCATTCAACAAAAACTCAAGTATATCCATTAATGCATAAAATTCATAGCCTTTAAATATAATCAATCCCTAGAACTTAACCCTATACAACCCTAAACATAAATACCAAACTACACATACATAAAACAAATTATACACAATAAATAGAGGGGGAGTCGTTCACCTCGGCGAGGCGGTGGTGATGCTGGCCGGAGGGGAGGGTTGACGGGGTGGAACTCGCCGGAGAGAAGTCGTGGTGAGGAAGTCGGGTCGATGGGGGCTCCGGCAATGGCGTATGGTGGTTCGCGGTTGTCGTGGGGAAATTTGAGTTTGGTGTTTTGTAGGGTGAGGATGTGTTGTGTGTTTGGCATGGACTTAATTAAATGGGCATTGGGATAAAATGGGGATTAAAAATGGGATTAGTCAAAGTTGGTATCCCCGATTTAATTAGAATAAAAGTGTCCCGCGCTTTTAAATTAAATGGGGGCACTTGGGGTCTAAATTTGGAATTGACACAAGGTCAAAAATGGTGTGGACTTGGATTCAGTCTTGGACCCTTTAGTTTGTCCGGCTCAACGGGTTAAGTTGGTGTCTCAAAATTGAAGGTAACGACACAGGTGTCCGATACAGAATTTAAATATGGGATTTTGGATATGGGAAGTTGTGCAATTAATTTAGGACACAACGGATTTGATTTTTGAGTGACGGAAAATTCCAGCGCCTAAATTGCGGGTCAAGTCAAAAGTACTATAGTCTATTGGAATTTATGGGCCGATGTTGGGCTCCGAATAATTCAACAATGGTAGGACGTGCCAAGGGTTCAATTATATTAATTAGACATCTGTACCCTTACTCTAAACCTCAATCATCTGCTGCTAAAATAAAAAATTTCATCCAATACCAGACTATCTACAGAAATATTTTGAGGGGGTTTACATCCTTCCCAACTTAGAAAAATTTTGTCCCCGAAATTAAAAGTAAAACACGATGATAGCTAAGAGAATTTAAAAATAAGCTAGTAATCAAGTGCGGTACGTAAATTCGTACCTTGCTCCTCAAATAAATACGGGAAACGCTGTCGAATGGAATCCTCGCGCTCCCAGGTAGACTCGCCTGGCGAATGTTGCTTCCACGCAACTCTGACCAGTCGAATAGTCTGCCCTCTCAAAGTCTTCTCATTGTGATCGAGGATCTCAATCGGCTGCTCTACGTAAGATAGACTGGGCTCGACTGTAATCTCTGAATGATCCAGCACGTGGCTAGGGTCTGCCACATATCTTCTCAACTGCGATACGTGAAATACGTTATGCACTCCTTCTAATGATGGAGGCAATGCAAGACGGTAAGCCACTTCGCCAACTCGTTCCATGATGTCAAGAGGCCCGATGTACCTCTGACTCAACTTGCCTCTGCCTCCGAATCTGATGGTACCACGAGTAGGCAATATCTTCAAAAATACATTGTTACCTTCCTTGAACTCCAATGGTCTGCGGTGCGCATCTGCCCAATATTTCTGTCTGTCTTGTGTTGCACGCAGGTGGCTCTAAATCTGCTTGACTTTTTCCACTGTCTGTGTCACCAACTCTGGACCAAGTATCTGACGCTCTCCCACGTCACTCCAACATACTAGTGACCTACATTTCTTGTCGTACAGTACCTCATAAGGTGCCATCTGTATGCTAGTCTGGTAGCGGTTATTGTAGAAGAATTCCACCAAGTGTAGATAGTCCTCCCAAGATCCTCCAAAATCAATCATGCACGCTCTCAATATATCCTCTAATATCTGTATCGTGTGCTCTGACTGGCTATCAGTCTGTGGATGATATGCAGTGCTGAACTTGAGACGAGTTCCTAGGCTCTCATGTATACTCCGTTAAAAATGCGATGTGAATCTGGAATCACGATCCGATACGATGCTGATAGGCACTCCATGTAGTCGTACTATCTGCCTCATATACTTGTCAGCCAATATCTCCGTGGTCTGCCCAACTCTGAAGGACAAGAATGTGCAGACTTGGTAATTCTGTCTATGACCAACCAAACTGTATTCCTTCCTTCTAGGGCTTCACGGAAATCCTGTGACAAAATCCATGGTAATGTATTCCCACTTCCACTCGGAAATGGGAAGCAGCTGCAATAGTCCTACAGTTCTCTGTTATTCAGTCTTGTCTTGCTGACATACCAAGCATCTTGCCACGAATCTCGCAATCTTTCTCTTCATCCCATGCTACCAGTAATGTTGCCTCAAATCCCGGTACATCTTCGTATCCTCCGGGATGAATAGAATAATCGAGCTATGTGCCTCGGTCATCAACTCTTGGCGTAGCTCGCCACTCGGAACGTATAGGCGATCTCCATTTCTCAATGTTTTGTCTTCATGAATCCTAAGTCCTATTTTTATGTCGGCCTCTGTCCTTTCTCGCAGTCATCTAAATCTCGTATCTGTAGGCAAGGCTGCCTTGATCCTTTCAATAAATGTGGACTGAACCTCGAGACTGGCCATCTGTCCATCCATGCCTGGCAATACAATCTCAATTATGAGTTCCTAAAAATTCTCTAACAACTGGCAATGAGTCATAAAAATAGGCCATAGGCTTCCTGCTTAAGGCATCTGCTACTACATTCGCCTTGCCAGGGTGGTACTGCAACTCGATATTATAATCTGTCATAAATTCTAGCCAGCGCCTCTGTCCCATGTTGAGCTCCTTCTACGTGTAGACATACTTCAGGCTTTTATGATCTGTGTAAATCTTAACACGCTCACCATAAAGGTAGTGTCTCCATAGCTTTAGTGCAAATATCACTGTAGCTAGCTCTAGATCATGCGTCTGATAGTTCTTCTCATGAACTTTCAGCTGTCATGATGCGTAGACTATCTATTCTATCTGAACATAACTCATATTTGCTGAGCTTGGCATGCAGTCTCTTATTTCTCAGCGTATCCAACATGATCTTGAGACGTCTCTCGTGCTCCTCCTGGCTCTTGGAGTATACCAAGATGTCGTCGATAAATACCACCACTAACTTATCTAAGTATTGGTGGAAAACACTGTTCTTCAAGATCATAAATACTGCTGGCGCATTGGTTAAACCAAACGGCATGACTAGAAACTCATAGCATCCATACTTCATCCGAAAAGCCATCTTCAGAATGTTCTCTCTCCGTACCTTGATATGATGATAGCTTGATCTGAGATTGATCTTCAAGAATGCATATGCGCCATTTAGCTGATTCAAATGTACCGTCCCGTCTTTCTTCGGCACAATTAAGATGGGTATTCCCCCATGGAGAAATACTAGCCTGACTGAAACCCTTGTCTAAGAGGTCCTCTACTTTGGACCTTCAACTCAACCAACTCTATCGGTGCTAGTCTGAAGACGAAAAAATAACCGGCTCGGCTCTTGGAGTCAACTCTATTGCAAACTCTATCTCTCTGTCAGGTGGCAGGCCTAGAAGATCCTCTAGAAATACATCCTCAAACTCTGATATAATACGGAGGTACACTGGTTCACCTCCTACATTGTATACCCTAAAGGTAGATGGGCACCATACTCCTGGGCTCCCTGAAGAAACTCAACTCAGGGTAACCTGGTGGTCTAAAAATATAATGCAACTACGTCGACAATCTAGTATCGCGTGGTATTGGCTCAATCAACTTATGTTAGGACAGTGTCATCATCCAGACTTATCCTCAAAATAAATTCTCCTGTTCTGTTTACCACACTAATCCTCCAAAAGAAAAAAAAATTCTTGCCTAATGTATAATTTCTCTTCTCCTCAAGGTTTACCCTAAAATTTTATTCCTCAAATTTCTTCTTTTTGTTATTTCTCTCTCCAAATCACATAGTACAATAATGATATCACTCAAGCACATACTAGAATTTTTGGAATCAGATCATTATCTTCCAAGTGAGAGCCTAAAATTTATCTTCTCTAGTCCATAATATCATTCCTGGTATCGCTATCATTTACAACAACTAATTCCTAGCATCGGGCTATGCACTTCCATAAATTATTCTAGGGCATGATCAACAATCCTTCCAGCTCCCAGTACTTCCAAGATCACGGCTATCTTAAGTACGAATAGGGTACTACTGGGTCCAATTCTTTTGCTAGCCTTCCACGCTAGATCTAGAATCTAAAAGAACCTATCAATCTATCCTACTAAGGGTAACACTCTTCTCAGAAACTATTACACAAATCCTATCTTCTGTCGTCTGGTCTACGATCTTCTTCTGGAGGAAACCATCAGGCACAAGCGTTTGCCTTCCCAAATAATAGGGATGAGAAACAATGATAACGATATTGACGAAAATTGAATGAATACAAATTGGAGGTCAAAGGGCGATAATCACATACAAAGTAAGTTTTTAAAATCGATTATGGATTAAGATCCTATTCAATAATCATAATATCTATTCCAAATTTGCAGGCTCGCTTAGCACAGTCAGGTGACCAAGATGATTTAATTCTGACCTGCATGGGCCACCACAAAAATATGTCATACCCCAGTCCCAAAATATGTAGGACTAGGAATACGTGACACGTCAGCTACGCATTCGACCAGACTCTGGTCTGACTCGAATACGTATAAGCTGTAATATAAAGGGCACTATCTAGATATCCCATAAATGTAAACCTCTATGTCTCAATCCACAATGTACAGCAGTATACAAGAAAGAGCTATATGTGCTAAAGTCGGCCGCCCAATAACACACAAACTCGAGTAGACTCGAGAATAGATGAGTCTACAAATACTAGGCTACAACAGCAGATGAATAATCAATAAGAATAGAGTAACCATAATGCCGGTGGAAATGATATGAGTACCTGGTACAGTACCCGCAAGCCATGCCACTCCATCAGCAACTCCAAATGCTCCGTAATAGTCTATGCTACAAAACTGGCAGGGAACCAGGTCCTTAGAGGGACGTAACAAGGTACAAAAATACAGCATGCCAAAGTACAACAGAAAGTACAAGTGCAACGACGGTGCAGTCTAGCATAACCAACTAAGTGAGACACAATTTAAAGATAATGTTCGACGCGTGGGCTATCCAAAATAAAATTGTAGCTCCGGACACGGAAACACAAGGGACGTACCGCAGCTCCGGACAAAGAGTCACACGGGTGATACAACTACACTAGATACAGGATCACTACAGATACAATACATATAAATATATAAGCGCGTACAGAGGAGTCCAAACGTCTAGTAACTATCTTCCCCTTCCCAAGCGGTCAAAGATGGAGCGGTGAACCTGAACCTCTATCTAACAGTCTCGACACATAAAAATAACTCAACGGATGCGACCCTAAGGTCGTCCCAGTCTCTGGTCATGATATTAGTATCAGGATACAGGAATCTAGCACGATCACAGTGTATGAGTGTGTCCTGGGGTGTCGATATACTCAGGAACATACATCGAGGTATTACGAAAATCTAACATTCATTCTAAGACGTTACGACGGACGTTTGCACCCGGTTGTGATCCAGACGCGAAGTATCGATCGTAAACAAAAATACGCGCACAATGTACATATGGAAATAATGAATATCGGTAATCTGAAATACAGGGTGGCAAGGTACACTTGCCTGCATCCGGCTGCTGATGACGGAGATCCGGTACCACGTCCAAGTCTTCAGGTCCCGTTGTACCTAGAGATGAGATACAAATCCAATCAAAATCTACCATACGACAAACAGGGATGTGACACACATCTATACATATGCTCAGTCTCAGCTACGACTCACAGGGACAAGACGCTAAGTGGTTGACCACAGTTGACTATCGGTGCGATACATCAAATCAACTAGTCATCTGTACACTATCATCAAACCATCATTTTTATAACTTTATTATAATTTCATAATAAGTACCTCTTCAATTAAACCCATCATTAATTTTCAGTTAATCAAACCCTGATTAAATCCTCAAACATATATAATCTTTCCCATTTCTCAATAAAACTGCTACGTAATTTTGTTCAACATTTTCATCAACGTCAATTCACCACCAATTTAAACTGATCATCATCAAAAATAATATGCATGAATAAATTAAAATACCTTAACATCTCAACCCTTGCATTTATAAACTCTAATTTATAACCATGCATTTTATCCTCATTGCATAATATAAAATGAACTAACCCTTAAATATCAATGCAACTATGCAACGTATACATCTTATAATCATCATTTCCTTAATATCAACAAATTCATAAACCTTCAAATGTATGTTTTAATCATGCATTCAACAAAAACTCAAGTATATCCATTATTGCATAAAATTTATAGCCTTTAAATATAATCAATCCCTAGAACTTAACCCTATACAACCCTAAACATAAACACCAAGCTACACATACATAAAACAAATTATACACAATAAATAGAGGGGGAGTCGTTCACCTCGGCGAGGCGGTGGTGATGCTGGCCGGAGGGGAGTGGTTGACGCGGTGGAACTCTCCGGAGAGAAGTCGTGGTGAGGAAGTAGGGTCGATGGGGGCTCCGGCAATGGCGTATGGTGGTTCACGGTTGTCGTAGGGGAATTTGAGTTTGGTGTTTTGTAGGGTGAGGGTGTGTTGTGTGTTTGGCATGGACTTAATTAAATGGGATTAAATGGGGATTAAAAATGGGATTAGTCAAAGTTGGTATCCCCGATTTAATTAGAATAAAAGTGTCCCGCGCTTTTAAATTAAATGGGGGGCACTTGGGGTCTAAATTTGGAATTGACACAAAGGTCAAAAATGGTGTAGACTTGGAGTCAGTCTTGGACCCTTTAGTTGGTCCGGCTCAACGGGTTAAGTTGGTGTCTCAAAATTGAAGGTAACGACACAGGTGTCCGACACATAATTTAAATATAGAATTTTGGATACGGGAAGTTGTGCAATTAATTTAGGACACAACGGATTTGATTTTTGAGTGACGAAAAATTTCAGCGCCTAAATTGGCGGGTCAAATCAAAGTACTACAATCTGTTGGAATTTATGGGCCGATATTGGGCTCCGAATAATTCAACAATAGTAGGGCACGCCAAGGGTTAAATTATATTAATCAGACATCTGTACCCTTACTCTAAACCTCAATCATCTGCTGCTAAAATAAAATTTTCTATCCCATACCAGACTATCTATAGAAATATTTTGAAGGGGTTTACAACTATACATATATAACTACAACTATAAACAAACACATAACTATATATATATATATATATATATATATATATATATATATATATATATAAACATAACACATATATATCTATATATATATATATACACATGCATATATACATATATAAACACCAACATACATACATATAGATATATAAATATACACACACATAACACTATATATATATACATACGAATACATATATCACTAATAGCTGTAAACAATGCAGATTGAATCTAGAAATGCAATGGAACAAACACGTGGAGTACATCGCACCCGTATCACACTTGAATCTAGAAATACAATGGAACAAACATACCTCTAAGGATACGAGCAAGTCTAAAATAGTATATATGAATAATACGAAGAGTAAAATACACATCTACGTGTCTGTGTCAAAGTGTGATATGCACAAAATCCCGTGTCGGAGGAAAAAATCCCAAATCAATCTGTATCTCCAAATTATTAGGATACGACCTACGTGTATCCAATTATGGATATGACACTAGCCACACACAATCAAACATATTTTAATTTGGTCTAATTGACCAATTGACAAACACACCACGTGTCAATCTCAAAATTCTCCAAAATTGACACAAAATATACCATAACTTCCTCCAAAGGCCTCCTATGAACCTAATTCCAATTCATATGGGTAGTCTCATTATATAGAGTGGTTTCTAATGATTAAAACACAGATTTAGAGTCTAATCAAAGAGAAAAAACTGAATTGTACCTATTGGGAGATATATTTCCAATAAAACTTCTAAAATAGGTGAAATGAGCCTTCAACTTGTAGATCCTTGCTCCTCCTTGTAGATCCTTGCTTTCTTCTTATAGATCGTTGCTTCAATAGCCTTCAATGATGATTTGGAAAAAAATTGGAAAAAAATTTGGTGTAGGAATAAAAAAATTAGGAAGAGGAAATTCTAGATCTATATTTGTAATGAAAATGAGGAGAGAGAAAATTTTCTCCTATACTTATATGGCCGACCACCTTAGCCCCATCCCCAAGCTACTATATAATGTCTAAAATACCCCTTGGGGCCTCTCATGAAGAATTAATTAAGGAGGGAAGGTTCTAGTCTAATGGATTTAATTTAATTAATCCTCCTCCTAATGAATGAGCTTATAATTGGGCTCAATTCTAACCAAATATAAATGTTAGTCCATGGATCTAATCTAAACTAGTTAGGTCTACTAACAAAAGTATAAAACAATAAACCAACATGTAACAATAATTAAATAATACAACAAATAATTATTCAACATGCATAATATTTAATTAATTATTAAATGACCAAAATATACTTTTCTAAAAAATATGGTAGTGACAAGTCTACCCCCATTAAAATAATTTTGTCCTCAAAATTCAAAGATGAAACTACCTCCCGAAAATAGAAACAGAATAAAACAGAAAAGAATAGAATAGAACAGAATCAAGGAATAACATACTTCAAGGCACAAACAAAAATCGGTAACGCTCTCGCATTTTATCCCCTCTCTCCCAGGTAGACTCCCCCGGAGAGTGATGCCTCCATACGACGCATACTAAAGGAATAGTCTGGTTCCTCAGCACCTTCTCTCTCCAATCTAAAATCTCAACTAGCTGCTCTGGATAGCTAAGAGTAGGGCCCACCTTTATCTCTGAGTGATCCAACACGTGACTAGGATCCGCTATATACCGTCTCATCAGCGACATATAAAATACGTTCTGTACTCCCTCCAATTCAAGTGGCAAGTCTAGTCTATAAGCAACTGCACCAACTCTCTCTAGAATAGTGAAAGGTCCGATGAATCGTGGACTAAGTTTTCCGCCTACACCGAAACGAATCGTACCTCGTGTCAAAAAAATCCTCATAAATACCAACCCACCAACCTAGAACAAAGCACAACCTTAAGAACTTAATCTATAATAAACAACCAATATCAAGCACAAATTAAAAATCTAAAACTATACCTCAAACTCCAAAGGTCTCCGGTGGCTATCGGCCCAATGCCGTTGTCTGTCCTACGCCACTCGAAGTCTGTTTCTGATCAGCTTAACCTTCTCCGCTGCATCCACAACCATCTCTGGCCCTAGCAAAACTCTCTCTCCAACATCATCCTAAGATAAGGGAGTACGACATCTTTGACCGTACAAAGCCTCAAATGGTGATATCTCTATACTAGCCTGGTAGCTGTTGTTCTAAGCAAACTCTACCAAATAGAGATGGTCCTCCCAAGATCTCCTAAAATCTAGTACACAGGTATGCAACATATCCTCGAGAGTCTGAATAGTCCTCTCTGACTGCCCATCTATCTGGGGGTGATATGCAATACTGAACTTGAGCTGGGTGCCCAAACTCGCCTATAAACTCTTCCAGAAATGAGAAGTGAAATGACTATGCTGATCCGAGACTATGCTTACAGGAACCCCATGTATCCTGACGATCTGCCTCACATACATCTCTGCTAGCTTCTCCATAGAAAAATCCACCTTGAAAGCAAGAAGTGGGCCGACTTGGTCAACCTGTCAACGATGACCCAAATCACATCTTTCCCTCCTGGAGATCGTGGAAGTCCGGACTCAAAATCTATATTAATGTGCTCCCACTTCCACTCTAAAATGGGTAATGGCTGAAGTAAATCTCTTGGCCTCTGCCTCTCGGCTTTTACCTGCTGGCACACTAAGCATCTGGATACAAACTGTGCCACTTTCCTCTTCATGCCATACCACCACACACTCCCTCGCATATACCGATACTTCTTATTGGCACATAGATGTATGGAATACTGAGAGTGATGCTTTTTCTGCAATACCTTCTCATGCGGCTCCACACTAGCCACACATAATCTAACACCATGTCGCAAAGAAGCATCCTCAAAAATGGTGAAATTATCCTCCAATCCTGCCCTCATCTGAGGTCTGATGCTCCTCAGAGATACATCCTCTTACTTGGCTGCCTTGATCCTGTCCATCAACTGTGATTGAATCTGCAACCCCCACATCTGCATAGCAAAACCAGGAACTATCATCTCAATATCCAAGATCTCCCAGTCCTCCAACAAATACCGATCCTGCGTCAACAACATAGCTACCGAATACCTGCTCAAGGCATCGGCAACTACATTGGCTTTCCCGAGATGATACTTTAAAGATATTTCAAAATCCTTTATCAGTTCTAGCCACCGACGCTACCTCATGTTCAACTCCTTTTGAGTAAAAACATACTTCAAGCTCTTGTGATCTGTGAAGGTCTCCACATGCTCTCCGTACAAATAGTATTTTCATAACTTCAGGGTAAAGATGACTGCTGCCAACCCCAAATCGTGGGTAGGATAGTTCTTCTCATGAGGATGCAACTGCCTGAATGCATAGGCAATTACTTTCCCATTCTGCTGAAGAACACAACCCAAACATTTTCCTGATGCATTACTATAAATAGTGAAACCTCCAAACCCTTATGGCAACGTTAAAATAGGAGCAAACATCAACCAATTCGTCAAATCCTCAAAAGTAACCCGACACTCCTATGTCCAAACAAACTCTATATCCTTCCTGGTGAGTCTGGTCATCGGCTCGGCAATCCTCAAAAATTCTTGCACAAACTTTCGGTAGTAGCCTGCCAAACCTAAGAAACTTCTGATCTCTGCTACTGAACTCAGGGTCTTCCAAGACTCCACTGCTGTAATCTTTTTTGGATCCACTAAAATTCTATCACCAGTCACAACATGTCTAAGAACTCTATCTTGTCTAGGAAAAACTCACACTTGGATATCTTCCCATACAACTTCTTCTTTCTCACTACATCCAACATAATCCATAAATGCTCCTTATGCTTCTCCAGCGTCTTCGAGTATATGAGTATGTCATCGATGAACACCACCACAAAATTGTCAAGGTACTGGTGGAATACCTTGTTCATCAAATTCATAAATACCGCCGGGGCATTAGTCAATCCAAATGGCATCACCATAAACTCATACTGACCATACCGAGTCCAAAAAGCAGTCTTTGGTATGTCCTCCGGCTTCACTTTCACCTGTTGGTAGCCTGATGTCAAGTCTATCTTGGAAAATACCTTGGCGCCACTCAACTGATCGAACATGTCATCAATAGTGGCAAAGGGTATTTATTCTTGATAGTAAGATTATTCAATGCCCCATAATCAAAATATATGCGCACCGATCCATCCTTCTTTGGTACAAACAATATCGGGGCTTTCCATGGTGAAGAACTCGATCTGATAAACCTCTTATCCTGCAACTCGTCCACCTGCTTCTTCAGCTCGATCTGCTCGATGTTATTCACTCTATAGACATACTATAAAATTAGTTCTGCACCTGGAATAAAGTTTATAGAGAATTCAATATCTCGATCTGGCGACAATCTTGGCAATTCCTTAGGAAACACATCTAAGAACTCTGCTATCAACGGATGCAGTAACTCCTTGTCTTCTATTATAGTTCCACAGATAATGCCTTCTTTCTGTTCTGCAGCTCCTCTAGCAAACTTAAACTCTGACTCTCCTAGCGGACTAAACAAAACTCTATCTCCTCTATAATCTATACTAGCACGATGCCTATTCAACCAATCCATCCCGAGTACAATATCGTAGCTCGAAAGTTGCATTACAAGTAGACACACACTCAGCTTCCAGCCTCCCAGAGTAACTCTCCGATCCTTGTAAATATCATTAACCAGGATAATGCCTCCCCCGGTCATGATCTTGCAAGTCCTAAGCAAAGACTCAGCTATCAAACCATGCTTCAGCGCAAAAGAAACGGATACAAACTCTGGGAAGCACTACTATTAAACAAAGCTAAAGATGGAATGAAATCAAGAAGAACAGAACTTGCGATGACATCTTCGGTAGGCTTATCCTCATCGACTATTATAGCAAACATTTATCCCTGATGTTCACCTCCCTGATGTTGGTGCTGGGCATAACACTGCTACTGGGTCAGAAGTGGCGGTCCCCTCGGCTGTACAGCAGGTGGTCTCGCCTGTGTCCTCGGAGTTATATCTGCTCCATGAACTGCACGACGAGGATTGAAAGGACACACCCTCTGTTGATGCCCCTTGGTATCACAATACAAACAAACTCCCAACCTCTTCCTGCAAACTTCCCAGATGTGACCGAACGTCTTACAAAAGTGGCGAAAAGCTTGCTGTAACTATCTCTGCTGTTGCGGTGCCTGGTCAAACAGTACCCTAGCTGGAGTCTTGTGCTGCTGCGGCTACCGAAAAGGCCTAGAATGGAAATAAGGATGCTTAGCAGTCACTATGCAGCTGTTAGCCCCTAGAAAAGAATTGTGATCTCTCTTGGGCTTCAAACCCAACTCTCGCTCAATCTTGCGTGCCTCTGCAAGTATCTCCGAATAGGTCTCATAAATAGACGGAATAAGGATCTTCACTTCCCAGTTTAGATCCTCAAAAAAATAAATGGATGGAACCTGTCACGACCCGCACCCGGTGTAAGGATACTAGTCGAAAATAACGCCCAGCCTACGCCGCAGAATCGGCAGTAGAACGCTGTCTAGATAAACTATTTAACAATATAATGAACCACCAATAATGATAGTATACTCAATCACAGAACTAAGATAGAAATAAGCACGAATCAGATAAAGAATAGAATAGTCATAATACAACTCATGAGTCTAAAATAACACATCAATGAGTCTGAAGAAGTAAACAAATAAGCTGGTGACAAATCCAGTACAAAGAATACTACGAAGCTACAACTCCAGGGTCAACTGTCTCAGTTGGGATAAGTCCCTCTTGAGCCAGGGTCTCAGAATCTAAACCCATAACATCCTGGGGTCCATAATAGGTAGGGTACCACTCCTCAGTGTCATCTGAAAAAATATATCCAGTCAGGAAAGGAGCAGAGTACATCTCTAACAGCAGTTCTAATTAATGATAAAAACTATGTAACAGTAAATAGCTGTGGATAAACAAGATGCACAATAGATACAAGAGATATATATACAATAAGGAAATACTAGAAATAAATACAATAATAAATAATATGCCAATGAAACAATAATACTAATGACTAAGTGTGTGAGTACTAGCTTAATATGTGATCGGCTTAGGCAAGATGCAATGCGGCCTGGCTAATCATACGTGCGGTGTATGATCAACACTATTCAGTAATCATTACTTGATACAATAGGGATATTTATCACAAATCTATACTAATACTCCCCACCCTCGACTGGTATAATAGATCCAACCACAGTATACAATGGCACGAGATTCCCCAAGAAGATAGCGACTCTTTCCGAGAATCGGTGTCTGTATATGTACAAGATAACTAATGAAACAATACTTGTACCATATACACCATATACCAAGGAATAACATCTCATGACAAGATCCGAATATACCAATCCGTGTAACCATAGTGTCAAGAGAAACATGGATATCTATACTAGATACAATGAACATAGAGGATATCATAAATAAGAAACTATCAGAGAATGTACTCGCCTGAAGTCCAATGAATAGTCTCACAGATGTCTGACTCAGTGCCTCAAAGACCTAGATATGGAATACAATATCAATATAAGGTCCCAAAAAGAGAACAAGTTAAACTAGTCAACTTCTAGGTCAATAAGTCAATTCTAAGTCAAAAGTCAACTATGGTCAACTCTAAGTCAACTATGGTTAACTATGGTCAAACCAAGGTCAACTATCTATTTCTAAGTTGCACAAGTCTAACACAAAAATCTTGGGTCAAGATATTAAAATCTAAGCCATAAAAACCACATCCTAAAATATTAGGATACCGTATCTCCGGATACATAAATTCCAAGGTAAACATCACAATACATATATATCAAACAAATATGTATAATAATATAGAATATTAATTACACATAAAAATAGGAACCATGGTTTTGAACCAACTTGGTATCTCCACAAAGTCACAAACTTGATACCCAAACCCCGTATCTTGAGTATCCCACTTACCTTGGTTTCCACAAGGTAACACTTAATACCTTGATATAGTAATTACCCTCATATATAATATATAATATATAATATATACTAATATTATACAATTAAGAAATATAGCAATAATAGTATTATATCTCAATATTAATACATATATATACATATATATATATATAAATATAAGATATAAACACAATATACTAATAATCTGCCTAACTGTCACTGAAAGCAGTATTGAAAAATACTGATATTCAGATATCAGACTTTCAGTGATAGTTCTGGCTGTCACTGAACTGCCATCGCTACAGCTGCTGTATTTCTGCACTGCTGCCTCTACTTTGGTGACGGTTTTTAACTGTCACTATACCCTCCGTCGCTGCTGTTGCAATTCCTGCCGCTGCTACTGCTATTTAATGACAGCAGCTCTGTCATTAATTCCTGCTGTCGCTAAAAACAGTAATATATATATATAACTCAAATACATATATAATATATATATCTATATATATAAATATCAATTAGCTATAATACACCTCCTATATAATAATGTACATATTACAACATAGTCAAATGTACACATACATAAATATGTAATAAATATACATCCATACATATATATATATACATAATCATATTCTAATTACTATAAATAATCTAATTACTTAATTTAACATACATATATATTACATAAAACATATTCATATATTTTATATTATAACATATATTTTAACGCATATAGAAGAAAGCTACATATATATTTATTCTATTGGTACATATATAATACATAGATCAATGCTACAACAAACATCATAATAAATATACTATAATACATATATAATATCTACATATATAAACATAATTATAATTTAAGAATTAAAGCACAATTAATTAGATCTACATATAAACACACAACAAATGGAGAGTATCACACCGTATCCCACTAGATCTAGGATACACATGCGACACGAGTCCACCACACATCCAATTGCACCCCGAAGGACACAAGCAAGTCACATATAAAATTTATGAACAAAACAAAGTATCAAAAATAGATCTATGTGTCCGTGTCAAAATACAACATGTACAAAGTCCCGTGTCGGAGGAAAAATCCCCAAAACAAGACGTATCACCAAATTGTTGGGATACGACCTACACGTACCCAATTGTGGACACGATACTAGCCCCAAACACATAAACATATGCCAAAGTGATCTATAGGATCAATTGACAAACACAACAAAAGTTATTTTCGGAATTCCCCCAAAATTGACATAAAAATTACCATAACTTTCTCCATAGGTCTCCTATGAATACAAAACCAAGTCCTATGGGTAGTACATACATATGGGTTGATTTTTTATAATTAAATCTCAGATTTAGAAACTATTTTAAGGGAAAAACTGAATTATACCTATTGGTAGATGGATTCCCAATGAAACCTCCAATTGAGATGAAATTGTCTCCAAATTGTAGATCCTTGCTCCTCTTTGTAGATCCTTGCTTTCTCCTTCTAGATCCTTGCTTCTCAAGTTTTTAATGGTGATTTGGGAAGGAATTGGAATGAATTTGGTAGGGAAATGAAATAGGAATGAAGGAAATTTGGTAGTGGGAAATTCTAGATCTAGATTTGGAATGGAAAAGAGGAGAGAGAATTTTTCCCCTCTTTTATATAGGCCGGCCCTTTCCTCTCCCTCAAGTAATTATAAAATGTCCAATATACCCCTTGGGGCTTCTCATGAAGAAATAATTAAGGAAGGAAACTTCTAGTCTAATGATTTAATTAATTTAATCCATCTCCTTAACAATGGGCTTTCTAATTGGGCTAAGTCTAACTAATTAATTCATGTTGGTCCATGGGTCCAAACTAAACTAGTTAGGTCCACTAACACAAGTCCAAATTAAATAACTAACATCTAATAACTATTAAATAATACAATAATTAATTATTTACCATGCACAATATTTAATTAAATAGGAAAAGACTAAAATACCCTTTCCTAGAAAATATGGTAGTGATAAGTCTACCCTCCTAAAAATAATTTCGTCCTCAAAATTCAAAGATGAAAACTACCCCCAGAAATAACAGAACAGAACTAAAGAATCACAACTAACTATGGAAGAACATAACAATGAACAGAACATAACTAGAATATAACATACCTCAAGATACAAACAAATATGGATAACGCTCTCGTATTTCATCCTCTCTCTTCCAGGTAGACTCTCCCGGAGAGTGATGCCTCCATGCGACGTGTACCAAAGGAATAGTCTGATTCCTCAGCACCTTCTCTCTTCGATCCAGAATCTTAACTGGCTGCTCTGGATAGCTAAGAGTAGGGCCCACCTCTATCTCCGAGTGATCCAATACATGACTAGGATCTGCCACGTATCGTCTCAACTGTGACACATAAAACATGTTGTGCACTCCCTCCAATGCAGGTAGTAAGTCTAGTCTATAAGCAACTGCACCGACCCTCTCTAGAATAGTGAAAGGTCCGATGAATCGCAGACTAAGCTTTCCGCCTCCACCAAAGCGAATCGTGCCTCGTGTCGGAGAAATCCTCAGAAATACCAAACCACCCACTTAGAACAAAATACCACCTTAAGAACTTAATCTATAACAGCAACCTAAAACAAGCACAAAACAAAATCTAAACTATACCTCAAACTCCAAAGGTCTCCGATGGCTATCGGCCCAATGCCGCTGTCTGTCTTGCGCCACTCTAAGTCTGTCTCTGATCAACTGAACCTTCTCTGATGCATCCACAACCATCTCTGGCCCAAGCAAAACTCTCTCTCTAATATCGTCCCAAGACAAAGGAGTACGACACCTCCGACCATATTGAGCTTCAAAAGGTGACATCTCTATACTGGCCTGGTAACTGTTGTTGTAAGCAAACTCTACCAAATGGAGATGGTCCTCCCAAGAACTCCCAAAATCTAGTACACAAGTGCGCAACATATCCTCGAGAGTCTGGATAGTCCTCTCTGACTTCCCATCTGTCTGGGGATGAAATACAATACTGAACTTGAGCTGAGTGCCCAAACTCTCCTGCAAACTCCTCCAGAAATGAGAAGTGAAACGACTATCCCGATCTGAGACTATGCTGACGGGAACTCCATGTATCCTAATGATCTGCCTCACATACATCTCTGCCAACTTCTCAGAAGACAAACCCACCTTGAAAGGCAAAAAGTGGGCCGACTTGGTCAACCTATCAACAATGACCCAAATCGCGTCTTTCTCTCCTAGAGATCGTGGAAGTCCGAACACAAAATCTATAGTAATGTGTTCCCACTTTCACTCTGGAATGGGTAATGGCTGAAGTAAACCTCCTGGCCTCTGCCTCTCGGCTTTTACCTGCTGGCACACTAAGCATCTAGATACAAACTGTGCCACTTCCCTCTTCATGCCATACCACCACATACTCTCTCGCATATCTCGATACATCTTGTTAGCACCTGGATGCATGGAATACCGAGAGCGATGCACTTCCTGCAATACCTTCTTACGTAGCTCCCCACTAGGCACACATAATCTAACTCCATGCCTCAAAGATCCATCCTCTACAATAGTGAAATTATCTTCCAATCCTGCTCTCACCTGAGCTCTGATACTCCTCAGAGATACATCCTCATACTGTGCTGCCTTGATCCTGTCCATCAAATCTGAGTGTATCTGCAATCTCCATATCTGCATAGCACCACCAGGAACAATCACCTAAATGCCTAAGCTCTCCAAGTCCTCCAACAAATATCGATCCTGCATCAAGAACATAGCTACCGGATACCTGCTCAAAGCATCGGCAACTACATTGGCTTTTCCAAGATGATATTGCAAAGAGATATCAAAATCCTTCATCAGTTCCAACCACCAATACTGTCTCATGTTCAACTCCTTCTGCATAAAAATGTACTTCAAGCTTTTGTGGTCTGTGAAGATCTCCATATACTCTCCGTACAAATAATATTTCCACAACTTCAGGGCGAAGATGACGGCTGCCAACTCCAAATCATGGGTAGGATAGTTCTATTCATGAGGACGTAATTGCCTGGATGCATAGGCAATCACTTTTCCATGCTGCTGAAGAACACAACCCAAACCCAACCCTGATGCATCACTATAAATAGTGAAACCTCCGGACCCTGATGGCAACGTCAAAATAGGAGCAAACGTCAACCTCTTCTTCAACTCCTCAAAAGCAACCTGGCAATCCTCCATCCAAACAAACTCTACATCCTTCCTTGTGAGTCTGGTCATCGGCTCGGCAATCCTCAAAAAAATCTTGCAGAAACTTCCTATAGTAGCCTGCCAATCCCAAGAAACTCCTGATCTCTGCTACCGAACTCGGAGTCTTCTAAGATTCTACTGCTGAAATCTTCTTCGGATCCACTGAAATACCATCACCAGTCACAATATGCCACAAGAACTCCACTTTGTCCAAGAAAAACTCACACCTGGACAACTTCCCATACAGCTTCTCCTTCCTCAGCACATCCAACACAATCCTCAAATGCTCCTCATGCTCCTCCGGTGTCCTCGAGTATATGAGTATGTCGTCGATGAACACCACCATGAACTTGTCAAGGTACTGGTGGAACACCTTGTTCATCAAGTTTATAAATACTGTCGGCGCATTAGTCAAACCAAACGGTATCACCATTAACTCGTACTGACCATACCGAGTTCTAAAAGCTGTCTTCGGTATGTCCTCCGGCTTAACCTTCACCTGATGGTAGCATGATCTTAATTCTATCTTAGAAAACACCTTCGCACCACTCAACTGATCAAACAGATCATCAATCCGTGGCAAAGGATATTTATTCTTGATAGTGAGATTATTCAAAGTCTTGTAATCAATGCACATGCGCACCGATCCATCCTTCTTCGGTACAAACAATACCAGGGCTCCCCATGGTGAAGAACTTGATCTGATAAACACTTTATCATGCAATTCATCCACCTGCTTCTTCAACTCGACCAGCTCATTGTTGTTTACTCTATAGACATGCTGCAAAATTGGTTTTGCACCTGGGACCAAGTTTATAGAAAATTCAACATCTCGATCTGGCGACAATCCTGGCAATTCCTCAGGAAAAACATCCAAGAACTCTGCTATCAACGGATGCGGCAACTCCTTGTCTTCCACCATAGCTCCACAAAAAATGCCTTCGCCTTGCTCTACAGCTCCTCTAGTAAACTCGAACTCTGGCTCTCCTGATGGACCAAACAAAACTCTACCTCCTCTACAATCTATGTTAACACGGTGCTACTCAACCAATCCATCCCGAGTATAATGCCGTAGCTCGAAAGTGGCATTATAAGTAGGCACGCACTCAACTCCCGGCCTCCCAGAGTAACTCTCCGATCCTTGCAAATATTATTAACCAGGATAATGCCTCCCCCGGTCATGATCTTGCAAGTCCTAAGCAAAGACTCAGCTACCAAACTATGCTTCAGAGCAAAAGAAACAGATACAAAACTATGGGAAGCACCACGATCAAACAAAGCTAAAGCTGGAATGGAATCAAGAAGAATAGAACCTGCGATGACATCTCCGGTGGGTTCCTCCTCTTCGACGGTCATAACAAATGCTCGTCCCTGTCGAGCACCTCCCTGCTGCTGATGCTGGACAAAACGTTGCTGCTGTGTCGGAAGCGGTCCCCTCGGCTGTGTTGTAGGTGGTCTCGTCTGTGCCCTCAGAGTTGGAGCTGCTCCCTGAACTGCACGACAAGGACACTCCCTCGATTGATGCCCTTCAGTACCATAATACAAACAAACTCCTAGCCTCCTCCTGCAAACTTCTTAGATGTGGCCGGGCTTCTTGCAGTAGTTGCATGGAGCTTTCTGTAACTGTCTCTGCTGCTGAGGTGCCTGGTGAAAAGGCACTCTAGCTGGAGTCTGGTTCTGCTGTGTCTGCTAGAAAGTTCTGGACTGGAAATGAGGACGTTTGGAAGATACTTCTCTGCCGTTGGCCCCCAGAAAAGAATTACGGTCTCTCTTGGGCTTCAAACCCAAATCCCGCTCAACCTTGCGTGCCTCCGCAAGTATCTCCGAGTATGTCTTATAAAAAGACGGAATAAGAATCTTCACTTCCCAGTTTAGACCCTCACAAAAATGAATGGCTCGAACCTCCGGCTCTCTCACCAGATACTCTGCAAATTGGCTCAAACTGCCGAACTTCATAGCGTACTCCTCCACAGACATGCTTCCCTGACTGAGACTCTCAAACTGTCTCCCCAAGTCTAGCCTATCTGCCCGGACGAAAAACTTCTTCTTAAAAAGGTCCTTGAATACCTCCCAAGATTGTCCTACGTCAACCAGAACCGGCTCATTCCTGAACCAAGTGCGAGCGACGTCGAACAGTTGAAGTCCTACCGCCTCAACCTTCAGATCCTCAGAAAGACGGGACACCCTCATAAGACGCTCAATGTCCTCGAGCCAATCATCAGCATAGACGATGCCCTCCGTCCCTTTGAAAACCCTAGGCTCCAGTTTCTTAAAGTCCTTAATATTGCCTGGCCGAAGCTGAGCAACCTGAGAAACAATCTACTGCTGGACCGGAACTCCTCTCTCAACTACAGCACGAGCAAGCTGATGAGCAATCTCGATGCCCTGCCGTAGAATGTCGGTCTACCTCTGATGTGCCTCTGACTAAGCCCTCTATGCCTCGAGCATCTCACGAAACAGTGTATACATCTGTGACGCCTCTGTTGGCACAGTCCTCTAAGTAGGTGGTGGACCTCCAAAAGCAGTTGACACTCCAATCACCGAAGAAGTGACTGGTACAGGCCCTCGGGATATTGCAGACCTCTCAGAAACTGCTCTCCCCTGCTGCGATCTAGTCTTAGGTGGCATCCTGAGACAAAGCGAAAGAAAGAATCAATATGGCACAAGATGTAAGACATCAAGGAAAGGACAAGTTTAGAGATCAAGTATCAATATCAAAGGAGAATAGTTGATCAAAAGAATTTTCCTAGATGTGATTGAGTATCTCAGCCTATATCTTATATCCTATCGCAGGCTCGCAGTAGTACAACTAAATTGTCGCACTACCACGACATCATATACTTTATGAAGCTAGACCTGCATGGGCCACCACCAAAAATATGTCACGATCCGCACCCGGTGTAAGGGTACTAGTCGAAAACAACGCCCAACCTACGCCACAGAATCGGTGGTAGAACGCTGTCTAGATAAACTATCTAATAATATAATAAACCACCAATAATGATAGCATACTCAATTACAGAACTAAGATAGAAATAAGCACGAATCAGATAAAGAATAGAATAGTCACAATACAACTCATGAGTCTAAAATAATACATCAATGAGTCTGAAGAAGTAACAAAATAAGCTGGAGACAAATCCAGTACAAAGAATACTACGAAGCTACAACTCCAGGGTCAACTGTCTTAGTTGGGATAAGTCCCTCTTGAGCCAGGGTCTCAGAATCTAAACCCACAACATCCAGGGGTCCATAATAGGTAGGGTACCATTCCTCAGTATCATCTAGAAAAATATATCCAGTCAGGAAAGAAGCAGAGTACATCTCTAACAGCAGTTCTAATTAATATAAAAACTATGTAACAGTAAATAGCTGTGGATAAACAAGATGTACAATAGATACAAGAGATATATATACAATAAGGAAATACTAAAAATAAATACAATAATAAACAATATGCCAATGAAACAATAATACTAATGACTAAGTGTATGAGTACTAGCTTAACATGTGATCGGCTTGGGCAAGATGCAATACGGCCTGGCTAATCATACGTGTGGTATACGATCAACACTATTCAGTAATCAGTACTTGATACAATAGGGATATTGATCACACATCTATACTAATACTCTCCACCCCCGACTGGTATAATAGATCCAACCACGGTATACTATGGCACGAGATTCCCCAAGAAGATAACGACTCTTCCCGAGAATCGATGTCTGTACATGTAAAAGATAACCAATGAAATAATACTTGCACAATATACACCATATACCAAGGAATAACATCTCATGACGAGATTCGGATATACCAATCCGTGTAACCATAGTGTCAAGAGAAACATGGATATCTACACTAGATACAATGAACATAAAGGATATCATAAATAAGAAACTATCAGAGAATATACTCGCCTGAAGTCTAATGAATAGTCTCACAGATGTCTGACTCGGTGCCTCAAAGACCTAGATATGGAATACAACATCAATATAAGGTCCCAAAAAGAGAACAAATTAAACTAGTCAACTTCTAGATCAATAAGTCAATTCTAAGTCAAAAGTCAACTATGGTCAACTCTAAGTCAACTATGGTCAACTATGGTCAAACCAAGGTTAAATATCTATTTCTAGGTTGCACAAGTCTAACACAAAAATCTTGGGTCAAGATATTAAAATCTAAGCCATAAAAATCACATCCTAAAATATTAGGATACCGTATCTCTGGATACGTAAATTCCAAGATAAACATCACAATACATATATATCAAACAAATATGTATAATAATTTAGAATATTAATTACACATAAAAATAGGAACCATGGTTTTGAACCAACTTGGTATCTCCACAAAGTCACAAACTTGATACCCAAACCCCGTATCTTGAGTATCCCACTTACCTTAGTTTTCATAAGGTAACACTCAATACCTTGATATAGTAATTACTCTCATATATAATATATAATATATACTAATATTATACAATTAAGAAATATAGCAATAATAGTATTATATCTCAATATTAATACATATATATATACATATATATATATAAATATAAGATATAAACACAATATATTAATAATCTGCCTAACAGTCACTGAAAGCAGTGTTGAAAAACACTGATATTCAAATATCAGACTTTCAGTGACAGTTCTGGCTGTCACTGATCTGCCGTTGCTACTGCTGCTGCATTTCTGCACTGCTGCCTCTACTTTGGTGACAGTTTTCAACCGTCACCAAACCCTCCATCGCTGCTGTTGTAATTCCCGCCGCTGCAACTACTATTTAATGACAACAGCTCTGTCATTAATTTTGTCGCCACTGTTACAGCGACTGCTGCTGCTATTCCTCGGCTATTAATGATAGCAGCTCTGTCATTAATTCCTGCTGTCGCTAAAAATAGTAATATATATATAACTCAAATACATATATAATATATATATTTATATATATAAATACTAATTAGCTATACTACACCTCCTATATAATAATGTACATATTACAACATAGTCAAATGCACACATACATAAATATGTAATAAATATACATCCATACATATATATATACATAATCATATTCTAATTACTATAAATAATCTAATTACTTAATTTAACATACATATATATTACATAAAACATATTCATATATTTTATATTATAACATATATTTTAATGCATGTAGAAGAAAGCTACATATATATTTATTCTATTGGTACATATATAATACATAGATCAATGCTACAACAAACATCATAATAAATACACTATAATACATATATAATATCTACATATATATACATAATTATAATTCAAGAATTAAAGCACAATTAATTAGATCTACATATAAACACACAACAAATGGAGAGTATCACACCGTATCCCACTAGATCTAGGATACGCATGCGATACGAGTCCACCACACATCCAATTGTACCCCGAAGGACACAAGCAAGTCACATATAAAATTTATTTACAAAACAAAGTGTCAAAAATAGATCTATGTGTCCGTGTCAAAATACGACATGTACAAAGTCCTATGTCGGAGGAAAAACCCCCAAAACAAGACGTATCACCAAATTATTGGGATACGACCTACACGTACCCAATTGTGGACACGATACTAGCCCCAAACACATAAACATATGCCAAAGTGATCTATAGGATCAATTGACAAATACAACAAAAGTTATTTTCGGAATTCCCCCAAAATTGACACAAAAAGTACCATAACTTTCTCCATAGGTCTCATATGAAAACAAAACCAAGTCCTATGGGTTGTACATATATATGGGTTGATTTTCCATGATTAAATCTCAGATTTAGAAGCTATTTTAAGGGGAAAACTGAATTATACCTATTGGGAGATGGATTCCCAATGAAACCTCCAATTGAGATGAAATTGCCTCCAAATTGTAGATCCTTGCTCCTCTTTGTAGATCCTTGCTTCCTCCTTCTAGATCCTTGTTTCTCAAGTTTCTAATGGTGATTTGGGAAGGAATTGGAATAAATTTGGTAGGAAAATGAAATGGGAATGAAGAAAATTTGGTAGTGGAAAATTCTAGATCTAGATTTGGAATAAAAAAGAGGAGAAATAATTTTCCCCCTCTTTTATATAGGTCGGCCGTTTTCTCTCCCTCAAGTAATTATGAAATGTCCAATATACCCCTTGGGGCCTCTCATGAATAAATAATTAAGGAAGGAAGCTTCTAGTCTAATGATTTAATTAATTTAATCCATCTCCTTAACAATGGGCTTTCTAATTGGGCTAAGTCTAACTAATTAATTCATGTTGTTCCATGGGTCCAAACTAAACTAGTTAGGTCCACTAACACAAGTTCAAATTAAATAACTAACATCTACTAACAATTAAATAATACAACAATTAATTATTAACATGCACAATATTTAATTAAATAGGAAAAGACTAAAATACCCTTTCCTAGAAAATATGGTAGTGACAGAACCTCCGGGTCCCCCACCAAATACTCCATAAATCGGCTCAGCCTATCGAACTCTATAACGTATGCCTCCATTGACATGCTCCCCTGAATAAGGCTCTCAAATTGCCTTTCCAAGTCTAACATATCTTCCTGAGCAAAGAACTTTTTCTTGAAGTGGTCCTTGAACACCTCCCAAGACTGCCCTGCATCAGCAAGACGTGGCTCATTCCTGAACCAAGGATGGGCGATGTCGAACAGCTGAAGTCCTACTGCCTTAACCTTCAGATCCTTAGAAAGATGGGACACTCTCATAGGACGCTCAATATTCTTGAGCCAATCATCAATTTAGACGATGCCATCCGTCCCCTTGAAGATATTAGGTTCCAGCTTCTTGAAGTCCTGAATGTTGCCTGGCCGAAGCTGGGCAACCTACAGAGCAACCTTTTGCTGGACCAGAACTCCTCTCTCTACTATGGCAAGAGCAAACTGATGAGCACTCTCGATGCCCTGCCATAACACGTCGGTCTATCTCTGGTGTGCCTCAGACTGATCCCTCTGTGTCTCCAATATCTCGTAAAATAATATGAACATCTGTGTCGTATCTGTCAGCACGGAAGGTAAAAGTGGAAGCCCCTCAGATACAGCCGGAATAATCCTCTGAGTTGGAGGTGGACCCCCAAATATAGCTGACATGCCAACCACCGAAGAAGTGACTAGTGTAGGCCCTCAGGAAGTCGCAGATCTCTTAGAAGCTGCTCTCCTCTGCTGTGATCTAGTCTTAAGTGGCATCCTGAGACAAAGCGAAAGGAAAGAATCAATATGGCATATGATACCAGACATTCAAAGAAAGGACAGTTAAAGATCAAATATCAATATCAAGGAAGAATAGTTGAAATGAATCAATAGAGTTTTCCCTAGATGTGATTGAGTATTCTCAGCCTATAGCCTATGACCTATATCCTGAAACAGGATCGTAATAGCACTCAATTTAGAACACCACTACGAATCGTACTAATTGCGACCTCGAAGACCTGCATAGGCCACCATTAAAAATATGTTATGACCCGCACCCGGTGTAGGGATGCAAGTAGTGACCAACGCCCAGCCTGTACCGCAGCATCGGTGGTAGAACACTGTTTAGGTAAACTATCTATCAATATAAATATGCCACCAATAATATAAATATACTCAATCACAGATCTAAGATAGAAAATAGCACGAATATGATAAAAGAATAGAATAGTCATGAATACAACTCATGAGACAATTAATAATATCCAATGAGTCAGAGAAAACTAATAATAATGCTGGAGACAAATCCAGTACAATGAGTCTAACTAAAAAGCTACAAGTCCTGGGTCGTCTGTCTCAGTCGGGATGAGACCCTCCTGAGCCAAGGTCTCTGGCTCTAAGCCCACAACATCCTGAGGTCCGTAGTGAGTGGGGTACCACTCCTCAATGTTATCTGAGAAAAATATATTCTGTCAGGAAAGGAGCAGAGTACATCTCTAACAACAGTTCTAATAAATAATATAAACTAAGTAACAGTAAATAGATGTATGATATACAAGATGTAATATATAGATACAAGAGATATACAATAAAGAAAATACTGAAATAAATACAAGAATAAATAATATGACAATAAATAAGAATACTAATGACTAAGTGAGTGAGTACCAGCTTTAACATGTGATCGGCTTAGAAAACTTGCATAAGGAACTTGCACAAGGATAAAATAGCCTGGTTAATCATATGTGCGGTGTATAACCAATACTCACAAGGAATAAGACATACTTAAGGAGGGTTTGATCACATATCTACACTAAATACTCCTCGCCCTCGACTGGTATAGTAGATCTAATCATGGTACGTTATGATACGTGTTTCCATAAGAAGGGCGCTACTCTTCTCATGAACCAATGTCTATATTTGTATAAGAAGAACAAGAAAACAAGACTTGCACAAGATACACGATATAAACCAAGGAATAACTTCTCATGACAAGATCTGGATATACCAATCTGTATAATCATCGTGTCAAGAAATCAAGGATATCTACACTAGATACAAGAGACATAGAGGATATCATAAATGAGAAACTATCAAAGAATGTACTAATCTGAAATCCGGTCAAAAAGCCATTTCTAAGTCAAAACAGTCAAACTAGATCAACTCTAGGTCAAACTACCTATTTCTAGTTTGCATGAGTCTAATTCTAGGATATTGGGTCTATACACTATGTAACTAGGCCACACTAGCTAAACTAGGATACTAAAAAACCAATAGGATACCGTACCGCAAGATACGGAACTCAATTAGATATAAAATATTATAATATGTATATACAATCAATAATATCTAATATTCCTAATTAGACTAATGCTAAGTGGATACCTTAGCTTTGAACCAATGCGGTATCATACCACTACACACCCCTCTTGATACTTGAATCCAATACCTTGAGTATCAACCCGATACCTTAAAATTTATCTTGGTATCTCAAGGTAATGTCAATTCTAGTATATATGAACTACCCAACTCCTAACTATATACTAATGTGTATTTACTAATACACAACTACTATACTAACTACTAACTATTAATATATATTTTCATATGCACATACCTACATACATACATATATATAGCTAAAGATACATAAGTATGTATATATATCTAACTACTAATTAACGACAAGTACATATATATAGATAACTAACTAACTAGATAACTTAACTAAACTATTGAACTAAACAAGCTAACTAAAACTAATAGGAACTAACTAACTCATAAACTACTCACCTTGCTGATACACTGTTGCTGCTTGATGAAACATGTTGTTGCTGCCTCTATATGCTGTACAGTTGGCTGCACTTGCCTTGCAGCTAGCATGCTACTATGCTAGCTTACTGCTACCTTACAGCAGTGCATTACTGTACTGATGATGATGCTGATGCTAACACTGCTTGCTGGTACATTTGCTGCTGCACATGCTGCTCGTTTAGTTGCTGGCTGTTGCTGTTGCAGCAGTTGCTGCATGATGGTGTGCTGTTGCTGGCACTGCAGGGCTTTGCTGCTAACTGCTGCTACTCGTGCTACTAGCTGCTGCTTCACTGTATATGGCTGCTCGTTCAGCTGTAGTGGCACTGCCCTGCCTAAAGCTTGCTGTTGCTGCCACTGATGCTAGTTGCTCACTGCCTATGACTGCTGCTATGGCACTGCCCGACCTCCTTTACACAGTGCACACACACAACTACACACATACAAGCACACAACTATATAACTATAAACAAACACAAGCCCTTATATATATATATATATATATATATATATATATATATATATATATATATATATATATATATATATATATATATATATATATATATATATATATATATATATATATATATATATAACTCTCATCCATACATATAAACACCTATATATATATATATATATATATATATATATATATATATATATATATATATATATATATATATATATATATATATATATATATATACACTATCTATATAACTATATACATATATATATATATACACTATCTATATAACTATATACATATATATATATATGTATAACCACTCTCTCCCACACACAACTATACATATATAACGACATCTATAAACATACACATAACTATATATATATATATATATATATATATATATATATATATATATATATATATATATAACATATATATATCTATATCTATATATATACACATGCATATATACATATATAAATACCAACGTACATATATATATATATATATATATATATATATATATATATATATATATATATATATATATATATATATATATATATATATCACTAATAGCTATAAACAATGTAAATTGAATCTAGAAATGCAATAGAACAAATACGTGGAGTGCATCGCACCCGTATCATACTAGATCTATGATACGCTTGCGATATGAGTCCACTACATAACCAAACGTACCCCGAAGGACATGAACAAGTCTAAAATTGTATATATAAACAACACGAAGAGTTTATCTACATGTCCGTGTCAAAATATGACATGCAGAAAGCCCCGTATCGGAGAAAAAAACCCCAAATCAACCCGTCTCTCCAAATTATTGGGATACGACCTACACGTATCCAATTATGGATATGACACTAGCCACACACAATCAAATACATATCAATTTGGTCTAATTGACCAATTGACAAACACAACATGTGTTACTCCCGAAATTCTCCCAAAATTAACACAAAATATACCATAACTTCCTCCATAGGCCTCCTATGAACCTAATTCCAATTTCTATGGGTAGTCTCAACATATGGGGTAGTTTCTAATGATTAAAACATAGATTTAGAGTCTAATAAAATAGGAGAAACTGAATTATACCTATTGCAAGATGGATTTCTAATAAAACTTCTAAAATAGGTGAAATGAGCCTTCAACTTGTAGGTCCTTGCTCCTCCTTGTAGATTCTTGCTTCTTCTTGTAGATCATTGTTTCTTTCTTGTAGATCCTTGCTTCAATAGCCTCTAATGATGATTTAGAAAGGAATTGGAAAGAAATTTGGTATGGAAATAAAGAAATTGGGAAGAAAAAATTCTAGATCTAGATTTGTAATAAAAATGAGGAGAGAAAAATTTCTCTCCTATAGTTATATGGCCGAACACCTTAGCCCCCTCCCCAAGCTACTATACAATTTCTAAAATACCCCTTAGGGCCTCTCATGAAAAAATAATTAAGGAGGGAAGGTTCTAGTCTAATGGGTTTAATTTAATTAATCATCCTCCTAATGAATGGGCTTATAATTGGGCTCAATTCTAACCAAATATAAATGTTGGTCTATGGATATAATCTAAACTTGTTAAGTCCACTAACACAAGTCCAAAATAATAAACTAATATCTAACAATAATTAAATAACATAATAAATAATTATGCAATATGCAAAATATTAAATTAATTATGAAATGACCAAAATATCCTTTTTTAAAATATATGGTCGTGACAGGGACACACTTCCAGCATAATGTCGAGTGTTGCACTACCAAAAAAGATAAAAAAAGATTATATCTGATATATCTATACTATGTACCTGTTCGTTTGGATAACCCGGATAGTCTGCAGGGCATGTAGCTGTAAGGAATCTCAAACTGCAATTGCTACTAACTATGATTATGAAAATCTTAATTACCTAATGATAGCAAGTCGTAGGGCATGATTGGCCATGATTGGTTGATTACCAGTCTAGTCTAGTCCCGTCCTGATTTATTTTCAATAGTTGATCATTAGAACAGTAATTGAAGCCTAACTCCAGATATCCCTGTTTAATACTCCAGAGCTTGTTTAATTATTATTTTTACCTGCTTCCCTTATTTAAATTTTTTTTCCTTGTTTTTTTCCTTATTGATTTCTCTACATACTAGTTTTAGTTCCAAAGTTTGGCTCCTTTGTGGTACTTAATATTTTGGGTCTAACCCTACTGGTTTTGTATGGCCAAATTTTAGAGCAGAACCGCAGGATCTCCCATACTTTTCTCCTCAAGATGGTGAACACGAGAAACACCTGAGGGCATGAGTGGGTTTTTATTTTTATCACACACCTGATCTTGTACATTATTATTTTGGGATATTTTGCTGTCGAGCACGTGTTTAACCTATATTTTGGGACTTGACATTTTAGCCTGCAAGCCTACATGTAACACATATTCTAGACTATAGCTAGAGCTGATCATGTAACATAGTACTCATGCTAGTTCTTTATTTTGTTACTAGCTTCATGATAATCTGTTTATATATAGTTTGGTATGCCTTACTATTATGTGTTTGGTAATCTTACATCTTGTAACTTATTGCTTGCTTGAGATTGAGACACCTAGGATTCTTGACCAAGGATTGTCTGATAGATTGTAGAGTAAACCCTCATATGTCTAGACAGCCGTGACCATATCTCGGGGTATAGAGTACTCTGGTATACGTAGATGGCTTTTTCTGCCCTCGCTCTCCAGTATTCTGGTTCTCGGGCCTAACACGATTTAAGTGGTGGCCCATACAGGTCTAAAAATTCAGAATTATGGGAGTATAGTCGATGTTTAGATGTCTCAATCATGCTACTCCTTGATCTCCTCTATGTACCAAATTTTTATTCCTGAAATCCTGATTTGATATCCTCTTTAATACTCGATCAATCATGTCCGTTCCTTTGATGATCTTCCGTCCTTTATCTTTCAGCGATACTGTTCTTGGTCCTTTCAATCATCCAGTCCGAGTTCCTCCAGTAGCAGGACAACATCCAGATACCCAGCAAACCTTTGAGGTTGAGCCTCAATATTCCGTAGCCGGGTCGAGAATAACTCAAAATGAGGAACCTTAGATCCAACCAGTACCTCTCATACAACCCGTACCTGATACATGAGGGGACAATAATATGCTTATTGGTATCTTTAAGGAATTATTAGCATCTAAATGACGTACTCATTCAGTCGGTATAAGGGGCTTTGGAAAGAGGCGGACCTCGTGCCAACAACTCGGCAAGCAACTTTAAGTGCCTCCAACCCTCATATTTCTATGGCACCAAGGATGTTATTGCATAGGATGCTAGGCTTCAGGATACTGAAGCTATCCTAGAGGCAGCATGAGTGCCTACAAAAGAGCAAGCATCAGTAGTTCGACTGCAGTTGATAGACTAGGCCCGAGACTGGTGGACAACACAGATGATTTTACTAACAGTACTCGTCTCTTGGGCTGTCTTTAGTAAAAGATTTCAGACCAGATACTTTGATGCGGTATGGCGTTATGATCTACAACAAAGGTTTAACCACTTGAAGCAGATGGGCAAGACTGTCGACGGCTATGCGATAGAGTTATGCAGACTTAGTCGGTTTTCTTCCACCTTGGTGGCAACCGAATTGGACAGAGCTAGGAGGTTCCAGCCGGGACTTCACCTGTAGATCATATTGGCAGTGGAACAGCACGAGTTCCAGACTTTTGATGATGTATTAAGAGCAGCAAGAAGGCATGATTATACCTTTCAGAGAATAGTGGATAGGATTGGAGGTCGTAAGAGGACCCACAAACCAGGAGGTTCTTACCCCCAATCTTCAGCATAAGCCCCGACAGTTAGAGATTTAACCATTGGATCTCTGAGGAGAGAGTTGTGAGATTTGTCTCACTGTTCTAGTATACATACCTGACATACGTGTATTATACATATATAGCTTGCTTATTGTTTAATTGCTTACATCTTGTCTTATGCGATTCATGCATTGTCTAGGTTATTTTTATAAGTTTTCCTTAGTTGCATGCTTTGGACCATTGGTTCCTTGGTTTTTTTGGACGGTGGATGTGTTGAACCCATGAGAGAGCATATATTAAGATCCAATGGCCTATAATCATCCCTCTAACTATATAACAAATATTTCTCTTTCCTTTACTTTTTTTCCTTTTATTTCTCTTTCCATCTTTGTTTCTTCCCCTACAGAGAGCAGCGCTGAGCTTAGTCTTCGTCGTGGATAACCTTGGTAGTATTAGACTAGAACTTGACCGTAGGCAAGTACATCTTGCCAACCGAAGGAATAACCATGGATCTTCTTTTGATTCTTAGTATAACTTATTTAATTACTTGATAGTTTTTATTTGCTTAATACTTAGAACTTGTCTTCATGATGATTTTGATTTTTTTGTATGTTGCTCATGGAACCCGAGAACAACAAGTCAGAAAATACAAAGTTGGCCTGAGAATATATATAAAAAGTACGCAGGAAACCCTTGTCGCATAAGCGAAGTTCCAGTGAGTGCACTTGAGTGTGTTTCACAAATTCCTTAGATAGTACGCCAAGATATGTTGAGTACCCTGAGCGTACTTCTCTACTCCTATGTACATTTTGTACTATGATAATTCCTTTAAAAGTATGCCAATCCTACTTGTTGCACTTTTGAAATGGATCTGCAAGTCATCAAGAATATGCGCCACTGCTTAAAAACCTAGTTGGCGCACATTGGTAAATTTTTCTTATTGGAGAATTGTGCACTCCGCTATGTGGCGCACTATGTGTCATTCTCCCGAGAAGGCACACTTTATAGCCTTTCGTATTATATAATGACTAAGCAAAAACTTTTGATTAGTCTAAAAAATTGTGTTCTCAACTCCAGTATTGTCTCAATTATTGTGCCATGCTTCGAGACTTGTGCATTATCTTTAGTAGACCTTCTTGCGCTTGTTTGTGCACTAATGATAGATTTATGTGCCAAGCTCCTGGATTGCGTATTTCTATCATTGTGCGTTAAGATCCCAGAAGTGCGCTTTAGTATGATTGTGTGCCATCTTTGCTCCGTGCACTTTTGTATCAAAGTGCGCAAAAACTGCCCGGATTTATGATTTGTGCACCAAGACCCATTTTTGCGCCAAGATCCTTTTGTGCGCCAATGGTGATTTTTGACCCATTATGTGCGGATGCTACTTCTTGCCTGATTTTATGGGCCAACCATAAATTATTAATTTATGTTCCAGTATGCTAGTATTCTCTTTAGCAAACTTAACTCTTGATGATTCTCTAATTCTCTGTAAATCCCATTAGTTTAGTTAATCCTGGTTATTTTCTAAACCTGACATTCTTGATATTGATCTTGATTTTCTGACATAATCTAGTGATTGCACATTATAAATAAACTTTTGAATCTTGACATGGAACTGATCCTGTACTGATAATCCTAATCCTGTATTAATAATCATGATTATTTAATTATAATTACTCCTGATCCTGATACTCCTGATAGTGGCTCGACGTAGCACACTCATGATCTGAGAATTCTTGTAACTATCTGGATCAATCTATTAGTAGCACCTGTATTGTATGACCTGTATTCCCATTGTTGATTTTGATTGAACTCATCAAGTTACTGCCCTGTCTTGTATCATGTCTAAGGCAAATTCCTGAGCACCACAGTCGAAAATTCTTAATAATTATCCAGGCTAATAACTAGAATAATAATCTAGAAAAATATAGAGAGAATTCCTGGCTACATGTAATCCCGGTATTCCAGCAACACCTGATGGATTTGGAGCTCTCCGTCGTAAGGGGCACACTTCCAGCACATCATCGAGTGTTGCACTACCAGAAAATAAAAAAAATTATTATTTTTGATATATCTATACTATGTACCTGTTCGTCTGGATAACCCTGATAGTCTGTAGGGCATATGGCTGTAAGGAATCTCTAATTGCATGTATTAGTAACTAGGACTGTGATAACCCTAGTTAGCTAATGATAGCAAGCCGTTGGGTATGATTGACCGTGATTGCTTTATTTCTAGTCTAATCTGGTCTCGTCAGGATTTATTTTTAACAACTGATCCTGAGAACAGTAATTGAAGCCTGACTACAAATATCCCTGTTTAATACTCCAGAGCATGTTTAATTGTTATTTTTACCTGCTGCCCTTATTTAAATTTTTTCCTTATACTATTTCTTATTAACTTTTCTCCATGCTGGTTTTAGTTCCTAAGTTTGGCTCCCTTATGGTACTTGCTATTTTAGGGTCTGACCCCACTGGTTTTGTATGGCCAAATTTTGGAGTAGAATAGCAGAATCTTCTGTACTTTTCTCCTCAAGATGGTAAACATGAGGAACACCCAAGGACATGAGTGGGTTTTCTTCTTCATCACGCACCTGATCTTGTACATTATTCTTTTGAGGCATTTAGCTACCGAGGACGTATTTAGCTCATGTTTTGGGACTTAATATTTTAGCCCGCGGGCCTACATGTAAAGCATATTCTAGACTATAGCTAGAGCATGATCATGTAACATGGTACCCTTGCTAGTTCTTTATTTTGTAACTAGCTTCATGATAATCTGTGTATGTATAGTTTGGAATGCCTTACTATTATATGTTTGGTGATCATATATCTTGTAACTTATTGCTTGCTTGAGATTGAGACACCTAGGATTCTTGACCCATTATTGTCTGATGAATTATAGAGTAAACCCTAACATGTCTAAACATCCGTAACCATATCTCAGTGTATAGAGTCCTCCGCTCTCTAGTATTCTGGTTCTGGGGTGTGACACCGCTACAACGATGCTCTTTAGAAAGCACTATTGCAGGCAGAGAGGACTCCCTTTCTCTAGTTTTTGTATAATGACTTGGTATAGATCAGAATGTGTGAGGGGGAAGAAGATGAAGGCAGACTCTTCCTTGTTACATCGGATACAATTGACCTCAGACCTAAGTTCTTGGTACACTGTGTATATAATGCAGCATTGTGTTGTGCATCAGTTCTCTGTGGCTTCTACAGGGGTGCCGGAGTGGAAGAAGAAGTATTTTGCGTGTGCGCACAACTTTGCATAGTCTGGAGTTTTATGTGAACCTTGTGCAGCTTTAAGATTGGAGGCATATAATTTCCTATCTGTAGTGCGTTCAATTTGAACACGCAGGAGAGGAGATTTCACTGGCTTCTGATTTGAACCCCAATAGAAGTTAGGACGCGACAGGTAATTTGTGCATCCAGAGCGTTTATGATACAACATTTTGGTATTGTTACCATTAGTGAGTACAAGTACGTGCGTGCTTTTGTACGGCTGCAAATTGGCGATAACAATATCCTTGCCTTGCACATTATGTTGAGCATGCAAAGACTCGCCATCTTGGGAATGAATAACCTACTTGGCATTGTAGTGAATTCCTTTTTCAAGGAAATATTGGTTCACCCCTCGCTTGATTTTGTAAGATATCTGTGGTTTGCCCCTCTTGGTTGGCACAATGGTGTAACCAAGAGGAATATCCACCAAGTCACATACTAGAATGAGGTAACAGGGGTATCCACCAAATCATAGATTGGGGAGGAGGAAACAACGAGTGGGCCCTTGTTGTTAGCATTCTGAATTCCCTTGTCCTTGTTGACAACAGCGTCAGGGTAGGAAGAGCTAGACTTGGGCAATCACATCTTGCAGATCTTCCTTGTCTTAGGGACATATGAGGGGCTTGTACTACCCCCAACATTAAGCATCTCTTCATAGACTTGTTTGTCAAACCTCACGACCAAAGTCTTCCGTGTTGTGCCAAAAAATACATTATTTTGTTGAGCTATCTCCTTCTCGTCAGAGGAGAAGGTCATCCCCAGCAGAGTCATTATTTTATTTTCCATGAACAAAAGTTTATACGAAACTTTTTGTTTAAAACTATTGAAAGAAAGGAGTACAAAGAAGATCCTAAACAAGAATCTAAGTACAATGAATCTGGGGAAGTATAGCTTTAGATATGTAATCTGTGATCGATTACTTTACTTCTTTGACTACTCAACACAAAGAATGGATGCTAGAATAATTGAACGACTTAGAGAGTCTGGCAAAGAGAGAGAGAGAGAGAGAGAGAGAGAGAGAGAGAGAGAGAGAGAGAAGGAGCTTGGTTATACGAGCATGAAAAGCTTATATTCTTCTTCTCCTCTATCTGTCTAGGCCGTTGTTTGCTTGCTACGGATATGCTGATCCACATATTTATAATGTCTTATGTTAAAAAATGGTTCCCGTATGTACGCGTATGCACAAGCAATATACACTATGTTTGTCGTTGCATGCATAAATTTGGAAGGTGTGCAGCCCACATTCTGGTTAGTGAGTGCACAAATTACTGATAGCTGGACACGTGGCTTCCTGTGAGAGGAAGGCTCAGTTCAGGGAGGCAGTTATCCATACATGGTTCATTAGGAACATGGCAAAAAAACCATATCATCATAACCGTTCGTTGGCAGTTGCTGGTGTAGGCATATGGTAGGAGAATTTAAACTTGGTAGCAATGTTGGCGTATTTTGAAAGAGATAGCCATACTGGCGTACTTTGTTAAAAATTCAGATTCATTGACACACTGGCGTATTCTAACTATAGAATGAATGTTTGCATACTTAGCGAGAGATAGCATCAAAGACATACCCTTGCTAAGTTGAACTGCTAATATTGGCATACTCGGTGATAGGCCACTTCATTGGTATACTGCTGCTAAAGTATCAGTGTTAGCGTATTCAAGAATAGATAAAATCAATGGCATATTCTATCTGAAGTAGCATTATTGGCATACTATAGTAGAGAAGCAATGACGACTTACTCTAACTGAAATAACAAGCTTTGGTCGCTAGACAATAACCTGGGTCGGCATGCCAATGATCTCTGCAAGAAATGATTTGATCTCCTTAACTGCTATGTCAGACTGAGGTGGCATCTTTTGATGTGGCTATGTTGGCATACTGAGTAGAAGTAACCACTATAGCGTACAATCCTGGCGTACTAAAGTGAAGTAGTAACCCTTGCGTACTGGAAAGGAGTGACAATCCTTGCATACTGGGATGGAGTAATAACCTTTGCATACTGGGAAGGAGCAACAATCCTCGTGTACTAGGAAGGAGGAACAATCCTCGCGTACTCTTGATGGAGAATAACTTTATCTGATCGCTAAACAACAACTTAGGTCTTTGGGCCCAGAGATCCTTTGCAATTAATTACTCGATCTCTTCGACTATTGTGCCAGCCTGTCAGGTACATTATGTTTAATGCTTTTGGAAGGAAACCACGATTATTGTGTGCCACCGAGAGAAAGCATATGGGGTACGCCACTGATACAAAGTACATTATTGCTTTATTATTTAAGGTTTGAGGGGTAGTAGGCCACTGCTTTACTGAGCTGTAATATGAAAAAGTATGCCATTGCTCCATTAATCTCCTTTTGGGAGGGCATAATTTTTATGCTTCTACACCGATTACAACTTACAAAATTTTAGATTACAAAGTTATAAAAATAAACTTTGTTCTTCCTAGCAAACGTAGTTGCAATTGAGATAAAACGAATACCAACAAAGAAGAAGATGACATAAACTATCGGCTTGTTGGGGTGATGACAATCATCGTTGCTCAAAGCAAGATTCACCCTCACACGATTTGCTTCTAGGAACCAGAAGGTTCACAAAGAACTTCTATAATGGTCATTGTCACCTCTGTTCTGACTCGAATGAACTCCAGGACTCTAATGGCAGCAGTTCAGTGACACATACGCACAAACGCACAACAATGCAGCAGTGCATGCCCACATACACGTATAGCTTCCGCAAAGCCACGCATAACCCACCCAACTTCTACTCATGCAACCGCGCATGCAACTCATCCATAAAATGAGAGCATGAGCACAATATATGCACATGTGCAACATATTCACACAAGTGCCATATGACGATGCTGACATGCTAAGTGCAAAGTGCGCCACGAAAGTGCCACTTTACGCCCTTGAGCCCGAGTCTGAGTCGCTAAGACCCTTTGGGGCTTAGTTTCTATAGAAATTTCCTAAGAGAGTGACAAAAAGCATAAATAGTTTCTTAAGGAGTTTAAACTTAATCCTACTAGGAAAATATTCTACATGGCACCCACTTGGGGCACCACCCTATGTGCATACCTAAACACCAAGCATGGTATTATATTGAGATACCCATTTGGAGTATTTTCTAATATGGGACTATATTTCTAGCCTTGCAAGATAAAAACCTCCCATAAGTATAAGGAAAAACTCCAACAATCCCCTACATATCTTAATATATATGGGATGAGCATTCCCTACAATGACTATCCATCATGTATTAGGATAGATGTCGCTGATGACTTAAATCTTTCCATATAGGTCAAACAAAATTATGATATAAGAATGGACTAAGCATTGAATTCTACACCAAAGATGTTATTCTTCTCACTCACACAATGACATCAGTTGTGCCTCTAGTCGAATGTTAAAGGCCCTGTGTTGACGTGGTCACTGTGTATGTATCATGGGTGTCTATAAGTTTACCCTCGAGAGAAAGTTTACATCTCTGTCCATACACATAGGTGATTTCTTTCTAAGAGTTTAATATTCTCCAACATAAAACCTTACGATTTGTCATGATCCGCACCTGGAATAAGGGCACGGGTACGTGGGTACGTCCATCCTACGCCACAGCATCGGCGATAGAACGCTGTCTAGGTCAACAACACTATTTATCAATATCTTACAACAATATATATATATATATCCTATCAATGATAATCTCAACTCCAAAGGAGAACAATATAATGATAATATCAATACTCAATCACAATAGACTACGAGGAAGATAAAAGGCACGATAATGATATGAAATAAGAATCCAAGTGAAATCTAGAATTATACATCTTGAATCAATAATAGTAAGTCTAAAAATCTAGCTATCTCAATATAAATCTCAAAATAATAACTAACTCAATGTCTCAAAGTTGGAAACAAATCCAGTATAAAGTAAACTAGATGCTAGCTAAGTCAATACTAGTGGTGTCTCCTCTACGGAAGCTAGCTCCTCTTGAGTCTCATGTGCATACTCATCTGCTACTCTGGGTCCATAATAGGTGGTACAAAATTCTTCGAGATCCTCTAAAAATATTATCCAGTCAGGATTAAAGCGAAGTACAAAAATCTGAAAGCAGTTCCAAATATATGGTAGAGAATATATAATAAGTAATAGAAAAGTATACAAGATACACAAGTAACTAGAAAATGAAAATATAACTAAGATAAGGAGATAAATACTGGAAAGTAAAATACATGCAATATGAAAAGAACTGTAAGTAAGAAAAGCTAGAATACTGACTAAGTGCCTTAGAGTACAAGTTCATTATGTGATCGTTTTAGGTTGCACACGAGTACACTAAGGTAACTTGATTATACGTGAGTTGTATAATCGACATACACACGACACAATATGGACTTTGATCACATAACCAACTTCGACTCCCCCGCCCTAACCAATAATCATGGATCCGATCATGACACGTTACGTAGATGAATATAATATAAGCACACAGAGCATACGAATATGGCATGAGCACATAGGGACTACGAATATAATATTAGCATAAAGAATACCCGATGCACACGATAAAGTATATGCGTAAGGAGTTTCAGATGTACACTATAAGGGATAACATCTCATGATAGGATTAATATAGTACCAGTCTATGAAACAACGTGTCCGAATCAAGTATAATAGTTCTAGAACATGTGATATATATACCATCATGTAATAAAAATTAACAGAGAGATATACGCACCTGAGGTCCAGAGCAATGAATGCAAAACGACATCCGAACTGGTGTCACACTGACTTATATATGAAATTCCATGTCATTTGGGTGTAATAAAGTGATAAGCAAGCTAAAATGAGTTAAAATATGATTTCTAGGTCAAAACTAGGTCACACTAGTCAAACTAGGTCAAACTACCTAAATGGATGACTTTTAGGGTCAAACTAGTAAACACTAGTCAAAACTAGGTTAGACCTAGGTTTTTAGGTCCATACCTTGAAGATATTAGCTATACTAGCTAATATTATTTAAATAACTTATATATATATATATATAAAACATACCTTAGTTAAGATTACCTTAACCATGTCTGATAACTTAATACCTCACTTAACTTGCTATTACATAAAGGTAATACTAATACCTAGTATCTTACACCAACTCCTAACATACATATTGAACTTACCTATTACCTTAACTTATATATTAGATACTTTAGTACCTAGTAATATGCCACATCCTACAACTATCTTCTAGGTAATAACCTACCTGTATCACTCTAGTTACTAACCCTCGCTAAGATACTACACTAACACACTTAAATCTTTACTAACATGCCACTTTTCCTTCATACTCTAACATAACCTTAGTACCGCTCCATTACCTATTGATGTCCTAGTATTCAATTTATATCCAGATACTTCTAAGATACACTACACACAACCCACATTTTCTTATACCAATGCCCTCATCAAGACACCCATCTAATACTAGCTATAATTGGCACATGCATAAATGATTCTGTGCACTGTGGCACAACTACTGTTCTGTACTACCACATCCAGTGTATCCAGGTTATCACCCCTTCTAAAATGCAGCCACCTGTAATACTCGTACTCAAACATATACCATACTAACACTCTAATAACTTTCACACTATTGTGCAAAGCCAAGCTAATCCTACTTAACCCCATACCTTACCTAGACTGATATTCCCAGGTTCCCCCCTCACTTCCAGTCAATGCCTTCTCACTGTCAACCTATAATCTCCCATCTCTCATACTCAAACCCAACCCTTGATACACCATAGCCAAGGACCTAACTGATACCCATGTATCATTAGATCCCCTCCCAAATGATACAACAACCTTAACCTTAACACCTAATCCTAAAGGCTACTGCTACAATGGTGTTACTGCTACGGTTGTCAAATGCTCCCAGGTCTGAACAGACCTCCCTTCACCCAAATACACGCACAGGCACATGCAACTGACACCTACACATACTCGTGAACAGAGAGATGCACATATAACCACTTTGATACTGACTTATACCCGAGCTCAACCCAACTCTGTTCCCATTAGCTTGCACTCCTTAATTGAGCATACCACATCTTGCAGCATGTCCAAACCGAGCCTCCAGTATTTTAATTGCCTGCAACAAGTCAATTTTCCCCACTCTTCTAGCACACTTATTCCAGCACCTTAACCCTATTCCCCACCTCTGCTCAAAATTCATCTTGACACTTATTATATATATATATATAGATTCACCTCACACTAATGCCTACTCGCACACACTTGGCCTTCTAGCATATGACACGAACACTATAACACCAACTTCCCTCAACTAATCCTAACATATATATACTTAACACCAACACCAAATCGATATCTGATATCAATAGGTTGCAGGAACATACATCCCCTAACTTAACACATGTTGGATCACTGACTGATAACTACATACCGACACCCGACTGCACAAAATACTCTACTTATACAATTAACACATCAGGTACCAATATCTTGTAGTGTTACAGTTCAACCTGTTACTACACGAGTTGTAAACTCACTGCCTGTAGAACTTCTTCCACTCTCCCTCACTGTACTCTCTGCTGGTACCTGACCACATGCCTTCCCCCTCACTGAATGAAGAGCAAACTCCCACCAACTCCATATATTCTCAACTGTTCTTCTTGTAGAGCATATTGCTGTGCAGTTCAAGCAAACTCCTCCCTCTTCAATCTCAAGGCTAATATGTACTACTTGTAGATCACATATACATAAAATTCACTCTTGTTACCCACATCCATGTATAAACCCACCGTTAATCCTTTGATAATCAATATTTTTACTCTAATTTTTACCAAATCATTACACATAACCATGCACCTCTGTGCACTTGTCTACTGTAGGGAACCCGACCACTGATACACAGTTAATATTCTCATGTGCACATGTATTCTGCACCACATATTGTTTTCCCATAATAATTGACACTTCTCTCTTGAGAAATATACACAAACACCAACATAAAAGAGTGTATAGCAGGACACAGATAACACCGTGTGCACAAGACCCTCATGGGTACACAACACCTATCTCTATGATACCTCAATATACACCAATCACCACATGATGCTCTCTAATAACCCAATGCTATGAAGATATATATACTATATCATAAGAATAATGTGATATATAAACATATGAACATATAATCAAACTATCTATTATATAGCATATGATAATTAAAGATAATAGCACATCCAATCTAGCAATTCTAATACAAAAGCATACACATACCAATTTCTACTGGTGTGTATTATGTAGTATCATGATACGACACTACGCATCATATTTAGGACACGTAGAAACAATCTCAACTCAAATAGGACACAAACGAATATTTGGGGACTCATATCGAATACTTGGTGGACACAATTCAGGATTTCTCCCAATTTGAGCCCAAAATATCGTTCTACAAGAAGAAACCTAGATCTTATCAAAATGAAGGCTTCAAACACCTAGATCTAGCAATAGAGAGTCAATTCCACCGATGGGAAGGTTCCTATAGGTCCAAGGGATGTTCCTAACCATAAAATTGGGGAAATGAAGAAATTACCTATTGAGAGTTGGATCCTAATAAATTTTAACAAATTTGGTGAAGAATGGAAGAAAAAGTGATACCAATCATCTTGATAATGCTCCTCATTGGTACTTCTTGGTGCTTCCGAGCTCTAGCTCTCCATTGCAGAGGTTTTGAAGGTGGAATAGTAAAATTTTCGGATTTGGTGTGAATTAAAAAAATTAGGGTTTTTCCACTCTTGAGGAGATGGAGAAGATGAAGTAGAGAAGAAGTAGAAGAAGTGATGGAGGAATGAAATAAAATAAAGAAGGCTTGGGGGGAAGGGTTTTGTCATGATGGGTTTGATCTATTTATAAGTTTGTCATTCTACTCTAATTAATGAGTCCACCTAGACTATACTAATAGGTTGCATAATGGGTCAAGTCAAGTCTAGTAAGTCAAGTCTAGTTGGGTTCTATTAGACTCACTAACAGTTAGTCTAACTAATGGCTAACACTAATCACTAATTATATTAGCAATATGTATTATATATAAATATATTATTAATAATACACAATAAATATGAAATGACAAAAAAATACCCCCCTCCCGAATTAGCTAGTTATAATCATACCCCCCTTAGAAAAATTATTCTCGAAATTTAAGACATATCGCCCTCTCTGTTCAGGCTAGTCATAAAATATTCATTATAATCCTCACTATAGTCGCATCCCCAAGCTATTCATGGTCTAAGAAGTCCTATCTAAATTCATTCAGACATACAATTCTATTAAAACGAGTCATTCAAGTTTGCCAAACATGCATGATTATGTCCTCCATCCATCATGATAATGCAGTCTCTATCGAGGGTTACTACTAACTATACTATGGCACAATATTACTAATACAAACTATAAGATCCTAGGAATCACAAAGATCAATAGATGAAAAAGAGGAAAAAAAGGAAAAGGACTTTCTAACCCTTCACATGTAGCATCGGTCCCTCGACAGTTATCGCAAAAGCCCCGCCCTACTGGGGTGTCACCCTCTGCTGATGTAATGCCCACAACCACACGGTACATTACGCTGAGTCGGATTGAATGAGGCAATAGCTGGTTATATTTTTATTTGTTGAATTTGGAAACAAATATTAATTTGAGTTGTTTTCATATGCAGATTGCAAGCAGAGTTAGATGGAATCAGGTATTCTTTCAGAGCAGTTGTGGGATAGCTGGATTTGGAGCGCTAATGTCGTCTTCCTTAGTACGATCGGTCGAATAATTTACAGAGTACATCCTACTCGTACGGTCATACCAATTGAGTAGATCGTGCTTTACATCGAACCACGGGTTCAAGGGATCAGCCGTATCGGCAAGGCAGGGTTCTTAACAGAGTCAGACTTGGTGAGGGGACTCTGTCCCTTCTCCTCTACTCCTTCATGCCTAATAATAAGGAATATACGTAATGGCTTGTACACTTGGGACTAGAATATTTGAATTAACGTTCCGTGGTATGCATAGAGTGTGCGTCGTTTGGTTGGATATGATTTGTGGCTTGAGTTGGTTTTGCGTTGGGCAGTTGGAGCTTGAGTTGGATTTACGTTTGAACAGTTGGAGCTTGAGTGTATTATCTTGGTTGGAACATCGAGGCACTTTGGGCTAGCGACCGTGTGTTGCATACGAGTATCAAGTTGGGCGCTTTGTCAAGAAAAGCGTACAGTTGTGGTTCAAAAAAAGATAACTGCAGCGGTGAGGGCATTATGCCACTATTGGGGCATTATGCCACAGCTGTCGGAGCGAGGGGTGTTGTACTAATTGGAGCATTGTGTCGAAGCTGCATAGTGCCTATGGAGATAACTTGAGATGGTGCCTTGGGATATAAGTTGAAGAATGGTTATGGATAGTTGGTTGGATTAAGGGTAATATCGTTTGGTGGGACAAGAAGGCTCGATTCTCTCGTCATATGTACTGGGTGTTTGCATTGGTCACGGACAACCTGTTGCACATAGGGTTTGGTTTCCTCAATCGGGATATGCTCTGGGGCACCGGTGTCCATTCATCCATGGAGGAGACAAATGGTAACGTGCCTTGGGCGCGGTGCCGGTAGTTCGATACGACCAGGCGGGCTAGCTACTCAGTGCTGGATCAGGTAGAACTGTAGTTGATTAGTCCTTATGGCTTTGCCAGTGAGTTCATATAGATATGAGTTGGTTTGGTTTTCTTTGCTTTGGTTTGTGCTTTTTGTGTAGGCAGCGGCCACTTTGCCTCGGGCAAGTATGTGTATATCGATGATATGGAGGCTAAGATTGTGATTCGATAGGTTCATGCATTGCTTGGATTTGAGGAGGACGGTTTGCATGCTAGTTTACTTTGAGTTGGATATATCTGCTTGTATATTTTCTTGAGTTGAATGCTTGCATGTTTAACCTGCTTTATAGTTTTTCTTAACATGTCATACCTCTGCCATAAAATTAATCTAGGATTCAAGTAGAAAGATCATCATATAACTGTCTGTATTTACTATTCTACTTAGTGTCGGTTTAGACGAGTGGGTTACCCTGCTCACCAGTACAATAGTATACTGGCCCACGTTTGTGGGCATTATTTCATGTACGCAAGTGTAGTGGCGCTACTTGGATATACGGGACACGATGTATGGAATGGTAAGTACCTTTGTAGGCAAGAGAAAGAGCAAGAGTGTTGCATCACCTTTGTGGCATTCTTCTTTGTGGCATTTTTATTTGGACCCTATCGAGAGCTTCGCTGCATGTACTTTGATGTGTGCTTGGTACACAATACTTGATATTCGCTACAACTTGGTTGTTTCGATGTTAACTTTGATGTTTGACATCATCGCCTTGTGCGAGCGCAACTCCAGGCTCGCACGGCATCACGTCCTGATGAGAATGATTGTCCTGCAGGAGCGCTGCAACGTGGTTATTCACGTTCAGCGGGGAAGATCGAGCTTGCGGGAGATTGGGGTATGATAAATTGGTATCAGAGCACCCGGTTCATTTTCTTGGACTTTGTCCTTTGGTTCATCACAAACTTTAAATAGCTTTCGCGTGTCATTTGGCCTTTGGCTCTACTCGGTTTCACATTGGATGTTTCATGCAATTAGTCTATATATTTGTTGGTTATGGGTGCATGTTATTCTTTGTTTCTTTGGTTTTCATTAGTTTTCGATAGATCGTGTAGCATCATTTGGCGTTGTTGTATTCGCGCACCAAGTCGTTTGGCGTTGTTGTATTTGTGCAACAAGTTGAGTGGTGTCATTGAGTTTTTAGCTTATCATTCGGAGAGATTCTGGTTGCATCAGTGGATCAGTTGTTTGGCAGGCGCGATTAGTTATGTGGCATGTTGTGAGTAAAAATATTGGAGGAGAATGGAACGTTGCACGAGTTGCTCGTGTAACGAATGTATTGGACAAAGTTTTATTTTTGGCTGGGCATATCACAGAGAGCGTTACACGAGTTGCTCGTACAACAAATATGTTAAACAGTTGGTGTAGAAGCATGAAAAATACGCTGAATAGCTATACGCAGCATTTTAGTGCTGGGCAGCTTAAAAAGATAACTTCAGAGCCATCGGCGTAAAACAGAGCTTTTCTACTAAGTACAACATAAAATATAAGCTCAAGGACTATCCGCGTAATGCAGTATGTCCAGGCTGCTTCAGCGTAAAAAGGGTGCTATATCGCCTTTATGGCATAAAACTCATCCGCTTTTAATGCAACATTGAAGTGTACGAGGAACGCTTCGTATTCCTTGAAATGAACCTGTCAAATCATGCAGTGAATCTGATGTCTGACTCCTGACAAAGAGTACTGCACGACTACCCAGACGACGGCTATAATGATGGCGCGGCACAGCGACCCAGGCTGTCATTTAGTACCATTTCCTTGGCGTAAACTGCTTTTACGCATACAAAGAAATACGCTGCCTAGTTTTACACAGGCAGATGCGAGCTGTTTACGCTCCACAGAAGACAAACAGGCTGCCACGTCAAAAGATGCTCTTTGTACAGGGCTCGAGGCACGTCTCTGTATTTAATGCGCAGAATGATGGCAGATCTTCGAGGCATGTCTCTGCATTTAATGTGCGAAATGATGGCAAATTTTTGAGGCACGTCTCTGCATTTAATGCGCAGAATGGTGGCAGATCTTCAAGACACGCCTCTGCATTTAATGCACAGGATGATGGCAGATATCTGCATTTAATGCAAGAGATTTGATTATATCTCCAAAAGCCATAATTTTGGCCAAGATGTCCACATTATCACTTTTTCATATTACGCCATCAGGCTATTCTCAGCTATGGGAGCACGCTGTACGCTATCTCCTTGAAATATGCCAACTCAGGCTACATTTTACATCGGTGCGTATTAAAGCTATTCGGTCCAGAATTCACTTAAAGCCTCAGTCAAGGGAGGAGGATCAACTATCTTCTATGCCCACTCGGCTTCTATGCCTGCTCGGCTTCTACGCCTACTCGGCTTCTATGCCGGTTTGATAACTCTTTCGCTTCTACGCCATAGTGACAGTCATTGGCTTCTACGCCAACCCTTTCTACGTGAGGGATAACTACCTACGTGGCTTTTATGCTGTGATCTTCGAAGCAGTTATACATATTGTCTCTTAATAGGATACGCGTCACATGCTCATTCAGGAGATCATTTATACGTGGGCAACGGTTATTGTGACCATCGCGTAAAAAGTGCCATACTTTCCACTGCTCGGCTTCTATGCCGACTGGGTGGTCACTGTCACTAAAACCCTATAAATAGAGACCTCTATTGACAAAGGTTAAAGGTCAAAAAACTCAAGGTCAGAACCGAGGTCAAAAAACTGAAGGTCAAGGAACCAAGAGTCAAAGAGTCCTTGAGAGAGAAGAATCCAGAGGTTAGGCAAAGAGTAGTAATCGACGACTTTGGCATCGAGCATCCACTCTCTTTTGCAACCTTCGAAGCTGCTTTCTGTCTTCTACGGCACTTCTTCATCATCGTGTGGTCCAAGGGACAAAGTTATCGACTACAGATCAGACTCCTATAGCAATATTTATCCAGATTAAAAATTGTACTTGACATCCTCGTATAGGATTAATTGTACTTCTTGTTTGTAAACCTAAGAGCGGGTTTCGTATAAACCTCGTTTTATTTCTTTCATTTATTATCAAACACAAGATGGCGACTCTGCTGGGGACCTCTTTCTCTTCTGAGGAGAAAGCAATTGCTCAACACGATGCGGTATCCGTAGGATCGGTGAAGAAGACCCTGGTCGTCCATTTTGACCAGTCTGCCTACGAAGATATGCTTCGAACAGGGGGTAGCTCTCACTCTCTCTGTCCAAGACAACAGGAAGCTGCGTAAGGTCTGGATGCCCAAGACATCCCCTACCATTCCTGTCGACTCTCCGACCAACAAGGTTGTAGCTGCACAACCTTCGCGCTCTGTGCGTAAAACTCTGTCTCCCGTCCGTAACATGGTAGACAAAACTTCTGACGAGGCCTCAGCGCTAGTCCAGAAGTCTACTCTGCGCTCTACGCGTAAAATCCAGTCTCCCATCGATGACGTGGCAGACAGAATTTCTGACAATGCCTTAGCGCCAAATCAGAAATTCCAAACGCGCTCCGCGCATAAAAATGCATCTGCCCTCCGCGAAAAAGCAGATGATCCCTGCAATCTACGCAAGGGAAAGCAAGCGACGGACTGCTCAACTTCTCGGCCTTTTCGCCCGTAAGGGAAGAATCTGCCCGCCCTCCGGATTACGCGAGGAGCTGATAGCCGACTGAGGACATCCTCAGCTTTACGCCAGCCCGAACAGAGCTCCAAATTATGCCAGGTGAAGTCCCTCAGCGTAAAGAAGGCTCAATTTGGGGAAAGACACACTCCTCGGGGATTATCCGCTACCCAGATGGCCAACCTGTTGTATACGGGTGGCACAGGGAAAACTATGGTTCCCAACATCCGCATGCCTACCGAGGTGAACAGAAGGAACAAGCCATATTCTTCTTCTTCTTTTATGACTCCTCCTGACCTGCGTGAGTATATGATCCAGAAACACAAGGATAGGGGATCTTCCAGCATGTCTATTATGCCTCCTAGTGAGCACTATTGTAATTATCATAGGATTGTAGTTAATTATTGCTGTTCTGAAGCAAAACGGTCAGTTTTTGACCGTTCGATCTACTCTCCGTCTTTCCAGGAAGAAGAGCCCACATATGCATCAGTGAATATGGCTTCACACATACCTAGAGGAAGATCGAACTCAAGATGTCATCCCTCTAGAACTCCGAGCCGAAGGAGATTCAACAAGCTCCTTAGGAACAATGAGGCTGGGGTGTTCCGAAATACCCGTTCAAAGTCACGACAACCGGCTTCGTACTCTTCTGATTCCGATACTGGGGGTCGCCAGTCTCCCGAATCAGATGCTGAAAGTATAGAGTCAACTTCTACAGAGACCTATACTAATCCTTCAATGACACCCAGGGAAATGGGAGTTTATGCCATTGGAGATGAACGCGAGGAAGCTTTCCTGTCGGGGAGCGCTGAGCAACGCATTACTGTACTGGAGACATCTCTGAAAGAGATACAATCCATGATGGAGAACATGCACCAGATGATGCTGAGTCAATACACAGCTGCAATGGCTCAAGCATCGGTCCCTCCAACTCAGATACGTGTGGGGGTGGACTTACCACTATCCAACGTGATCCAAAAGCCTGCTCTAGATCAGGAGTCAGCAGTTCCTCTGCTTCCTCACTCGGATAATGTATTACCTCCCGTTGGAGTCGCGATGCAACCGATTTCTTACCACTCCGTGGTCCCGCTACCGACTGAAAATCTGATGCAGGCGATACAGGAGTTGAAAGCCCAATTTGATGCCTTGAAGCACAAAGATCAGCTCAAGAAATTGGGAATCAACTAGCCTTACCCGGCTATCTGGGAAGAGGCCCCTTTCCCTCCTAAATACAAACCACAGACTATGACTTTATTTGAGGGAAAAACATCACCGAGTTAGTACATGAACAACTTCAGTATGATGATGGTATTATTACAAGGGAATGACGCCCTCCTCACTCGAGTGTTCAAGGGCTGTCTCTCGGGAGTGGCTTATCAGTGGTACCGCAGCCTGGCGAACAATTGCATTACTTCCTTCGAAGACTTCAAAGCTTTATTCTTCACACGATTCTACGAGGGAGGGATGGACATGTCTATGTCCTCTCTCATCGAAGTGAAGCAGAAGGAAAAAGAGGACGTTCGCACCTTCATCGAACGTTTTCGTCAAGCCACTTTACAAATGCCTCCCGGAGTTCCAGACTCGGCGTTGGTGGACATTTGCAGGAAGAACCTTCTTCCCGTAATCTCGGTATTCACAGGACCATATCAGTTCCATGATTGGCCCTCGTTCATCATCTCAGCGGTAGCCGCCGAGGACAACAGTCGAAAGGCGCGTGATAATGGCATCATGATCTCTGCCTCCGATAGAGGCAAGAGGTCATCCCCCAACAGCGACCATCCTCGTGGTACCAAAAGAAAAGAAGCTCTGGCAATCAATACGTCCAGGCAAAAGACTGCGGCAACCACAAAGACGAAACCTGGGACTTCCAGGCCCATTGAAGTATACTCTTTCGACGACGACGATATTCCGAGCATATTCGAGTGTCTCGTCAAAAGCGGCAAGATTTCCCTTCCTGAGGAGAAGCGGCCTAATGAAGTCGGCAGTACTAATAACCCCAAGTACTGCATCTTCTATAGATACATACACCACCCTACAAAGGCGTGTTATGTACTGAAGAGGAAGATCCAGGAGCTGATCGATGCTAAGGCCATCACTCTGAGCAATAGCGAGAAGACGATCACAGCCAACATAATCTCTCTACAATTTGGCAATTTGCCTCCCCAAGAAGTCCCGGACGGTGTTATACCTATTTCCCGAACAACGATGAACATCGTTAATCTCCCCCCAGCTAGGGGTCAAAATCATGATCTGCTACCCCTAACTACCCAGCGGGGCGAGATCATATGGGTTCATCCAGATCTGGTGTCAGAGATCGAGAAAGAGACTCAAGCTGCTAAGGCTAAGTCTAAGTCTAAGAAGAACTCTAAGCGTAAACCATGTTACACGGTTATGGTACACTCGGCATCAGAAGACGAGGTCTTGGCTACTGGAACCCGTTCAGGGAAAGCTTACCTCAAGGACTATGGAGCAAGTCAGGAAGATGCACCGGCAGACGCTTCAACTACCAAGCCTTCAGAACCATAACCCGCACCAGAGGTCGGTCCTTCGAGACCAACATCGGCGGACAAAGGAAAGAAAAAAGAAGTGCGCTTCGATAAACCTTTGAAAAATATTCAAAACAAAGGTTTAGAGAAGCCATACAACTTCGACATCCTGGCCCAATTGGCTAATACACCAGCCAGGTTGTCCATCTTCGAACTACCCAGGCTCTCTCAAGACACTCATCAAGCCCTGAGTGAAGCATTAATGCAGACGGATGCATACTTGACCCAGCTCAAGTCCCCTGACGAAGAACCCGTGGAATGTCCTCAATGCCATAGTGTGATGGAGGTGGTCCCGAATATCACTTTCACTCAAGATGATATGCTGTTAAAGCATAACAGGCATGACAGACCCCTCTATTACACCGGGTACGTCAGTTCCATGGAGGTCGATCGGATTCACATAGATTCGGGATCATCAATCAGCATTATTCCTCATAGTCTGCTCAGACCGCTGAGGATTCCTACCAGCGAATTGGCTTACACCACCACTACAATCGTGGATTTCAACGCCAGGAAAAGTAAGCCATTGGGGAAAATTTGCCTGAGAATCCAGATTGGCGACCTCAGATCAGTGGCTATATATTACATCATTGATTCAGAGGTGTCCTACAATATTCTGCTGGGTAGACCTTGGATCCACGACCACAACATCGTTCCTTCGACTCTAAATCAATGCTTTAAATATATAGATGCCCGAGGAACAATACAAACGGAGTTTGCTGACCTGAACCCGTTTAAAGGAGTAGAATCCTACTACTCTGATGTCATGTTGTACTCTCAAGACTACATGGAAGAGGTGCCAGGCGAAGCAGAGAAGGAATCCCACCGGGAGCCAGAAGAACCTTCTGCCGAGCAACCTCTGTCAATCAAGGTGAAAGGGCGAACTACTCGTCCAAAAGCCATAGAGCCTGTGGCTATCCACCTGAACAAAACTAGGTCAGGAAAAGGAGGTGATCCTCTAGTGATCACTTTGAACCAGAAGCCTCCACCCTTGGTCATCAACCTTCGACACAACAGGCAGCCGATTGATGTAAATACAGCCAGGAATGCGGTTTTTTATGATAATGAAGATCCTCTTTTCCAATATATTGACGCTCAAATTCTGAATCAGGAATCCTCTCCCCATGACGATATAGAACCTATAGCACAAAAATTCTTGGAAGCTATAGATTCCTATCATCCGTATGTGTGGGAAGTAGCGTCATCATCCAATGTCATCACGACATATGGACCACATGAGGATTCTATCTTCATTGTCCCGTCTGCCTTCAGCGGTCAGCGTTCAATAGTCTTCGGTCGCATGCGCAATGAACCGACTGTACAAGAAGATTCTTTCGATGACGATGATGGTAAAATGCAAGTTCACAGATACAGCCCGCAAGCTTTGAAGATCATGTAAAGTATGGGTTATGACTTGAAGTTGGAACCAGGCCTCAACTACGGGAAAGGCAGACGAATGCCGCTGTACGGCGATCCCTACTGTCAACGAACTCGTTTCGGGTTAGGGTATACCACCTCCCTGGCAACTTCTGAGTCAAACAAGGATATCTTTTTCTCTTTTCAAAATGGCTCGTCGCCCTCCGACTCATCTCATGCTCTCGAACAAACATTATCAGTAAATATGGTAGTAAAAGATTCCTTCGAAGCAGACGAACAAGAATCTGAACTGTTTGAGAATGACGCTTGGGCTCAACAAATGGATACACAATAGGAATTCTGCTTCGAGCAGAGAGAACCTCCCACTGAAGATAAAGTTATCCAGATTGACGTTGGGGATGAACTTTCGTCAAAGCCGATATTTATCAATAACAATCTTTCCGAAGATAAAAGGGAAAAAATTATCCAACTGATAAAAGAATATATCGACGTCTATGCGTAGAATTATGAGGACATGTCAGGTCTTGATCCAAAGGTGGCTACTCATAAACTCAATATATTGCCCGATTCGAAGCCTGTGAAGCAGCACCAACGCCGGTTCCACCCGGATATGATGGACGCCATTAAAGCTGAAATCAAGAAGTTGATATCCTGCGGTTTTATCCGAGAAGAACAACATCCCGTCTGGGTCGCCAATGTTGTCCCGATCATAAAGAAAAATGGGAAAGTACGTGTCTGCATCGATTACCGAGATCTGAATGCAGCCTGCCCCAAGGATGAGTTTCCTCTTCCCATTACAGATGTCATGATTGACAATACATGCGGTTTTGAAAGTATGTCTTTCATGGATGGATTTTCAGGATACAATCAAATCAAGATGCATCCTGAAAACGAGAAGCATACTGTCTTTCGGACATCATTGGGGGTATATTTCTATACGGTCATGCTCTTCAGATTGAAGAATGCCGGGGCTACGTACCAACGGGCTATGAGTAACATATTCCATGAGCATTTACGCAAAAAGTGGAATGTTACGTGGACGACGTAGCTGTCAAAAGCCGCCTCAAGGATAATCACATCCAAGACTTGAAGACAGTATTTGAGTTGATGTGCCAACATCAACTCAAAATGAATCCTACAAAGTCCTTTCTGGGTGTATCTAGTGGCAAATTCCTGGGATTTGTCATTACTGCTAAAGGCATTCAAGTGGACCCTGATAAAGTCAAGGCCATCTTAGAAATGCGACCGTCCTATAAAGAACTCAGGGGATTTCAAGGTCGTCTGGCTTATATCTGGAGATTTATATCCAACCTCTCTGGGAGATGTCAGACTTTTTCTCGTCTAATGAAGAAAGGTGTATCCTTCGTATGGGACGAAGCCTGTCAGCAAGCGTTTAATGATATCAAATGCTACCTCACTAATCCGCCAGTTTTGGTGTCTCCCGTCATAGGAAGACCATTCTTGTTGTACGTTCGAGCGATGGATCATTCTCTGGGAGCTCTTCTCGCACAAAAGAATAATGTGGGTCATGAACAGGCTATCTACTATCTAAGCAAGATGATGATAGGAGATGAACACCGGTACAGTCCAGTGGAAAAGGAATGCTTGGCTCTGATGTTCGCTATTCAGAAAATGCGACACTATGTCACAGGCCAGACTATTCATATCATCTCCAGGATCAATCCTCTTCGGATACTGATGAACAAGCCAAGTGTTCTTAATTCCCGACTCACAACTTGGGCGATGTTATTAACACCGTATGACATGGTGTACGTCCCTCAGAAGTCCATCAAAGGCCAAGCATAGGTTGATTTCCTAGCTGCTCATCCGATCCCGGAGGCCTCCAAACTATACGAGGACATTCCCGACGAAGTTGCAGAATATAATTCCTCAATGGAAAGTGATGCATGGCAACTATTCTTCGATGGTGCCTCCAGGACTGGTCCCAGGGAAAACGTTGTTTCAGGAGTAGGAATTGTCCTGGTTACTCCTGATAAACTCATCATCTATCGAGTATATTCTCTTAGCGAGCCCTGTTCCAATAATGTGGCGGAGTATAACGCTCTACTAATCGGGCTCCAAGTCGCTAAAGAATTGGACGTCGAATCTCTGGAAGCTTTCGATAATTCTCTGCTGATCGTCAATCAAGTCAGAGGAATATACGAAGTCCAGAATCCAGACCTCATCCCCTATCAACGAGCAACGGTCGAGATAGCCATAACATTCAAAGGGTTCTTCCTAGAGCATGTACCTCGATCTCAGAATCTGGAAGCTGATGCCCTAGCCAGTCTAACTGCAGATTTAGCTACTCCTATAAGAAGGCAGAATTCAGTGATCCTTCTTAACAGAGATTTATTCTGTGTGAAAAATAACTTTTACATAGAACGCAGCTACGCTGTGAACACCGATCCTCCCAAAAGAGACTGGAGAAGTCCCTTTGTAGATTTTGTGGCATATGAAATATTGCCGGAGGACCCTAAAGAAGCAGTATCAGTCAAAAGACGATCATTACGCTTCTATTTTAATGCGTCTTCACAGTGTCTATATCGTCGGACCTATGATGGACTGCTATTGAGATATCTCTCCGATGATGAGGCACAGCGGGTTATTCGTGAAGCTCACGATGGCATATGCTGAGCGCATTAACCCGATCCTAAGCTACAGGATCGTATCAGGAGAATGGGCTATTACTGGCCTACTATGATCACAGATGCAATAAGGTATGCAAAATAATGCAAAGCCTATCAGGTTCATGCAGACTTTATACATAAACCTTCTGAACATCTACATCCTACGGTTGTATCCTGGCCTTTCGAAGCATAGGGTATGGATATCATTGGTCCTATTCACCCGTCTTCTTCCAGAGGTCACCGGTTCATACTGGCCATCACGGATTATTTCTCCAAATGGGCAGAGGCGATCCCTCATGATGAGGTGAAGGCATCTAATGTGATCAGCTTCATCAAGCATCATGTCATTTATCGCTTTGGGATACCCCGGAGGATAATTCATGACAATGGACCTCAATTCATCAGTCAAGCATTTCATCGATTTTGCGATAAAAATCGGATACAAAATGTGGCCTCTACGGCATATAATCCTGCTGCTAATGGTTTGGCGGAAGCTTTCAACAAAACCATTATCAAGCTCTTGAAAAGGTTCGTCTCTTCGAACAAGAGAGATTAGAATGAGAAGCTGGGAGAATATCTCTGGGCATACCGCACAACGGTACGAGCACCGACAGGTTGTACCCCATTCTCATTGCTTTACAGGAGCGAAGCAGTTCTCCCCGTCGAAGTCCAAATTCTGTCACTCTGGATAGCAGTGGCTAATGAGTTGACTCAAGAAAAGAATGACCTGTTAAGGCTTCAAGAGCTAGAAGGATTAGACGAGAAATGCCTTCAGGCTCAACAATGCATCACGTTCTACCAGGCACGCATTTCCAGATATTTTAATCAAAAAGTAAAGAAAAGAGTGTTCAAAGTTGGCGAGCTAGTGTTAGCTGTGAGAAGGCCAATGATTATTACTCACAAGAGTAAGGGTAAATTCTAACCCAAATGGGAAGGCCCTTTGTGATCGAGACGACGTTCTCAAACGGCGCTTACAGGTTAGCCAAGCCTAATGGAGACTTGTTGATGGCTCCTATCAATAGCAAATTCCTGAAAAGGTACTACGCTTAACCTTCTTTGCTCAAATGGAGTATGGTGAAGATCTCATTCTAACAATACTACTTCCAAAACGAAACTAGTTGGATCGTATTCTATCATGTCCATATAACCTCTGAATAGATATGTTTAACTAATTTGGAACTTCAAGACCTATCACGTCTATATTACCTCTGATAGTATTTTGTGTACAAATTTTAGTCGGAGCATATTCTATCACGTCCATATGACCTTTGAATAGATATGTCCTGCTGAAGCTTACCGAGAGTATATCACATCCATATTACCTCTGATATCACTTTCACCCAAACCTGTCATTTATATTCCAAAATGATGGGTCCACAAAATCAGATAAAAGCCTCTTTACTATTCCTAGAAAGAGCAAAGTTACATTAAAAAGCAAAAAAGTACATCATTTGGGGGGAGCGGTTAGGTCACGAATCTGCCGTGCCAGAGCAGCCATTCTCTTATCCCTGGAGTTCATGACGTCGACGCGAGCCCGTTCCAACCTTGTCGCATTATTGTTCAAAGCAGCTAGCTCGGACCGAGCATGTGCAAAACCTGCGTGGACGATACCCACATGCGTCAGGTTCTATTGAGCGGTCTCCATTCGACGCTTCAGCACATCTCTAGATGCCAACAAAGCGAGAGCCTTTGCCTCTGATTGAGCGAGCTCATCTCTCAGTCTGCGGGCCCTCGCTGTCTCTTCCTCGTATTCGACTTCATATTGAGGAATGACATACTCTAATTCGGTACGCTCATGATCCATCTCCTGCTGCTGTTCCTGGACGGATTTATTTAGAGCTTCTATTTGCCCAACAATTGCAGTCAGGGAGTCATACCTAGCTTGAACGAGATCGTCAATGCTGCCTCGAGATAGCTGCAGATATTCGTTAATGGGTTGCTCCAAACCATTAACTATCTCCTTCAGTATGTCAGCTACCCCGGTGTCGTTGAATTCTCTGATCGACACTATCGCTAACCGAGAGGACCTCCTCAGAGCCTCGAAGCTTAGATTCTTCTCCAATACCGTTGATATTAGCGTTTTTAAGGTGGTGTAGAAGATACTAGTGTACTGCTCAGTCAGCATAGCTAGATCCGAATGAACGCTGGGAGTGGCTACAATATTGGCGAACCTCCCTCTAGGAACGACTGCAGATGATGTTGCCACAGCCGTCACCTCAACAGATGGTGCGACAAAAGAAGAGGCACCAATAACGGACGAAGTGACCGGCGTACTCAAAGGAGGAAATGTCGCAATGACAGGCTCATCCTCCTCTTGAGATATCGGAACCACTTCGGGAGAGCTGGCACCCGAAAATGTTTCCTCTTTGAAGTCGGGCACCTCCATGTCATCGCCAGGAGCTGACACAGAGCCAAAAGGTGCGTCAACACTGCCCTCGCTGTAGATGTCTTCCCCTGAAAAGAAGACAAAAGAAAGTTAATATCAAAATGATATTAATTTTTCTAAAAAGAGGCGTAAAGACGACATTTATCCATGGTCGATGGTATATATGTCGCGTCTGCGGCCAGTACATCTAAATCATTTCTTAATGATGCTAGGCAAGCAGTCATACCTAGAGAAGGGGGTGTGCTAACTGGCATCGGCAGTTATTCTTTCGAATCTTCACCCAGATCCAATCGAGGTTCGTCAGCTGGAATCTCGCTGGATATACTTACAGACGCGGTAGGGGTTTCTCCCGTTGCCGATCTGGATAAAGATATCCTTATTTGGCTCGGCCTGGTAGGCGATCTCGTACCACTACCTGAAGCGGTAGCAGCGACAGCAGCCTCAAGCAGGAATTCTCTGGCACCGCCAGCCGGAACTGTGGATGTTCCCTCTCTAAAAGGCGAGGAACCTCTAATCGAAGAATCATCCCCAACAGGGGGAACAACAGGTTTACTTCTAGGAACCTCAGGGTGAGAAGTCCTGACAGGACGACTAACCGTCTTCTTCTTCTGGCGAGGGGAAGTATCCTTCAGAACAGGAGCCCTTCGCTTACGAGAGATAACCAGAGGCCCTGCAGGCGAAGGTATTTCACCCCTCGGTACCGCCAACAGAGGCTCATCTGGATTGACGGAATCTTCACCCTCGTCAGAGGAGACCGAGGGGATTTCGACTCTTCCTGCGGACTTGGAGGAGGGCATCCTAAAACTTCTACGCATATCAAAATTGTGATGGAAGGTGTTGGTTGCCACATAAAATTGGGCATACGAGTAGAGGATGCGCAGCTCCGTGGAGAGTGAAATGACGGGCACGGTAGAAATTTCTTCAGTACAACACATGATGAAGTATCACCATCCTCTCGCTCCATCAATGAGTCTGCCCCTGGACCTGAAGCTGGTAACGACATTACCCACATGCAATTGGTCATACCCAAACTGCCTGGCAAACCGATTAGGCAGGTAGGGTTCCAAGAAGCATTGGTCTTCACTTCTGTACAGTAAATGGGAAGGTCTATTACAGACCAACCAATTAAAAGCTTCAAGAGAAAGAATGGTCTGCCCTTCACCTAAGTCCTGAAGTCTGCAGCCCTGTTGATTGAGATCTACAGAGGGGACAGTGTAGAAAAGCTTCCAGCTGTGACTGAAATTCAGCGCCCGCCGACAGTCTAAAACTGTGGTCACGTTCCAGGAGGAATTCTTATAATTCAACAAGAAACTACCCCCCGAACTACTGCCAGAGCCGGGAGACATCACCCTTGGGTTATGGAGAATTAACCATCCCATCAAATACAGGTATGGTAATTCTACCCTGGGAAAGCTATCACGCCGAGTTTCATCGGCAAGCAGCCCATCAGAAATGGCCCTCAGGCCAGCTTGTATACGGCACACCATGGCAGGGAGCAAGCCCAGTCTTGTCCCGAACACCAGACACACTGCAGGCCATAGCGTATTGCGGTGAATACGGTCCGCAGATGCAATACCGGGTACCACCAGTCGGCGCAGCCATATAGAGAGGAAGACAGCCAGTTGAGCTTCCTTGGACAGAGGCCTACGACAATGCCTCAAATAACTGTAGGCCTTAGTGCCTGCAGGATATTTCCCTATCCCTTCATTAAAAATCTGGTCTGGAGCCCCAGCATCTTCCATAAGATTGTCGACTACCTGAGCACTAAGCACGCTCAGAAAGCTCAGGGGCTGATCCTTGCTATCCAAGACTTTCTCTGGCTTAGCAGCCCTGGCCCGGTGAAAGAAGAGGTAGGACGCCCATTTATTGGTATGAGCCAAATCTGAATGCTCATTATAAAAGGTGGTGCAAGCAAGGTAGTGGCACATCAGCTCCTGGTATACTGCCACTACCCGAGGGTCTGAATCCCCCAGCTCCCGGTTCGTGGGAACATACTCTTCATAAGGAGTATCCCCCATTGGCAGTCTCGAAATCTCTGCTATCTCATGGAGGGCCAATCCCAACTCCCCCAGTGGAGTGGCGAAAGTCGCGGTGAGCGAGATATATCGCTCCATCAGAGCCAAAAACAGGCTAGGGTTGAGAGGTAACCCAACACTGGTAGCACTCACAGCTGCGTATAGACCAATGCTCTCCAGCTCGGTCTGAAAATGCTTCAGGGTCCAGTCAGCTAAGCGAGCCCATCGAAGATTTGTAGGGGTGATCCACCCATTGGTCCAAGGATTAACCTTGGGGTATACTCCTCCATGCCCCATAAAATTATTGCAAAAAGTTGGTAATTGGACCGGCTGGAGCAGTAAACTATCTTCACTCGGGACACTGCCCGGGTACAACCCCCTAAACGGCATCACAGAACCGGACGGGCGGCTGACAAATGACCCATGGCCAGATCCTTTCTAGTAAAATATCTTTCCCGGTCAGCCGTGAAGATCGGGAGTCAGCGTCCACGACATCCTCCTAAGATGTGTAGCATGGAAGAATTCCGAGATGGGATAGTCTCTCAGCATCTTGGGCAGGTACATGACCAAGCCCCCGGCAGGTAAAATCCAGAGTTCTTTCTTGGGCTTTGTATGGGACTGCTTGTCAATCATGTCCCCGAAGAAAAAAGTCGACTTTATATATTGGGTCCTGTCTATGTACGTCAGGGGCTCTCCGTTGATCATGTTCAACAGCATTCGCTCGCCTTGAGACGATATCAGGATTCTCCTTTCTTCAGGATACTGGGGTCCAGAGATAGGAAATGTCACGTGGGACAAATCCTCCAGGTAGTTGGAATACAGCATCCCGGCAGCAGAACCCATCACCTCAGCTAATGGAGACATATGCAAGTTAACTACAAAGTACAAAAAAAATACGTCAGTTTCTATACTAGACATTACAATCTTGCAGCATATGCCAAAAGTCAACAGTCTGTGCTTTACGCCAAGACTGTAAAAACTTGATCTTTTACGCTGGAATTTTATTCCAAGGCGTAAAATTCAAGACTGACAGTATACACAAAAAAATCTTACAGTCTGTGTTTTACGCCAGACTGCCAAAGTTTGAGTTATTACGCCAGAATTTTTATCTAGAAGCGTAAAACTCAAATTTTATAGTATACGCCAAGTTTCGATAGTCAAAGCTTTTACGCCCGACTGCGAAAATATGAAGTTTTTACGCTGACACATTAGAAATGTGGGCGTAAAAGATGAAACATCTCTGTGTATCATCTTCCTCGAAGAGGCAATCAGCACAGAAGATGACCTAGCGCGTTCACGTACAATGTGTGCGAAGAATTTTCGTTGTTCTTTTCGTCCCAAAAGCTTTACCTTTAACTCCGGGTGCACAACTCGTCGGCGGGACACTTCGTTCAGAATGAAGCTCGCCTTGCCCGACGGAAGTCGCTCTCGCTTGGGCAAAAAAGCGAGAAGAAGAGTCAACCTTCTTTCCCTTAGAGGAGGGGATTGGTTTCGGGGCCATTGCTGAAAACTCTGAATGGTCGAGAGGAAACGAAGGAGAGAACTCGAAGAGTCGAAGGCTTTCTTTTGCAAAAGACAGATGAAAAGTTTTTCTCTGAAAGCCTTGGGGTATATATAGAGTTCGGACGGACTCCTCGAATCCCTAACCAAATCCGATATTTAATATTCGGTTATGATTGGGGTCTACGTCAGCCTATTACTCAGGGAAGGCGGTCAATCAGTGAATTCAAAAAGTTTTCGTGCAAAGCAGATTCATGGTTCTACGCCAAGGAGCTTTCTACGCTCGGCAGCTACAAATCTACGGTTTTACGCTCAGAGGCTATAAGTCTATGGTTTTACGCCCCGATGCTTTTATGCTCGGTAGCTTTTACGCTCGAGAGGCTACAAACCTACGACTTCATGCTCAGAAGCTACAAATATATGATTTCACGCTCGGTGGCTTTTACGCTCAGAGGCAACAGATCCACAACTTCACGCTCGAAAGTTTTTCTTTTCAAAGGCTACAAATCTACAGTTTCTACGCCCGGATTCTTTTATGCTCAGCAGCTCTTACGCTCGAGAGGCTACAAACTTATGATTTTTACGCTCATCCACATTTACAGATCTATGACTCTCCGCATATCTGAAAAATACACAGGCCAGAGTACGCGTATATGTATGAACAAATCCAAGGCTGTCAATTGTAAGGGTTCACGCAGAGGATACTCCTTCTTAGCCCCAAAATATCCCAAGTACCCAAAGCATACAGAGTTCAACATTGAAAATGACTCTTCTTCTTGGGTCGATTGGAAGTTTATCCAGAATCCAGTCTGAATATTTTATCTACAGTTCAAGATGGCGACTCAGTTTGGCAGCCGTTTCTCGCCCTATTTCAAGGGATTTTCGGGAAATCATTCTTGAAGATGATGGTCTGAACAAAAATTCTTTTTATCAGTAGTGACGATTTAGAATTCTATGCAGCTCCCCATTCCTAACAGCAGGACAGTTCGAATACTCGACTTAAATGCTAAGCGGCTTTCTGCGCATCCTTAGTTATGTATAAAAGATAGGACGGGACCTAATACTCTTTCTATCAGAGTCGGCGTAAAGTTACCAGACGTGTCGAAGCTACACATATTCAGACTTCACAGCAAAATATATGACAAAATAATCATATGCACAGAAGAAGACAATTTTATTAAGTCATGATTACATATGAGGGAAATCCAGTCTAAAAAGGGTTTTTCTTCATTTTCATGATTACATATGAGGGAAATCCTGTCTACAAAGGATTTACTCATCGTCATCGGAAGGTCACCCCCAGAATCTGTTTTGCCGGGTTCTCGTGTTGCTGGAGATCTTTCTCTGTCTTCTTCAGTAGTTAGTCGGTTTCCGCGACCGATTAACAAGAAAATGATTAATGGCGGGAGGATACAAAACTGGGCCTGCCTAGATTATGCAGAGCCCATCCTCCATACGCCATGACAGATTGAGTTTAGATGTTTGACCCAACTCAATACTCGAGGATAGAGCTAGTTTCTGCTCTCGTCCATGAAAGACAGGAGAAAACACAGCTTGCAAGCTGTGTGGTCGAACGTGACCCTTCCTCTCTCCTGGACCAATCGCCATATGAAGTTGCTGATTATCCCGAGCAAAGGAAGCTATGATATCCTTCCATGATCTATCGTTACAGAGGACATTTGCTCGAAGATGCCTTCTTTTTCGGCTCCTTACATGCTGGAAGAATATGGTCTTCTTCTTCCTCAAGTCGACCCGACGAACTCCGGCGATCATCTCTGTGTGGTGAAGGAAATATGGGAAGAACAGGTGAACTCCTCAGCCTTTATATAGGCAAAAGAGAACACACCGAATCCCAACAAATCCTTAAAAATCTGCCAAGAAATCAGCCTTGAAGAACGAGTCAGACTTGACCGTTTCATGTTTCATTCAAAGCGTTTCAAATTACGAGGAATTTGAAAACTTTGAAGGGGGTCTTGTAGAAGCATGAAAAATACGTTGAATAGCTATACGCAGCATTTTAGTTCTGGGCAGCATAAAAGGATAACTTCAGAGCCATCGGCGTACAACAGAGCTTTTCTGCTAAGTACAACATAAAATATAAGCTCAAGGACTATCCGCGTAATACAGTATGTCCAGGCTGCTTCAGCGTAAAAAGGGTGCTATATCGCCTTTATGGCGTAAAACTCATCCACTTTTAATGCAGCATTGAAGTGTACGAGGAACGCTTCATATTTCTCAAAATGAACCTGTCAAATCATGTAGTGAACCTGACGTCTGACTCCTGACAAAGAGTACTGCACGACTACCCAGACGACGGCTATAATGATGGCGCGACACAGCGACCTAGGCTGTCGTTTAGTGCCATTTCTTTAGCGTAAACTGCTTTTACGCATACAAGAGAATACGCTGTCTAGTTTTACACAGGCAGATGTGAGCTGTTTACGCTCCACAGAAGACAAACAGGCTGCCACGTCAAAAGCTGCTCTTCGTACAGGGCCCGAGGCACGTCTTTGCATTTAATGAGCAGAATGATGGCAGATCTTCGAGGCACGTCTCTACATTTAATGCGCGGAATGATGGCAGATCTTTGAGGCACATCTCTGCATTTAATGCACAGAATGGTGGCAGATCTTTAAGATACGTCTCTACATTTAATGCGCAGGATGATGGCAGATCTCTACATTTAATGCAAGAGATTTGATTATATCACCAAAAGCCGTAATTTTGGCAAGACGTCCACATCATCACTTTTGCACATTACGCCATCAGGCTATTCGCAGCTATGGGAGCACGCTGTACGCTATCTCCTTGAAATACGCCAACTCAGGCTACATTTTGCATCGGTGCTATTAAAGCTATTCGGTCCAGAATTTGCTCAAAGCCTCAGTCAAGGGAGGAGGATCAGCTATCTTTTACGCCCACTCGACTTCTATGCCCACTCGGCTTCTATGCCTGCTCGGCTTCTACGCCTACTCGGCTTCTATGCCGGTTTGATAACTCTTTGGCTTCTATGCCATAGTGACAGTCATTGGCTTCTACGCCAACCTTTTCTACGCGAGGGATAACTACCTACGTAGATTTTATGTCGTAATCTTCGCAGCAGTTATACACATTGTCTCTTAATGGGACACGTGTCACATGCTCATTCAGGAGATTATTTATCCGTGGGCAACAGTTATTGTGACCGTCGCATAAAAAGTGCCATACTTTCCACTGCTCGGCTTCTACGCCGACTGAGTAGTCACTGTCACTAAAACCCTATAAATAGAGACCACTATTGACAGAGGTTAAAGGTCAAAAAACTCAAGGTCAGAACCGAGGTCAAAAAAACTGAAGGTCAAGGAACCAAGAGTCCAAGAGTCCTTGAGAGAGAAGAATCCAGAGGTTAGGCAAAGAGTAGTGATCGACGACTTTGGCATCGAGCATCCACTCTCTTTTGCAACCTTCGAAGTTGCTTTCTGTCTTCTACGACACTTCTTTATCATCGTGTGGTCTAAGGGACAAAGTGATCGACTGCAGATCAGACTCCTATAGCAATATTTACCCAGATTAAAAATTGTACTTGACATCCTCGTATAGGATTAATTGTACTTCTTGTTTGTAAACCTAAGAGCGGGTTTCGTATAAACCTCATCTTATTTCTTTCGTTTATTATCAAACACAGTTGGGTTTTGGCCTGGATTACTTGGAAGATATCGTTGCACGAGTTGCTCGTGTAGCAAAAATATCGGACGATTTGAGAAATAGTTAGAAGTATTAAGAATGGAACATGGAACAAGTTGCAAAATAAGATTGATAAAAGAGTTAGATGGTTCATGCGTTGGCTGAGATTCATGTCAGACTTGAGTTGGGGATGGCAGGATCACACAGAATGAATGGTGCAAACGAATCTTGGATCAGTGCAAAGAATTATGATGCGAGTAGTGACTTGATTCAGAGTGGTATATGGTATACCACATAGTGAGAGTGGCACTAGAATATTTTGGATAGACATCAATGGAATTGCCACAATGGACATTGATAACAGGAATGTAAGTTGGTTGGTGCACATCGGCTGAGTTAGAAAATAGAACATGGAGCAAGTGAATGTTGAGTTTTGATTGATAGGATCACCGCGGAATAGTCGATTTGGAATAGACGTTCGTCGATGCAGAGTAAGTACGAGAACGACTATATTTTTTCAAGTGGTATATGGTGTAATAGAATTTCACTCAGGTATTCTTCGATAAGTTATACTTGAGTGATCAAGAATGGACTTGTGCATATAAAAGTATCGTGGAACTTGAGCGATGGATGAGAACTGAACAAGCAATGAAATAAGTGTTTGGAATTTTAAGGATTGATGTGGACCAAGTATTGGAAATAAGTTAAGATCGATCAGATAGAAAGCTAAATATCAGAGTTCGCTTGCATGATTTAGAAGTTCGATGGAGCATTTATTGATGCAAAGATATAGTTAAGCATAAGGAACAAACAATTAGGGTACGCTTGAGCGAGCGATGGGAGAATCGAAGGGTAGCGAGCACGGACTATAAATTTTGGCAACACATTGGAGCTGTTGGTTGAGCAATAAAACACGATTTGGTTTGGAGGGGCAATGCAATAGATTCATACGAACTTGAAGGATTTTGGATATTGGAGCTCGAGAAGTTTGATTCAAGGTTTAGCAAAAGTAAAAATTTGGTAAAATGGTACAACGATGGTGGATGGATTCTCCGAAAAATATGAACGGGCATGAGGAAAGTCTAGTTGATTTTATATCAGATTGGAAGTTAACACTTGTAGTACTGAGGTGGATTAGGCAACAAGTGATGGTAATATGATTTTAGATTATATTGGAACTTGTGCATGAGTCATTGAGAATGTGTGGACTAATCGGAACATAGAGAAATCAAGATGGGCTAAGGAATAGAACAAGAACAAGAATTATGACGGATGGACTTTTGAATATAGCTAAACGAGATAGCAACATTGAAGCAAATTACTGTGCTGCTCGAGCAAGTTGGACGTGCACTGTGAAGCATGGCATATGGATAAGAATTTGAGCAAGTCTATGGTTTCAAAAATTATTGCAAGTGGTAGTGCGATAAGTCGAACATGGCAGTTCAAAAATTTTGATGAATTCAGGACAGAACGACGGAGTGATAAAAGATAGTTTCAGCGAGCGTAGGTCTCAATTTATGGCTTGGATAGATAGTAAGACTCTATGTGGTTAAGCGATGTTTGGTTGACAGATTCTTTAGAGGTAGTGCATGAAGTTCTTAGAGTCAAAAGTTCATTCGAATAAAATGGTTAGATTATGGCTCAGATTTGTAGAGGTGATATAGCACGGTTCATAGTAACTGTCCATCGTGGTGACTTACAATTATCGAACGTAGTTTCGAGACATCCGACCCTAGAGACTTGACCGCAAAATCAGAGATGAACATTATAGACCCATAGAACGACCCTTGTGATGACGTATTTGGGAATGCGTCGAGGGTTGATGTGAGTGGTGTATATTGGAGATTGGCCTAAGTAACTGAGTGTTGGATTTGAGAGATCCTTGGGATAGCCTTCAGCTGAAGATGCAGCTAGAAGATCGAAGTGATGGTAGAAATGACCTAAGTCAACTGATGAGATTCGAATTCATAAATTTTTGAATATGTCATTATCTCTGACTCGTCGTGCCCCGAAAGGGAATAGAATTCATATGAATTGACGAATGTGTAACTAGCTTTGAGAAGTTAAAGCAGCGGCTCATTCAGATCAGATCCTTATACTACCGGAAGGGACAAATGTGCCTCAGATCTACAAGATGCATTAGAACTTAGTCTGGGATGCGTGCTCGTATAAAAGGCGAATGCGATATCCTGTGCTTCAAGGCAGTGGAAGCAGCACAAAAAACTATTTCATGTGCGACCTAGGAATTATGGCGAGTGTGTCCACATTAAAATTATGGAGACACTATCCCTATGGCGTAGCGGCAAAATCTTCATGGATCATATGAACCTCAATATAGATGTTAACCCAGAAAGGAATTAAGATTGAGAAAGAGGTGTTGGGCTGAGCTGATCTAAGAGCATAGTACAATACATGGGTAAGTCACCTAGTTGGGGTAGTATCAGTTGTGATGATCGTTTGGAGCATGAGATAATATTTGGAGATAATGCATACGAAATATTATATGATTGGAGTCATTCTTGAGTTTGGTTGGTTGAGTTTGGACGGTGCTAGTGTGGATTCGGAAATAGTCGGATGAATTGAGTTAGAACATGAACTGATTCGGTCAAGTGGAGAGATCGTAAGTGGAAAATTATCGTATCTGAGAATAATGCTTATGTGAATGAGTTATGAATGAACGTCAGGATTGGTTCAATTTGGAGTGAAGCGAATGAATATCTCGGACATAAAGATACCCTTTTAATTAATCCAAATTCACTATCGCTAAGCTTGGCTGAATTGCATGTGTTTTAGGGATGCCTTAAATATGTGTATAATCCAAACTAAGCGATATGAGGAATTCGTATTGAGCTGCAAGGAGGATTTGGGAATATAGAATTTGTACGAGCGTTCAGCATGAAGCAAGTTGTTGAGTCTAAATCAGGAAAATATGAGTTGCTTGGAGTAGAGTTTTAAATTGGGCAAGCGGCATGCGAATAAGGAATGGATACTGGTTTGGTTCGAGGATGAACCTGATTCTAAGTAGTATATTATGTAATGCCCCACAACTGCACGGTGTATTACGCTGAGTTGGATTGAATGAGGCAATAGCTGGTTACATTTTAATTTATTGGATTTTAGAATAAGTATTGATTTTAGTTGATTTCATGTGCAAATCGCAAGCAGAGTTTGATGGAATCAGGTATTCTTTCAGAGCAGTAGTGGGATAGCTGTACTTAGAGCGATAATATCGTCTTTCTTAGTCCGATCGGTCAGATGATTTGGAGAGCACGACCTACTCACACGGTTATACCAATTGATTCGATCGTGCTTTGCATCGTACCAATGTTTTAAGAAATCGGCCGTATCGGCAAGGCTGGGTGCTTAACGGAATCAGACTTGGTGAGTGGGCTCTGTCCCTTCTCCACTACTCCTTCATGCCTAATAGTATGGAACATACGTAATAGCTTGTATACTTGGGACTAGAATATTTGAATCACTCCATAGTGGTATGCATATTGTGTACGTCGTTTGGTTGGATATAATTTATGGCTTGAGTTGGTTTTGCATTGGGTAGTTGGAGCTTGAGTTCGATTTACGTTTGAACAGTTGGAGCTTGAGTAGATTATCTTGGTTGGAACATCGAGGCACTTCCGACGAGCGAGCGTATATTGCACACGAGTATCAAGTTAGAAGCTTTGTCAAGGAAAGCGTGCAGTTGTGGTTCAAAATCGGACAACTGCGTCGGTGAGGGCATTGTTCTACTGTTGGGGCATTGTGCCCCAGAGCTTTCGGAGCGAGGGGTGTTGCACCAATTAGAGCATTATGTCAAAGCTGCATAGTGCCTATGGGGATAATTTGAGATGGTGCCTTAGGATATAAGTTGGAGAATGGTTATGGATAGTTGGTTGGATTGAGGCAAATATCGCTTGGTGCAGCGAGAAGGCTCGATTCTTTCATCATATCTACTGGGTGTTAGCATTGGTCACGGACAAACTATTGCGCACAAGGTTTGGTTTTCTCGAATGGGATATACTCTGGGCGCCGGGACCGTTCGGCCATGGAAGAGACAAATGATAACGTGCCTTGGGCACGATGTCGGTAGTTCGATACGCCTAGGCGGGCTAGCTACTCAGCGTCGGATCGGGTAGAACTGTAGTTGATTATTGCTTTATGGCTTGGATAGTGACTTCATATAGATAAGAGTTGGTTTTCTTTGCTTTGGTTTGATTTATAATTTTTTGGTAGGCGGCGACTACCTTGCCTCAGGCAATAGTATGCATATCGATGATTAGATTAGTAAGGTTTGGATTGTGGCATGATATACGGATGGATATGGTGGCTTGGATTATGATTCCATAGGTTCACGCGTTGCTTGGGTTTGAGTAGGATGGTTTGTATGCTAGTTTACTTTGAGTTGGATATATCTGCTTGTATATTTGCTTGAGTTGAATGCTTCCATGTTTAAAATGCTTTACAGTTTTCCTTAATATGTCATACCTCTGCCATGAAATGAATATATGATCCAAGTAGAAATATTACCATATAACTGTTTGTATTCACTATTCTACTTAGTGTCAGTTTAGACAAGTGGGTTTTTCCGCTTACTAGTACAGCTGTGTACTGACCTACGTTTATGGATATTATTTCAGGTACGTAGGTGTAGTGGTACTGCTTGGATATACGGGACATGATGTATGGAACGGTAAGTACCTTTGTGGGCAAGAGAAAGAGAAAGAGTGTTGCATCACCTTTGTGGCATTCTCCTTCATAGCATTTTTATTTGGACCCTATCGAGCGCTTCGCTCCTTGTACTCTGATGTGTGCTTGGTACATAATACTTGACTATCGCTGCAACTTGGTCATTTTGATGATAACATTGATGTTTGACATCATCACCTTGTACGAGCAAAACTCTAGGCTCGTACGGCATCACGTCCCGACGAGAACGATTGTCCTGTAGGAGCGCTACAACGTGGTGATTCACGTTCAGTGGGAAAGATCGAGCTTGCGGGAGATTGGGACATGACAGCTGATGTTGGGCATTTGCGGTGCCATAGGTGCCAAGCTAGACTCCTTACCTATCGCTGATACTTACTCTAGTTAGTCACTAACATCAATCTAGCTCAAATACTTAATATCAAGGGTTACCATTTATAATACTAATGATATACTACGGTTCTAGGCCATGTACGCACTTAACTCACTGACACGTACCACTTAAGATATTATACTAGGACTTATAAGTTACTATCTATAATATACTTGTCCAATTATCTGGCACTATCTATCACATAGCACTAACTCCTATACATGACACTCATGGGATACTCTCCTACTAAGGTACTCAAGGATCTCTTTTATATCTGTTACACTAACCACAAGGTTACCCATATCCTGAATGCTTTTGATACTTGAGATTCTCTGCATCTGGACACAAATACTCCTCCTATTCTCCCTACCTTGAACACCTACACTCCTACTCCAAAATATACTCTATATTAGTATTACTCTGGTACAATAACTGATACTGTCACTCTTAAGATAGTCACTGATACTAAGTTGATACACTACACATACCACATAACACTTATCTTAAACCTGTTGTATCCTGGACTCTTGCACTCTCTAGGCATTCTCACTAACTCCATAACTGTTCTCGACTCATGCACTTAATACCCTATGATACATGCTTAACACTAACCTGCCTACTGGCACACTATTGATACTTCTAATACTATACCCCCATTACATGATACTCATGGAACACCCATACTTGTAATTTGCTTCACCATTCATGCTCTCACTCACATCACTCACTAACACTTCCACACCCCCATGTACTAGGTAATACACCCATACTAGACACATACCTGTGCACTCACATCTACCCTTACTAATACAAAATTCTCAATATTTTGCACGAGTCCTATTACCTAGCACAATACATACTAACACTATCATAGTCACCTATACACTTATGGATACCACTCTATCATGGCACACTCACTAATACGTCTCATGAATACACATTCTCCACATAACCGAGTGTCAAGCACCAATAGAATATTGAGGCTCCATTAATACTCAAAACAATTCCATGATATTCAATTGCTACTTGGATCCCTCAACTATATGAATCTATATCTATCTAAAATATACTGTATGACATGATACCAACACCTAAAACCATACATTGGTATACTACTCTCTTCCTGATACCTCTCTTATTTCTAATATAATGATACTAAGCACTAACTATACTCTGACACCAATCTTGATCTATTATTACAAATGGTACTACACTATGAATCACTTATAGGATTAAATATTGATACCTAAAGCTCACATACCCTACCAGGAATCACTATCAGACTCACAAGCTATACTCACAATAATCAATATTGATACTCAACTCGACACTACATATCTGCAAGTGACCAAGCTTCTGTACTATATAGGGAACCTTAGAAACTAATGAAGTAAAGCTCTAAATGGAAATGAACTAGAGATATTAAGGGTATCTCTACCCTAAATTAGCAGGGGTAATGGAATAAAATGTTAATTATAACAAGGTTGAATGAAAGAGATAATATATTAAGAACTAATTTAAGATACACTATGATAATCATACATGTCTATCTGAAATCATGTTACCAAGAATCCTCGCCACGCCAGTAAGCATAGCTATACAAAACTATATAGTCCGTAACTAAGGTACACACCTCTAGAATCATGGTATCTAAATTTTTTTCTCTGCCGCTTGCTTGGTTGCGAAAACTATAAATTCCATAACCAAGAGAAATATGTCCACAATTAGGCTCTATGCCTTCGTCACACCAGATAATATAGCTGCGATAAACTCTAGAATCCATAACTAAAGCAGACGGTTACCTTTTCCACTGTTCTTATCCATTTACGTTATCAAAATATACCTTAACTTAGTCCACAAGATTTATCTCGATACAAGAGTCAAAGCCAACAATGAACATCAAGAATCAAATTCAACAACGATCAAGTGAGTGAAAATGGAACAAGTGGAAAAATATTTTGAATTACAGTTTATAGTGAGATTCTCAAGGGTTGCCTCAGGAATCTTTTAAGGAATCCTAATTTGTGATTGAGTATTCTCCCATCCTATATCCTATCGTAGGCTCGCAGAAGTACAACTAAGCCGTTGCACTACTACAACGTCGAACTAGTTGCGAAGACGGACCTGCATCGGCCATCACAAAAATATGTCACGACCCACACCCAGAATAATGGCACGAGTACGTGGGTACATCTAGCCCACACCGCAGCATCGGCAGTACAACACTATCTATCAATATCTCATAACAATATATATATGATAATCTCAACTCCAAAGGAGAACAATATAATGATAATATCAATACTCGATCATAATAGAGGACGAGGAAGATAAAAGGCATGATAATGATATGAAATGAGAATCCAAGTAAAGTCTAGAATTATACATATATAATCAATAACAGTAAGTCTAAAAGTCTAACTATCTCAATATCAATCTCAAAATAATAACAACTCAATGTCTCAAAGCTGGAAGCAAATCAAGTATAATGTAAACTAGATGCTAGCCAAGTCAATACTAGTGGTGTCTCCTCTACGAAAGCTAGCTCCTCCTAAGGCTCTTGTGCATACTCATCTGCTACTCTGGGTTCATAATAGGTGGGACAAAAGTCCTCGAGATTCTTTGAAAAATCTTATTCAGTCAGGATTGGAGCCAAGTACAAAACTCCGAAAGTAGTTCCAAATACATGGTAGAGAATATATAACAAGTAATAAAAAAAATACAAGATGTACAAGTAACTAGGAAATTAAAATATAACTGAGATAAGCAGATAAATACTGGAAAATAAAATACATGCAATATGGAAAGAACTATAAGTAAGAGAAACTAGAATACTGATTAAGTGACTTTGAATACAAGTTTGTTATGTGATCGGTTTAGGTTGTACACGAGTATACTAAGGTAACTCGATTATACGTGAGTTATATAATCTACATACACACGACTACAATATGGGCTTTGATCACATAACCAACATCTACTCCCCCGTCCCAACCAATACTCATGGACCCGATCACGATACTTTACGTACATGAATATAATATAAGCATACGGAGCACACAATTATGGCATGAGAATACGGGGCCCACGAATGTAATACGAGCACAAGCAAAACCTGATATACACGATAAAGTACATATGTAAGGAGTATCCGATGTAGACAATTAGAGATAACATCTCCTAACATGATCCATATAGTAATAGTCCGTGTAACAACGCATCAGAATCAAGTATATAAGTTCTAAAATATATGATATATATACTATTATGTAATAAAAACTAACAAAGAGATGTACTCGTCTGAGGTCTAGAGTAATGAACACAAAACAGTGTCCGAACTATTGTTACACTGACCTATATATAAAATTCTATGTTATTTGGGTATAATAAAGTGATAATCAAGCTTATGAGTTAAAAGATGATTTCTAGGTCAAAACTAGGTCAGACTAGTCAAACTAGGTCAAACTACCTAAAGGGTTTACTTTTAGGGTTAAACTAATCAACACTAGTCAAAACTAGGTTATACCTAGGTTTCTAGGTCCATACCTTGAATGTGTTAGCTATACTAGCTAATTTTATTTAAATAACTTATCTAACATACCTTTAGGTTTACCTTAACCATGTCTGATAACTTAATACCTCACTTAACTTGCTATTAATTAAAGGTAATACTAATACCTAGTATCTTATACCAACTACTGACAGACACATTGAACTTACCTATTACCTTAACTCATACATTAGATACTCTAGTACCTAGTAACATGACACACCCTACAACTATCCTCTAGGTAATAACCTACATGTATCACTCTAGTTACTACCCCTCGCTTAGATACTATACTAACAAACTTAAATCTTTACTAACATGCTACTTCTCCTTCATACTCTAACATAACCTTAGTATCTCACTATATCTATTGATATCATAGTGCTTAACTTATATCCAGACACTTCTAAGATACACTACACTTATCCCACACTTGCTTATACTAATGCCCTCATCATGACACACATCTAATACCAGTTATAGTTGGCACAGGCATAAGTGATTATGTGTACAGTGGCACAACCACTGTTCTGTACTACCACATCCAATGCATACAAGTTATTAACCCTTCTAAAATGCAGCCACCTGCAATACTCCTACTCGAACATATACCATACTAACACTCTAATAACTCTCACACTATTGTGCAAAGTCAAGCTAATCCTACTTGACCTCATACATTACCTAGACTGATATTCCTAGGTTGCCCCCTTACTTCCAGTCAATGCCTACTCACTGTCAACCTATATTCTCCCCTCTCTCATACTCAAACCCAATCCTTGATAGACCATAGCTAAGGACCTAACAGATACCCATGTATCATTAAATCCCCTCCCAAAGGATACACCAACCTTAACCTTAACACCTAATCCTAAAGGCTACTGCTTCAATGGTGTTACTGCTGTTGTCAAATGCTCCCAGGTCTGAACAGACCTTCCTTCACCCAAATACACTCACAGGCATATAAAACTAACACCAACATATACTCGTGAACACAGAGATGCACACATAACCACTTTGATACTAACTTATACCCGAGCTCAACCCAACTCTGTTCCCATTAGCTTGCAGTCCATAATTGGGCACACCACATCTTGCAACATGTCCAAACCGAGCCTCAAGTATTTTAATTCCATGCAACAACTCAATTTCCCCCACTCTTCTAGCACACTTATTCCAGCACCTTAATCATATTCCCTACCTCATTCCAAAACTAATTGTCTCCTTAAAATTCATCTTGACACTTAATATATATATATATTCACCTCACACTAATGCCTACTCTCACACACTTGGCCTTCTAGAATATGACACCAACACTATAACACCAACTTTCCTAAACTAATCCTAACATATATATATGACACCAGTACCAAATCAATATCTGAAATCAATAGGTTACAGGAACATATATCCCCTAACTTGATCCATGTTGGATCACTGACTGACACCTACAAACAGACACTCGACTGCACAAAATACTCAACCTATATAAATAACATATTCAGGTACCAATCTCTTGCAGTGGTATAGTTCAACCTATTACTACCCGAGTTGTAAACTCACTGCCTGCAAAACTTTTTCCACTCTCCCTCACTGTACTCTCTGTTGGTACCCGACCACAGGCCTAAAGGACTATGAGACAACTCTAGAGGGGGGGTGAATAGAGTGCAACGGAATAATCTACCCAATTTGAGATAATTATAATGAAGGCAGTTTCTAACTAACAATGTATATTGAGAGAGTAAAGTAAAGCAGTAAAGTAGAGAGAGAAAGTAAACGCAAATACCAAGATGTGTACTGGTTTTCCTCTGAGAGAACTAGTCCAGTCCAGAGAACTCAAGCTCGGAGTTTTATCCACTATAATCACCAATAGCGAATCACAAGCTTTAATTCGAAGGCTTGCCACTTCTTTACACCACGAGGTTTGATCCAAAGTCTCACAACTTCACAGCTTATAGAGAGAGAGAGAGAGAGAGAGAGTAACTGATAAAACAAAGCTCTTTACAACTATGAAGACTTCTAGACCGAGATCGCACTTGGAACTAGGAAGGCTAGGGAGTTGCTCTTTGAGATGGAAAAGTTAAGGCTTTAGAGATTTGTTCACAATAGGATAGAAGACTAAAGAATGGTTGAGTGAGTAAGAATAAAGAATTCCAATCCTATTTATAGGGTGTAGGCAAACAGAATTTGGCCAGAATTCAAATGGGCTTTAATTCAAATTTTCAACCGTTGGACCAAGAAATCAGGAGCTAATTGAACTGGTTGATTTTATACCAAAAGGATAACCGAGTTTGGTCCTAGTTCGGCACTAGTTCGGCTCGAGTTCGACCTCTAAGTATGGTAGACTTTGTAAATGAATATAGCCTGATTTGGTAGATAGGTTCTTTGGTTCATTTGAGTGGACTAGGTATCTGGTTATAGGTATTTAGTATTAACCAGTACGAGTCAGCTTACATCAGTCATAGACTCAAATAAATAAAAGATTACAATTGAATAGATGAAATACAGACGATATGTAATAGCAGTGTTGAGGCTTCAGATCACAATATATCAATGCATGGTTTAGTTAACTATCAAAATCAAGTTAACTGAGACTGGATGGGCCAACCATCTCCCCCATTTTGATAATTGACAAACTATGAATGATATTGCAAGTCTTTGATATGAAAGGCTCCCCCGTAACTGTGGAGCAATTGATATGCTGAAGACAACGTCTGTCGAGTATCATTTTGTATGCTAGTATCATGTATGTCTTTCTCCCCCGTTTTTATTTGATCGAAATGGCATACTCTCCCAAAATTGGTGAGTTGACAAGAAAAATAAGAAAGTATATACAGGATAATATATATTGATAAAAAAATTGTATTAAACTTTATTTATTTGAAAGAAAATATACAAAAGTAGATGTGTAGTGGAAACATCATAGTAGAGCATCTAAAATAAACTTTTTAAACAATTAAATCCATTGAGTAACTAGTTGTCATATTCTTCATCTTTATCATCAGGTTCAACTGTTCTATTTGGATCAAAGAAGGCATCAGCTAGATCCAAATATCGATGAACATAGGGGTGATCAATACAAAATCATTGTTGATTCAGATTTCGAAGAATCAAAAAAGGTCTGGCTGGGTGCTTCGATAAGGTGTACATGATGTCTATTAAAGTGTTGCTAACAGTCTGAGTCTGAAGAGTTTGGCGATGATCAGTAGCACGATTGCATATATCTTCATTGTGGAAGTGATCACGCAACAGATTGAAAATAGACTTTAAGGTTTGCAGTTATTCATCAACAGGATGGACGAAATCAACATGATGAGTGTTGGAGTTTGATGATGAGTTATATGGTAGAAGTATAGTTGGCTCAATTCTTTGAATTCTATTGAGGTATAAAGGTTCCTCAAGATTTGAACAAGTATCCAAAGGAATGTCGAAATACCTGAAAATGGTTGGCAAGTACATGGCGTATAATTATGGACGCCCTTTCTTATGATATTGAACCATTTGAGATAAGATAGTTTGGGGAAAATTGAAGTTAATGGCAAAATATAAGTGATATAATGCTGATATTTCTAGATAAGAGACCTCATCAAAGTAAGTCTTCTTAGGTAGAAAAGTTGAAAATATAGTACGATGCATTTCAAAGAAGTGACCATTCAAATATCTAGTATAAAATTTTTCAGGTGGATATTCAAGAGGGTGACAAAGGATATTTTTGAAAGAATCTAAAGTTAAGCCATGGTCGAATTAAAATTGTGTGATATTGACTAAGGTTGGTCCATCAACGGGAATGCGTAGGATCTCACCCAAGTCATTCACATCGAATTCAATTGGAATGCCACGAACTCCAGATAAAATAGTGTCATGTTCATTTGTTAAGTTACAATAGATCATTTGAATAGAATTAGTATAAATATTGGTACGGGTCATAACAAATTCTTCAAGTTGAAGTTTTTAAACAATAGGTAGATAGTCTTTGTGTTGGAAAGAAAAATCAATAAGATGGCCAAACAGATGTGTCTCTTGGAGAAGTCATTAAACCAATCATTTGAAATCTCAGATTTTTGAAAGGTAAAACCGTCAAATTCTCCTATATTTGGCATAATGGGACAGAAAAGTGAGTCAAAAAAGGAATCTATTTTTCTTTTAGGGGCCATTGGGAGAGGATGTAGGAGGAAAAGCTAAGTTTATTTGTGGAGGTAGGACAAATTTTGTTGGTCTGAATGAATGAGCAACGAAATGATCTATATATAGCGAAGCAGAAATCTAAATTAGGAAGAGAATTAAATGACATAGCATATTCTGGAATTAAACTAACCGAGTTTGGTCTGAACTGGGCCCAAGTTCGGTCCGAATTATGTTGACATTTATTTCCAGAATCTCAATGTAACTTTAATCGATATTATGCCTTTCTTGACTTGATATAAATACAGAATAATAAATGTTTAACTTAAATCATACGTTTTTAAGAGTTTAAATCATCTCGGAGTAGTTGAATGGGCCGGATCCTAGCTGGTGGTTTTTCGAAGATACTTAAATACCGTGTCGCTTAAGGTTATTTATACCTTTTTGACAGAAGGGCCCTTTCGGCTTGTATCCAAAATTTTTAAAACTTTTTGAAAAGTGTGACAAAAAATTTGTAAAGCATCTTATGATTCTTATATTTTATCAGAATCCAAAAGACCTAATTTCCTACGGATAAAGTTGAATCAATCTTCAACTAAAGGTTTAGTAAAGATGTCTGATAATTGATATTTCGTATCCACATAATCTAAACAAATATCTCCGTGTAATTGATGATCCCTTAAAAAATAATATCTGATTTCTATGTTCTTAGTGCGTGAGGCATATTGGATTTTTTATGAGATTGATGGTGCTAGTGTTATCACAAAAAATAGGAATATTCTTATAGTGCAGATTAAAGTCTTCTAGGGTTTGCTTTATCCATAAAATTTGAGCACAATAACGTCCTGCGGCTGTAGAAGCATGAAAAATACGCTGGGGAATCATACGCATAAAATCCTCAACATGTAGGAAGCTCACATAAAACAGAGCTCCAGTACTGGGTGGCATAAAATATAAACTCCAGAGCCATTGGCATATAGCAGAGCTTCAACGCTATTTCAGCATAAAACATAGCTCCAGAATAACCCGCGTAAAGCAGTCCTTCCAAACTGCTTTGGCGTAGAACGGTTGCTACATCGCCACTTCGGCGTAAAATCTATCTGCTTTTAATGCAGTAGGAAGTTGTACGAGGAACTCTTCGTATTCCTCGAATGAACCTTTCAGTTGAAACAGTAAACCTGACTCCTGACAAAGAGTACTGCACAATGATCGAGAGGACGGCTGTAATGATGACTCTGCACAGAACTCCAGACTGTCGTCTAGTGACATAACCCTTGATATAAGACATCGTTTACGCATTCAAGGAATATACTGCCTATTCTATACTGGCAGATATGAGCTTTACGCTCAGGATGAGATGAAACCAACAGCCACGTCAAAAGCTGTTCTTCGTACAGAACTCGAGGCACGTCTCTGCAATTAATGCGTGAGATAGGGGCAGATCTCTGCATTTAATGCACGAGATTTGGTTCTACTTTTTGACTGGATAAGCTATAATTAGGGCTAATATGTCTACATCACCATCCCCACACATTACGCCAACCAGGCTATTTTCAACTATAGGAGTACACCGAATTTTATCTCCTCGAAATATGCCGACCTGGCTATTTTCAGCTATAGGAGTACGCCGTATGCTATCTCCTCGAAATACGCCAACTCAGGCTATATTTGCAAAGGTGCGTGATAAGGCTATCTGGCTCAGAATACGCTCAAAACCTCAGTCAAAGAAGGATAACTGACTATCTTTACGCTGGTTACCTATCCATATAGCATCAAGCTTTACGTAGAATTTGGCTTCTACGCCGACAAGACAGTTATTTGGCTTCTACGCCAACATGACAGCTACTTGGCTTCTATGCCAACATGATAGCTATTTGGCTTCTATGCCACTTGACAACTATTCGGTTTCTATGCCTACTCGGCTTTTTACGCTATCTGAACAGCTATTTGGATTTTACGCCAACGAGACAGTTATTTGGCTTTTATGCCAAACATCTCTATGCAAGGGGCAGTTATCTACGTGGCTTGTATGCCGTGATCTTCGACGAGCAATTATACGCATTACCTTATAATAGGACATGTGTCACACGCTGATTCAGGAAGATCATTCATACGTGGATAGCAGTTATTATAACCGCCACGTAAAAGGTGCAGCTCTCTCCGCTGTTCGGTTTTTACGCCAACTGCGACCAAATTCTATAAATAGAGACCTCCGGCCACGGAGGTTGGGGGGAGGAAAAGAGGGTCGAATCTAAGGTGGAGAGAATTCAGGAGTCACAGACAGAGGTCAAGGTCAAGAAAGCACTTATAGAGAGCTTTGGCAACGAGAGTTCAATCCCTCCTGCAGTCTTTGAAGTTTCTTTTTCGTCTTCTACAACACTTCTTCGTCATCGTGTGGTCCAAGGGACAAAGTGATCGACCACAGATCAGACTCCTATAGCAATATTTTCTCAGAATCAAATTTTTGTACTTAACATCCTCGTATAGGATTAATTATACTTCTTTTTCTTGTTTATAAAAAAAGGAAGGGTTTCATATAAACCTAGTTTCAATTTCTTTCATTTATTATCAAACACAAGATGGCGACTCTGCTGGAGACTACTTTCTCATCTGACGAGAAAGTCATTGCTCAACACGATGCTGTATCCGTAGGATCAACGAAGAAGACTCTGGTCGTCCAATTTGATCAATCAGCTTACGAAGACATGCTTCGAGCAGGGGGTAGCTCTCATTCCCTCTCTGTCCAAGACAACCGGAAGTTGCATAAAGTGTGGATACCCCGGACATCCTCTGCCATTCCTGCGGACTCTCTCTCTCCGATCAACAAGGTTGTGACATCGTAACCTGTGCGCCCTGCGCGTAAAACTTTGTGTCCCATTTGTGATGTGGCAGACAAAGCTTCTGGCAGTGCCATAGTGACAATCCAGAAGTCTAGTTCGTGTACTGCGCATAAATTTTTGTCTCCCGCCTGTGACATGGCAGACAAAGCTTCTGGCAGTGCCTTAGTGCCAATCTAGAAGTTTATTTCGTGTCCTGCGCGTAAAATTTTGTCTCCCGTCTGTGACGTGGCAGACAAAGCTTCTGGAAATGCCTCAGTGCCAATCCAGAAGTCCACACCGCGCCCCGCACGTAAAACTCGGTCTCCCGTCTGTGACATGGTAGACAAAATTTTTGACAATGCCTCAGTGCCAATTCAGAAATCCCAAACGCGCCCTGCGCATAAAAATACATCTCCCCTCTACAGTGAGGCAGATGGTCCTTGCAATCATCGCAAGGGAAAATATGTAGAAAACCTTTAAACCTCTCGGCTTTTACGCCATCAAGAGAAGAATTTGCCCGCCCTTCAGATTACGCGGAATGCTGACGGCCGATTGAGGACTTCCTCAGTTTTACCCCAACCTGTACAAAGCTCCAGGTTATGCCAGAATAAGCCTCTCGGCGTAAAGAAGACCCAGTTCACAGGAACATACGTTCCTCAGACGGATGACGGATCGTACGCTACTCACATGGCTGAACTGATGTATTCTTTTGGCAGGGAGAGAGTTATGATTCCCAATATCCGTACTTCCACTGATGTAAAAAGGCAGAATAAGCCTTCTTCTTCTTCTTTTTCTCCTATTAAGCCTCCTGACTTGCGTAATTTCCTGATCCAGAAGCGTAAAGACAGGGGATCTTCAAACATGTCTATTACACCCCCTAGGGAGCATTGTTGTAATAGTCACAAAGTTGTAGTTAACTACTGCTGTTCTAAGGCAAAACGGTTAGTTTTCGACCGGTTGAACTACTCTTTGTCTTTACAGGAAGAAGAGCTGACATTCGCATCAGTGAACAAGGCTTCACATATCCCTAAAGGAAGGTCAAATTCAAGACGTCATCCCTCTAGAACTCCGAGCCAAAGGAGATTCGACAGACTCCTTGAGAATATTGAAGCTGGTGTGTTTCAAAATACCCGTTCGAGGTCACGACAACCGGTTTTATATTCTTCTGATTTCGATAATGGGGGTCACCAGTTTCCCGAATCGGATGCTAAAAGTATAGACTCAATCTCTACAGAGATCTATACTAATCCTTCCATAGCATCCAGAGAAATGGGAGTGTATGCCATTGGAGATGAACACGAAGAGTCTTCCCCATCAGGAAGTACTGACCAACGCATCGCTGTATTAGAAGCATCATTTAAAGAGATGCATTCCACGATAGAGAATATGCACTAGATGATGGTGACTCAACATGCAGCTGCAATAGCTCAAACATCGGTCCCTCTGACTCAAATACGAGTGGCGGTGGACCTACCACCATCCAATGCAAACCAGGAGCCTGTTCTAAATTAAGAGTCAGCGGCTCCTCAACTTCCTAACTCGGAGAATATATTGCCTCCTATTGGAGTTACAATACAACCAATCTCTCACCACTTTGCGGTCCCTTTTTCAGCTGAAGACCCGATGCAGGCAGTACGGGAATTGAAAGCCCAATTTGATGCCTTGAAGCATAAGGATCAGCTCAAGAAGTTGGGAATCAACCAGCCATACCAAGCTATCTGGGACGAGATCCCTTTCCTACCTAAATACAAACCACAGGCTATGATTTTGTTTGAGGAAAAGACGTCACCGAGCCAGTACATGAACTACTTTAGCATGATGACGGTATTATTGCAAGAGAATGACGCCCTTCTCACTCGAGTATTTAAAGGCTGTCTATCTGGAGTGGCCTATCAGTGGTACCATAGTCTTGTGGACAACTGCATTTCTTCCTTTGAAGATTTTAAGACTCTATTCTTTGTTCGATTCTACGAAGGAGGGATGGACTTGTCTATGTCCTCGCTCATCGAAGTAAAGCAGAAGGAGAAGGAGAACGTTCATACTTTTATCGAACATTTTCGTCAGGCCACTTTGCAGATGCCTCCCGGAGTTTCGAATTCAGCCTTGGTGGACAATTGCTGGAAGAACCTTCTTCCGCTGGTCTCGGTGTTCACAGCCGCTGAAGACAACAGTCGGAAGGCGCGTGACAATGGAATCATGATCTCTACCTCTGATAGAGGGAAGAGGTCATCCTCCAATAGCGACCATCGTCGTGGTTCTAAAGGAAAAGAAGCTCTGGAGATCAATACGTCCATGCAACATACTCCAGGGACTATGCAGACGAATCCTGGGACTTCCAGGCCTAAAGAAGAATATTCTTTTGACGACAACGATATTCCGAGCATATTCGATTTTCTAGTCAAAAGCGGCAAGCTCACCCTCCCCGAGGTAAAGCGGCCTAATAATGTCGGCAGTACCAATAACCCTAACTACTGTATTTTCTATAGGTACATACATCATCCCACAAAGGCGTGTTATGTACTAAAGAGGAAAATTCAGGAGTTGATCGACGCCAAGGCCATCACTCTACGTAATAGCGAGAAGACGGTCACTACCAACATGATCTCTCTCCAATTCGGCAATCTGCCCCCTCAAGAAGTCCCGGATGGTATTGTACCTATTTCCTGGACGATGATGAATATTGTTAATCTTCCTCTAGCCAGGGGTCAAAATCATGACCTGGTACCCCTAATTACCCAGCGTGGTGAGATTATGTGGGTTCATCCTGATCTGATGTAAGAGATTGAGGAAGAGACTCAAGCTGCTAAGGCTAAGTCTAAAAAGAACTCAAGGCGTAAACCATGCCATATGGTTGCAATATCTCCGACACCAGAAGAAGAGGCTTTGGCTACCGGAACCCGTTCAGGGAAAGCCTACTTCAAGGACTATGGACGAAATTAGGAAGATGTAACGGCAGACACTTTAGCTGCCAAACTTCCAGAACCTGAACCTGTCATACCAGAGGCAGGTCCTTCTAGACCAACTTCGACGGACAAGGGCAAGCAAAAAAAGTGCATTTTGATAAACCTTTGAAGAATATTCAAAACAAAGGTTTGGAGAAACCATATAACTTCGACATCCTGGCCCAGTTGGCTAATACACCAGCCAGATTGTCCATTTTTAAGCTCCTAAGGCTATCCAAAGACACTCGTCAAGCCTTGAGTGAAGCGTTAATGCAGGCGGATGTATGCTTGACTTAGCTCAAATCCCCCGACAAAGAACCTGTGGCATGCCCTCAATGCCATAGTGTGATAGAAGTGGTCCCTAACATCACTTTCATTCAAGAGGACATGCTGTTGAAACATAACAAGCATGACAGATCCCTCTATTACATCGGATACATTGGTTCCATGGAGGTAGATCGGATTCACATAGATCCGGGATTGTCGATCAGCATTATCCCTCATAGTCTGCTCAGATCGCTGAGGATTCCTATAAGCGAACTGGCTTACACCACCACTACAATCGTGGGCTTCAACGCCAGAAAAAGTAAGCTGTTGGGGAAGATTCGTCTGAGGATCCAGATCGGGGATCTTAGATCAGTGGCTACATGCTACGTCATCGATTCAGAGGTGTCCTACAACATTCTACTGGGCAGACCATGGATCCACGATCACAATATTGTTCCTTCGACTCTACATCAATGCTTCAAATATGTAGATGCCCAAGGAACAGTAAAAATAGAGTTTGCTGACCTTAACCTGTTCAAAGAAGTAGAGTCCTACTATTCCGATGCCATGTTGTACACCCAAGACTACATGAAAGAGGTGTCAGGCAAGACGGAGGAGGAATCCCATCGGGAGCCAGGAGAACCATCTGCTGAGCAACCCCTATCAATCCAGGTGAAAGGGCAGACTACCCGTCCGAAAGTCATGGAACCCATGGCTATCCACTTGAACAAAACCAAATCAGGAGGAGGAAGTGATCCCCTAGTGATCACTTTGAACCAGAAGCCTCCACCTTTGATCATCAACCTCCGGCTCAACAAGCAGCCGACTGATGTAAATACAATCGGGAATGTGGTTTCTGACGATAATAAAGATTCTCTTTTCTAGTATACTGACGCTCAATTTCTAAATCAGGAATCCTCCCCCCATAACGATATAGAACCTATAGCAAAAAAATTCTTGGAAGTTATATACTCCTATCATCCATATGTGTGGGAAGTGGCATCAACATCTAATGTCATCACGACATATGGACTACATAAAGATTCTATCTTTATTGTCCTACCTACTCGCAGCAATAAGCATCCAATAGTCTTCGGTCGCATGCACAGTAGACCGATTGTACAAGAAGATTCTTACGATGCCGATGCTGGGAAAATGTAAGTTCACAGATATAGCCCACAAGCTTTAAAGATTATGTAAAGTATGGGTTATGATCTGAAGTCAGAGCCAGGCCTCAACTATGGGAAAGGCAGGCGAATACCGTTGCACAGTGATCCCTACTGTCAACGAACTTATTTTGGGTTAGGGTATATCACACATCTTGTAACTTCCAATAACTCTGAATCATGTGAGGAGACCACTTGCTCTCTTCAAGACGATTTATCATCCTCTAATTCAGAAGCTGAACTCGAACAGGTATTATCAGTAAATATGGTATTGACAGATTCTCTCGAAACAGAGGAACAAGAATTTGGAACATTCGAAGATGAATCCTGGGCTTAGCAAATGGATACACAATGGGAACTCCGGTTCGAGCAGAGAGAACCGTCCACTGAAGATAAAGTTATCCAGATCGATGTTGGGGATAAACTTTCACCAAAGCCGATATTTATCAGTAACAATCTTTCCGAAGAAGAAAGGGAAGAGATGATCTAGCTGATAAAAGAATATATCGATATCTTCGCGTAGAATTATGAGGATATGCCAGGTCATGATCTAAAAGTGGCTACCCACAATCTCAACATATTGCCCAATTCAAAACCTGTAAAACAACACCAACGCCGGTTCCGCCCGGATATGATGGATGCCATAGAAGCTGAAATTAAAAAGTTGATAGCCTGCAGGTTCATCCGGAAAGAACAATATCCTGACTGGGTCGCCAATGTTGTCCCGATCATAAAAAAAGTAGGAAAGTGTATGTTTGCATCGATTTTCGAGATCTGAATGCAGCATGCCCTAAAGATAAGTTTTCTCTTTCCATTACAGACGTCATGATCGATAATATGTGCAATTTTGAGCGCATGTCTTTCATGGACGGATTCTCAGGATATAATCAGATTAAGATGAATCCTGAAGATGAGAAGCATACTACCTTCCGGACACCTCTGGGGGTATATTGCTACACAGTCATGCCTTTTGGATTGAAGAATGCTGGAGCTACATATCAGCGAGCTATGAGTAACATATTCCATGAGAACTTATGTAAAATAGTGGAATATTACGTAGACGATATTGCTGTCAAAAGCCGCCTCAAGGATAATCACATCCAAAATTTGAAGATAGTATTCGAGTTGATGTGCCAATATCAACTCAAAATGAATCCTACAAAGTCCTTTCTTGGTGTATCCAGTGGCAAATTCCTAGGATTTGTCATTACCGCTAAAGGCATTCAAGTGGACCCTGATAAAGTGAAGGCTATCTTAGAGATGCGACCACCCCGTAATCTGAGGGAACTCAGGGGATTCCAAGGTCGTCTGGCTTATATCAGGAGATTCATATCCAACCTCTCTGGGAGATGTCAACCTTTTTCTCGCCTGATAAAGAAAGGTGTGTCATTCGTATGGGACGAAGCCTGTCAACAAGCGTTTAATGATATCAAACGCTATCTTACTAATCCTACAGTTCTGGTGCCTCCCGTCATAGGAAGACCATTTTTGCTGTATGTTCGAGCAATGGATCATTCTTTAGGAGCTCTCCTCGCACAGAAGAATAATGAGGGTTATGAACAGGCTATCTACTATTTAAGCAGGATGATGGTCGGAGCTGAACACCGGTACAATCCAGTAGAAAAAGAATGCTTGGCCCTAATATTCGCCATTCAGAAAATGTAACATTATATCACAGGCCAAACTATTCATATCATCTCCAGAATCAATCCTCTTCGAGTACTGATGAATAAGCCGAGTGTACTCAATTCCTGACTCGCGACTTGGGCAATATTATTAACACCGTATGATATGGTGTATGTCCCTCAGAAATCCATAAAAGGTCAGGCCTTGGCTAATTTCTTAGCTGCTCATCCAATTCCGTAAACTTCTAAACTATACGAGGACATTTCCGATGAAGTTACAGAATGTAATTCCGTAATGGAAAGTGATACATGGCAGCTATTCTTCGATGGTGCCTCTAGGACTGGTTCTAGAGGAAACATAGTTTCAGGAGTAGGAATTGTCCTGGTGACTCCTGATAAACTCGTCATCTATCGAGCATATTCTCTTAGCGAACCCTGCTCTAATAATGTGGCAGAGTATAACGCCCTATTAATCAGGCTTCAAGTCGCTAAAGAATTGGATATTGAATACCTGGAAGCTTTTGGTGATTCTCTGCTAATCGTCAATCAGGTCAGAGGAATATATGAAGTCCACAATCCAAACCCCATCCCTTATCACCAAGCAACGATCGAGATTGCAATATCTTTCAACGGATTCTTCCTAGAGCACGTGCCCCGATCTCAAAATTTGGAAGCTGATGCTCTGGCCAGTCTAGCTGCAGATCTAGCTATTCCTATAAGAAGGCAGAATTTGGTGATTCTTCTTAACAAATATCTGTTCTGTGTGAAAAATAATTTTCACATAGAACGCAGCTACGTTGTAAACATGGTTCCTCCTGAGAGAGACTGGAGAAGTCCTTTTATAGATTTTGTGGCATACGAAATCTTACCAAAGGATCCTAAAGAAGCGACGTCTATCAAAAGACGATCATTACGCTTCTATTTTGATGCTTCTTCATAATGTTTATATCACCGAATATACGATGGACTACTGTTATGATGTCTCTCCGATGATGATGCAAAGCACGTTATCCGCGAAGCTCACGATAGGATATGTGGAGGATATCAACCAGGTCCTAAGTTAAAGGATCGTATCAGAAGGATGGGCTACTACTGGCCTACTATGATAGCAGATGCAGTAAAATATATAAGGCAATGCAGAGCCTGTCAAGTTCATGCAGATTTTATACATCAGCCTTCTAAGTATCTATATCCTACCATTGCATCATGGCCCTTTGAAGCATGGGAAATGGACATCATTGGTCCTATTCACCCGTCATCTTCTAGAGGACATCGGTTCATATTGGCTATCACCGACTACTTCTCTAAATGGGCGGAGGCAATTCCTCTTGCTAAAGTAAAGACATCCAACGTGATCAGCTTTATCAAGAACCATGTCATTTATCACTTTGGGATACCCGAAGGATAATTTATGACAATGAGCCTCAATTCATCAGCCAAGCGTTTAACCAATTTTACGATAAGAATCAGATACAAAATATGGCCTCTACGGCAAATAATTCGGCTGCTAATGGTTTGGCTGAAGCCTTCAACAAAACCATCATCAAACTCTTAAAAAAGTTTGTTTCTTCGAACAAAAAAGATTGGAATAAGAAACTGGAAGAATGCCTCTGGGCATACCGCACAACGGTACGAGCACCGACGGGTTGTACCCCATTCTCATTAGTCTACGGGTGTGAAACAGTTCTCCCCATTGAAATCCAAATTCCATCACTCAGAATAGCAGTGGCTAATGAGTTGACTCAGGAAAATAATGATAGACTACAGCTTCAAGAGCTAGAAGGATTAGACGAGAAATACCTTCAAGCTCAACAGCGCATTGCGTTCTACCAGGCACGTATTTCCAGAGCTTTTAATCAAAAAGTGAAGGAAAGAGTGTTCAATGTTGGTGAGCTAATTTTAGCTTTGAAGAGGCCAATGATCATTACACACAAGAGTAAGGGTAAATTCCAGCCCAAATGGTAGGGCCCTTATGTGATTGAAACAACATTTTTAAACGGTGCTTACAGATTAGCCAAGCCTAACGGAGATCTGATAATGGCTCCTATCAACGACAAATTCCTGAAGAGGTACTACGCTTAATCTTCCTTGCTCAAAGGAGTATGGTGAAGATCTCATTCTGACAATAATACGTACAAAGACTGGTTGGAGCATATTCTATCATGTTCTTATGACCTCTGAATAGATATGTTTAACTAATTTGAAACTTCAAAACCTATCACGTCCATATTACCTCTGATAGTGTTTTGTATACAAATTTAGTTGGATCATATTCTATCATGTCCATATAACCTCTGAATAGATATATCCAGCTAAAGCTTACCGAAAGTATATCACGTCCATATTACCTCTTATATCACTTTTACCCTAGCCTATGATTTTCAAAAATGATGGGTCCACAAAGTCAAATAAAGTCTCCTTATTATCTTCGGGAAAGAGCAAATTACATAGAAAAGCAAAAAGTACATCATTGGGGAGGAGTAGTCAAATCATGAATCTGTTGCGCCAAAGCGGCCATCCTCTCATTCTTGGAGTCCAAGATGTTAGTGCGAACCCGCTCCAGTCGTACCTCGTCATCGCTCAGGAGAGATAGTTCGGACCGAGCATGTACAAAATTGGCACGAATGACACCCACATGTGCCAAGTTCCGCTGAGCTGTATCCATTCAGCCCTTCAACTTATCTCAAGCTGCCAATGACTGGAGAGCCCACTTGTCACGCCCCAGTCCCAAATACGTAGGACTAGGAACACGTAAGCATGCCAGCCGCATGGATATGGCAACTCCAATATATAGGAAACCATAACCCATACGTACGCTGTAATATGAATATAAACTCACATGTGGTATATATAATGTCACAAGTCACAGATATGCTAATCTCATCCACACAACAAGTCATAGAAAAGAAATACTAAACTAGAATAAGGAGTCTGAAATATCTAAAATAATAGTCGGGTGGAGACAAATCCACTACCCATGACTATATCCAAAACTAAAATGAGAGAGGAGTATAAAGTCTCCAATATAAAATAATGTGAAGACAGAAGTGCATCAGCTAAAAGAATCCATCGCCAGATAATCAACGATGCTCAGACGGTAAGATCTCCTCGGCAGAAAGAAATGCGTCAGGTCCAGGCCCGTACTCCTGCAAATACTCAAGAGCAGATACACCTGGTAGAGGACCAGGTCCTCAGAGGGACGTAACAAGATACAGAAAATATGAGCCAACTTGAATACATTAAACATGCATATAATTTGAAAATAAATAAGTACGCTTCTATATGAATGCAAATGAGGATAACTTTTCGACGTATGGGCAAGGGTAGGCTACTCGATCTATGCCTCATAACTCACACACCCGTCAATGGACATCAGAAATCGACATACCTCTGGGGTAGCGACCAGCGCGACTCTACAGAAATCGACATACCTCTGGGGTAGCGACCAGCGCGACACACGCCCGTATTACGAACTATATACTATGGTTTACCAGAGTGGTTAAAAGCCCATACGCCTAATAATTGTCCTCTATAATACTAAGTGTCAAGTGTGTGTGTCAACATATCTAATATATAGTAATGACTGAAAGGAACTACACATGCAATAAATAAATAGAACTGAAATAAATATACAAAAATATACTAAGCATGCAAAATACTGTAAGCAATTTGGCAAGGCATCTTGCTTGGTAAGAAAGCTGCAAGGTGTACTGTCCAGAAGTCAAACGCACAAGATCAAAAGCTATGGCCGCAGAACAATGTCTCCGGATGCTGAAATAAATATCACCAATGTTTTCGGAATGAGCAAAATAGCTAAAAAGCACATCCCTTTCGTCCAATTTGGACACAGGGGCAAAACGGTAATTTCGGACAAAAGTGGGGTCCACGTGTGGCCCACTTTGCATCGAAAAGTGTGTCGAGGGTAACAGTATCTAAATAGAAAAAACTATAGGTAAAACAACTCTAAATGTTAATACGAACCCAACGGTATGTCCAAATGTGGATTCCGATGAGCCGAACACAATTTTGTCCAAAAAGTCAACTATGGGGCCCGCCAATTGGCAATTTGGTCAACCATCTCAGAATTGCATGAAAATTGGGTCACAGGACCAGCGCGTTACCACGAGTCTAGTGGCACAAGTTTCGTCGTAATCTGACAAGCGTGCACAAAATACGTGCGAGTTCCACAAAAGTTACGACACGGGATGTGTCCGCGGATACGGCATGATTCTGGCGCACACACGCGTCCGAATCAGTTCCCACAAATTTTCACGTATCCGGTTATGCTGCATGCACCGTTCGGTACACTTGTTACATGGCGGGGCGATCCCGTTTGGCAGGGCGCGCTCCGTATCACAACCTTTAGAATTCTAGAAAAAGTGGGTTCGTGCGGTTTTGTGACGAATTTAATTCTGTCCACAGCAGCTAATAATCTAGGTTATTTAACAGAAAATAAACTAGGTCAAGAGTTCTACACATATAAAAAATAATCACCAAATTCGGATCTCTGTGGTGGGAGATACGAACTCGGTAATATGGGTGGTCAGCGCAGTTTTCTGCGATTCCAGAATTGGGTCTGCTCGCGTCCACTTGGACGCTATTTTTCGCCTAGGAGTACCCATTTTTCGAGGTTGGCTATTATACAAATATGGAAGAGGGTTAAGGGGTGAGCATACCGGTGAAGACGGAACGGCGTTTGGTTGAGCGAGTCGACGGAAAATAATTCCGGAGCGAAGGTGCCTCGTGTGGGAATCTGCAGTGCGTGAGGTCGGAGTCGTCGGGATGGTTTGGACGGCTTGGCGGGGTTCTCTGGCTGTGGTGGCGGCTCTAGATGAGAAGAGGGGGTTTGGATATTTTAGGTTAGGGTTTTATGAAATAATATATATATATATATATATATATATATATATATATATATATTATATAATAGGGAGAGAGAATAGGAGTTGTTAGGTCCGCGTGTAAAAAAAAAAGGAAGGGAATAGGCTGCTGAAGGGGGCGGGTCCTGGAAGCAATTTGCTAAGTTGAAGTGGCCGGTCCTTTATGAGTTAGCAAGTTTGCTAAAGGGGGGCGGTAACAGTAAGTGCTAAAGGATGGAGCAAGTTGCTAAGGATGGTAGAGTATAGTTGTTATTATTATTATTATTATTATTAGTAATTCTTATTTAATAATTCTTTTACTTTCTTTTCTTTTCCTTTCTAAATATATATATACATATATATATTTGTGTATACATATATATTATATATATACTCATAAGAAAATTCATGGATTAGAATAATGCACACCATTAGGCTAGCAACTGCTCAAGGGGGTCTCCTACATGGAATAAATTTCGAAAAATTCCTGATGGTCCCAAAAATCCTTTAAGTGTCCGAACACCTAAAATAAAATTTATTAAAATTCTAATTCTCCTAATTAGCCACTAAATACTATATTTAAATTATTAATTAATAAAAAATAATAAATACGTTTTTTTTTAGAAATAGGGGTTTTATATTCTACCCAACTTACAAAAATTTTGTCCTCAAAATTGACACTAACCCATATTCATAATGATAACTATAACTATTACACTACATTGTTATCTAGTAGGACTCCTAAAACTCATGGTTTGCCATTCTAACACTTTCTCATCTATTGTCCATCCACTATTTTATCATCCTCTAACTCGTCTACACTACCCAACTTACAAAATTTCTACTAGTAGTCACATTCTTTGAAGCTATTGTCTAGGTTTGTAAGGTAAATACATATATTGGGTCGAGAATCTTGGGATACCTGTCTAGAATCTCATAACTATGACTTTTTCCATAACCGTCAAGTATCATAGTCTAATACTGCCATGGCACCTGGCCAGTATGGCTGCAAGTAATTCGACTACTCTACCAAAATCGTCTGGCGGCAACTTTCGCTACCTCGCCGGCGATTTGTCATAGTCATCAGTTCGTAACAAGTGCCTTCAACTCTTTCCTAGGCATAGTCTAAGTTTTTAGGAAAACACTTAAGGTCTTGACTAACTATTAGGGCTATGATCTAGCTCAAGTGATCTAACAATTTTTACTATGCTACATGGTGCTACTTAAGGGTTAAACTAATAAAGAATATAGATATTGTTATAGTGCATATACATATTAAGAACTCATCCTTAGTTATTAAGCATTACTAACATATTTATGTTTAACTAACAAAATAGGGGTGAGGTTAATATCAAACAATTCATAATGGCACGAAAGATACGACTATGATAGGAAGAGTTACGCACGAGATAAGAAATGAATATAAAAGGAGAAGATGAGTCACCCCAAGAGGGCGAGATAAAATAGGGGATAATACTACTACTGCTACTCACGTCATCCATTAGCATCGCGTGTATGCCATCTGGAGAGAATATATATACATCCTCATAACTGCTAAGCTACCATATATAAAATTCTACAGCTATTTGTACATCTAAGAGCTTGTGTCACAATGGGTTTATGAGTATGCAAAGACAATTATAACTAAAAGGTCGTACCTGTATCTACGGCTTTCTCTGTCTGCTCTCCCATACTTGTCATAATGAGTGCTTGGCCTTGTCTTTGGTTGATCAACTGGGGTCTAGTCCCCTCCATTTGTGCAGACTGTAGAAGCAGTGGTGGGTCCCTTTGGTCTTCTATACTTGAGGGTGTATACGGTGTTCCTGATTTTAACGCCATAGACCCCGGGTTCTGCTGAGGACATTCTCGAGCTTGATGGTGACTTGATCCACATACCATGCACAATCCCAATCGACGATGACAATCTCTATGAATATGACCTGGTATACCACAAAAGTTAAAAGTACGATGCCCCTTGGCTGGATATGGTGCAACACTATTTGGTTGCTGGCGTGTCAAAGGGTGTCGAATGGGTCCTCCTTGCTGTATCCTTACTGGTCCTTGGTGACTTCTCAGTTGAATTCCGTTTCCCTTGCTGATGGCCTCCTGAATCCTGGCTTCTGTCAATAACTCGGCATAAGAGATCCGGGACTGTGAGCTAATGTAGTGTTGGAGCTCCCGAGTCAGCCCACGGTGAAACCTCTTAGCCTTCTTTAAGTCATTAGGTATTAGGACTGTGCCATACTTACTGAGACGGCTAAATTCTGCGTCATACTCATCAATCGTCTTGTCCTCTTGCTCTAGATGGAGGAACTGATCGTACAATGCGTCCCTTACAGTATCCGGGATGTACTTTCTCTCAAAGCATTCCAAGAATTGTTCCCAAGTCTGACGCGTACCCAACTGGCGCTCCATTGATTCCCACCAGTGATGCGCATTGCCTTCTAACTGAGTCCTCACGCCTATTATCCATAGGTCAGTAGGTAGTTGTGAAGCCTCTAACAACTTCTTGGTATTGGCAATCCAGTTCGTGGTCTCCTCTGGACTCTCTTTGCCCTTATATGGCTTAGGGCCCATCTGCACAAAGTCCTTGACTGAACCAACCCGAGCTTGTGGTACTGAAACTAGTACCTGGGTTGGAATAGGGGCTAGTGCAGCCATTCTCTCAAGCACTGTCAGAAATTCTAGCCTCTGCTCTGCTGCTTGCTGCCTCTGTTCCTGTATTATCATCTGAAAGAATTGGAACAGCTGCGCTTGGCCATCTTGCGGTGCTAGTGGAGCTGGAAAAGTCCTATTAGGTATCGTGGAGGGGGTTGATGGAATTAGATTGCTAGTCGGTCCATCCGGTCCGGGAGGAAGAGGTGGTGTTGAGGTCACTCCTAGTGGTTGGTCGTCGTCCCCTGGAGACGTGTTGTCCCCGGTGGCGGCATGCCCGTTATTTAAATTCATTTCTCTGTAAGAGATGGACGAAGGATTAAGAAGAGTACATGAATCAAGCAGGATGCAAGAACTTAAGTAGGACATGTTGGAAGGAAGGTAAGTTATAGTCAAGTGTGGATGAGATCTAAAATTCTAATCCTAGGTGCAGGCCCGCTCGGTACAGTGACGTAACCGAAACGGCTAACTTGACTTGCATGGGCCACCACAAAAAATATGTCACGCCCCAGTCCCAAATACGTAGGACTAGGAACACGTAAGCATGCCAGCCGCATGGATATGGCAACTCCAATATATGGAAACCATAACCCATACGTACGCTGTAATATGAATATAAACTCACATGTGGTATATATAATGTCACAAGTCACAGATATGCTAATCTCATCCACACAACAAGTCATAGAAAAGAAATACTAAACTCGAATAAGGAGTCTGAAATATCTAAAATAATAGTCAGGTGGAGACAAATTCACTACCCATGACTATATCCAAAACTAAAATGAGAGAGGAGTATAAAGTCTCCAATATAAAATAATGTGAAGACAGAAGTGCATCAGCTAAAAGAATCCATCGCCAGATAATCAACGATGCTCAGATGGTAAGACCTCCTCGGCAGAAAGGAATGCGTCAGGTCCAGGCCCGTACTCCTGCAAATACTCAAGAGCAGATACACCTGGCCGAGGACCAGGTCCTCAGAGGGAATAACAAGATACAGAAAATATGAGCCAACTTGAATACATTAAACATGCATATAATTTAAAAATAAATAAGTACGCTGTACAAGACCATCTATATGAATGCAAATGAGGGCAACTTTTCGATGTATGGGCAAGGGTAGGCTACTCGATCTAAGCCTCATAACTCACACACCCGTCAATGGACATCAGAAATCGACATACCTCTGGGGTAGCTACTAGCGCGACTCTACAGAAATTGACATACCTCTGGGGTAGCGACCAGCGTGACACACGCCTGTAGTGCGAACTATATACTACGGTTTACCAGAGTAGTTAAAAGCCCATACGCCTAATAATTGTCCTCTATGATACTAAGTGTCAAGTGTGTGTGTCAACATATCTAATATATAGTATTGACTAAAAGGAACTACACATGCAATAAATAAATAGAACTGAAATAAATATACAAAAATATACTAAGCATGCAAAATACTATAAGCAATTTGGCAAGGTATCTTGCCTGGTAAGAAAGCTGCAAGGTGTACTGTCCAGAAGTCAAACGCACAGGATTAAAAGCTATGGCCGCAGAACAATATCTCTGGATACTGAAATAAATATCACCAACGTTTTCGAAATGAGCAAAATAGCTAAAAATCACATCCCTTTCGTCCAATTTGGACACAGGGGCAAAACGATAATTTCGGGCAAAAGTGGGATCCACGTATGGCCCACTTTGCACCGAAAAGCGTACCAAGGGTAACAGTCTCTAAATGGGACAAAGTATAGGTCAAACAACTCTAAATGTCAATACGAACCCAACGGTATGCCCAAATGTGGATTCCGATGAGCCGAACACAATTTTGTCCAAAAAGTCAACTATGGGGCCCGCCAATTGGCGATTTGGTCAACCATCTCATAATTGCGTGAAAATTGGGTCACAGGACCAGCGCATTACCACGAGTCCAGTGGCGCAAGTTTTGTCGCAATCTGACAAGCGTGTACAAAATATGTGCGAGTTCCACAAAAGTTGCGACACGGGGTGTGTCCGCGGATACGGCATGATTCCGGCGCACACACGCGTCCGAATCAGTTCTTACGAATTTTCACGTATCTGGTTATGCTGCGTGCACCACTCGGTACACTTGGTACACGGCGGGGCGGTCCCGTTTGGCGGGGCGCGCTCCGTTTCACAACCTTTAGAATTCTGGAAAAAGTGGATTCGTGCGATTTTGTGACGAATTTAATTCTGTCCACAGCAGCTAATAATCTAGGTTATTTCACAGAAAAACTAGGTCAAGAATTCTACACATATCAAAAAGAATCACCGAATTCGGATCTCTGTGGTGGGTGATACGAACTTGGCAATATGGGTGGTCACCGCAGTTTTTTTTGATTCCAGAATTGGGTCTGCTCGCGCCCACTTGGACGCTGTTTTTCGCCTAGGGGTTCACATTTTTCGAGGTTGGATATTATACAAATATGGAAGAGGGTTAAGGGGTGAGCATATCGGTGAAGACGGAACGGCATTTGGTTGAGCGGTCGATGGAAAATAATTCCGGAGCGAAGGTGCCTCGTGTGGGAATCTGCAGTGCGCGAGGTCGGAGTCGTCGGGATGATTTGGACGGCTTGGCCGGGTTCTCTGGCTGTGGCGGCGGCTCTAGATGAGAAGAGGGGGTCTGGATATTTTAAATTAGGGTTTTATAAAATAATATATATATATATATATATTATATAATAGGGAGAGAGAATAGGAGTTGTTAGGTCCGCGTGTAAAAAAAAAAGAAAGGGAATAGGGTGCTGAAGAGGGCGGGTCCTGGAAGCAATTTGCTAAGTTGAAGTGGGCGGTCCTTTATGAGTTAGCAAGTTTGCTAAAGGGGGACGGTAACAGCAAGTGCTAAAGGATGGAGCAAGTTGCTAAGGATGGTAGAGTATAGTTGTTATTATTATTATTATTATTATTAGTAATTCTTATTTAATAATTCTTTTACTTTCTTTTCTTTTCCTTTCTAAATATATATATACATATATATATATTTGTGTATACATATATATTATATATATACTCATAAGAAAATTCATGGATTAGAATAATGCACACCATTAGGCTAGCAACTGCTCAAGGGGGTCTCCTACATGGAATAAATTCCGAAAAATTCCTGATGGTCCCAAAAATCCTCTAAATGTCCGAACACCTAAAATAAAATTTATTAAAAATCTATTTCTCCTAATTAGCCACTAAATACTATATTTAAATTATTAATTAATAAAAAATAATAAATACATTTTTTTTAGAAATAGGGGTTTTACACCACTCCTTTGCCTAAGCGAGTTTAGCTTCCAATTTGTAGACCTTCGCTTCATTTCCCGCATGTTCGGCCTCGCACTGGGTTAGCTGAGGAATAACCTCCTCCAAGATGGCTTGCTCTGCATCCATCTCCTGCTGCTGTGTCTGGATGGATTTATTTAAGCATTCCATCTGTTCAGCAAGCTTCGCAGTCAAGGAGTCGTACTCGACCTGAATCATATCATCGACGTTGCCTCGAGATAGTTACAAATATTCGTTAATCGGTTATTCTAAACCATTAACTATTTGCTCCAGTGCATCAGCTCTCCCAGCGTCATTGAAGTTTCTGATCGGCGCTATCGCAAGCTGGGAGGACGTCAGCAGATTATCAAAGCTCATGTTCTTCTCCAGCACCATGGATATCAACTCCTTCAAACTAAGGTAGAATAGGCTGGTATATTGTTCAATCAGCATATCGAAGACCGGATGCACGCTAGAAGTGGCTGCGATACCAGGAAATCTCCTTCCAGGAATGACCACGGAGGATGTTGCCACGGCCGTTGCCTCTACAGATGGCGCTATAAAAGAACGAACACCAGCAACGGTAGAAGTTGTTGGCGTACTCAGCAAAGTAGGCACAGTCGCGATGATGGGCTCATCCTCCTTTGAAGATATCTGAACTGCTGTTGGCGAGACGACACTCAAAAATATTGCAGACGAAGGATCGACAGCGTCAAAGCATGCCCCTTCGGTATCAAACACGGCCGTTTCATCGGCAGTATCCGCCACAAAGTCAAAGGTTGCATCAACTTCGCCCGTCCTTTGAGATGTTTTCACCTGAAGAAGACAAGAGAAAGTTAATATCAATTTACCCATGGCCGATGGTATATATGTCGCGTCCGCAGCCTGAATAGCTAAATCATCTCTTAATGATGCTAGACAAGTTATCATACCTGGAGAAGAGGGTGCACCAACTGACACTGGCGGGTAGTCTTCCCAGTCTTCACCAAGATCCACTCGAGGCTCATCGGGTAGAATCTCGCTGGATATACTTACAGACGAAGTAGGGGATACTCCCATTATTTGTCTGGATAAAGGTATCCTTAATATGCTCGACCTCGAAGGCGATCTCATAGCATTACCAGAAGCAGTAGTATCAGCAGTGATCTCAAGCTAAGAATCTCCGGCACTGCCAGCCGAAATAATGGAGGTTCCCTCTCTAAAAGTTGAAGGACCTCTGATCAAAGAATTATCCCCAACAGGGGAGACGATAGGCTCACTCCTAGAAACCCCCCTGGTGGAAGCCCTTTTTGGACCTCTGGCAATCTTCTTCTTGCGGGGGAAGGCTCTTTCAGAGTCGAAGCCTTCCATTTCTGGGGGATAACGAGAGGCTCTGCCGGCGGAGCTATTACGCCTCTCGGTATTGTTAACAAGAACTCGTCTGCCCCGGTGGTGTCTTCATTCTCATCCGAGGAAACAGACGGAATATCTACCCTTCCACTAGACCTATGGGAGGGCATCCTAAAATTTCCATTCACATCAAAATTGCGATGGAAGCTATTGATGGATGTCACGCCCCAGTCCCAAAATACTGAGGGACCGGACGCGTGTCAATGGCCAGCAGCACGCACCGATGGACAAACCCAATTTAATGGATCCATTAGGGCATACTTAAGCTGTAAAATCTAGTCTACGACAATCATGGCATAACTAATCTCATCCACACAAGTTATAAAATATGATCCACAGAATAAATAAGGAATATAAATCATCAGCTAGTTTTACAAAGTGCTTCGGGGAATAACCCGATAAATATCTGATACAATGGTTCAACAGACTAGAATATAAATGACTGAAATAAATAATAAATACTGAGCATGAACATGAATGCTCAGGAGAAGTCTTCGGCTAACACCTCGTCCTCGGATGGCGGTACGGCTCCTGGATCAGCTCCTGCTCCGGTCCCGTATACCTCGGGATAGATCTCGTCTGCAAAATCTGGGGACAAAATCCATATCCAGGTCCTCAGGGGACGTAGCAAGGTACAAAAAATAATACAAGCCAGAATATAAGCAGTGCAGCAATAAATGAAATAAATAGGGCAAGTAAGTAACCATCTAAGTGAAAATATAAGTGAGAGCAGCACGAGTACTCAGGCTGAGCCACTATAAGCTCTGTGTCGGGGAGCCGGTAGCGGTAATAACCGGTAGTGGGTCTAGCTCTGCTCTGAGAGTCTACGACCTCTCAATAATAGAAGATATATATAAAAAATAGCCTGTAGCCTGTGAGTCTCTCCCCACCCAATGTAACCACGTATATCATGACCATAACGTCTCATGTCCATGTCAGCGGAATCATAACTAATGCACAAGTCATAATATAACTAAGAATATAATATCTTTGTCAAGTCCTGTATCCTATACAGAATCACCACGAATATCTTGGAAAGATCCTATCTCATGAACAGTGTCCAGTGTCCTGGGTCATAGTGTACTTGGTAAGACAAGTACAAGAAGATAAAGTGTCACGAGTATCCATCTCTAGATGACAATACACAATATCGCGTACGGTGTTGGCACCCGACTGATAATCGGACGCTAAGCATGTCACACGGTCCTAGGTTAAGCATGCACAGCAATATAATGAAGCAAGAAAAATATATATAACAATACTGCAGAGTTGGCAAGGTACACTTGCCTGATGTCCGAATATCAACAACTGTCCCTGTATCAGTGGGTCCGGTAGGTACTACTCCAAAAGCTGTAACAACATCACCAATAGTCTCAGAAGGTATCAAACTACTAGAAATGCCTGTCCTTACCTCCAATTTGGACACAGGGGCAAAAAGGTCATTTTTGGGCCAAAGCGGGGTCCACATGTGGGCCACTTTGCACCGAAAAGCGTGTCAGGGTCAAAGGTCTCCAAATTCTGTAAACTCAGTGTCTATAAGTCAGGAACGATGATACGAACTCAACGAAACTTCCAGAATTAGATTTCGATGTGCCGATCACAAAATCACCCGTCAAGTGGAGCCTTTAGGGCCCACGATACGCGATTTTGTCAACATCCTCAGAATCGAACCAAACTTGGCTCACAGGACCAGCGTATTGCTACGAGTCCGATGGTATAAGTTTCGTCTCGATCCGACGTGTGTACACAAAGTTACAGCGTGTTCCAGAATGGTCGGATACGGGGTGTCGTCGGCGGATACGCGTTGATTCTGGTATGCACGCACATCCGAATCGACTTTTGCAAAATCCCACATGATTGTATCAATGACGCGCACGGTTCGGTAAAGACCGCGTGCAACCAAGTCATCCCGTTTGACGGGGCGCACTCAGTTCGGGGGTGAAACGGGGTATTGTTTTTCCTGTTTTTGGATCGCGGTGTGCAATCACCACAGGACGCGATGCACCGAACGGGTTGCACGGGCACCGAGAGGGTTATACAGTCTGCGCGTAGCAACTGACGGAAACTAAAACGGAGTTGCGAGGCGAGAGAAAATGATACCTGAACAGGGCTCCGTGAACGCTGGATTCCAAGTGTCCGAGCGTCAATTGTTGTTTGTGTCCGGGGCGACCGTGTCCGTGCTAGGGCAGCGGACGGCCGACGAGATGAATGGGGCGACGCTCGCGGGTGGCGGCGGAGATGGGTTCAGCCGCGGTGGAACCTGGCGTCCGGACGGTCGACTGGATGGTCGACGGACGGAGCGGGGCTGGGTCGACTCCGAGGTGGAGTCGAGCAGAGGTGGTCGTCGGTCGCGCGGGTCGGGACTGGACTCGGCGGCAGGGATTCGAGCAGGGAGTCGGGGTATGCATCGACGAGGGCGGCCGATCGGTCATGAGGTCGAGGGGTCAGCGAGTCGGGGTAGCTACCGGTGCGACGGAGTCTACTGGAGAGAGGGGTCGGCTGAGATGAGAAGGAGAGTTAGGTTGGCGGCGGCGGCTACACGAACATCGAGGAGAAATATATAGGTGGTGAACAGTATTTCTGGCGGAGAGTTTAGGGTTTGGTCTGGTTCGGGTTTTGGGTTGGATTTCATGGATCCGACCCGACCCGGTCCGCAACACTGGGTTGGTCCGGTTCAGTCAGCGGTTGGTTCAGGTTTGGTTCAACTCGGGTTTAAAATTCCAATAGTATTTAGGGTCTTAAACGCGTTTCCTGGATCCAATAAATTCACCGAAAAATACCACAGGACCGATTTTCTATTTTACACCATAAAATATTATTTCCATAATATTTTAACACCATTAATCAGTATTTAAAATTCTTTAACCCATAATTACCTTCTTTATAAATTCCAGAAAAATACCAAAAATACGGGAAAATTGTATTAAAATTTTTTCTAAAATTTTGGGTGTTTACAATCTTCCCTCCTTAAATGGATTGCGTCCTCGCAATCAAAGAATAAGTTATAATGGAAGAGTTATGGAAATACAATGTTGCTTAGTTTATAACTGCCTCCTCAAACAGGTGGGGGTAACGCTGGCGCATACTATCTTCTCGTTTCCAAGTCGATTCACCAGGGAAGTGATGTTTCCATGCTACATGAACAAGTCTGATTGTCTGTCCCCATAATGTCTTCTCACTGACGTCGAGGATGCCAACTGGTTGTTCTTCATATCTCAAGCTTGGGCCCACTGCGATTTCTGAATGATCGACTACGTGGCTTGAGTCGGTCACGTACCTGCGCAGTTGTGAGACGTGGAATACGTCATGCACTCCCTCTAAGGATGGTGGTAATGCAAGACGATATGCCACCTCACCAATGCGCTCTAGAATATCGAATGGCCCAATATACCTTGGGCTCAACTTGCCTCTGCTCCCGAATCTGATAGTACCTCGAGTGGGCAAAATCCTCAAGAACACGTGCTCTCCTTCTTTGAACTCTAGGGGACGTCTGTGTGTATCTACCCAATGCTTCTGTCTGTCCTGAGCTGCTCGTAGATGATTCTGGATCTGTTTCACCTTCTCCACTGTCTGCGTTACCAATCCTGGATCCAGTATTTGACGTTCACCAACGTCACTCCAACATATAGGCGATCTGCACTTCCTTCCGTATAATGCCTAGAATGGTGCCATCTGAATGCTGGCCTGATAACTGTTGTTGTAGGAGAACTCTATTAAGTGCAAATGATCTTCCCAAGATCCTCCAAAGTCTAGCATACACGATCGTAACATGTCCTCCAAGATCTGAATCGTGCGCTCTGATTGGCCATCTGTCTGTGGGTGGTATGCCGTGCTGAATTTGAGTCTGGTGCCCAGACTCTCTTGCATGCTTCTCCAGAAATGAGAGGTAAATCTCGAATCTCGATCCGATATGATACTGACCAGTACTCCATGTAATTTGACAATTTGTCGCATTATATGTCGGCTAGTACCTCTGTGGACTGCCCAACCCTAAATGGCAAGAAGTGTGCCAATTTAGTGAGTCGATCCACTATAACCCATACTGCATCGCTTCCGCTAGGGCTCCTCGGAAATCCTGTGACAAAATCCATCGTGATATGCTCCCACTTCTATTCCGGTATCGGGAGCGGCTGTAACATACCTGCAGTTCTCTGATGTCCGGCCTTCACCTGCTAGCAGACTAAGCATTTGGCCACAAATCTCGCAATCTCTCTTTTCATTCCATGCCACCAGTAATACTGTCTCAAGTCTCGGAACATCTTAGTTCCTCCTGGGTGAACAGAGTATATAGAGCTATGTGCTTCGGTCATTAACTCCTGTCTCAATTCTCTATTTGGAATATACAGGCGATTTCCAAACCTCAATGTCCCGTCTTCGTGGATGCAAAGTCCTGTCTGCATGCCTGCTTCTGTCCTCTCTTTGAGTCTTCGGAATCTAGCATCGGTGGGCAGTACCTCTTTAATCTTCTCCACAAGTGATGACTGAATCTCAAGATTAGCCATCAAGCCATTTTGTCCTGGTATGACCACCTCTATCTGAAGCTCCTGTAGATCTTTCAATAACTCGGGCTGCATCATCAAGAAATAAGCCGTAGGCTTTCTGCCGGGCGCATCTGCAACAATATTTGCCTTTCCCGGATGATACTGCAGATCGATGTCAAAATCTACCATCAATTAAAGCCAATGCCTCTGCCTCATGTTAAGCTCCTTATGAGTATATACATACTTCAGACTTTTGTGATATGTAAAGATGTCTACTTTCTCCCCATAAAGGTAGTGCCTCTAAATCTTCAATGCAAATATGACTGCTGCTAACTCCAGATCGTGTGTTGGGTAGTTCTTCTCGTGGACCTTCAACTGTCTCGATGCATAGGCAATAACTTTGCCATGTTACATCAAAACACATCCCAATCCACTACCCGATGCATCACTGTAAACAACAAAACCTCCTGACCCTGAAGGAAGAGTCAAGACAGGTGCCGTTGTTAATCTTCTCTTCAGTTCTTCGAAGGCCTTCTGGCAGTCTTCTGTCCATATAAACTCCTGGTCTTTGCGTGTCAGCTTCGTCATCGGTTCTGCAATCCTCGAATTTTTTTTACAAACCTTTGGTAATATCCCGCAAGTCCGAGAAAACTTCTCACTTCTGCAACTGACATGGGTGTAGGCCAAGTCTCGATTGCCGCAACTTTCTCTGGATCAACTGAAATTCCTTCTCCTGATATGATATATCCCAAGAAAGGCACTTTGTCCATACAGAACTTACACTTACTGAGTTTGGCATATAACTTTTCCTGTCTCAAGGTCTCTAACACGATTCTGAGATGCTCCTCGTGCTCTTCGTGGCTATTGGAATATATGAGGATGTCGTCAATGAATACCACCACAAATTTATCCAAAAACTGATGAAAGACTCTGTTCATTAAGCTCATAAACACCGCAGGTGCGTTGGTTAAACCAAACAGCATCACCAAGAACTCATAATGTCCATACTTAGCCCTGAAAGCTGTCTTCGGAATATCTTCCTTCCTTACTTTGATCTGATGATATCCGGATCGAAGGTCAATCTTCGAGAATACCCTTGCACCACTCAACTGATCGAATAGATCATCAATGCGGGGTAAAAGATACCTGTTCTTGATGGTCACAGCGTTCAGTGCCCTGTAGTCAATGCATAACCGTACTGTTCCATCCTTCTTTGGCACAAATAATATGGGTGCTCCCCAAGGTGAAACACTGGTTCGAATGAAACCCTTCTCTAGAAGATCATCAACCTGTTCTTTCAACTCCACTAACTCCTTAGGTGCCAGTCGATATACTGATAAACTGATAGGCTCTGCTTCTAGAGTTAAGTCTATTGTGAATTCTATTTCCTGATCAGGCGGTAAACCTTGAAGATCATCGGAAAATACATCCACAAACTCGGATATGACTCTTGGGTAACCTGTCTCTACTTCTACAAATAGTACCCTAAGAGTAGGCTGAACTCCTTGCTCTACTGCTCCTCAAGGAAACTCAAATTCTGGATGGCCAGGCGGTCTAAATATAACCCGCCCAAGTCGACAATCAAGGGTCGCATGATACTGACTTAACCAGTCTATACCAAGTACGACATCATAGTCAGGCATCGAAAAGATCAGAAATTGAGCTCGCATTTCTCTTCCACAAACTACTACCGAACATGATCTACAGATGTCACTAACCGGAATAATTTTACCTCCCGTAAGAATCCTCTTCATCTTCGGAAGGGGTGCGGTAGCTACTCTATGGGTGGCTACAAAGCTTGCTGCTATAAATGAATGCGATGCTCCAGAATTAAATAAAGTTATAGCTGGTAATAAAGCTACTAAAATAGTACCTGCGATGACCTCGCCTGCTGCAGCCTCCTGCTCAACAGCTAATGTGAATGCCTGGCCTCGACCTTGAGCTGGTACTCTCTGCTGCTGCTGTTGCTGAAATAGGGTGGCCTGCGGTACCAGTGGTGGTCTCTGCTGGTAGCCTCCTGTAGCTGGTGGTCTAACTCCTCCAGCTCCTGTCTGCTGTGCCCCTACTGCTCCTGTAGCTGGTCGTGGTACAGGTAAAGCTACTCTCTGTGCTCCATCTCTGCGTTCAGAACAGTCCCTAGAAAAGTGCTGGTTGGATCCGCAGCTCAGACATAGTCCCAACTTACGCCTGTATTCTTTCTCAATGTATCCTACTTTGCCGCAGTGGTGACAAGTAGGAAGAGGTCTGTCCCTGTGTGCTGCTCTCTCCGGTATACTCCTTTGGAATCTTTTCGTAGAATCTCCTGGTGCTGTCTTGGATGGTGCGGATGTGTTTGGCCTCTTCAGATTCGATTCCCTTCTAGTGACGCGCTCCATGCGTCATGCTGCTGCAAGGACATCGGTATAAGTTGTAGGTGCAACTGAGCCAATCAATCTCTGAAGCTCGAATTTTAGTCCGTCAAAGAACTTTTTAGCTTTCTCCTCCTCTATCGAGATCAATGTTGGAGCAAAGCGACTTAGGTGTATAAATTCCGCGTTGTATTCCTCCACTGTCATACTGCCTTGGATGAGGCGGTTGAACTTGTCTCTGAGCTCTGATCGTGCAACTGCCGGAATGTACATCTCTTGGAAGAGTCTGGAGAACTCTTCCCATGTGACTCGGTCCTGTCCGAGCCTTCTCTCTTCTGCTAGCCACCAGTGATGCGCATTATCAGTTAACTGCATTCTGACTGCAGTCATCCACTTCTCTCTCGGAAGTTCAGCGGCTTCCAACTGATGCTGGATGTTAGTGAGCCATTCATGAACTTCTGTTGGCCCTTCTTTGCCAGAAAATGTACGAGGCTTGAGATAACGGAAATCGGTGATAGATCCCATCGCTGTTCGCCTTGTTGGTGGATTTGCCTGCTCCAATGCGGATACCAGGCTGGTCCTCAGATACTCGGCCTCCTGCCGATGGGCCTCTTGCTGAATCTGTTGCTGTATATGCATTATGGCATACATCATCTGGAACATCTGTTGCCCGTCCATGGCTTGTCCGGGCGAGAAAACTGGCATCTGGGAAGTGAACTATGGTGGAGATGGGATGTCATCTCTCCGGAACCTTAGATTAGGTTGACCGGTCTGATCGCTCTGCGATGCTTGTCCTCCATCCCCTGGGGTCACTCCGTCTGTATAAGTAACCACAGCGTCGTGTGGCGTATCCAAAGGAATCTCGTCTCCGTTCCTGGGATCCATTACTCTGCAATCAAAATATAAACTGTAAGAACGCTCAGAGGAATCAAATAGGATGCAAATCAAGTGACAATTTTGAGTTCGGTATAGAGTTCAATAATGGTTTAAATAATGGATGAGATCCTATAACTTATTCTATCCTCAGGCAGGCTGGTTCGGTCCCTAAGTTAAAACTGAACAATTTAGTCGTAGACCTGTATGGGCCACCACAAAAACTATGTCACGCCCCAGTCCCAAAATACCGAGGGACCGGACGCGTGTCAATGGCCAGCAGCACGCACCGATGGACAAACCTAATTTAATGGATCCATCAGGGCATACTTAAGCTATAAAATCAAGTCTACGACAATCATGGCACAACTAATCTCATCTACACAAGATATAAAATATGATCCACAGAATAAATAAGGAATGTAAATCATCAGCTAGTTTCACAAAGTGCTTCGGAAAATAACCCGATAAATATCTAATACAATGGTTCAACAGACCAGAATATAAATGACTGAAAGAAATAATAAATACTGAGCATGAATATGAATGCTCAGGAGAAGTCTTCGGCTAATACCTCATCCTCGGATGGCGGTACGGCTCCTGGATCAGCTCCTGCTTCGGTCCCGTATACCTCGGGATAGATCTCGTCTGCAAAATCTGGGGACAAAATCCATATCCAGGTCCTTAGGGGACGTAGCAAGGTACAGAAAATAATACAAGCCAGAATATAAGCAGTGCAGCAATAAATGAAATAAATAGGGCAAGTAAGTAACCATCTAAGTAAAAATACAAGTAAGAACAGCACGAGTACTTAGGCTGAGCCACTACAAGCTCTGTGTCGGGGAGCCGGTAGCGGTAATAACCGGTAGTGGGTCTAGCTCTGCTCCGAGAGTCTACGACCTCTCAATAATAGAAGATATATATATAAAATAGCCTGTAGCCTGTGAGCCTCTCTCCACCCAATGTAACCACGTATATCATGACCATAACGTCTCATGTCCATGTCAGCGGGATCATAACTAATGCATAAGTCATAATGTAACTAAGAATATAATATCTTTGTCAAGTCCTGTATCCTATACAGAATCACCAAGAATATCTCGGGAAGATCCTGTCTCATGAACAGTGTCCAGTGTCCTGGGTCATAGTGTACTTGGTAAGACAAGTACAAGAAGATAAAGTGTCACGAGTATCCATCTCTAGGTGATAATACACAACACCGCGTACGGTGTTGGCATCCGACTGATAATCGGACGCTAAGCATGTCACACGGTCCTAGGTTAAGCATGCGCAGCAATATAATAAAGCAAGGAAAATATATATAACAATACTGCAGAGTTGGCAAGATACACTTGCCTGATGTCCGAATATCAACAACTGTCCCTGTATCAGTGGGTCCGGTAGGTACTATTCCAAAAGCTGTAACAACATCACCAATAGTCTCAGAAGGTATCAAACTACTAGAAATGCCTGTCCTTACGTCCAATTTGGAAACAGGGGCAAAAAGGTCATTTCTGGGCCAAAGCGGGGTCCACATGTGGGCCACTTTGCACTGAAAAGTGTGTCAGGGTCAAAGGTCTCCAAATTCTGCAAACTCAGTGTCTACAAGTCAGGAACGATGATACGAACTCAACGGAACATCCAGAATTGGATTCCGATGTGCCGATCACAAAATCACCCGTCAAGTGGAGCATGTGGGGCCCACGATACGCGATTTTGTCAACGTCCTCAGAATCGAACCAAACTTAGCTCACATGACCAGCGTATTGCTACGAGTCTGATGGCGCAAGTTTCGTCTCGATCCGACGTGTGTACACAAAGTTACAGCGTGTTCCAGAAAGGTCGGATACGGGGTGTCGTCGTCGGATACGCGTTGATTCTGGTGTGCACGCACATCCGAATCGACTTCTGCGAAATCCTACATGACTGTATCAACGACGCGCACGGTTCGGTAAAGACCGCGTGTGACCAAGTCGTCCTGTTTGGCGGGGCGCACTCAGTTTCGGGGTGAAACGGGGTATTATTTTTCCTATTTTGGATCGCGGTGTACGATCACCACAGGACGCGATGCACCGAGCGAGTTGCACGGGCACCGAGAGGGTTATACATTCTACGCATAGCAACTGACGAAAACTAAAATGGAGTTGCGAGGCGAGAGAAAACGATACCTGAATAGGGCTCCGTGAACGCTGGATTCCAAGTGTCCGAGCGTCAATTGTTGTTCGTGTCCGGGGCGGCCGTGTCCGTGCTAGGGCAGCGGACGGCCGACGAGATGAATGGGGCGACGCTCGTGGGTGGCGGCGAAGATGGGTTCAACCGCGGTGGAACCTGGCGTCCGGACGGTCGACTGGATGGTCGATGGACGGAGCGGGGCTGGGTCGACTCCGAGGCGGAGTCGAGCAGAGGTGGTCGTCGGTCGCGCGGGTCGGGACTGGACTCGACGGCGGGGATTCGAGCAGGGAGTCGAGGTATGCGTCGACGAGGGCGGCCGGTCGGTCGTGAGGTCGAGGGGTCGGCGAGTCGGGGTAGCTACCGGTGCGGCGGAGTCTGCTGGAGAGAGGGGTCGGCTGAGATGAGAAGGAGAGTTAGGTTGGCAGCGGCGGCTACACGAACATCGAGGAGAAATATATAGGTGGTGAACAGTATTTCCGGCGGAGAGTTTAGGGTTTGGTCTGGTTCGAGTTTTGGGTCAGGTTTCATGGATCCGACCCGACCCGCAACACTGGGTTGGTCCGGTTCAGTCAGCGGTTGGTTCAGGTTTGGTTCAACTCGGGTTTAAAATTCCAATAGTATTTAGGGTCTTAAACGCCTTTCCTGGATCCAATAAATTCACCGAAAAATACCACAGGACCGGTTTTTCATTTTGCACCATAAAATATTATTTCCATAATATTTTAACACCATTAATCAGTATTTAAAATTCTTTAATCCAAAATTACCTTCGTTATAAATTCTAGAAAAATACCAAAAATACGGGAAAATTGTATTAAAAATTTCTCTAAAAATTTGGGTGTTTACAATGGACGCATAGAACTGCGCATATGAGTGAAGGATGTGCAACTCCATAGAGAGAGAAGTTGTGGGCACAGCAAAAGTTATACCGGTACAGCCCGTGATGAAGTATCGCCATCCTCTGGCTCCATCAATAAGTCCACCTTTGGACTTGAAGCTGGTAATGGCATTCGCCACATGCAACTGGTCGTACCCAAACTGTCGGGCGAACCGACTGGGAAAATAAGGCTCCAGGTAGCAGTGGTCATCGCTTCTGTACAGCAAATGGGTGGGTCTAGTGCAGACCAACCAGTAGAAGGCTTCAGGAGAAAGAATGGTCCTCCCATGGCCCCCATCTTTAAGTTTCTTCCCCTGTTGATTGATATGTACATGGGGGACGATACAGAAGAGCTTCCAGCTGTGGGCAATATTTAACGCCCGCCGACAATCTATGACGGTCGCCACGTTCCAAGAGGAATTCTTGTAATTCAACAAGAAGTTATTTCCTGAACCGCTGGCAGGACCGGGAGACATCACCATGGTGTTATGAAGAATTAACCATTCCATCAGGTATAGGAATGGTAATTCCACTCGGGGAAAGCTTTCGTGCTGCGTATCATCATCTAGCAGCCCATCAGTAAGGGCCCTCAGGCCTGCTTGTATTCTACATACCATAGCAGGAAGCAAGCCCAGTCTTGCTCCGAACACCAAACGCACTGCAGGCCATAGGGTGTTGCGATGGATACGATCTGCAGACTCGATGCCAGGCACTACCCAGCGGCGAAGCCAAACGGAGAGGAAGCCAGCCAAATTGAGCTTCCCTTAACAGAGGCTTACGACAATGCCTCATATAACTGAAGGCTTTTGTGCCTGCAGGGTAACCTTCTATCTCCTCGTCAAAGATATGATCTGGAGCCCCTGCATCTTCAATAAGGTCATCGACCGTGTTAGCATTGAGCATGCTCAGGAGGTTCAAAGGCCTATCTCGGCTATCTACCACCTTGTCCGACTTAATACTTCTGGCCTGGTGGAAGAAGAGATAGGTTGCCCACTTGTTGATGTAAGCCAAATCAGAGGGCTCCTTGTAGAAAGTGGTGCAGGCAAGATAGTGGCACATCATCTCCTGATATACTGCCACTGCCCGAGGGTTTGTATCCCTCAACTCCCTGATTGTAGGGACATACTCTTCATAAGGAGCGTCCCCCATTGGCAGCTTTGGAATCTCTGCCATCTCATGAAGGGCTAAGCCCAACTCACCCAACGGAGTGGCAAAGTCCCAGTGAGCGAGTTATATCGCTCCATCAAGGCTAAGAACAAGTTAGGGTTGATAGGCAGCCCAACACTTGTGACACTTGTGGCACTCACGGCCGCGAACAAACCAATACTTTCCAGCTCCGTCTGGAAGTGCTTCAGGGCCCAGGAAGTCAAACTGGCCCATCGAAGATTCCCCGGGCTAAGCCATCCACTGGTCCGAGGGTTGACCCTGGGGTACATTCCTCTCTGCCCCATAAAATCATTGCAGAAGGTCGATATCTGAACCGGCTGGATCAGCGAAGTGTCCTCACTCGGGACACTACCCGGCAGCAATCCTCTAAAGGGCATAATAGGGCCCGAAGGATGGCTCATATAGGCCCCCGGTCATATTCTTTGTTGTATAAGATCTTCCCCGGTTGGCCGTAAAGATCAGGAGTCAGGGTCCATACAATCTTCCTAGGATGCATGGCGTGGAAGAACGCAGAGATAGGGTAATCCCTGAGCATCCAGGGCAGATACATGACCGTGCCTTCAGCAGTAAAAACCCAATCCTCCTTCTTGGGTTTAGTTTGGGACTGTTTGTCGATAACATCCCCGAACAAGAAATCGGGTTTCTTATACTCCGTCCCGTCTATGTATGTTAGGGGCTCCCCACTGATCATACTTAACAGCATGCGTTCTCCTTGGGACGAGATTAGGGTTCCCCTTTCTTCAGGATAATTGGCTCCAGAAATGGAGAATGTCACATGCGACAAGTCCTCCAAATAGTTCGAGTTCAGCATCCCGGCAGCAGAACCCATTACCTCAGCCAAAAGAGGGATCTACAAGTCTACTACAAAATGCAAGAAAACAAGTCATTTTCTATACTAGATAATACACTCTTGCAGTTTACGCCAAAGATTATCAGTCTGAGCTTTTACGCAAAGACTGCAAAAACTTGAGTTTTACGCTAGAACTTATTTCCGAGGCATAAAAATTCAAGGTTCGCAATATACACCAAAATATAACAGTCTGAGCTTTTACGCCAGATTGACAAAATTTGAATTTTTTTACGCCGGAATTCATATCCAGTTTGTAAAATTCAAAGTTTGCAGTATACGCCAAATTTTGACAGTCTGAGCTTTTACGCCAGACTGCAAAAATATGGAGTTTTTACGCCGACACATTAGGAATGTGCACGTAACAATAAAATATCTCCGTACATCATCCTCCTCGAAGAGGCTCTCAGCACAAAAGATGACCTTGCGCGTGCACGTACAACGTATGCGAAGGATTTTTCTTCTCCCGAAGTCTTTACCTGTAATGTCTGGAGCACAGCTCGACGGTGGAGCGCTGCATTCCGATCGAGGCTCGTTCAGCCTAATGGGAGTTGTTCGTGCTTGAGCAGTGGAAAGAGAAGAGGAAGCGACCTTCTTTCCTTTAGCAGTGGAAGCCTGTTTAGGTGCCATGGCAATTCTGAGTTCTCAAGAAAGAGACGAAGAAGAAAGGTTCTTGGAAAGCAAGGGTTTTGGGGAGACAGATAAAAATTTTCTCTCTCAGGACCTTGGGCTATTTATAGAGTTCGGATAACTCTTCGAATTCCTAACCAAATCCGATATTTAATATTCGGTTATAATTTGGGACCACGTCAGCCTATCATTTTGAAAAAAGAAGACGGACAGTCAGTGGATCCAAAATTTACGCACAGAGCAGATATATGATTTTACGCTAAGGAGCCTTTACGCTCAGAGGCTACAAATTTATGGTTTTACGCTCAGAAGCTATAAGTCTATGGTTTTACGCTCAGATGCTTTTACAGTTAGGAGCTTTTACGCTCGAGAGGCTACAAACCTACAATTTTACGCTCAGAGGCTACAAATTTATGATTTTATGCTAAAGTGCTTTTACGCTCAGAGGCTACAAATCTAGGATTCTACGCTCAAAAGCTGCTGACGACCAATTACAAGGGTTTATACAGAAGATCTCCTTTATGGCTAAAAAATATTCCAAGTGCCTGAAAACACACAGAGTTCAGCATTGAAGATGACTCTTCTTCTTGGGTCATTTAGAAGTTCATCCAAAGTCCAGTCATAATATTTTACAAAAGTTCAAATATGGCTTGGTCGACAGAAATTTCTCGCCTTTTTAAAGTATTTTTCGGGAAAACCATTCGTGAAGATAATGATCTGAACAAGAATTTTTTGTATCAGAGAAGTGATAGTTCAGAATTCTACGCGACTTCTCGTCCAAAACAGTATGACAGTTTGGATCTTCAACTTAAATGCTAAGGAGTTTTCTACGCGTCTTCTGCTACGCGTAAAAGATGGGACGAAATCAGATACTCTTTTATCAGAGTCAGCATAAAATTATTCAGACGTGCCGAAGCTGCACACATTCAGACTTTCTCACAGCAAATATGGCAAATCATCAGATGCGTAAAAGAAGACAAATTTATTAATCATGATTACATATGATAAAAATCCAGTCTACAAAGGATTTTTCATCTTTATGATTACATATGATGGAAATCCTTTTTCTACAAAGGGTTTCTCATTTTTATTTAAGATCATACCAAGAATCTATTTTATCAGGTTCTCGTATTGGTGTAGATCTTGTTCGTCTTCTACAGCAGTTAATCGGCTTCCACAGCCGATTAACAAGAAAATGATTAATGGCGGAAGGATACAGAATTGGGCATGTATCAATTTCGCAAGCCCACCCTCCATACGCCATGGCAGGCATGCCCTAGAAATTGTGTTGGGGGTTCAGACCCAACTCAATACTGGAAGACAGGGCCAAGTTGTCTGCCTTCGTCCAGCGCCATGATGGGAGAAAATATAGCTTGTAAGCTATGTGGTCCAATACGACCCTTCCTCTCTCCTGGATGAATTATCATATGAAATTGCTGATCATCCCGAGCAAAGGAAGCTATGATATCCTTCCATGATCCATCGTTGCAGAGGACATTTGCTCGAAGATGCCTCTTTTTACGGCTCCTTACATACTGGAAGAACATGATCTTCTTCTTCCTCAAGTCAACCCAACGAAGCTTGGCAACCATTTCTTTGTGGTAAAGAAAGTGTAGGAAAAAATAGGTTAACCCATTCGCCTTTATATAGGCAGAGGAGAACACACCAAATCCCAACAAACTTCTAAAAATTTGCTGAGAAATCAGCCTCGCAGAACGATTCAAACTTGACCGTTTCATGCTTCATTCAAAGTGTTTCAAATTACGAAAAATTTAAAAACTTTGAAGGGGGTCTTGTAGAAGCATAAAAAATACGCTGGAAAATTATACGCGTAAAACCCTCAACATGCAAGAAGCTCACGTAAAATAGAGCTCCAGCACTGGATGGCGTAAAACATAAACTCCAGAGCCATTGGCGTATAATAGAGCTTCAACGCTATTTCAGCGTAAAACATAGCTCCAGAACAACCTGCATAAAGCAGTCCTTCCAAACTGCTTCGACGTAGAAATGTTGCTACATTGCCACTTCGACGTAAAACCTATCTGCTTTTAATGTAGCGAGAAGTTGTACGAGGAACTCTTCGTATTCCTCGAAAGAACCTGTCCGTTGAAGCAGTGAACCTGACTCCTGACAAAGAGAACTACACAGCGATCGAGAGGGCGACTGTAATGATGACTCTGCACAGAACTCCAGACTGTCATCTAGTGACATAACCCTTGATATAAGACATCGTTTACGCATTCAAGGAATACGCTGCCTATTCTACACAGGCAGATATGATCTTTACGCTCAGGATGAGATGAAACCAACAGCCACGTCAAAAGCTGTTCTTCGTACAGAACTCGAGGTACGTCTCTGCAATTAATGCGCGAGATGGGGTAGATCTCTGCATTTAATGCACGAGATTTGGTTCTACTTTTTGACCGGGTGAGCTATAATTAGGGCCAATACGTCCACATCACCATCCCCGTACATTACGCCAACCAGGCTATTTTCAACTATAGGAGTACGCCGAATACTATCTCCTCGAAATATGTCGACCTGGCTATTTTTAGCTATAGGAGTACGCCGTATGCTATCTCCTCGAAATACGCCAACTTAGGTTATATTTGCAAAGGTGCGTGATAAGGCTATCTGGCCCAGAACACGCTCAAAACCTCATTCAAAGAATGATAACTGGCTATCTTTACGCTGGTTACCTATCCATGTAGCATCAAGCTTTACGCAGAATTTGGCTTCTATGCCGGCATGACAGTTATTTGGCTTCTACGCCAATATGACAGCTACTTGGCTTCTACGCCAACATGACAGCTATTTGGCTTCTACGCCAACTTGACAACTATTCGGCTTCTACGCCTACTCGGCTTTTTATGCCATTTGAACAGCTATTTGGCTTTTACGCCAACGAGACAGTTATTTGGCTTTTATGCCAAACATCTCTACGCAAGGGGCAGTTATGTACGTGGCTTGCATGCCGTGATCTTCGACGAGCGATTATATGTATTATCTCATAATGGGACACGCATCACATGCCGATTCAGGAAGATCATTCATACGTAGGTGGTAGTTATTATAACCGTCGCGTAAAAGGTGCAGCTCTCTCCGCTGTTATGTTTCTACGCCAACTACGACCAAATTTTATAAATAGAGATCTCCGACCACGGAGGTCGGGAGGAGGAAAAGAGGGTCGAATCCAAGGTGGAGAGAATTCAGGAGTCACAGACAGAGGTCAAGGTCAAGAAAGCACTTATAGAGAGCTTTGGCAACGAGAGTTCAATCCCTCCTGAAGTCTTTGAAGCTTCTTTTTCATCTTCTACAGCACTTCTTCGTCATCGTGTGGTCCAAGGGACAAAGTGATCGACCGCAGATCTGACTCCTATAGCAATATTTTTCCAGAATTAATTTTTTTTACTTAATATCCTCATATAGGATTAATTGTACTTCTTTTTCTTGTTTGTAAACAAAGGAAGAGTTTCGTATAAAATTAGTTTCAATTTCTTTCGTTTATTATCAAACAGTGGCGATATACTCTGCCTCAATTATTGATAATGCAATAAAATTTTGTTTCTTGCTAAACCAGGAGACTAAATACTTTGCATCCAGCAAAATCAGCATCCGAGTAACCAGCAAGGTCAAAGAAATGTGCTTTTGGAATACCATAAGCTTACTGACAAAGTTCTTTAAGGTATCTAAAGATACGCTTAACTACACACAAATATGATTCCATAGGATTATTCTAATATCTAGCACAAAAGGCATACGACAAACATAATGTCTTGGCGACTAGAAGTTAGATATAACAAACTACCTATCATACCTCGATACTTACGTATGTTTGTTGGTGTACTGCTATCATCAAGGTCAATCTTAGTGGATGTTTCTATTGGAGTTCCGATAGGCTTTGCATTGTCCATGTCAAACTTTTTGAGCAAATCTTTTGTGTACTTAGCCTGATGGATAAAAGTTTCTTGTGAATCTTTTTTGATATGCAATCCTAGAAAGAAAGTTAGTTCTTCCATCATGCTCATCTTAAATTTACTTTGCATACACTTAGCAAACTCGTTACATAGCATCTCATTAGTAGATCCAAATATGATATCATCAACATATATTTGCACTAATAACAAAGAATCAGCAGAAGATTTTATAAAAAGGGTAGTATCAATTTTTTCTTTTGAAAAACTATTTCTAAATAGAAAGAGGCTAAGACGTTCATACCAAGCACGAGAGGCTTGTTTGAGTCCATATAGATCCTTTCGTAACTTGAATACGTGGTCAGGGTGTTTAAAATCTTCAAAACTAGGGGGTTGTTTAACAAAAACATTTTTTTGATAACTCCATTTAGAAAAGCACTTTTAACATCCATTTGAAAAAGTTTGAAGTTATAAAAACTAGCAAAAGCGTAAAGCATTCAGATAGATTCAAGTCTAGCAACAGGGGCATAAGTCTTATCGTAGTTGATACCTTCCTCTTGGTTGCATTCTTGAGCTACGATATATGCTTTGTTACCTCTAACTGAACCATCCTTATTTAATTTATTTCGGAAAACTCATTTAGTACCAATGATCGGATAATCATTATGTTTAGGAACAAGTTTCCAAACTTGATTGTATTGAAATTGGTTGAGTTTCTCTTGTATAGAAGAATTCCAAAATTCATCAGTAAAAACTTTATTAGTATTTTTAGGTTCTATTTGAGAAATAAAAGCAACATTTTCAATGATATCTCTATTTGAGGAACATGTACTTACACCTTTCGATACATCACATCACCTATTACCAAGTTCTCAGGATGATCTTTGGAGAACTTTAGTCTCCTTGGCAAACTTTTTGGATGACTTATACTATTTATATCTTCTAATGTCGTGTTGGTTGCAGGATGACTACCTTCATCATCGTTGTCGTTTAGTGCTTGAGTGTTGTGTTCATCAAATGTAACATTGATTGATTCTTAAACAGTCAATGGGGTTTTGTTAAATACTCCGAATCCTTTACTTTTGATGGCATAGCCTAAAAAAAATACCTTCATCGGCCATGGAGTCAAATTTTCCTAGATTATCTTTGGTATTAAAAATAAATCATTTACAGCCAAAAACTTTAAAGTAATTAATTGTGGGGATTCTACCAAACCAAAGTTCATAGGAGATTTTCTTGGATATAGGTCGAATAAGCATCCTATTCAAAATATGGCATGAAGTACTTACACTTCAGTCCAAAAGTATTTCTAAAGGTTATACTGATTTAACCTGACTCTAGCCATATCGCCAAGAGTTCTATTCTTCCGCTCTATAATACCATTTTGTTGGGGAGTTCTAGGACAAGAAAATTCATGAAAAAAATTATTTTCATATAAAATCTTTTAAAATTACTATTTTCGAATTCACCTCCATGATCACTTCGGATACGAGTAATCATGAAACTTTTTTCGTTTTGAACCTTTTTGCAAAAAATAACAAATTCAAAAAATGCTTCATTTTTTGTTAGCAAGAAAATAAACCCATGTGTATCTAGAAAAATCATCAACAATAATGTAAGCATAAAGCTTACCGCCAAGACTGACGACTCTACTAGGTCCAAACAAATCCATATGCAAGAGTTGTAGAGATCTAGAGGTACTTACAGAGTTAATTGATTTAAAGAAAGATTTAGTAGCTTTATTCTTTTCACAATTAGCACATACCATATCTTTCTTCAAAGTAATCTCTGGTAAGCCACTTACGAGTTTCTATGTAGATAGTCTTGCAATAGTATCCATGTTTGCGTGTCCTAGAAGCATATGCCATAGCCAGTTGTCATCTTTGTTGGCGTATAGATATTTTTCTACATTATCACTATCTTTTGCAAGATAGAAAAAAAAAAAAAAAAAAAATATATATATATATATATATATATATTGTCTTCCCTAATCCCTTCAAAGATAACCTTACCAGTGGATCTTTCATAAATAGAATATTTGTTTTTAATGAAGTTAATACCATAACCATGGTCAACTAGATGACTGATGCTCAGTAGGTTATGTTTTAATTTTATTACTAGACAAACATCTTTTATGATAGGATAGGGAGGAACACCTAGATTACCATTACCAATAATGTATTCTCTAAGGTTATTGTCGAAGGAGACATAACCTTCTTTCTTTATCTATAGCGTTGCAAATAGGTTAGCATCATTAGTCATATGTTGTGAACAACTACTATCGATAATCCACTTGCTTCTAGCATGAGAGGGTTGGTCCACCTACAAAATGAGTTATAGATATAACCCTTGGTAGCCATTTTCTTGAGGGTCCTGCTGTGTTAGTTTTTGGTACCCATGCATAAACATTCATATCGACTAACTTACTTATTCTACATAATCTAGATATATGTCCTTTCTTACCACAGTAGTAACATATAGCTGTGTGATTGGAGCTTGGTGCAGTATGATAGATATGATTGTGTGAAGCAGTTCTTTGTGGTCTATGTAGATAGAATGCATGATTGTGTAAGACTTTTTTTGTTGTCTTCGTGGATATTTATAATATAATGCATGATTATGTTTGGTTCTATGTGCATGATGTGTTCTGAACATATGATTACAAGAACTGTTATGCATGTAGATCGGATCATAGATGTAAGTGTTCTTTTGTCTTGCTATGTGTCTCGTGTTAGGTTGGGTAGAGGTTTGTTCGACCTGCTTACCCAATCTAATCTCTAACTTTTTAGAGGAAGCATATACTTCATCATATTTAGCAGTGAGAGCATCTATTCTACGTACAACAATGGAATACTTCTTCTTTTCAAATTCGAGTTCTTCCTTAAGTTTAGTGTTCTCCTGAGAGTACTTGCTAAGACTGGCCAGTGCTTCGTGGAGGTTAAGCTTAAGTCTAAAATTCTCGTCTGAATCGTTTGAGGTATCATTTAGTTCACTTAGTAGAGATGTTAGTCTTTCTATTTCAGTTTGACATTCTTGAACATCTTTCTTCGCATGCTTGTACTTATTTCTAAGTTTTCTAAAATCATCAAGCAGATCACTAAAAGCATTACCTAGTTCATCAAAAGTAAAATTATCATAAGAGTTATTATTCATTACCTGATCAGCTAACGCCATGAAGCATAGGTTTACTGCTTCTCAAGGATTCTCTTCTTCGGATTTACTAGATTTACTTTTGTGCCAAATACTAGTGTTTGCATATTTTCGTAATGATGTTCTTCTGGATGAGTAATTATGGCAATTTCCTTTTCTTAGGGCTGGATAATCTTTCTTTATATATCCTGTCTTCTTACAGTTGTAGCATATAGGCTCTTCATCACTGTTGTCAGTTGACTCCTTCTTCTTTGATTTCTCAAGCTTTAGAAATTTTTTGAAGTTTCTGGTGGTCAGGGAAACTTTCTCATCTTGAGACTCATTATCGTCAGGGTTATAGTTGGTGACCTTTTTGTGATATGCCTTAAGAGCAATCGTCTTCTCCTTGGGAGTAAGTTTTTTAAATTCTTTGAGATCCAGCTCATGAGTCATCAGCTAGCCCATAAGCGTCTTGAGGGTCATCGTGGAAAGATTATTCCCTTTTATGATTGTATTGGCCTTGGGATTCCAATTCTTGGTGAGTTTCCTGAGTACTTTGCAAATCTTCTCGTGATTGATGTACTCCTTGCCAAGTGATAATAGAGGGTTGACGATGTCGAGGAATCTCGTGAACACTTGAGTGATCATCTCATTTTGCTTCATCTTTAATTGTTCATACTCTTGTGTTAGACGACTTATTTTTGATTTTTTCACTTGGGAGGTTCCTTCATGAGAGATCTCAAGAAGTTTCCATACTTCGTGTAAAGTTCCGCAAGTGGAGACACTGTTAAATTCAATTCTGCCTACAACATAAAATAGTGCGTTAAAAGTTTTAGCATCAAGACTAGCTTATTTCTTTTTGATGTCTGTGTACTTATCATGAGAGTTCTCTACAAGGTTACCATCTATGACTATTCTAGGTGCTTCTTGTATCATTCTACTACTACAGCCCAAAGGTCAAAATCAAGTGACTTTAGGTAGAAGCTCATTCGTGTCTTCCAGTACGTGTAGTTAGTACCATCAAATAAGGGTGACCTATTTATGGACTGGCCTTCACCATTGTTAGTGTGGATATATGTAAACCTCCTCACCCAAAATAGATATTTTGTGTGTATTTTATATTATTATATTTATTATATATTATTTTAAATATTGAATTACTTTAGAATATTCTAGTAGTTAATTAGAAAATAAATTTCTTAGTATATTTACTTATGTAAATATTTATTTAGAATAATTTGTAGGCTATTTTAGATTTTTGGAGATTTTTCTAGAATTTTTAGGTAATTAAAACATAGGGAACGTAAATTTCTAGGACTTTCATGATTTACTATGAGACCATACTTTCATATTGTTCCTACCAAATATTTATTTTAGGTTAAAATATATAATTATATTTTTCTGTAATTAATTTAGAATTTTAAGAAATTTATTTAGATTTTTGAAATTATTTAGGATTTATTTGGATATATATAGTCTTAATATTAGATAGATGCTAATTTAGTGTTAATAGATATTAATAAGATTAGATAAATTATTTTTATTATCTTTAATTCTATTTAAGATTATAAATTATTGACATAAATACAAACTCTATTTAAAATTAATTCAAATCCTGAGTCTAGTAGGAAAGTAACTTCATTCATATCCTATCCTTATTTTAAACTCATCCTAATCCTATCCAAATTAGTAAATCCTAATTGTATTCAATTAAGTAGTGTCCACCCTTATAAGTACCTCATCTTTCATATTTTTCTTCCTCATATTTCCCTCTTTTTCGTCCAAAAATAATTGAAATTCGACATAAATTTAGCCTCATTTTCTAGTAGTTATGACGACTTAAAAAGATGATATCTCCTAGCTCCGGACTCCAAATGTGCTCCAATTTTTTTTAGAACTATATCAAGGTTAGATTTCTGAATATATAAATTATTTTAATAATTTATGAACCTATTTTCCAGAAAATTTTAAAAGTGTCAGCTGTCCGAAATCAGACGCATTTTCGTATTTTTAAGATTTCGGGAGATCCCGAATTCGGAATTACGAACCGTTTGAAGTTTCAAAAAGTTGACATGATAAACTTACATAAAATAATATTTTCAGAATTTAACATATAATTTTAATTTACTGTAAAATTCGTGCAACGTAGAGGTAAATAGAAAACCACAAAAAAATATCATCTGTGCACCCTGGTGGACATAATTCTTTACCGACTTGTGATTTTATGAAACCGTTGATTTCGGTGTTCATATAGCACTAAAATCTATAGAATTTCTACACACAAATCAAGGATTTGAGTCGGATGACTTTTTGGTCAACGGATTGCCTCGATTTGTGTGCCACGGATCACAAATCCGTAAAATTGAGTTTCTTTGGACCAAAATTAGGATTTAACAATAAAATCAGATTATAATAAAATTAAAATACTATTTTAGGTTATTTTATTCAGAATTAAAATAGATTAAAATGGAGGAACCTATTCACCCACTTTGTAACCTAACTTGTTTAATTTATGTGACGGGTAGATCGGATGACGCCTTGAGTTGGGACTTCATTCTTTTTCAGACCAGGCAAGATACCTTGCCAAATTGCTTACAGTAATTTGCATGCTTAGTATATTTCTGTATATTTATTGCATTTCTGTATATTCATTGCATATGTAGTTTCTTTCAGTTATTACTATATATTAGATATGTTGACACACACTTGACCCTTAATATCATAGAGGACAATCAGTAGGCGTATGGGCTTTAACCACTCTGGTAAACCGTAGTATATAGCTCGCACTAGGGGCGTGTGTCGCGTTAGTCGCTACCCACGAGTTATGACAATTTATGATGTCCACTGGCGGGTGTGTGAGTTGTGAGGCTTAGATCGAGTAGCCTACCCTTGTCCATACGTCAAAAAGTTATCCTTATTTGCATTTATATATTTTTAAACATATTGCATGTTTACTGTATTCAATTGGCTTGCTTCTATGTATCTTGTTATGTCGCTCTGAGGACCTGGTCCCTTGCCAGGTATAGACGACCATGAGTATCCGCAGGAGTACGGACCCAGACCGGACGCGTTACTTTCTGCCGAGGAGACCTTCCCACTGAGCATCACTGATTATCTCTAGCGAGGGATCTTTTAGCTGACACTCTTATATCCTCACCTATTTTATATTGGTGATTTTACTCTTTTCTCTCATTTAGTTGGATATAGTCATTGGTAGTGGATTTGTCTCCACCCGACAATCATTTATAGATTATTCAGACTCTTTATTCTAGTTTAGTTATTTTCATTCTGGAACTTGTTGTGTGGATGAGATTAGTATTTCTATGACTTGTGACAATAAATATATACCACATGTGAGTTTTATTCATATTACAACGTACGTGTGTATTATGGTATCCATATATTGGAGTTATCATATACATACGGCTGACATGCTTGCGTGTCCTAGTCCTACATATTTTAGGACTGGGGCGTGACATATTTTTGTGGTGGCCCATGCAGGTCTAGAGCATATTGTCTCGGTTATGTCACTGTACCGAGCAAGCCTGCGCATATGATTAGAATATAGGATCTCATCCACTTATTTATCACCTCCCTTGATTTTATTTCGCATTCTCATTTGATTGCTTGCATTGCATCTTGCTTAATCCCTTCTCAACGTCAATCTTCTCTCGTACTTGATAGGGGTTAGGAAGGTGCCTTGTACCAGGTATATACACTCTAGTATTCAGTAACACTATCAGTTAGATCTTTATAAGTTTGGTAGTATGCCTCATAACCTAGTAACACATTGTCCTTTTAACTTATTAATGAAGCATAAGTGAATGACAACAACTATAGGCTTGCATAAGAAGATAGTGTTTATCTAGACTATAGAACTTTAGTGTTTATCTAGACTGTAGAACTTAGAGGCCCATACACCCATTTGGTTGACTTTAGACTTAGACAACAAATTAGTATGGCAACTATAGAGACACAATACCGATCTTCTTGGTGAACTTAAATTATTCTGTACCTTCCTCCATCATAATCAAGCGTACTCATATTTTCTACTATCTCGACTTATGCTGCTATTATAGCCTAGTTTTGCAAGCTTATTCTTGTATTAAGCTTGTTCATGACATATGTATTATTAGGGGCCCACACTAATACATTGTCTAAATCAGAATCGGTGTATTATGGTCTGATCAACCGTAGTGCGCTTGGTTCGTTCTTTGTATTACTACTTTATGTAGATTGAGATATAGTTGACTCAACTTGTTATACGAATATACTTGCCCTCTAGACTGGTCAGAGTATATCATGTCGGGTACATTACTATTCTAATGTGAACATACGAATAGAAATGTACCAAAATAAGATTTTAATCCATAACTGCCTTGGCAACTCCCTCTCGAATTCTCTAATCCCTTTTGATTCCGTACTTGTATCCTATCACCTCCTCCTTGAACTCTTTATTGTTGTTTTTCGTCTTCCCCTATTTCGAAAAGACGAACGTTCGTGCTTAGTATAAGTTGATACATGGATAGTACCGGATATACCCCATAGGCCAAGCACTCATGTGACAAATAAGGAGCGCGGGCATAGGAAGTCGTAGATACAGGTACGACCTTAGTTATATGTGTCATTTCATACTCATGACCCCCTTTATGACACGAGATCTTAGGTATATAGTAGTCGTAGAATTATATATATGGTGATTTAGCAGTTATGAGATATATTGATATTCTACCCAGATGGCATGTACGTAATGCTAATAGATGACGCAAGTAGCAGTAGTAGTATTCTCCTCCTATCACCATCTCGTCCCATTGGGTGGCTCATCTTCTCTTCTATATCCATTCCTTATCTCATGCTTAACCCTTCCTATCATAGTGGTATCCTTTCGTATCATTATGAATTGTTTGAATTACTTCAACCTCACCCTTATTTTGTTAGTTAAAATATAAATGGTTTAGTAAATGATTAATAACTAAAAGATGAGTACTTAATGATAACCCTTATGTATATGCACTATAGCAATATCTGTATCCTTTTATTATTTTAAACCATGAATAACATCCCCTAGTCTAAACGTTAATTAGTTGGATTGTTGAATTAGTACTTAATTCTGATAGTTCTATAAGATAGTCAAAACCTTAACTGTTGTCCTAAAAACTTAGACTATGCTTAGGAAAGAATTGAAGGCACTTGTTACGAACTGACAACTCTGACAATTCGCTGACAAAGTAGCGACCGCTGCAGCTAGACCGTTATAGTAGAGTAGTCAAAGTATTCCAGATATACTGGTCAGGTGGCATGGCAGTATTAGACTATGATACTTGACGGTTACAAAAAAAATTATGGTTGTGAGATTACAGACAGGTATCCCAAGATGCTCGACCCGATAAATAAATTCGTTATACAACCTAGACAATAGCCTCAAGAGACTTTGACTACTAGTAGAATTCTTGTAAGTTGGGTAGTGTAGATGAGTTAAAAATAGAATAGTATATGGACAATAAATGAGGAAGTGTTAGAATGGCAGACCATGACTTTTAGGAAGCACTGCTAGATAGCAATGAAGTATAATAGCTATAGTGATTATTATGAATATGGGTTAGTATCAATTTCGAGGATGAAATTTTTGTAAGTTGGGTAGATTATTAACCCCCTCACCCAAAATAGGTATTTTGTGTGTATTTTATATTATTATATTTATTATAGATTATTTTAAATATTGAATTACTTTAGAATATTCTAGTAGTTAATTAGAAAATAAATTTCTTAGTATATTTACTTATGTAAATATTTATTTAGAATATTTTTTAGGCTATTTTAGATTTTTGAAAATTTTTCTAGAATTTTAGGTAATTAAAACATAGGGAACGTAAATTTCTAGGACTTCCATAATTTACTATGAGACCATACTTGCATATTGTTCCTACCAAATATTTATTTTAGGTTAAAATATTTAATTATATTTTTTTATAATTTATTTAGAATTTTAAGAAATTTATTTAGATTTTTGAAATTATTTAGGATTTATTTGGATATATATAGTCTTAACATTAGATAGATGCTAATTTAGTGTTAATAGATATTAATAAGATTATATAAACTATTTGTATTATGATTAATTCTATTTAAGAGTATAAATTATTGAGATAAATACAAACTCTATTTTAAATTAATTCAAATCCCGAGTCTAGTAGGAAAGCAACTTCATGCATATCCTGTCCTTATTTAAACTCATCCTAATCCTATCTAAATTAGTCAATCATAGTCGTATTCAATTAAATAGTGTCCACCATTATAAGTATCTCATCCTTCATATTTTTTCTCCTCATATTTCCCTCTTTTTCGTCCAAAAATAATCGAAATTCATCATAAATTCAGCCTCATTTTCTAGTAGTTATGACGACTTAAAAAGATGATATCTCCTAGCTCCGGACTCCAAATGCACTCCAGTTTTTTTGTTAGAACTATATCAAGGTTAGCTTTCTGAATATATAAATTATATTAATAATTTATAAACCTATTTTTCTAGAAAATTCTAAAAGTGTCAGTTGTCCGAAATCAGACGCGTTTCCGTATTTTTGAGATTTCGGGAGATCCCGAATTCAGAATTATGAACCGTTTGAAGTTTCAAAAAGTTGACATGATGAACATATATAAAATAATATTTTCTGAATTTAACATATAAGTTTAGTTTACTGTAAAATTTGTGCAACGTAGAGGTAAATAGAAAACCACCAAAAATTATCATCTGTGCACCCTGGTGGACATAACTCTTTACCGACTTATGATTTATGAAACCGTTGATTTCAGTGTTCATATAGCACTAAAATCGATAGAATTCTACACAAAAATCAAGAATTTGAGTCGGATGACTTTTTGGTCAATGGATTGCCTCGATTTGCGTGCCACGGATCACAAATCCGTAAAATTAAGTTTCTTTGGACCAAAATTAGGATTTAACAATAAAATCAGATTATAATAAGATTAAAATACTATTTTAGGTTATTTTATTCAGAATTAAAATAGATTAAAATGGAGGAACCTATTCACCCACTTTTGTAACATAACTTATTTAATTTATGTGACGGATAGATCGGACGACGCCTTGAGTTGGGACTTCATTCTTTTTCAGACCAGACAAGATACCTTGCCAAATTGCTTACAGTAATTTGCATGCTTAGTATATTTTTGTATATTTATTACATTTCTGTATATTCATTGCATGTGTAGTTTCTTTCAGTCATTACTACATATTAGATATGTTGACACACACTTGATACTTAGTATCATAGAGGACAATCAGTAGGCGTATGGGCTTTAACCACTCTGGTAAACAGTAGTATATAGATCGCACTACAGACGTGTGTCGCGCTGGTCGCTACCCTCGAGGTATGCCGATTTCTGTATAGTCGCGCTGGTCGCTACCCCCGAGGTATGATAATTTCTGATGTCCACTGGCGGGTGTGTGAGTTGTGAGGCTTAGATCGAGTAGCCTACCCTTGCCCATACGTCAAAAAGTTGTCCTCATTTGCATTCATATAGATTGTCTAGTACAGCGTACTTATATATTTTTAAACATATTACATGTTTACTGTATTCAATTGGCTTGCTTCTATGTATCTTTTTATGTCCCTCTGAGGACCTGGTCCCTTGCCAGGTATAGACGACCATGAGTATCCACAGGAGTACGGACCCAGACCTGACGCGTTACTTTCTGCCGAGGAGACCTTACCCACTGAGCATCACTGATTATCTCTAGCGATGGATCTTTTAGCTGACACTCTTATATCGTCACCTATTTTATATTGGTGATTTTACTATTTTCTCTTATTTAGTTGGATGTAGTCATTGGTAGTAGATTTGTCTCCACCCGACAATCATTTATGGATTATTCAGACTCTTTATTCTAGTGTAGTTATTTCCATTCTGTGACTTGTTGTGTGGATGAGATTAGTATTTCTGTGATTTGTGACAATAAATATATACCACATATGAGTTTTATTCATATTACAGCATACATGTGTATTATGATATCCATATATTGGAGTTGTCATATACATACGGCTGACATGCTTACGTGTCCTAGTCCTACATATTTTGGGACTGGGGCGTGACATATTTTTGTGGTGGCCCATGCAGGTCGAGGGCATATTGTCTCGGTTACGTCACTATACCGAGCAAGCCTGCGCATATGATTATAATATAGGATCTAATCCACTTATTTATCACCTCCCTTGATTTAATTTCGCAATCTCATTTGATTGCTTGCATTGCATCTTGCTTGATCCCTTCTCAACGTTAATCTTCTCTCGTGCTTGATAGGGGTTAGAAAGGTGCCTTGTACCAGGTATATACACTCTAGTATTCAATAACACTATCAGTAAGATCTTTGTAAGTTTGGTAGTATACCTCATAACCTAGTAACACATAGTCCTTTTAACTCATTAATAAAGTATAAATAAATGACACCAACTATATGCTTGCATAAGAAGATAGTGTTTATCTAGACTATAGAACTTTAGTGTTTATCTAGACTGTAGAACATTTAAGGCCCATACACCCATTTGGTTGACTTTAGACTTAGACAATAAATTAGTATGGCAACTATAGAGGCACAACACCGATCTTCTTGGTGAACTTAAATTATTCTGTACCTTCCTCCATCATAATCAAGCGTACTCATATGTTCTACTACCTCGACTTATGCTGCTATTATAGCCTAGTTTTGCAAGCTTATTCTTGTATTGAGCTTGTTAATAACATATGTATTATTGGGGGCCCACACTAATATATTGTCTAAATCAGAATCGGTATATTATGGTCTGATCAACCGTAGTACGCTTGGTTCGTTCTTTGTATTACTACTTTATGTAGATTGAGATATAGTTGACTCAATATGTTATACGAATATACTTTTCCTCTAGACTAGTCAGAGCGTATCATGTCGGGTACATAACTGTTCTGATGTGAAAATACGAATAGAAATGTACCAAAATAAGATTTCAATCCACAACTGCCTTGGCAACTCCCTCTCGAATTCTCTAATCCCTTTTGATTCCGTACTTGTATCCTATCACCTCCTCCTTTTACTCTTTATTGTTGTTTTCCATCTTCCCCTATTTCGGAAAGACGAACGTTCGTGCTTAGTATAAGTTGATACAAGGATAGTACCGGATATACCCCATAGGCCAAGCACTCATGATGACAAATAAGGAGCGCGGGCACAGGAAGTCGTAGATATAGGTACGACCTTAGTTATATGTGTCATTTCATACTCATGACCCCCTTTATGATACTAGATCTTAGGTACATAGTAGCTGTAGAATTATATATATGGTGATTTAGCAGTTATGAGATATATTAATATTCTACCCAGATGGCATGCACGCAATGCTAATAGATGACGCGAGTAGCAGTAGTATTATTCTCCTCCTATCACCATCTCGCCCCTTGGGTGGCTCATCTTCTCTTCTATATCCATTCCTTATCTCGTGCTTAACCCTTCCTATCATAGTCGAATCCTTTCGTGCCATTATGAATTATTTAAATTACTTCAACCTCACCCTTATTTTGTTAGTTAAAACATAAATGGTTTAGTAAATGATTAATAACTAAAAGATGAGTACTTAATGATAACCCTTATGTATATGCACTATAGCAATATCTGTATCCTCTTATTATTTTAAACCATGAATAACATTCCTTAGTCTAAACGTTAATTAGTTGGATTGTTGAATTAGTAATTACTTCTGATAGTTCTATAAGATAGTCAAAACCATAACTGTTGCCCGAAAAACTTAGGCTATGCTTAGAAAAGAATTGAAGGCACTTGTTACGAACTGACAACTATGACAATTCGCTAGCAAAGTAGCGACAACTGCAGCTAGGCCGTTATAGTAGAGTAGTCAAAGTATTGCAGACATACTGGTCAGGTGGCATGGCAGTATTAGACTACGATACATGACAGTTGCAAAGAAAAATTATGGTTGTGAGATTCCAGACAGGTATCCCAAGATACTCGATCCGATAAATAAATTCGTCCTACAACCTAGACAATAGCCTCAAGAGACTTTGACTACTAGTAGAATTCTTGAAAGTTGGGTAGTGTAGATGAGTTAGAAATAGAATAGTGTATGGACAATAAATGAGAAAGTGTTAGAATGGCAGACCATAACATTTAGGAAGCACTGGTAGATATCAATGAAGTGTAATAGCTATAGTGATTATTATGAATATGGGTTAGTGTTAATTTCGAGGACGAAATTTTTGTAAGTTGGGTAGATTGTAAACCCCCTCACCCAAAATAGGTATTTTGTGTGTATTTTATATTATTATATTTATTATAGATTATTTTAAATATTGAATTACTTTAGAATATTCTAGTAATTAATTAGAAAATAAATTTTTTAGTATATTTACTTATGTAAATATTTATTTAGAATAATTTTAAGGCTATTTTAGATTTTTGGAGATTTTTCTAGAATTTTTAGGTAATTAAAACATAGGGAACGTAAATTTCTTGGACTTTCATAATTTACTATGAGACCATACTTGCATATTATTCCTATCAAATATTTATTTTAGGTTAAAATATTTAATTATATTTTTTTGTAATTTATTTAGAATTTTAAGAAATTTATTTAGATTTTTGAAATTATTTAGGATTTATTTGGATATATATAGTCTTAATATTAGATAGATGCTAATTTAGTGTTAATAGATATTAATAAGATTATATAAATTATTTGTATTATCTTTAATTCTATTTAAGATTATAAATTATTGAGATAAATACAAACTCAATTTTAAATTAATTCAAATCCCGAGTATAGTAGGAAAGCAACTTCATGCATATCCTATCCTTATTTAAACTCATCCTAATCCTATCCAAATTAGTTAATTCTAGTCGTATTCAATTAAGTAGTGTCCACCATTATAAGTACCTCATCCTTCATATTTTTCTTCCTCATATTTCCCTCTTTTTCGTCCAAAAAAAATCGAAATTCGTCATAAATTTAGCCTCATTTTCTAGTAGTTATGACGACTTAAAAAGATGATATCTCCTAGCTCCGGACTCCAAATGTACTCCAGTTTTTTTTGTTATAACTATATCAAGGTTAGATTTCTGAATATATAAATTATTTTAATAATTTATGAATTTATTTTTTCAGAAAATTCTAAAAGTGTCAGTTGTCAGAAATCAGATGCGTTTCCGTATTTTTGAGATTTCGGGAGATCCCGAATTCAAAATTATGAACCGTTTGAAGTTTCAGAAAGTTGACATGATGAACATACATAAAATAATATTTTCAGAATTTAACATATAAGTTTAATTTATTATAAAATTCGTGCAACGTAGAGGTAAATAGAAAACCACCAAAAATTATCATCTGTGCACCCTGGTGGACATAACTCTTTACCGACTTGTGATTTTATGAAACTGTCGACTTTGGTGTTCATATAGCACTAAAATATATAGAATTCTACACAAAAATAAAAAATTTGAGTCGGATGACTTTTTTGTCAACGATTGCCTCGATTTGCGTGCCACAGATCACAAATCCGTAAAATTGAGTTTCTTTGGACCAAAATTAGGATTTAACAATAAAATCAGATTATAAGAAGATTAAAATACTATTTTAGGTTATTTTATTTAGAATTAAAATAGATTAAAATGGAGGAACCTATTCACCCATTTTTGTAACCTAACTTGTTTAATTTATGTTACGGGTAGATCGGACGACGCCTTGAGTTGTGACTTTATTATTTTTCAGACCAGGCAAGATACCTTGCCAAATTGCTTACAGTATTTTGCATGCTTAGTATATTTTTGTATATTTATTATAATTTTGTATATTCATTGCATGTGTAGTTTCTTTCAGTCATTACTATATATTAGATATGTTGACATACACTTGACACTTAGTATCATAGAGGACAATCAGTAGGCGTATGGGCATTAACCACTCTGATAAATTGTAGTATATAGCTCACACTACGGGCGTGTGTCGCGCTGGTCGCTACCCCCGAGGTATGACAATTTTTGATGTCCACTGGCAGGTGTGTGAGTTGTGAGGCTTAGATCGAGTAGCCTACCCTTGCCCATACGTCAAAAAGTTATCCTCATTTGCATTTATATAGATTGTCTAGTACAGCATACTTATATATTTTTAAACATATTGCATGTTTACTGTATTCAATTGGCTTGCTTCTATGTATCTTGTTATGTCTCTCTGAGGACCTGGTCCCTTGCCAGGTATAGACGACCATGAGTATCCGCAGGAGTACGGACCCAGACCTGACACGTTACTTTCTGCCGAGGAGACCTTACCCACTGAGCATCACTGATTATCTCTAGCGATGGATCTTTTACCTGACACTCTTATATCATCACCTATTTTATATTGGTGATTTTACTATTTTTTCTCATTTAGTTGGATATAGTCATTGGTAGTGGATTTGTCTCCACCCGACAATCATTTAAGGATTATTCAGACTCTTTATTCTAGTGTAGTTATTTCTATTTTGTGACTTGTTGTATGGATGAGATTAGTATTTCTGTGACTTATGACAATAAATATATACCACATGTGAGTTTTATTTATATTATAGCGTACGTGTGTATTATGGTATCCATATATTGGAGTTGTCATATACATACGGCTTACATGCTTACGTGTCCTAGTCCTACGTATTTTGGGACTGGGGCATGACAATAGATCTAACAGTTGCCATAAGTCTCTTAGGATGTTAAGACAATATCAAGAGAACTAGCTCTGATACCAATTGTAGGAGCAATTGGTATGAGCAATAATTCCTATATAAAGAGTACCAGCTCTGATACCAATTAAAGGACCATGAGAAAACTCTAGAGGGGGGTGAATAGAGTGCATCAGAATAATCTATCCACTTTAAGATAATCAGAATAAAGACCGTTACCAACTAACAGTATATATAGAGACAGTAAAGTAAAGCAGTAAAGTAGAAAGAGAAAGAAAACGCAAACACCAAGATATATACTGGTTTCCCTCTGAGAGGACTAGTCTAGTCCCGAGAACTTAAGCTCAGAGTTTTATCCACTATAATCACCAATAGCGAATCACAAGCTTTGATTCGAACACTTTGGCTATACTCCATACGGTCGGTCCCTGGCGACAGGGGGAAGGGAGAAGCAGGGCTCGAAGAAAAAAATAAGCCGTGCAAGGACGCAGGGATATAGCCAGTAAGCAGCAAGGTTCTCCCTTTAGAACCGACTACAACAAGCTCGCGACTCTAATAGAAACAAACGAAACGGTAAGCTCTCTGCTCTATTTGCTTGCAATGCGTTGCCTATCAAAGTAGGCGAAGGCACGTAGCACCTCGCTTCCGCATCTACTTAGTTAGCATCCCAAATCTGTGTACCCCTACTTCCTTTAACAGGCGAGTGTATGGAAAAAAGAACCACCTTTTGTCTAAAGAGATTTCTCACAGACTCAGGGAAAACAATACAGCGGAGCTGCATGGTGGAGGATTGGGAGGTCACGTCAGGCGCGAAGCAGAAAGGACTTTGTCGCGGACTGACCGAGAAAGAGGAAAGGGAGGCTTCGCCGCTTGAGAACATTATTGCTGGTAGGTTGTAGCGAGCTAAAGTGAAGAAAGCAGAATAGATTCAGACTTTTCTCTCGATTAGGCTCTTGTCCTACAGCTGTTAGTGAGGAAAAGCAAGAGGATAGGGAGTCGAGAAAAGAGAAAGGTTGGTCGAGCTCCTTCGTTCCTTGTTCCTTACACCCTGAGGTTTGATCCAAAGTCTCACAACTTCATAGCTGAGAGAGAGAGAGAGAGAAACTGATGGAACAAATCTCTTTACAACTCTGAAGACTTCTAGACCGAGATCGCACTTGGCACTAGGAAAGCTAGGGAGTTTCTCTTTGAGATGGAAAAGTTAAGGCTTTAGAGGTTTGCTCACAATAGGATAGAAGTCTAAATAATGGTTGAGTGAGTAAGAATAAGGAATTCTAATCCTATTTATAGGGTGTAGGCAAACATAATTTGGCCAGAATTCGGATAGGGTTTAAGTCAAATTTTTGACCGTTGGGCCAAGAAATCAGGAGCTAATTGAACTGGTTGATTTTATACCAAATGGGTAACCGAGTTTGGTCCAAGTTTGGCAGGTCTCTAAGTATGGTAGACTTTATAAATAAATGTAGCCTGATTTGGTGGATAGCTTCTTTGGTACATTTGAGTGGACTAAGTATCTGGTTATAGGTATTTAGGATTTGCCAGTACGACTCAGCTTACATCAGTCCTAGACTCAAATAAATAAAAGATTATATTTGAATCGATAAAATACAGATGACATGTAATAGCAGTATTGAGGCTTCAGATCGTGACATATCAATACATGGTTTAGTTAACTATTAAAATAAGTTGACTGAGACCGGATAGGCCAACAAGGCCTTACCCATCATTGAGTGTAGAGCAAACTCCCACCAACTCCAGATATTCCCAATTGTTCTTCTTGTAGAGCATATTACTGCGCAGTTCAAGCACACTCCTTCCTCTTCACTCTCAAGGCTGATATATACTACATGTACATCACATATACATAAAATTGACTCTTGTTACCAATATCCATGTATCAACCCATAGTTAAGCCATTGATAATCAATATTTTTACTCTGATTTTCCATAAATCATTACACATAACCAGGCACCTGTGTGCACTTGTCTAATATAGGAAACTCGACCACTAATACACAGTTCACATTCTTATGTGCACAAGTATTATACACCCTATGTTGTGTTTCCAAGATAATTGACACTTCTCTCTTGACAAATACAGACAAACACCTATACAAGAGTGCACTGCAGGATGCAGATAAGACCCTGTGAACATGTCCCTCATGGGTAATACAACACCTATCTCCATGATACCTCAATATATACTAATCACCACATGATACTCTCTAATAACCCAATGATATATATATATATATATATATATATATATATATATATATATCATAAGAATAATATGATATATAAACATATGAACATATAATCAAACTATCTATTATATATTATATGATAATTCAAGTTAAGAGCACATCCAATCTAGCAATTCTAATACAAAAGAATACACACACCAATTTCTACCCATGTGTATCATGTAGTATCATAACACGACACTACGTATCCTATTTAGGATACGTAGACACAATCTCAACTCAAATAGGACACAAACGAACCTTTGGGGACTTGTGTCGAACACTTGGTGGACATAATTCAAAATTTTCCCTAAATTGAGCCTAAAATTTCATTATACACGAAGAAACCTAGATCATATCAAAATAAAGGCTTCAAATACCTAGATCTAGCAATAGAGAGTCAATTCCATCTATGGAAAGCCTTCTATAGGTCCAAGGGGTGTTCCTAACCATAAAATTGGAGAAATAAAGAAATTATCTTTTAAGAGTTGGATCCCAATAAATCTCTACCAATTCGGTGAATAATGGAAGAAGAAGTGGCTCCAATCCTCATGATAATGCTTTTCCTTGGTGATCCTTGGTTCTTCCAAGCTCTAGCTCTCCATATGAAGAAGTTTTGAAGGTGGAACAGAAAAATTTCAGGATTTTGTATGAATTAAAAAAAAATTTCCCACTCATGAGGAGATGAAGAAGATGAATTAGAGAAGAAGAAGTGGTGAAGGAATGAAATAAAGTAAAATAAAGAATGCTTGGGGGAAAGGGTTTTATCATGATGTGTTTGATCTATTTACAAGTTTATCATTCTCCTCTAATAGAGCAAAGTACAACCCAATAGCAGTTCCAATTAATTGACAAAAACTATAAAGCAGTAAAATAGAAGATGCTATCTACGATGAGAATATAACTGATAATCAAGAACAATGAGAGAATAGGCAATACTAGCAACAAAATATAATCAATACATACAAGAATAAAGAAATAAACTATAATGTCAGAATAGAATAAGGTAATCAATGAACTGAATAATGGAATCTACAATAACTATATGATTTGAGATACTAACTAAATATATGATCGGCTTAGGAGATTCAATGATTACACTAAGGAGCTAACTCAACCATACATGAATTGCAGGGTTAGTTAGTAGCGAATGATTACACTACTAGCCGATAGTTTCTTGATCACATATTTAATTGGTATCTCCCCTGCCCCGACTGATATGATGGATCGAATCATGACACGTCACTAGCCAATGTATCCAATGTTTAATATACAATATTTAATGTTATCCAATACCAACAAGGACAGTATCCGATACCATCTCCATAATAAAGGTAACATTCCATGATTGACGATCCAATAACAATACCAATTCGTGTACCATCGTGTCAAGAATCATAAGTAACATTTCTAAATACTTGAATTATAGTGGTAATCAAATAATGGAAACTATCAGAGAATGTACTCGCCTGTGGTCCAGAACAAATGATAAAAATAATGTCCGAACTGGTATCACAGTCCTATATATGAAATATTGCATCAATACATGTTTTTGGGAAGAGAAATAAATTAAACTAGTCAACTTCTAGGTCATAAGTCATTTCTAAGTCAAAAGTCAAACTAGGTCAACTCTAAGTCAACTATGGTCAACTATAGTCAAATTATGGTCAACTATCTATTTCTAGGTTGCATGAGTCTAACTCAAAGATATTGGGCTCACACACTATGAATCTAGGCCATACAAGCTACATCTTAGGATACTAAGGTACCGTATCTCAGGATACGCAAACAAGGGATAAATATAACACATATGTACATATCAAATAATATTATATATATAAATCCTAATTACAAATGCTAAATGGATACCTTGGTTTCGAACCAACTTGGTATCGTAATACTAAACCTCTATCTTGATATCCAAATCCAATACCTTTATTATCCTCCAATACCTTGATACTTACCTTGGCATCTTAAGGTAAATTCAAAACCTTATTTATACTAACTACCCAACACTAATTATAAACTACTATGTATTTAATATTTATATAATACTATATACCTTATTTTAGTCACCTTAATACTAATCCACAATTAGTTTACAACTATCCTATTACTTATGCCAATACCTACTACTCATACCTTGGTATATCTTGATACTTACCTTGGTATCTCAAGGTAATTGCCAAAATCTCATATATATACTAACTACCCATCAATAATTACATATATCAATCCAATATAACTCTAGTATGTACTAATAGAATAATACTAACTACCAACTACACACTAACTATTAATACATATATACGTACATACATACCTACAAATATATAATATATAAAAGATACTCATAACAATTGATAACTAAAATATACAAACTATTCTAATAAATTTATATGCTACAACTAAATATATACATATATAGTAAACTATAATACAAATAGAAATTAGGAACATATTTATATATATATCAATTACCATATATATATATATATATATACATACATATATATCTATATATATATTAATATCTAATATATTAAAAACTGCCAAACTGTCGCTAAATACCCTGTCCACTGTCGCAGAAAGCTGCTCTGAAAATAGATACACTACAGTTTTAATGGCAGTTTCCTGCACAGTCACTAAAAACTGTCGCTGAAGATTCTGATACTCTGCTGATACACTGTTGTTTGTTGTCGCTGAAAAGCTGCTACCACTGCTGCTATTTGCATTTGTTGCTGCTGTTGTGACGCTTCTGTCGCTAAAAATATATGTATATATATATATACAATATATATATAAATACATATATATAACCCACCATATATATTTATACAATATATATTTAAATACATATATATAACCCACAATATATATTTATACAATATATATTTAAATACATATATATAACCCACAATATATATTTATACAATATATATTTAAATACATATATATAACCCACAATATATATATATATTTATACTATATATATATAACTATATATAACTATACAGACACTTATACATAGTAAATTATATAAAATACCACATAGTAACAAACACACACACACACATAGTAATATGTATATATAACTATAAATATATGTATACATATATATAATCATACAATAATATAAATACATAACAATATATAATATAACTATATATATAACCACATATAAATATATCTACTATAAATATATATCTACATGTAGAAAAATAGCTACATAATAAATATACACATATAATATATATATAGATACACAGATCTAAGGCACAACACTACATAAATATATATACACAATATTATATATATATATATATATATATATATATATATAATTATACTTCTCCATGAAATAAGAACACAAAGAATTAGATCTACAATTAAATTGTACCCACATGGACCGTATCACCCCGTATCCCACTAGATCTTGGATACGCATGTGACACGAGTCCACCACACATCCAAACGTACCCCAAAGGACACGAACAAGTCACATATATTATTTATAAACAATACGAAGAGTCAAATATAAATTTACATGTCCGTGTCAAAATATGACATGTACAAAGTCCCGTATCGGAGGAAAAATCCCCAAATCAACACATATCACCAAATTAATGTGATACGACCTACACGTATCCAATTGTGGATACGAAACTAGCCCCAAACACACAAGAACATGCCAAATTGATCTATAGGACCAAATGACACACACAAGAAATGTCAATCTCGAAATTCCCCTAAAATTGATACAAAAAGTACCATAACTTTCTTAATAGGCCTCCTATGAACACAAAACCAAATTCTATGGGTAGCATATGAATATGGGTTAATTTCTCATGGTTAAATCTCAGATTTAGAACCTAAATTAAGGGGGAAAACTAAATTATGCCTATTGGGAGATGGATTCCCAATGAAACCTCCAAAAATGGTGAAATTGGCCTCCAACTTGTAGATCCTTGCTCCTCTTTATAGATCCTTGATTTCTCCTTCTAGATCCTTGCTCTTCTAGTCTCCAATGGTAATTTAGAAATTAAATGAGTGGAAATTTGGAAGAGATTTGATAAAATTTGGTTGAGAAAAATTCTAGATCTAGATTTGGAATGAAAAATGAAGAGAGAGAAAGTTTTTATCCCCTTTATATAAGCCTCACTTGCCCCCTCCCTCAAGCTACTATGTAAAGTCTAAAATACCCCTTGGGGCCTCTCATGAAGAAATTAATTAAGGAGGGAAGATTCTAGTCTAATAGTTTAATTAATTTAATTATCCTCCTAATTAATGGGCTTTCTAGTTAGGCTCAATTCTAACAATTAATACATGTTGGTCCATGAGTCTAAACTAAATTAGTTAGGTCCACTAACACAAGTCTAAAAACTAAATCTAACATGCTAATAATAAATAAATAATACAATAAATAAATATTTAATATGCACAATATTTAATTAATTATGAAATGACAAAAATACTCTTTTCTAGAAAATACGGTAGTGACAAGTCTATCCCCCTTAAAATAATTTTGTCCTCAAAATTTAAGGGTGATCGTACTCCTTCTAGGTCAAACCCCCAGCAATCATAGTCTAATAAGGTCTTATCTCACCAAGAATAGTCCTATGCAAAGAATAACATGCATGGTCATGGTCTCTACCTGTCTTATTACTGTTGTCTCTGTTAGGGTATTCTATATCTACACTAACTATATAACACAAGCATCCAAAAGGTACTAAAGAAGCAATCAATCAAAATGGATAGAAGGAACAGAAAGAAAGAACAAACTCTCTAACCCATCACCTGTAGTATTGGTCTCCTCGACCGTCACCGCAAATGCTCTGCCCTGCAGAGGTATCTCCCTCTGTGGGTGATGAGCAATCTGTGGTGCTACAGGTGGCCTAACTCTACCTCTCTGCCCTCGATCTACATCCTGGCCTGGATGTTGAAGTGTCTAGAGACAATCCTTCACCATATGCTCCGTTGATCCACAATGTAAGCATGCTCCAAGTCTCTTCTGGCACATCTCCCAAGTGTGCCCAGTCTTCTTGCAATAGGTGCATTGAGGAGCCTGTTGCACCTGTCTCTAAGGCTGCTGTGGAATCTGCTGTACTGGAGCATGTAATGGAGCAATAATTGGTTCTGGCATCTGATATTGCTGCTGATAGGCTCCAAATTGTACTAGAAATAGCTGTTGCTGGAACCGCGGCCTTTTTGTCGGTCCCGCACTGCTACTGTCACCCCCAAACATATCACGGTCCCTCTTCGACTTTAAGTTCCACTCCCGCTCGACCTTGCATGCCTCCGATAGTATCTCAGAATATGTCTCATAGAAAGACGAAATGAGAATCTTCACTTCCCAATTCAGACCCTCGTGGAAACGGATAGCTCAAACTTCTGGCTCTCTCACCAAGTACTCCGCAAATCGGCTCAGCCTCCCGAACTCTGCGGCATACTCCTCTACGGACATGCTCCTTTGTGTAAGGCTCTCAAACTGCCTTCCTAATTCCAATCTGTCCGTCCGAGCAAAGAACTTCTTAAAGAGATCCTTGAATATCTCCCAAGACTACCCCGCATCAGTAAGAACTAGCTCATTCCTGAACCAAGTACGGGCAACGTCGAACAGTTGAAGTCCTACCGCCTCAACCTTCAGATCCTCCATAAGACGGGACACCTTCATGAGTCGCTCGATATCTTTAAGCCAATCGTCAATATAGACTATACCTTCTGTACCCTTAAAAACTTGAGACTCAAGCTTCTAAAATTTTGAATGTTGCCTGGCTTGATCTGAATATCCTGTGTCTGTGGAGGAGCCTCTCTCTGAACTGCTGCTATAGCTACCTGATGGGCATTTTTCATACTCTGCCGCATCATATCTGATTGCCTATGCTGGGCTTCTATCTGTGCCCTCTTTAATTCTATCATCTCTCTAAACAGTGCAACCATCGGTACGGTATCTCCTGAAAATGGAGGTGGTGGAAGTCCTTCTGAAGCAATTGGAGTAGTCCTCGGAACAGGTGGAGGAGAACCCCCGAAGGCAGCCGAGACTCCTACGTGAACTGATGTCGTATGAGGTACAAACCCTACTGCCTGAGTGGAAGATTGAGAGGTGGCAGACCTCGCAGAAACTGCTCCTGATCGATGGGATCTAGTCTTCGACGGCATCCTGAAGAAAGATCGAAACAAAGAAGATCAATTCGACACAAGATAAGATATCATCAAGGAAGGACAACAATATTCAAAGTATTCAGAAGGAATCAAAAGTAGCGATTCAATTCAGATTGGAATTCCTAATAGTGATTGAGTATCCCTCTCTCATCCAAGTATCCTATGTCTTATATCCTATCGTAGGCTTGCAGTAGTATAACTAAGTCATCGTACTACCACGATATCGCATAACTTGCGAAGCCTGACCTACATGGACCACCACTAAAAATGTGTCACAACCCGCATCCGGTGTAGGGATGCAAGCCGGGAACAACGCCCAGCCTACACCGCAGCATCGGCGATAGAATGCTGTCTTGGTCAACTATACTATCTAATTATCTCATAAAATACATAATCCTCCAATAATATCTCAACTCCAAGAAGAGGGTAATCAACTTAATTCAACACAATACTCAATCATATTTCAATGGTACGAGAAAATATCACAGAAGTTTAACATAACTATGTAATTAAAATATAACAACAACAATTAGAAATAATATTCAAACACAATATATGCCGAAAATAAATCCGGTACCAAAATGCTAAAGCGAACTAACTAGGCTAACTAGTGAATCTGGCTAAATCTCTCGACAGTCACTCCAGAACTAGTGGGTCTAAGCCTGCACCATCTATAGGCTGAGGTCCGTAGTATGTCGGACACCAATCTCCCAGATCCTCTGAAAAATATTTTCCAGTCAGGAATAGAGAAAAGTACAACCTAATAGTAGTTCCAATTAATTGACAAAAACTATAAAGCAGTAAAATAGAAGATGCTATCTACGATGAGAATATAACTGATAATCAAGAACAATGAGAGAATAGGCAATACTAGCAACAGAATATAATCAATGCGTACAAGAATAAAGGAATAAACTATAATGTCAGAATAGAACAAGGTAATCAATGAACTGAATAATGGAATCTACAATAAATATATGATTTGAGATACTAACTAAATATGTGATCGGCTTGGGAGATTCAATGATTACACTAAGGAGCTAACTCAACCATACATGAATTGCAGGGTTAGTTAGTAGCCAATGATTATACTACTAGCCGATAGTTTCTTGATCACATATTTAATTGGTATCTCCCCTGCCTCGACTGATATGATGGATCGAATCATGACACGTTACTAGCCAATGTATTCAATGTTTAATCTACAATATTCAATGTTATCCAATACCAACAAGGACAATATCCGATACCATCTCCATAATCAAGGTAACATTCTATGACTGACGATCCAATAACAATATCAATCCATGTACCATCATGTCAAGAATCATAAGTAACATTTCTAAATACTTAAATTATAGTGGTAATCAAATAATGGAAACTATCAGAGAATGTACTCGCCTGTGGTCCAGAGCAAATGATGAAAATAATGTCCGAACTGGTATCACAAACTTATATATATAATATTGCATTAATACAAGTTTTTGGGAAGAAAAATAAATTAAACTAGTCAACTTCTAGGTCATAAAGTCATTTCTAAGTCAAAAGTCAAACTAGGTCAACTCTAAGTCAACTATGGTCAACTATAGTCAAATTATGGTCAACTAAGTATTTCTAGGTTGCATGAGTCTAACTCAAAGATATTGGACTCACACACTATGAATCTAGGCCATACAAGCTACATCTTTGGATACTAAGGTACGGTATCTTAGGATACGCAAACAAGAGATAAATATAACACATATGTATATTTCAAATAATATTATATATATAAAATTCTAATTACAAATGCTAAATGGATACCTTAGTTTCAAACCAACTTGGTATCGCAATACTAAACCTCTATCTTGATATCCAAACCCAATACCTTGATTATCCTCCAATAGCTTGATACTTAACTTGGCATCTCAAGGTAAATTCAAAACCTTATTTATACTAACTACCCAACAATAATTATAAACAACTATGCATTTAATATTTATATAATACTATATACCGTATTTTAGTTACCTTAATATAACCCATAATTAGTTTACAACTATCCTATTACTTATGCCAATACCTACTACTCATACCTTGGTATATCTTGATACTTACCTTGGTATCTCAAGGTAATTGCCAAAATCTTATATATATACTAACTATCCATCAATAATTGCATATATCAATCCAATATAACTCTAGTATGTACTAATAGAATAATACTAACTACCAACTACACACTAACTATTAATACATATATACGTACATACATACCTACAAATATATAATATATAAAAGATACTCATAATAATTGATAACTAAAATATACTAACTATTCTAATAAATTTATATGCTACAACTAAATATATATATAGTAGTAAACTATAATACAAATAGCAATTAGGAACATATTTCTATATATATTAATTACCAAATATATATATATATATATCTATATATATATATATATTAATATCTTATATATTAAAAACTGCCAAACTGTTGCTAAATACCCTGTCCACTGTCGCAGAAAGCTGCTCTTTATATAGATATACTGTAATTTTTGTGACAGTTTCCTACACTGTCACTAAAAACTGTCGCTAAAGCTTCTGATACTCTGCTGATACACTGTTGTTTCAGCGACATTTTTTTACAACTGTCGCTGACTGCTGTCGCTGAAAAGCTGCTACCGCTGCTGCTATTTGCATTTTTTGCTGCTGTTGCGACGTTTCTGGCACGCTGCTGTCGCTGAAAATATATGTATATATATGCAATATATATATAAATACATATATATAACCCACCATATATATTTATACAATATATATTTAAATACATATATATAACACACAATATATATTTATACAATATATATTTAAATACATATGTATAACCCATAATATATATTTATACAATATATATTTAAATACATATATATAATTAACAATATATATATTTATATAATATATATATAAAACTATATATAACTATACATACACTTATACATAGTAAATTGTTTAAAATACCACATAGTAAGATACACACACACACACATAGTAATATGTACATATAACTATACATATATGTATATATTTATATAATCATATAATAATATAAATACATAATAATATATAATATAACTATATATATAACCATATATAAATATATCTACTGTATTATATATACATATGCTACCACTTATAAATATATATCTACATGTAGAAAAATAGCTACATAATAAATATACACATATAATATATACATAGATGCATAGATCTAAGGCACAACACTACATAAATATATATACACAATATTATATATATATATATATAATTATACTTCTCCATGAAATAAAAACACAAAGAATTAGATCTACAATTAAATTGTACCCACATGGACCGTATCACCCCGTATCCAACTAGATCTAGGATACGCATGCGACACGAGTCCACCACATATCCAAACGTACCCCGAAGGATACGAACAAGTCATATATATTATTTATGAATAATACGAAGAGTCAAATATAAATCTACATGTCCGTGTCAAAATATGACATGTACAAAGTCCCGTGTCGGAGGAAAAACCCCCAAATCAACACGTATCACCAAATTGATGGGATACGACCTACACATATCCAATTGTGGACTCGACACTAGCCCCAAACACAAAAGCACATGCTAAATTGATCTATAGGACCAAATGACACACACAACAAATGTCAATCTCGGAATTCCTCCAAAATTGACACAAAAAGTACTCAATAAGCCTCCTATGAACACAAAACCAAATTCTATAGGTAGCCTATGCATATGAGTTAATTTCTCATGGTTGAATCTCAGATTTAGAACCTAAATTAAGGGGAGAAATGAATTATACCTATTAGGAGATGAATTCCCAATGAAACTGCCAAAATTGGTGAAATTGGCCTCCAACTTGTAGATCCTTGCTCCTCTTTGTAGATCCTTAATTTCTCCCTCTAGATCCTTGCTCTTCTAATCTCCAATGGTGATTTAGGAAGTAAATGGGTGAAAATTTGGTAGGAATTTGATAAAATTTGGTTGAGAGAAATTCTAGATCTAGATTTGGAATAAAAAATAAAGAGAGAGAAAGTTTTTATCCCCTTTATATAGGCCTCACTTACCCCCTCCCTCAAGCTACTATATAAAGTCTTAAATATCCCTTGGGCCTCTCATGAAGAAATTAATTAAGGATGGAAGCTTCTAGTCTAATAGTTTAATTAATTTAATTATCCTCTTAATTAATGGGCTTTCTAGTTGGGCTCAATTCTAACAATTAATACATGTTGGTCCATGAGTCTAAACTAAACTAGTTAGGTCCACTAACACAAGTCCAAAAAATAAATCTAACATGCTAATAATAAATAAATAATACAATAAATAAATATTTAACATGCACAATATTTAATTAATTATAAAATGACCAAAATACCCTTTTCTAGAAAATACGGTAGTGACAGTCACCGGCCTCTTTGTCGTATTGTCCTACCAGTCTTTACATTTTTGGCATTAGACAACCTGCCTATATGCGGTGCTACTGTCGTTAAAACATGGCCCAAGTCGAGGCTCTTACCTCGTCGTGGTGTCACGCCACTGTAGCATGGGGGTACCATCCTATTTGTAGTGTCGAGCCACCGTAATTTCTGTAAAGCACAACGGACATTCAAAATTGCCGAGTACTCATTAAGGCCCATGTCCATCCTCCCACAAGACTTATTTTGTACAAAGAACAAATAGTAGCCTATAATAGTTATTGGACCATATTTTCTCAATATCTTAAATGACTACCCATTGTACCTAATATTCTTCCAGTCAATGATCCTTCTTTCACCCAAAATCTAGATGTCTATTAGATTTCTTTTTGAACTAATAGCATAAAATTTTATGGTAGAATTATAAAAACATAATATCGGAATGCCTTCAAGACCATTTTTCTTGATGTGTCCTTGAACACTAGTTCTTGAGGACCTTCGTGAATAGATCCGCTAGATTCTTATGGATCTGAACATCAATTATTGTAAAGGCTCCAGCCTTAATGAGATCATTCAGTTCTCTATGCTAACCCGCACAGTCCTTTTCTTAGCATGGAAGAGATCATTTGATGCCACCGTTATTATCGCTTGGTAGTCGTAGAAGATTGGTACCGTAGGAATCTGCACACCAACTAGAGGAAGATCATACATAATCTTATGAAGCCATTTTTTTTATTCGATACAGCCGTTGGTACAAAGAACTCAGATTCTATAGAGGGATTAGAGAGCATAGTTTGCTTCTTCGACTTCCACGATATAGCAGCTCCACCCATGGAGAAGATGAATCCTCCTATAGACCTTCGCTCTCTAATTTTAAGCACCAGTTTGCATCACTGAATCCTTCCATAATAGTATGATAAATACTATAGTATAGTTCCTACTTCTAAGCCCTCTTGAGATATCTCATCACTCTCTTCATAGCTTTCCTGTGCCCAACACCTGGATTGCTCGTGAACTGACTCAGCATCTCCACGATAAAAGCTATGTTAGGCCTATTGGCAGTTGTAACATGCATTAAACTCTCGATGACGCTCGAGTACTCCAGCTTCCAAATACTTTTTCTTGGATTAGGCTTCAACTTCTTGTCACACCTATAAGGAGTATCAATCCCTGAAAGATCCTGATATCCATAGCGTATGAGCATTTTCTCAATGTAATAAGATTGTGACAGCGTTGCTCTAGCTGTTGTCTAGATAATCTTTATCCCCATGATAACATCAATATCCCTCTAGTCCTTCATACTGAACTTGGTCGAGAGAAACTTCTTTGTCTCTATGACATTCTAGATCCGTACCCAGGATTAGCATGTCGTCCATAAAAAGATAAACTATGACTCCTCTTTCACCAGCAAAATTTGTATAAAAATACTTATCCGTCTCGCTGACCCTTTAGCCGTTTGATCAAATGACTTTATTAAACTTCTTATGCCACATCTTTGAAACTTGCTTCATACCATATAATAATTTTAACAACTTGCAGACTATGTCTTCAAGACCCTCGACGATAAATCCTTCTGGTTGTTGTATGTAAATCTCTTCGGTCAGATCTTCATTCAGGGATGTTGTTTTAACATCCATATTATATATCGCCAACTTAAGTATTGTATCCAGAGCAATCAACATCCTGTTGGTTGTCATCAATGCAACTGGAGCATATGTGTCAAAATAGTCAATCCCCTGCTTCTGAGAAAATCCTTTGGCTACCCGCCTTGCCTTGAACTTGTCAATAGTTTCATCGGCCTTCATCTTCTTCTTAAAAATCTATTCACATCTGATGGACTTTGCTCCTTCAGGAAGATCAACCAACACCCAAGTTTTGTTGGAGGTTATAAGTCAAACTCATCATTAACAGCCTCTTTCCATAAGACAATATCTCTGGTTTTTATTGCCTCATCATAAGTTAGCGGATATGCTTCCATATGATAGGTGTCAAAATTATCTTCAAATTTCTTCTTCCTTATCACTTGCTTAATCGACAACTCTGCGAGTCCTAGTTCAAACGTTCTCTTCCACGACAACCTCTTCTTGGACAACCTTTTTATTGAAAGCGATATCCTCCTCTACATTAACACTATTCTCCAAAATATTCACGAGAATAATATTCTTGTATATTACAAACTTGTATTCAAAGTATTTTGTGTCACGAGAATCGATGATATATTTTTATTCAATATCAACAAACCTCCGAGAATCACTCTTTTAAGCATATCCCAAGAATATAGCTTTCATAGTCCCCGTTTCCAGCTTCTGAATATTTATATCGAAAGTTTCACATATTCCTTGCACCCCCACACTAGAATGATATTCAAGTTGGGTCTGACCTTCAACCAGAGTTCATGAGGAGTAACGTCAGAAGTTGCGTATGACACTCTATTCAGTATGAATGTAGCCTTCGACGTAGCTTCTCCCTAGTAACAGTTTGGAAGTCCCACAATTAACAGGATTGAGTTCATTATTTCTATCAACGTCCTGTTCTTCTTTCTATAACTTCATTTGATTGAGGAGAATACAGAGCAATTGTCTCAATGATAATTCCTTGTTCTCTGCAGAATTATGTTAATTCAAGTGAACGATACTCTTTGCCTCGATCACTTCTTAGTCTCATGACTTATTGTCCGGTTTGTCGTTCTACTTTATCCTTGAAGTCCTTGAACTTCTTTAATGTTTCATTTTTTGACTTGAGAAAATATACGAATGTGTACTTCCAGAAGTCGTGGATAAACATAATAAAATAATTTATCCCAGACTTTGTGGAGAATTATTTGAAGTCACATATATCTTAGTACACTAACTCCAGAAGATATGTTCTTCTGTTCACCGTTTGAATAGTTTTTTGGTGATCTTTCTCTACGCACAGACTTCATAATTATCCGCCTCCTTACCCCCATATTTGGAGATAAGTCCTAGACTAGATATCTTGTTTATTCTTTTACAATGAACATATCATAGTCTATTATGCCACAACTAAAGAGGATAACCAGAAGTATAGACTACATTAACATTTTCAGTCAGAGTTACAAGATAAAGTTTTAACATCCCTTTGGTACAAAATGCTTATCCGAAGTATGTTACTTTGTAGGACATAACTATCTTACTAGCGTTAATGTCCATCCTCAGGCATGTGTTACACATCAGGGTTCTTGAGATCAGTTTCTTTGTAATCAACGGTACGTACTTCACTTCCAAAAATGTTAGCAACTTTCCCAAGTCAGATTTAGTACCACCATCCCGATCCCAAGTACTTCAGCTTGTGCCTTATTTTCCATCAAAACCTTCTCAGAAGTAGGTTTGTATGTGGTAAATAATTTTCTCCTTGAGCAAATATTGTAGGATGCAATAATGTCCACCTACTAGTCACTCTTTTTGGGCTTGGATGTGCATTCCTTCCTGTAGTGGCCCTTCTTGCCATAGTTGAAGCAAGTCACATCAGACTTGGACTTTGGCTTGAATGAAGTTGACTTCACCTTCAGATGGTTGAAGTCATTCTTCTTGTTGTAAGAAGCCTTTTGATGTCCCTTGGAGTCTCTAGTATGCACGATATATTGGCCTTGGCTAACTGCTTGGACAGAGTATCCACCTTGAGTTGAGCTCTTAACTCGTCTTCAATATGAATCCAGTGCAGTAGGAGTTTGTCATGCCCCAGTTCTAAAATATTTAGAACTGAGCCACATGGCAATGACCAGCAGTACAACTCTAATGGGCATTTCAATTTAATAGACCCTTTAGAGTGCACTTAAGATGTAAAATATAAGCAATAGTCCACATCTATACACATGTAACATATCTAAACTCATCCACAAAAATAAAACACGATGTACACAGAGATAATCAAGTATACTATAATGCATAAAAGAAAATAAGTCCCAAATGACAGAGTACATCAAAGAAAAGAGTCTCACGGGGAATAACCTGCTAACAATAAGTATTGAATATAAAGGAAACAATAAGCAAATAAGTCCAAATGTCTGCTAACTAAATGATGCCATAAATCCAAGAGAGAAGATCCTACATGGATCAAGTGAACACGTTTGGAAGAATCTTGTCCTCCGCTGCAACTCCTACTCCTATGTTAATGCTTAAATGTACACCTCAGGGTAATCCTTCTCTCCTAAACCTGGCAAGGAACCAAGTCCTTAGGGGACATATCAAGGTACAAAAAATAGTGTGCCAGAAGTAATTAGTATAATAGTATAATACTCAAGGATAAGCTACTATAACCATCTACGTAATATACACATGAGAGCATCACTCGTACTCCAAGCTAAAAAATACGAAAGATCTCAATAGGCACTTTTTGTAAACTTTGCAAACACTAAAGGCTCCGTGTCATGGAATCTAAAGCAAATTGTGCCAATACTAAAGGCTCTGTATCATGAAACTTAAGCAAATTGTGCCAAACACCAAAGCTCTATTACAAAGACTAAGGCAAACTATGTAAGGTCAGTCCATAGCATAATGTATACTCTCCCCTACCATGTAACCTTACGTATCATATCATAACACGCAAGATTATGACCTCTATCTAGCACCACGAGTCATATATATATATATATATATATATATATATATATATATATATATATATATATAAAATCCAAAACACCAAGAATAAGTCAAGAAGGATTATGTCTCATGAAGGTCATATCAAGTGACCTTCGGTCTGACGTGAAAAGAATAAAAGCACGTAATATGGGTTCGTAGAATCAACCCTACCTAATGATAACCGACTCTACTGACGGAGGTTGGCACCCAAATCTGGTTCGAACGTTAAGTATCGTCTAACGGTCTTAGGCTAACCATGTAAATCAAAAAGAACATTTAATAATAATATTTATGTAAAATAAATATACAGGAAACTATGAACTACATGGCAAGGTACACTTGCATGTATCCCGATGCTGCGCTATCGTCTATCTGATGCCCATATCTGAAGGTGCTGCGGAACCCAAGTGCCCTGATAACAATACATAAATTAATATTTAAACAACTAAAAATACTCCTACATGGTGTTAGTTAAAGAATTGTCGCCCGAACATTGACAAGTTGTTGGTATTCATGCCAACGATCCTACGCATGCATGACGTTACCACATACAATATCACATGTCTCATGCCACGTTCTAACATACCATGAGAGTCATGAATATTAAATTATATATATATATACTCCTAGGTACATGAATATATATTTGCGTAATATATATATGTATATATATATATATATAAAAATAAATATAAATAAATATATATAAATATATATATATATATATATATATATATATGTGTGTGTGTATGCAAGTCTACAACGTCCAACAAGTTTCATTGAGACATCCCCAACATATAAACAACATTTACACCTCATAACCATGCTTCTAAACATCTGAATAATCTAATATTTAAATATATAAAATTCTGTAATTTATTTATATATGCTAGAAATATCAAAACAAAGTTCATCTTTTAGGATATAATCTCCTACGTTTCAACGATATTTTCCATCAACTTGAGATATAGTTTGGATCAAATATTTTGAGTGCTATAAGGCATGGAGGAGTGTATTCAGATTGTCAACAACGTATATATATTTGCGCATAATTTTATGCACAACAAATATATCAAAACTTGCGGTAATAGAATACGTACCAATGCGATTACGGTATAGACCTTCATCGCGATTTCGGCCTTTTGGAGTACCAAACGACTTCCAAACTTCTTGGAACTTGATGGAGTTCTAGGGGATTTCAAGGGTAAGGGTTACAAAGCCTTGGGAGGGGGTGAACGTCAATGTGCACTGCTACATAGAGGCATCAACAACAGCGACTGCTGCTAGGGGTCGGGTTCAACCAAACCTTGTGCTGTCGGGTGGCCGATAGCTGGGGGGCTGAAGGAGGGAAGGAAGGAGGGAAGGAAGGAAGGGGAAGGGAAGGAGGAAATAGAGGAAGATGAGGAGATGTAGGGGGGAGGTTGTACGGCTGTGGAGGAGGGTAGGGGTTGTTTTTAGGGTTAGGGTGAGGAGGAGTCATATATAAATATGTGTGTATGAGATGGGTGGTGGGGATTTAAGGATGTTTTGATACTATGCAGAAGATTATTAGAGGGACTAATATGGAATGCTAGGTCTCCTTAATTAATGGGCTAAATATTTACATAAATAATTTTTGATTTAAATAGGGTGCAAAGATGGTAAGTGCAACAAGGAGTTTCTAGAATTGAAAATCTAAATTTAAATTCTAAAGTCTGAATTATGCAAATTTGTGAGTGACAATGGATGTTTGGTGGTATTTTATAGTAGGGGATGGATGTGGGACATTATCCATGAGTCATAGGAAGTGGTTCAGGGGTTCGGGTTGGGTAGTTGGGCTCGGTTGAGTGCGATAGCACAAAAGATGTCGCATAGGTCTTCGAAGTGAGTCACGGTGGTTTATAATTTTTATGGAGCATACAAAAACTCAAATAAATGGGACACAATTTTCAAGACATAGTGTGTCAAATTAGGCTCATGAATATTAAATTGGATGAAAGAATTAAGTTGGTATTGCATATTAAAATCATCCGCAAAGGAAAAAGGGGTTAATGTGTCATGTTTCCGTAGATAAGTGGCAAAAGTTGTGCGACTAAAACGAAGTATTAAAGGGTAAATTTATGAGTGACAGTCAGGGCATGAGCCTAATTTGGCTTGACTAATTCTAGCATGCAAAGATTGTTGGAAGAAAAATGCTAGTATAGTGTTCAAGTTTTTAAGACCATGGTGATATGTATCAAAGGGTTATAAAAATATCTAATTAATATTTTAATTAATTAATAAATATATTTAATATAAAATAAAATCTATTTGTTTTGAAATGCCAAGAATAATCCTATATAAAAATCAGAGAGCTTACAATCTACCCACCTTAAAAATATTTGTCCTCGAAATTTAGAATATAACACAAAACTAAAAACAAAAATGCCCCAAAAACTAAATATGGTACGTAATTTCATACCTGAATCCTCAAACAAGTGAGGAAAACGCTCACGCATAGAATCCTCATGTTCCTAAGTAGATTCGTTTAGTGAATGATGCTTCTATGCAACCCGGACTAGTCCAATAGTCTGCCTTCATAACACCTTCTCACTGGTTGCTCCTCGTAAGACAGACTCGGTCCCACTATGATCTCAGAATGATCGATTAAATGACTAGGATCAGTTAAGTATCTCCTCAACTATGATACGTGAAATACGTCATGCACTCCTTCTAATAATGTAGGCAATACAAGACTATAAGCCACCTCGCCAACTCGCTCCAAGATATCAAAAGACCCGATATACCTCAGACTCAGCTTGCTTCTGCTCCCAAATCTAATGGTACCACGAGTAGGCTATATCCTCAAAACCCATGGTCGCCTTCCTTGAACTCTAAAGTTCGGCGATGCACATCTGCCTAATTCTTTTGTCTATCTTGCGCTACACGGAGATGACTCTGTATCACCTCACCTTCTCTAATGTCCATGTCTGTGATGCCCCGCTCCCGAATAGTCGGATACAAGTCGGACACATCCATCCTACCTGTGGACACAGCGATAGTGAGCTGTCTAAACTTATACGCAAGCATGCTAGTATGTATACGAAGGATACTCCAATCTATAGAACCCTCGAATACACACGTACGATGTATAATAAATAACTCAGATAAATAACAGTCAATGGGTACAACTAATCTCATTCACAAAACCAAATAGAAATAAATAATCAAATATGTCAATGAACCAAATATGAAATAGTTGAAAAGAACTAATAGTTGGGTGGAGATAAATCCACTTCCAAACTAGATAAGAACATAGTCCAAGTATTAAGATAATTAACAAAAGATAGAGTAGCACATAATAATTCCATCAACTATGACTCAAATAAACTCGACGGGAAACACTCCTCGAAAGGGAATAAAGTCGCAATCCTGGTCTGTAATCCTGCAAATAGTCCTGATCGTCTACACCTGGAGAAATATCTGGATCTAGGTCCTCACAGGGACGTAACAAGATACAATAAAAGTATGCCACAAATACTGAAAATAAATATCCATAAGGTCTCCAAACCGTTCTATGTGAAATGCACTTTTGAGGACCTCATTCCTATTGAGGAGCCCTCAACAAATATAGGTGCTAGACTCATGTAGTGCTCATCCGAGTCACTTACAGCTAACTAGAGGAAAGTAAATGAATGCAAGACACACGTAGTGCTCTGTTGAGTCACCCGTGGCCAACTAGAGGAAAATAAATAAACAATAAGAGCCCCTACGCTACTAGTTGTCCTCCCCACCCCATGCTCCTATTCGTATTGTATCTACAATACGATAATACCTCTAATAACTGCCAAGTCTTCTAGCATGCATTTCTATTAGCAGTTATTTCATATCGACATATATAATAAAAATAAGAGAGGGAAAAGACGACTCGTACCGTCGTTACACCCAAGTCTTTCATGGACGCGTAGTTTTATATAAAAAATAAAAATAAAATAAAAAACATAAAATATACATGCTAAAAATGAATGTAAATAAATAGTACTGTGGCAAGGTATCATGACCCGTACCCAAAAATTGGGCATGAGTGGTGGGTATGTCCAGCCTACGCAGCAACATCGGCGGTAGAACGTTGCCTAGGTCCAACATAGCTATCTATCAATGATATTAAAACCCATCAACATGTCTTAACTCTAAACGGAGGACAAAGAATATACATATAATCATCAATTCATAATGTACTCAATCACAATAACTATAAGGAAGGTAAATGGCATGATAAAGATTAAAAAAATACGAGAGGCAAAATAATATATAACTCAAACAAGTCAAAGTCTAAGAGTCTAGCTATCTCAACACAATATAAGTCTCAACATAATACAACTCAAGTCTCAAAGTTTGGAACAATCGAATACATAAATAAATTTGGCTAAGTGTTGTCTAAACAAATACGGGTGGTGTCTCCTCAATTTAGAGTGGCTCCTCTTGAATCTCTGGGATATAATTGACATCTACTCTTGGACCATAATGGGTAGGACAGAAGTCCTCAAGATCCTCTAAAAAATATTATCCAGTCAGGATTGGAGAGAAGCACAAACACTAAAAATAATTTTAATTATATTGACAAAAACTATAAAGTAGTGTAAGAAAATACATGATGAAATAAAATACTGGAATGTAAGAAGAAACTAGAGAGACATATAATCATCATAGAGAAATAACTAGCTGTAAAACAAATACATGTGAATACTAGCAATGAATATACTAGAATAAAGGAAAGAAATACTGGCTAAGTGCCTTAAAATATTAGTTTGCTATGTGATCGGCTTGGAACTGGATCAGACTTGTTATATATGATTGACAATAATACATGTGAGGTCAGGCTAACCATCTAGTTAGCTATGATGTGAGCAAGATTTAGGCTAATCATATATAACAGGCTATGAGAAATGTAATATGGTCAGGCTACACCCTACGTGATATGTAGGATGAGCTATGATGCATGTAAGGTGGGTATGATCACATAACTTGCTAATATTTTCCTGTCTCCAGCTAGTACGTTTGATCCAATCATGACTTCTCATGACAAATATCTATGATAATAGCCCGTGTACCTGCTCTGTCTGAATCAAGTATATACTATAACTTGTTGGCCTAATGTTTATGTTGAGTTTTTGAATATGGCTAATCGATTAAGTTTAGCAATATGGTAATCGACCAAATCACTATATTATCTTCTACTTAAACTCAACATTGTCTAGATATGTATTATTTGCTTCTGTATATTTTCTTGTTCGTCTAACATGTACTTATAGAAAGTAATAAGCAAGATCAGCAATGGACATATGCTCTATGACGATGAGCCAAATACGGCGTTATACTAGAAGATAGTGTTATACCTGACGATGAGCCAAAGATGGCGTTATATGACGATGAGCCAAAGGTATTCTCTTCCTAGATTTGGTTATCTTTGGACAACTGCCATCAAGAAAAAAAGTGTCTTCAAGTCATCAGATATTTCAGAAGTTTAGCGTTATTAATGCTCTTGGTTTTCATATGTAATTTGATATTTTATTTGAGTCTAGGACTTATGTACATCGAGTCGCACTGGCATAATCCAAGTCCACTCAAATAAACCTCGAACCCAACCACAAAATCAATCCATATTTATTCACAAAGCCTACCATACTTAGCAACCGAACGAGGGCCAAATTTGCCCCAAATTCGCACTAAATTGGTGTTCCTAAGTCAGGTATTATTTGTATTGTTAGTGGGTTACTTTTGGTATAAAATCAACCAGTTTAATTAGCTTCTGATTTCTTGGCCTCCAATGTTCAAAAATTCAAATATTCCCTACCGAATTCTGGCTGAACTCGGTTTGGTAATAACCTATAAATAGTATTAGATTTTTATATTCTTGATCACTCAACCATTCTCAATCTTTCTATCCTATAGTGAGTAAACCCTTAGAGCCTAAACTTTATTATCTCCAAGATCAACTCCCAGCCTTCTAGTGCTAAGTACGATCTCGGTATAGAAGTCTATAGAGTTGTAAAGAGCTTTGTTCATCAATCCCCAGTTCTGTGTGAAGTTTCTAGCCTTCGGATCAAAACTCGTGGTTTATGAAGTTGCGAGCCTTTAGATCAAAATTTATGGTATGTGAAATTGCGAGCCTTCAAATCAAAACTCGTGGTTATAAAAATTTGGCAAGCCTTTAGATCAAAGCTTGTGATTCACTATTGGTGATTATAGTGAATAAAATTTCAAGCTTGAGTTCTCGGGACTGGACTAGTACCCTCAGAGAAAAACTAGTATACATCGCGGGGTTTGCGTTTGCTCTCTCTTACTCTTACTACTTTACTTTATTGTCTTATTTTTAACTGTTAGTAGTTAGATGACTTCACTCTGCTTAATTTTAAATTAGGTAGATTATTCTGCTGTACTATTTACCCCCCTCTAGAGTTGTCTTACGGTCCTTCACAACTATAATCATAGTAATGAGCAAAATAATAAAAACTGTCAAAAAATGTACTTGCTTGTGGTCCTGAGCAATGTGTAAGGATCAATGTCCAAAATAGAGTCACAGTGACCTAAATATGAAATAATAATGTTAATTGATGTTCTGGAAGTATAATTATTATTAACTATGTTAAAATATAATTTCTAGGTTAAACCTAGGTCTTGGAAGTCAAACTAGGTCAACTTTAGTCAATTGGTCAATTCATAAGTCATGTCTAGGTTTCTAGGTCCATACCAAGGTATACAAGTCTATATTAGTCAATATCCAGCTAATACTATTCAATTTTTGTTATACTAGCTAATATTAGACTATACAATTAATACTTACTAATACTAGCTAATAATCAATATAGTAGATACTATTATATAACTCATATATTATTGTATCTCGGTATCTTGTTAATACTTATCTTACCTTGGATAATTGTCTAACTAACTTATTACCTTATTCCCTTGCTCAAAGCTCACTACCTAGTCATAACACAAATAATTCTTACTTGTATCATATATAGCTAAAAACCTTGACCATTACCCAACTAGTTACCTCGACCAAGTAGGATAACTATACTAACACCATAATACCTAACATATTTCACGTACCTATTGAATAGGTATGAATTGTCCAACATATCACTGATCTAAATAGCCCCCCTTCCTTACACACATCTTTACTTGTTTATTTCCTTTACTGATACCACAAGTGCACGGGCACACCTTGCATACCCACTGAATCCTAACTTCCCAGAGTTCTACTGACCCACACTGATACACTCAAGTATCATTTGATACTTACCTTTATACAACCTTATTATAGTTCCCTTACTGATACTCCCCACACATAGATCTGATCTACCCCAACTAGATACCCTTAAGTTACAATGTACCCTATTGATACAACTACACAGACACACAAGTCTGTGCCTAACCTGATGCCTGTGCAACCCCATTAAATGTACACTGCTACCATTGCATCACCTCATTGATGCATCAACCCAACTATTTATCCTCCCTACAACTGATACCTCACAATCTCCAATTCTGAAACAGACTTAACCCCCTTCTAAATTGCCGTGAGTGCTCACCCTATTCTGATACCAATGTGTCAGATACCACACACACATGCACATAATTAACTGCACTAAGTACCAGTCTCCCTTGTACCCAATCCTTGCTGCTTGTGTATACTGATACTCCAAGTATCAGTGCCCAAGTTCTCCACTCTCCCAAATAAAAAATTTGAACACTCCTAAATGCATCGGATACTCTCGCTGCCTCACTGCCTCAGTGAACCTGCTGGAGCTATAACCCGAGCATCCTTCAAATCCTTATTATCCTGCAGGTCTTGCATACCACCAAGTGCACAGGCATCAGCCCCAAACTACTATATACGTGTGCATACTCCTTCCACAGGCAATGGTGCATTGCACAACATTCCTTCCACCGATACATTAGGTATCAGTCACTCTAACATGCACACATACACACACACACACACATACACACACACACACACATACACACACACACACACACACAGACCACTACATACATGCACAAAGTGACTGCTCGAGCACAGTTACTACTCCCTCACTGTCAACTCGACCCCCCCTGTGTGTGCACAAAAATAAATACCACCAAATAATATATATATATATAATAATAATAATAATAATAATAATAATAATAATAATAATAATAATAATAATAATAATAATAATACAAATACATATATTCATATATATCACCAATAATGTTAAGTATACACAATATACACTCTAGTAGTCATTTCCTCAAACACTTTGAGGGCACCAATATGATACTCTCTTTAGTGTCATGATACTATATTAATCTCATGCCAAATTTCCCAATACTCTATTAATAATAAAAATATATATTAAATACATCTATTTATAACTATTATTATTAGTTACAAGAAGAATGGAGAAAAATACTCTCATGAACATAAAACTCCCAATATGGACACAACTTCATGTAGAAATTACTATGAAACCAATTGGGACTCACTCTCTCCCCTTGTGGGTATTCCTAAACCATTGGAGGGCTCCTAATGGTCCTTAAAATAATCAAAACAAAATTTAAAAGAGAGATTTCAGAATTTTACCTCTTGGGAGATGGATTCCCTATACAACCCAAGGATTATCAAGCCAAACTTCTTCTCCTCCAATGTTCCCTGATTTTACGCTCAGATTTTTACGTACAGAGCAAGGATCTACGATTTTACGCTCAGAAGCTACAGATCTATGATTTTACGCTCAGAAGCTTTTACACTCAGAAGCTTTTATGCTCAGAGGCTACAGATCTACGATTTTACGCTCAGAAGCTTTTACGCTCAAAGGCTACAGATCTACGATTTTTTGCTCAGGAGCAACAGATCTATAATTTTATGCTCAGAAGCTACAGATCTATGATTTTACGCTCAAATGCTACAGATCTATAATTTTACGCGCATCTTCAATTACGCGGGACGGATCAGCTAGCAGAATATGCGTATATCTTGGTAATTTGTGTTTTACGCTCAAAAAAGCCAGTTATAAGAGTTTACGCAGAAAATTCTCTTCTTCCTTAGTCGAAAGGACTTCATAAAACGGATGGCCAAGGAGTTCCCCAAAAATGTCTGTCTTCATTGGAGATGACTTTTCTTCCTTGGCCATTGATAGTTCATTCGAAGTATTAGCCAGAATCTAGTTCAGGGATGGCCTGTTTGGCGGACATTTCTTGCCCTGTCTTGAGAATCTTTCGAGAAGCCATTTTCGAAGATGATGTTCTGAACAGATCTTCTTCACATTTTGAAGGAGAAAGAACAGTTCAGAATTCTATGTGACTCCTCGTCAAAAATAACATGACAATTGGATCTTCAAGACAATTTAATGCTAAAGAACTTTTTACGCATCTTTCTCTACGCGTAAAAGTTGGAACGTGACTGGAGGCATATTTGTCAGAGTCAGCGTAAAAATTACTCAAGCATGTTGAAGCTGCGTATTATCAGACTTCCTCACAATAATATGGCAAATCAATAGTGCGTAAAAGAAGACAAGTTTATTAATCATGATTACATATGATGGAAATCCATTTTACAAAGGATTTTTCATTAATATTCAAGATCATGATTACATATGATAGGAATCTATTACGCTAGGTTCTCATCTGATGAAGATCTTTATTGCTTCTTCTACAACACTTCTTCGGCCGGGAGGCCAAAAAAATGGTGAATGGAGGGAGGATACAAAACTGGGCCTGTTTAAATTATTTAAGCCCACCTCCCATACGTCATCGGTGGCCATGCTTAGATTTGTGTTAGAGATTCAAACCCAACACAATACTGGAAGACACTGCCAAGCTGCCCACCAGGGTCCAGCTTCATAATAGAGAAAAATACAGCTAGCAAGCTGTGTGGTGTAATGCGACCCTTCCTCTCTTTTTGACAAATTGCCATATAAAATCGCTGATTATCTCGAGCAAAGGAAGCTATGATATCCTTCCATGGTCCATCGTTGCAGAGAATATTTGCTCGAAGACTTCTCTTTTTATGGATCCTTACATGCTGGAAGAGCATAATCTTATTCTTTTTCAGTTCAGCCCAATAAATCTCAGCAGCCATCTTTGGGGTGAAGGGAGTACGGAAAAATAAGTTCACCTGCTTACCCTTATATAGGCAGAAAAGAACATACGAAATCCCAACAACTCCTTAAAAATCGCCAAAAAATTAGCCTCGTAGAACGAGTCAAATTTGACCATTTCATGCTTCATTCAAAGTATTTCAAATTACGAGGAATTTGAAAACTTTGAAGGGGGTCTTGTAGAAGCATAAAATATGCTAGGGAATCATACGCGTATTATACAGTCAAAACCCCTAACATACATGAAGTCCGCGTAAAGCAGAGCTTCAAGGCTGTGTGGCATAAAATAGGGCTTCAGAGCTGTTTGGCATAAAGTAGATCTTCAAAGCTGCCCACGTAAAACAGCGAAACAGAGCTATTTGCCATAAAGTAGAGCTTCACAGCTGTCCGTGTAAAGCAGCGCTTCAAGATTGTTCTGCGTAAAAGGTTGCTATACCTTCCTGCGTAAAATTTAAAATACGTTTGCTTTTAATGCAGCGTAAAGTTGTACGAGAAACTCTTCGTATTCTTCGAATGAATTTGTCAGACAAAACAGTGAACCTGACTCTTGACAAAAGTACTGCACGATGATCGAGAGGACGGCTGTGATGATGATTTTGCACAGAGATCCAGGCTGTCGTTTAGTGACATATTCTTGATACAAGTTATTTTTACGCATTCAAAGAATACGCTGCCTATTCTACATGGGCAGAAGTGAGTTTTTACGCTCAAGATGAGACGAAATTAGACGCCATGTCAAAAGCTGTTTCTCGTACAGAGCTTGAGGCATATCTCTGTATTTAATGCACGAGATGGAGACATATCTCTGTATTTAATGCACAAGATTTGGTTCTATTCTTTAGATTTTGTCATGACTGGGAGAGCTAAAACTGTGACTAATACGCTCACATCACCATCCTCGCATTTTATGCCAACCAGGCTATTTTCAACTATAGGAGTACGCCGTATGCTATCTTCTCGAAATACGCCAGCTGAGGCAATATTTGTAATGGTACGTGATAAGAATATTTAGCCCGGAATAGGCTCAAGACTTCAGTCGTGATGGATGATTGACTGGGAAAGCTAAAACTGTGACTAATACGCTCACATCACCATCCTCGCATTTTATGCCAACCAGGCTATTTTTAACTATAGGAGTACGCCGTATGCTATCTCCTCGAAATATGCCAACTCGGCTATCTTTGTAAAGGTATGTGATAAGGCTATTTAGCCCAGAATACGCTCAAGACCTCAGTCATGATGGATAATTGGCTATTTTATGCTGGTTATCTACTATTCATGCATCATCGAGTTTTACGCAGAGTTTGGCTTTTATGCCAACAAGATAATTATTTAGCTTTTATGCCAACCATCTTTACGCAGGGGCAGTTACCCACGTGGCTTGCATGCCATGATCTTCGAGAAGCAGTTATACGCGTTACCTTATAATGGGACACGTGTCTTACGCATATTCAGAAGACAATGGGAATGTGGGTAGCATTTATCATAACCGCAGCATAAAAAGAAGTCTTCTTCTTCACAGTTTGGTTTTTACGCCAACAAGACAGCTATTTGGCTTTTAAGCCAACAAAACAGCTATTTGGCTTTTACGCTAACAAGATAGCTATTTGGATTTTTATGCCAACAAGACAGCTATTTGGCTTTTATGCCAACAAGACAGCTATTTGGCTTTTACGCCAACCAAACAGTTATTTGGCTTTTATGCCAACAAGACAGTTATTTGGCTTTTACGCCAACCATCTTTACGCAAGGTGCAGTTATCTACGTGGCTTGCATGCCGTGATCTTCGAGAAGCAGTTATACGCGTTATCTTATAATGGGACACGTGTCATACGCATATTCAGAAGATAATTGGAATGTGGGTAACAGTTATTATAACCGCCGCCTAAAAGATGCAACTTTCTTTACAGTTTGACTTTTACGCTAACTAGACAGTTATTTGGCTGAGCTCCATAAATAGAGACCCCTGGTCATAGGGTAAAGGGAGAGGTTAAATCATATTCTATCATATTCATATTACCTCTGAATAGATATGTTTAACTAATTCAAAAATTAAGAGATCAGAAAGAGAGAGCACAGACAGAGAGTGTTGGTTGACAACTTTGGCAACAAGAATTCAATCCCACTTGTAACCTTTGAAGCTTCTTCTTCTTCTACAGCACTTCTTCATCATCATGTGGTCTAAGAGATAAAGTGATCGACCGCAGATCAGACTCCTATAGCAATACTTCCCCATAATTATTTTTATTGTACTTAACATCCTCGTATAGGATTAATTGTACTCTTTTTCTTGTTTGTAAACAAAAGAAAGGTTTCGTATAAACCCTCTTCTTCATTTTGTTTATCATCAAACACAAGATGGCGACTCTGCTGGGGACGATTTTCTCCTCTGACGAGAAAGTAATTTATCAACACGATGATGTATCTATCGGATCGAAGAAGAAGACTTTGGTCGTCCAGTTCGACCAATCTGCCTATGAATACATGCTTCATGAAGGGGGTATCTCTCATTCCTCCTCTGTCCACAACAACAGGAAGCTGCGTAAAGTGTGGATGCCTAAGACGTCCTCTACCCTTCCTGTAGGCTCTTATTCTCTGATCAAAAAAGTTGTGCCAACACGCCCTGTGCGGAAAAATTTGTCTTCCGTCTGTGACGTGGTAGACAAGACTTCTGGCAATGCCTCAGTGCCAATCCAGAAGCCTCAGACACGCCCTGCGCATAAAATTTTGTCTCCTATTTGTAACGTGGCAGACAAGACTTCTGGCAATGCCTCAGTACAAATCCAGAAGTTTCAAACGCGTCCTGCGCGTAAACCTTCGTCTCCCGTCTGTGACATGGCAGACAAAATTCCTGGTAAAGCCTTAGTGCTAATTCAAAATTTTCAAACGAGCCCGGCACGTAAAAATATATCTCCCATCTATGATGAGGCAGATGGACCCTTTGATCACATCAAGGGAAAACAAGTGGCGAATCTCCCAACCTCTAGGCTAGTATGCCCACAAGAGAAGAAAGTTTCCACTCTTCAGATTATGCATACTGTTTTACGTGAACCTATGCCGAAATCCAAATTATGCCAGGATAGGTTTGTCCGTGTAAAGAAGATTCATTTTATGGAAAGGTCGCCCCTCAGACAGATGATGGATCATATGCCATTCACATGGGTGTAATGTTGTATTCCTATGGCAGAGAAAGGGTTATGGTTCCTAATCTCCATAGGCCTACTGATGTAAAAAGGCAGAATAAGCCTTCTTCTTCTCCTGGTAATCTCCTTGATTTGCGTGATTTTTTGATCCAGAGACACAAAGACAGGGGTCAAAATCAAGATTTACCGTCCCTAACTACCAAGCGTAGGGAGATCATGTGGGAAGTAGCGTCAACATCTAATGTCATCATGACATATGGGCCATATAAAGAATCTGTCGTTATTGTTCCACCGAATCACAACGATCAGCATCAAATAATTTTCGGTCGAATACGTAATAGACCAATTGTACAAGAATAATCTCACGAGTCTGATATTGGGAAAATGCAAATCCATAGGCTTTAAAGATTATGCAAAATATGGGTTATGATTTAAAGTTGAAGCAAGGCCTCAATTATGGAAAAGGCAGACGAATACCGTTGCATGGTGATCCTTACTGTCAACAAACTCATTTTGGGTTAGGGTTTACCACATCTCTTGTAAACTTTAAACCTCCAGAGTCTGATCCTGTAATACCAGAGGCAGGTCCTTCTAAATCAACTTCTGTGGACAAAGGCAAACAAAAAGAAGAAAAAGAACCAGACAACGACATGTCTGGGGGTAGTCTCCTTCGACAAAACAGAGCAGCATCCAATAATGGGGGTAGAATTCCTTCTGAGTCTGAAGATAATGCAACTATGACCATCTTCCCTGAGGACCTTACGACTCAGGTATCGGAAGCCCGAAAGCCAAAGGGGACTTTCTCCTTCAAGGATGATGACATCATTGAAATCTTCAATATATTGATGAAGGAAAATAAACTTCGGCTATCCAACATCAGATACCCTGAAAGGGATGGCAAGGTCGATGACCCAGAATATTATCTCCTTCATCGGTACATTCATCACCCCACAAAGGCATGCTATATACTGAAAAGGAAAATTCAAGAGTTAATCGACGCCAAAGTCATTACTTTGTATTTATTAACGAGAAGACGATCACTGCAAATTGATCTCACTCCAACGTGGCAATTTGCCCCCTCAAGAAGTATTGGATAATGACTTCCTAAAATCTCCCCAGATGAGCAACCTTCAGGACTATCCCCACTCAGCAAATCACTCCCCAGTGAATTTTTCGGACATGGGTTCACATCCATATTACCTCTGAACTGTTGTCCAAATATTTTTTTCCAGCTGAGTTTGCCATGTCCAAGTGATATCTGAGCAAACCTCCCAGGTTGTTGCTATCGATCAGTTCACGTCCATATTACCTCTGAACTACGACTCTCCACTTTCTCCGACAGAGTAAATCTATCACGACAAAAAATGGTCACTTTATATTACCTCTATCGTGTTTTTCTTTATCCCTGCTGAGTCATATCTTACCACGTCCACATTACCTCTGAGTAAGATATTTTCAGAACTTTTCCATGTCCACATTACCTCTGAGTGAAGTTCTTCTCTTTGACTTCCTACTATCACATTCACATAACCCCTGATAGTGCTAGTCGTTTGAGCTTATTATATGTACTTAAGGGACACCATGGGTAATAAGTCCATAACCCAGATGTACAGATCAACTCTTAGTTCTTCATCCCCAGCAAGTGCCTATGTGCAATATTTTCTTTATATAGATATGTTCAGCAATTTGGCATCCCCAGCAAGTGTCTATGTGCAACATTTTCTCCTTCGTTACAAATTCTTGTAAAGAGCCATCATCCGTATTCGAGAGTCCCGGGTACGCAATGGGTGATAGATCCTCAAAATCTTCCCAGCGAACCAATCCTTAGGTCTACTTGCACACTCCTGCAGTGACTATTCAAACCAATCTCGTTAGATGCTAACCATGCTCATATTTCCTCTGAGCTATCGTCCCAGCGGAGCGATCCTTTGGTCTATCATCATGTTCGGATAGACCACACTCAACAAATCACTCCTCAATGAACTGATGTCATATTATTTCTCTCAGGCTGAGTTTGTCATGTTCATATTACCTCTGAGCAAACTTCCCAGGTTTTGGCTATCGACTATCATATCCATATTACCTCTGATATCGGTTGTCATCTCAACTTAGCACCTGTACTTAACTCTAAGTACGCCAGTGGTGTTAGTTCCCCAAAAACTGTCATGTCCATATTACCTCTGGCATGGCTTGCCTTAAACTTATTACTTGCACTCTCATGCACAAAAAGTAATAGGTCCACCAAAATACCCTGTGGGATGCCTGCAATGGAAACGAATAATTCAAATATATCCCTCCATTATCCCCACAGAGTCATATTTTTGCCACGTCTATATTACCTCTGCCAGGGCTTGCCTTAAACTTATTACTTGCACTCTCATGCACAAAAAGTAATAGGTCCACCAAAAACCCCCTGCGGGATGCCCGCAATGGAAACGAATTATTCATGTCCATATTACCTCTGAACTATTCTCATTTTCCCCAGCAAAGAAAGAGTCAGTCCATGTTTATCTTCACAGAGTCATATTTTACAAGCATCCATCAGGACTTGTCTCAAACTCATTACTTGCACTAACGTACGCAAAAAGTAGTGAGTCCACAAAAACTGTCATGTCTATATTACCTCTGTCAGGACTTGTCTCAAACCTATTACTTGTACTAACGTGCGCAAAGAGTAATGGGTCCACCAAAATCCCCCAGTAGGATTTTCTTACTAGCCACAAAACCTATCACCTCTGATAGGGCTTGTTTCGAACTTATTATTTGCACTCAACATGCGCAACAAATAATAGGTCCACCAAAGATCCTCCAGTGGGATGTCCTCAATAAACACGGTATTATACTACGTCCATATTACCTCTGGTACGATATCCGAAGTTCACATAAACAATCGTAAAGAAATGGAGGGCCCTTATGTGATTGAAACAACATTTTTAAATGGCGCTTACAGATTAGCCAAACCTAATAAAGATTTGATAATGGCTCCTATCAACTACAAATTCCTGAAGAAGTACTATACTTGATCTCCTTTACTTAACGGAGTATGATGAAGATTTTATTCTGACGATACTACGTACAAAGGTTAGCTGAATCATATTCTATCATATTCATATGACCTCTGAATAGATATGCTTAATAAATTTATAAACCTATCAAGTTCATATTACCTCTGATAGTATTTTGTATACAAATTTAGTTGGATTATATTCTATCAGGTTCATATTACCTCTGAATAGATTTACATCCAGCTAAACCTTACCGAAAGTATATCATATTTATATTACCTCTGATATCACTTTCATCTTAGCCTATCATTTATATTCTAAAGTGATGGGTCCACAAAGTAAAAAAATGTATCTTTGTTACCTCTGAGAAATTACAGGAGAAGCAAAAAAAGTACATTATTGGGGAGGAGCAGTTAAATCCCTGATCTGTTGCGCCAAAGCAGCCATCCTCTCATTCCTGGAGTTTAAAATATTTGTGCGAGCCAGCTCCAGCCTTGCTTCGTCATTACTCAAGAGAGACAGTTTAGACAGAGAATCAACAAAACTTGCGTGGATGACACCCACATGTATCAAGTTCGGTTGAGCTATATACACTTGGCCCTCCAATACATCACGAACTAGCGATGCTTTGAGAAGCCTCTCCCATGTTTGAGCAAGTTCAGCTTCCAATTCTTGAACCCTCACTTCATATCCCTCACATTCGGTACGGCACTGTGCTAGCTAAGGAATACTATCCACCAATACTGCTTGCTCTTTCTCCATCTCTCGTTGATGTTCCTGGATGGATTTGTTTAAAGATTCTATCTTCTGAGAAAGTTTTGCAGTTAGTGAGTCGTACTCAGCCTGAACCAAGTTATTGATGCTACCTCAGAATAGTTGAAAATATTTGTTTATGGGTTGTTCTAAACCATTAATTATTTCCTCTAGCGTATTAGCTCTTTCAGCGTCATTGAAATTTCTAATCTGCGCTATGGTGAGCTTGGAAGACATTTTTAGAGCATCAAAGCCTAGATTCTTCTCCAACCCCATGGATATCAATTCTTTTAAAGTGAGGTAGAATATGCTAGTGTATTGTTCAACTAGCATAACAAAGCTCGAATGGATACTGGAAGTGGCCGCAATGTCAGTAAGTCTCCTTTCTGGAATAACAGCAGAGGATATTGCCACAGTCGTTGCTTCAACAGATGGCGCAACAAAAGAAGTGACACCAACAACAGTTGAAGTTGCTGGCATGCTCGACGAAGTAGGCACAGTCGAGATGGTAGATTCATCCACCTCTGATATTATTTGAACTGCTGTTGGCGGGATTATATCTGAGAATGCTGCGGATGAAAGATCAACGGCTTCAAGATATGCTTCTTCGACGGTGGTCACTGCCGTTTTATTAGCTGGATCCGCAATAAAATCAGAGGCTGTTTCAGCTCCGCCCTCCCCAGAAATGTCTTTGCCTGAAACTAAGATAAGAGAAAGTTAATATCAATTTGATGTTAAATTTTCCTGAAAAAAGCGTGAAGACAACATTTATCCATGGCCGATGGTATGTATAGTGCGTCTGCAGCCTGTATAGCTAAATCATTTCTTAATAATCCTAAACAAGCTGTCATACATGGAGATGAGGGTACACCAACTGACGCTTGAAGATAGTCATCCCAGTCATCACCCAGGTTTACTCGAGGCTCATCGAGTGGAATCTTGCTTGAAATACTTACAAATAAAGGAGGGGCTGGCCCCATTATTTGTCTTGGTACAGGTATACTGATCATTATTGAGCTCGGCCTCGAAGGCGATATAGAAGCACCACCAGTAACGGTGGTAGCGACAGCATTCGCGGGTAAAGAATCTCCAGCACTTTCAGCTGGAACTATAGAGGTTCCTTCTTTAAAAGGCGAAGGATCCCTAATCAATGAATCATCCCCAACAGGAAAAACAATAGGCTCACTCCTGGAAGAGGCCCCCTTGGTGGAAGTCTTTTTAGGACCTCTGTTAGTCTGCTTCTTCTTGCGGGGGGAAGGCTCTTTCTGAGTAGAAGCCTTTCGTTTATTGGAAATTATGAGAGGCTCTGCTGGGGGAGCTATTACGCCTCTCGGTAATATTAACAAATAATTATCTGCACCAGTAGTTTCATCACCTTCGTCAGAGGAGACAGATGGTATCTCCTCTCTTCCAGTGGACTTATGGAAGGGCATTCTGAAACTTCTATATACATCAAAATCATGATGGAAGGTATTGATGGACACATAAAACTGTGCGTATGAATGAAGAATACGCAACTCCATAGAGAGAGAAGTCGCGGGCACAGCAAAGGTTGCTCCAGTACAACCCATGATAAAATACTGCCATCCTCTAGCTCCATCAATAAGCCTACTTTTGAATTTGAAGCTGGTGATGGGATTTTCTATATGCAACTGATCATATCCAAATTGCCTGGCAAAATGGCTAGGCAGATAAGGCTCCAAGTAGCAGTGATCCTCACTTCTGTACAGCAGGTGGGAAGGTCTAATACAGACCAACCAGTAAAAGGCTTCAGGAGAAAGAATAGTCTTCCCTTGACCTACATCCTAAAGTTTAGTCCCCTGTTGATTGATATATACGGGGGGGACGGTGCAGCAAAATTTCCAACTATGGGCAAAATTTAGTGCTAGTCGACAATCTATGATGCTAGCCACATTCCAAAAAGAATTCTTGTAATTCAATAAGAAGTTATTGCCCGAACCATTGGCAGATCCGGGAGACATCACTCTAGTGTTGTGAAGGATTAACCATCACATTAGATATAAGAATGGCAATACTACTCTGGGATATCCTTCACACTGTGTAGTATCGGCCAGCAGCCCATCAGTAATAGCCCTTAGGCTAGTTTATATCCTGCATACCATGGCAGGAAGCAGGCCCAATCTTACTCCAAATACCAAACGCATTGCGGGCCATAAGGTGTTGCGATGAATGTGATCCGCAGACGCGATGCCAAGCACCACCCATCAGCGTAGCCAAATAGAAAGGAAGCCAGCCAGTTGAGCTTCTCTTGACAGAGGCTTTCGACAATGCCTCATGTAACTGTAGGCTTTGGTTCCTGCTGTAGAAGCATAAAAAATACGCTGGGAAGAGCTACGCAGCCTCTTGATGCAGAACAGCGTAAACGGAGGCCTTCAGAGCCATCAAGCGTGCAACAGAGCTTTCTCCGCTAAAATACGGCATGAAGTATAAGCTCAAAGGACCATCCGCGTAAGTGCAGTACGTCCAGGCCGCTCCAGCGTAAAACAGAGTTCTTCATCGCCACCATGGCATAAAACTCAACCGCTCTCAAAGCAGCGTTAATGCGTACGAGGAACGCTTTGTCTTCCCCGAAATGAACCTGTCAAGTCACGCAGTGAATCTGACCTCTGACTCCAGACAAAAAGTACTGCACAGCTACCCAGACGACGGCTGAAAATGATGGCAGACCCCTCGGGACGTGCCCCACAGTATGATGGCGAATCTCCGCATTTAATGCAGAGGATTTGGTTAAAGCATCACCAAACCATCGTTTATTGGAGTCCCCTCAGCATAAACCGCTCTTTCGCGTACAAGGGAATACGCTGCCCTGTTTTACACAGGCAAATATGAGCTATTTTACGCTCCGCAGCAGGCAAATCGCCTGCCACGTCAAAAGCTGCACTTCGTACGGGACTCGAGGCACGTCTCCACGTCTAATTGCACAGAGTGGTGACAGTTTTTCTTAAGGCACGTCTCTGCGACGGGTGCACAGAAGGGCTGCAGACCTTCCAAATATGCCTCCGTATTTAATGCATAAGATGGTGGCAAATCTCTGCAAGAGATTCGATTATATCTCCAAAAGTCATAATTCCGGCTAAGACGTCCACATCAGCATGGTACGCGGCCGCTTCTACGCCCCTTCAGGATCTATGCTCACGCGACTCCTACGCCCATTCTAGTACAGTACGCAGCGGCTTCTACGCCCATTCAGGATCTGTGCTCACTCAGTCTCTCCGACCACTCAGTCTCTACGACCACTCGACTTCTATGCCTGCTCGGCTTCTATGCCTACTCGGCTTTTATGCCTGTTCGGCTTCTATGCCTATTCGACTTCTATGCCTACTTGGCTTCTATGCCATGGTGACAGACATTTGGCTTCTATGCCAACCTCTGCTACATAATGGATACCTACCTACGTGGCTTTTACACCGTGATCTTAGTAGCAATTTGTACGCGTTGTGTCCCCTTAGTTGGACCCGCATCACACGCTCATTCAAAAGATCATCTATACGTAGGCATTGGTTACTTTAACCGTTGTGTAAAAGGGTGCTGTACTTTCCACTCCTTGGTTGTTACACCGATGGAGTGGTCACTGTCACCAAAACTCTATAAATAGAGACCCCTATCTATGGGGAACATGGTCGACAATTTGGAAGATCGAACCAGGTCGAAGAATTGAAAAAGAGAGAGAGAGAGAGAGAGAGAGAGAGCACCCGGAGCTCAGGCAAAGAGTAGGGATCGACGACTTCAGCATCGTGCATCCACCCTCTCCTGCAATCTTCGAAGCTGCTTCCTGTCTCCTACGGCACTTCTTCAACATCGTGTGGTCCAAGGGCTAAAGTGATCGACCGTAGATCAGACACCTATAGCAATATCTACCCAGATTAAATAAATTATACTCCCACATCCTCGTATAGGATTATATTATACAAGTTTGTTTGTAAACAAAAGAAGGCGGGTTCCGTGTAAACCCCCACATCGAATATATTCCTATTCTTTTCGTTTAAATAACCACAAACAAGATGGTGACTCTGCTGGGGACGTCTTTCTCTTCTGACGAGGAAGTAATTGCTCAACACGATGCAGTATTCGTGGGATCCGTGAAGAAGACACTGGTCGTCTAATTCGACCAGTCTGCCTACGAAGATATGCTTCGGACTGGGGGTGGCTCTCACCCTCTCTCCGTCCAAGACAACAGGAAGCTGCACAAGGTGTGGATGCCCAAAACATCCTCTACCGTTCCTGTGGACTCTCCGATCTCTCCGATCTCTCCGACCAATGAGGTGGTAGCATCGCTCCCTCCGTGCCCTGCACGTAAAAATCAGTCTCCCGCTACGCGAGGTACAGACAAAACTTCGGGCAAAGCCTCAGCGCTGACCCAGAAGTATCCACTGCGCTTTACGCGCAGAAATCAGTCTCTCGCTACGTGCGGTACAGACAAAACTTTGGGCAAAGCCTCAGCGCTAACCCAGAAGTATCCACTGCGCTCTACGTGTAGGAATCAGTCTCCCGCTACGCGCGGTACAGACAAAACTTTCGATGGTGCCTCAACGCCAAATCGAAAGTATAGATCACGCTCCACGCGCAAAACAACATCTGACATCTATGGTAAACCAGATGAGCGTTGTGATCTCCACGAGGGGAAGCAAACAGGCGAATACTCAGCTTCTCGGCCTTTACGCCAGCAAGAGAATAATCTGCCTACTCTCCGAATTATGCGAGAAGCCGATGGCCGACTGAGGACCTCTTCAGCTTTACGCCAGAACTGAGCGAATTTCCAAGTTACGCCAGATACAGTCCCGCGACGTAAAACAAGCTCAGATTACGGAAAGACACCCTACCAGGGGATTATCCGCCGCCCAGATGGCCAACCTGTTGTATACAGGTGGTATAGGGAAAACTGGGGTGCCCAGTCTCCACGTACCCGCTGATGGGAATAGAAGATACAAGCCTTCATCTTCCTCTTCGGCAAATCCTCCTGACCTGCGTACCCGTCTCGCCCAAAAAGACAAGGACAGGAGCCGTAAACAGGTTTTAGGACCCCTAACGATCAAACGGGGAGAGATCGTATGGGAAGATGTATCAACATCCAATGTCATCATGATGTATGAACCATACGAAGATGATGCCTTTATTGTCCCTCTTACCCACAGCGATCAACATCCAATAATCTTCAAACACAAGCAGAACGGTCCGGTTGAACAGGAAGAATTCCGCGAGCCTGAGAGTGGGAAAATGCAAATCCACAGGTATAGCCCACAAGCTTTGAAGATTATACAGAACATGGGTTATGATCTGAAATCAAAGCAAGGCCTCAACTATGGAAAGGATAGACGAACACCGTTGCAGGGTAATTCTCGCCATCAACAAGCTCGTTTCGGATTGGGATATGCTGCTAATCCCAAAACTTCAAAGTCTAAACCTGTACGACCGGAGACAATTCCTGCTGAGTCAGTTTCTACAACCAGGGACCACAGCGTGTCTGGGGGTAACGCCTCGGCGAAACAAAGCAGCGTCCAAGGCTAGGGGCAGAATGTCCACAGGATCCAAAGATAGCACAACAACCGCTATCTTCCCGGAAGACCATGAAACTCAGATATCAAAAGCCCCACGATCAAAAAAAACTTTCTCCTTCAAAGAAGATGACATAATTGAAATCTTTAATATATTAAGGAAGGAACGTAAGCTCCAGCTAACCGACATCAGACATCCTGAGAGAGCTGGCGACGTGGATCACCCACATTATTGTCTCTTCCACCGATACACTCATCATCCCACAAAGGCATGCTATGTACTAAAAAGAAAAATTCAGGAGACGATCGATGCCAAGGTCATCACTTTGAATCTGTGAACAAGGGCACAGGCCGTACCAATTGGATTCCTATTCCTTTCTTTCATGAAGATTTTGTCCCAACAAAAATTGCCATGTCCGTATTACCTCTGAGCAGATATGCGCCTCCTTCCCCGATGGAGTCACAATCACAAAGTTTGTCATGTTCATATTACCTCTGAATAAACTTTCGACCATCAATTATCATGTCCATATTACCTCTGATATCGATTGTCATCTACACTTAACATTCGTACTTAGATTCTAAAGTACGCCAGTAATGTTAAGTCCACAAAAATTGCCATGTCCATATTACCTCTGAGCAGATATGCGCCTCCTTCCCCGATGGAGTCACAATCACAAAGTTTGTCATGTTCATATTACCTCTGAATAAACTTTTGACCATCAATTATCATATCCATATTACCTCTGATATCGATTGTCATCTACACTTAACATTCGTACTTAGATTCTAAAGTATGCCAGTAATGTTAAGTCCACAAAAATTGCCATGTCCATATTACCTCTGAGCAGATATGTGCCTCCTTCCCCGATGGAGTCACAATCACAAAGTTTGTCATGTTCATATTACCTCTGAATAAACTTTTGACCATCAATTATCATGTCCATATTACCTCTGATATCAATTTTTATCTACACTTAACATTCGTACTTAGATTCTAAAGTACGCTAGTAATGTTAAAGTCCACAAAAATTGCCATGTCCCTATCACCTCTGAGCAAGTATGGAATCTACGTCCCATGACGAGGTAGGACCCATAGCACAAAAATTCTTGGCAGCTATAAACTCCTACCATCCATATGTCTGGGAAGCAGCGTCATCGTCCAACATCATCACGACGTATGGACCCCATGAGGATTCTATCTTCGTTGTCCCGTCTAGCTGCAGCAGTCAGCACCCTATATTCTTCGGTCGCATGCGCAGTCAACCGGCCAGCCTGGAAGACCCTTTCGATGACGATACTGGGAAAATATAGATTTACTGATATAGCCCGCAGGCATTAAGGATCATGCAAAATATGGGCTACGACTTGAAACGAAAGCCAGGCCTCAACTACGGAAGAGGCAGACGAACGCCGCCACGCGGCGACCCCCGCTATCGTCAAACTCGTTTCGGGTTAGGGTATGCCACCTCCCTTACGACTTCCAAGTCGGATGAGGACATCTTTTTCTCCTTCCAGGACGTCCCGTCACCCCCCGACTCACCTGATGCTCTCGGACAAACGCTATCAGTAAATATGGTGGTGACAGATCCCTCAGAAGCAGATGAATAGGATTCTGAGCCGTTTGAGAATGACTCTTGGGCTCAACAAATGGATACGCAGTAGTAATTTTGCTTCGAGCAAAGAGAACCTCCCACCAAAGACAAAGTTATCCAAATCGATGTTGGGGGTAAACTTTCGCCAAAACCAATATTAATCAGTGACAATCTTCCCCCAGCTGAAAGGGGAGAAATCATACAGCTGATAAAGGAATACATCGACGTCTTTGCATGGGATTATGGGGACATGCCGGGCCTTGACCCAAAGGTGGCTACTCATAAGCTCAATATATTGACCGATTCAAAGCCTATGAAGCAGCACCAACACTGGTTCCGCCCGGACATGATGGACGCCATTGAAGCTGAAGTCAAGAAGCTGATAGCCTGTGGTTTCATCCGGGAAGAACAACATCCCGACTGGGTCTCCAATGTTGTCCCAGTCATAAAGAAAAATGGGAAGGTATGTATCTGCATCGATTACCGAGATCTGAATACGGCCTGCCCCAAGGATGAATTCCCTCTTCCCATCACGGACATTATGATCGACAACACCTACGGCTTTGAACGCATGTCTTTCATGGACGGGTTCTCAGGGTACAATCAGATCAAGATGCATCCTAAAGACGAGAAGCACACTTCCTTCCGCACCCCTTTGGGAGTATATTGCTATACGGTCATGCCCTTCGGATTGAAGAACGTCGGGGCTACATACCAACGGGCTATGAGCAGCATATTCTATGAGCATTTACGCAAAACAGTAGAATGTTACGTGGACGACATAGCCGTCAAGAGCCGCCTCAAGGATGATCACATTCAAGACTTGAGGACGGTATTCGAGTTAATGCGCCAACATCAACTCAAGATGAACCCTACGAAGTCCTTTCTGGGTGTATCTAGTGGCAAATTCCTGGGATTTGTCATCACCGCCAAAGGCATCCAAGTGGACCCTGACAAAGTCCAGGCCATCGTAGAAATGCGACCGCCCCGCAATCTGAGAGAACTCCGGGGATTTCAAGGCCGTCTGGCTTATATCCGGAGGTTCATATCCAACCTCTCGGGAAGATGTCAGCCCTTTTCGTATCTCATGAAGAAAGGTGTATCCTTCGTGTGGGACAAAACCTGTCAGCAAGCATTCGGGGATATCAAACGCTACCTCACCAGTCTACCAGTTCTGGTGCCTCCCGTTATGGGAAAACTGTTCTTGCTATACGTCCGAGCAATGGATCATTCGCTAGGAGCTCTTCTCGCACAGAAGAACGATGTAGGGCATGAACAGGCTATCTACTAACTCAGCAGGATGATGGTCGGAGTTGAACACCGGTACAACCCAGTGGAGAAAGAATGCTTGTCTCTGATGTTCGCTATCCAAAAGATGCGGCACTACGTCACCGGCCAGACTATCTACATCATCTCCAGGATTAACCCTCTTCGAGTACTGATGAGCAAGCCGAGCATTCTTAATTCCTGACTCGCAACTTGGGCGATGCTGTTAACACCATATGACATGGTATACGTACCGCAGAAGTCCATCAAAGGCCAAGCGCTGGCTGACTTCCTAGCTGCTCATCCGATCCCGGAGACCTCCAAATTATACGAAGACATTCCCGACGAAGTTGCAGAATGTAATTCCGCAATGGAAGGTGACGCATGGCAGCTGTTCTTCGACGGCACCTCCAGAACCGGTCCTAAGAAAAATATCGTTTCGGGAGTAGGAGTCATCCTGGTCGCCCCTGATCAGCTCGTCATCTACCGAGCATATTCTCTTAGCGAGCCCTGCTCCAACAATGTGGCAGAGTACAACGCTCTACTAATAGGGCTCCAAGTTGCTAAAGAGCTGGGGGTAGAGTCCCTGGAAGCTTTTGGTGATTCTCTACTTATCGTCAATCAAGTCAAAGGAATATATGAAGTCCGAAATCCAGACCTCATCCCCTATCAACAAGCAACGGTCGAGATAGCCATGACATTCAAAGGATTCTTCCTAGAGCATGTCCCTCGATCCCAGAATCTGGAAGCTGATGCCCTAGCCAGTCTAGCGGCAAATTTAGCTACTCCTATAAGAAGGCAGAATTCGGTGATCCTTCTTAACAGAGATTTATTCTGCGTGAGGAACAACCTCCACATAGAACGCAGCCACGCTGTAAACACAGATCCACCTGGAAGAGACTGGAGGAGTCCCTTCATAGATTTCATCGCATACGGAATCTTGCCAGAAGATCCCAGAGAAACAGTATCCGTCAAGAGACGATCATTACGCTTCTACTTCGATGCATCTTCACAATGCCTATATCGTCAAACTTACGACGGATTGCTATTAAGATGTCTCTCAGATGATGAAGCACAGCAGGTTATCGAAAAGCTCACGATGGCATATGCGGAGCACATCAGCCCGGTCCTAAGCTACAGGATCGTATCAGGAGAATGGGCTATTACTGGACCACTATGATCACAGACGCGATCAGCTATACAAGATAATGCAGAGCCTGTCAGGTTCATGCAGACTTCATACACCAACCGTCTGAATATCTATATCCTACGGTTGCATCCTGGCCCTTCGAAGCATGGGGTATGGATATCATTGGTCCCATTCACCCGTCTTCCTCCAGAGGCCACCGGTTCATACTGGCCATCACGGATTACTTCTCCAAATAGGCAGAGGCGATCCCTCTGGCTGAGGTAAAGGCGTTTGACATAATCAGCTTCATCAAGCACCACATCATTTATCGCTTCGGGGTACCCCGGAGGATAATTCACGACAATGGGCCTCAGTTCATCAGCCAAGCGTTTCATCGGTTTTGCGATAAAAATCGGATACACAATATTGCCTCTACGGTATATTATCCAGCTGCTAATGGTTTGGCGGAAGCTTTCAACAAAACCATTATCAAACTCCTGAAGAAATTCGTCTCTTCAAACAAAAGAGACTGGAACGAGAAGCTAGGCGAATGTCTCTGGGCATATCGCACAACGGTACGAACATCGACGGGTTGTACCCCCTTTTCACTAGTCTACGGGAGTGAAGCAGTTCTTCCCATCGAAATCCAAATCCCGTCGCTCAGGACAGCCGTGACTAGTGAGCTGACTCGAGAAAAGAATAACCTGTTAAGGCTCCAAGAGCTGGAGGGATTAGACGAGAAACACCTCCAAGCTTAACAGCGCATCGCGCTCTACCAAGCACGCATTTCCAAAGCTTTCAATCGCAAAGTAAAGAAAAGAGTGTTCAAATTCGGCGAGCTAGTCCTAGCCGTAAGAAGGCCGATGATTCTTACTCACAGGAGTAAAGGCAAATTCCAGCCCAAGTGGGAAGGCCCTTATGTGATCGAGACAACGTTCTCGAATGGCGCTTACAGGTTAGCCCAGCCTAATGGAGACCTATTAATGGCTCCTATCAACGGTAAATTCCTGAAGAGGTACTATGCTTAACCTCCTCTGCCCCAAAGTGGAATATAGCGGGAATCCCAATTCTGACAAAACTACTTCCACAACGAAGCCAGTTGGGTCATATCCTATCATGTCTGTACGACCTTTGAATAGATATGTCCTGCTAAAAAGTTTATCGAGAGTCTATCATGTCCATACTACCTCTGATATTACTTTTGCCTAAAAAACTGTCATTTATATTCCGAAATGACTGGTCCACAAAAGTCAGAAAAGAGTCGCCTTTATTTATTCCCAAATGGGAGGCAGAATTACATCTGGGCAAGCAAAAAGGGAAAGGATACATCATAATGGTGGAGTAGCCAGATTGCGAATCAGCCGCTCCAGTGCAGCTATCCTCTCATTCCTAAGAACCAAGGCGTCGGTGCGAGCCTGCTCCAGCCGTGCCTCGGGAGTGTTCGTAAGGGTCAGATCAGCCTTTGCCCGAAGACAGCCCGCACGAGCAGCTTCTGCACGGTCCAAATCCTGTCGTGCTGCATTCAGACGACCAGCTGCTACCTCTAGACCCGCCAACGATTGAGAAGTCCATACCTCAGCCTGAGCGAGTTTTTTCTTCAGCTTGGAGGCCCTCGCAAGAGCCTCTTCCACGACAGCTTTTCTCCTATCCATCTCCAGCTTATGCTTCTGGATGGAGTTGTCTAGGCTTTCCAGCTTTATAGCAAGCCGCGCAGTCATGAGGTCGAACCGAGCCTGGACGTCAGCATCAAGGCTGTCCCGAGTCAGCTGTAAGTATTCGGTAATGGGTTGCTCTAACCCATTAACCACCGCCTCCAGAGCGTCAGCTGCCCCAGGATCGTCGAGCTTCCTGATGACCACGATCGAAGCAAGAGAAGTCTTCTTCAGGCGCTCAAAATCTAGACTCTTCGCTAACACCATTGATATCATCATTTTCAAACCAGTATAGAAAAGGCTGGTATGTTGCTCAGTCAACGAAGCTAGATCCGACTGGACGCCGGGATTGGCCGCAATATCAGCAAGTCCCTCTCCCGGGACAATTGTAGACGAGGTGGCCACAGCCGTCACATCGGCGCATGGCACGACCGAAGAAGGTGCAGCAATGGCGGTCAAAGTCATCGCCACACTCACAAGAGGCAGGGTCACGACGACGGGTTCATCCTCCTCTTGAGGTGACGAAACTACTCCGGACGTACTGGCCCCCAAAGCCACTTTCTCATCAAAGTCGAATGCCTCCGTATCATCGTCTGGAGCCCGAGCTGAGCCGAAATATGCTTCAATGCTATGCTCCCCGTGGGCGCTATCCCCTGAAAAGAGGACAAGAAAGTTAATATCAGTATGATGATAACCTTTCTAAAGAGAGACATGAGGACAATATTTACCCGGGGCCGACGGCATGTACGACGCATCTGCACCCGAGGTAGCTAAACCACGCCTTAATGACGCAATACGAATCGTCATGCCTGGAGAAGGAGGTGGGCCGACTGACATCGCCGAGAGTTCTGCCAAGCCCTCACCAAGACGCGATCGAGGTTCATCAGCTGGAATCTTGCCAGGCACGCTCGCTGACACAACGGTAGTTTTACCCGTTATTGACCTCGGGAAAGATTTTCCCATCTGCCTCGGCCACACAGGCAAACTCGCTCCGCTACCTGGAGCAGCAGCCACGACAGCGACCTCTAGCGAGGATTCTCCGGCACCGTCGGCCGGAACTGTAGAAGGTCCCTCTCTAAAAGGCGAGGAACCTCCAGCCAAAGAATTATCCCTGATATAGGAAGAGGCAGGCTCACTCCCGGGAGCCTCAACACCAAGAATGCGGAGAGGACGAGCAAACGTCTCCTTCCTCCTCTTACGAAGAGAAACTTCCTTCGGAGCAGAAGCCCGTCGCTTCCCAGAAGAGACTACCAAAGCTCCCGCAGGCGGAGGCACTTCACACCTCGGCACCGACACCAGAGGCTCATCCGGAGTACCAGACTCCTCACCCTCGTCCGAAAAAACCGAGGGGACGTCAACTCTTCCCCCAGGCTTGGGAGAAGGCACCCTGAAGCTTCCACGCGTGTCAAAATCACGATAGAAGGTGTTAATTGCCACGTAGAACTGGGCATAAGAATGGAGAATGCGGAGCTCCGTGGAGGTTGTAACGACCGGCACGATAAAGCTTGCCCCCGTACAGCCCGTGATAAAATATTGCCACCCTCTAGCTCCATCAATGAGTCCGCCCCTGGACCTAAAGCTGGTGACGGCATTGCCTACATGCAACTAATCATACCCAAACTGCCCGGCGAACCGACTAGGCAAGTAGGGCTCGAAGAAGCAGTGATCTTCGCTCCTGTATAGCAGATGGGAGGGCCTAATACAGACCAACCAGTTAAAAGCTTCTGGGGAAAGGTCGGTCCTCTCTCCACCTGAATCCTCAAGCCGCATCCCTGATTGATTGCGATGTACGGAAGGGACAATACAGAGGATCTTCCAGCCCTGGCTGAGGTTCAACACCAACCGACAGTCTAAGACTGTGTTCACATTCCAGGAGGAATCCTTGTAATTCAGCAAGAATATACCCCACGAACTGCTACCGGAGCCAGGAGACATCACCCGGGGATTGTGGAGGATTAACCATCCCATCAAGTATAGATATGGTAATTCCACCCTGGGAAAACTCTCACGCCGAGCTTCGTCGGCAAGTAACCCATCAGTTATGTCTCTCAGGCCAGCCTGTATACGGCACACCATGGCAGGAAGCAAGCCCAGTCTTGCCCCGAACACCAGGCGCACGGCCGGCCACAGGATATTCCGGTGAATACGGTCCGCAGACGCTATACCGGGCACTACTACTCGACGCAGCCATATGGAAAGGAAACCAGCCAACTGGGCTTCCTTAGACAGAGGCCGGCGACAACGCCTCAAGTAACTACAGGTCTTAGTGCCTTCGGGGTACTTTCCTACCCCCTCGACGAGAATCTGATCCGGAGCTGTGGCCTCCTCCATAAGACCCTCGACGACCTGGGCGCTAAGCACGCCCAAACAATTCACGGGCTCATTTTTGCCCCCCGAGGCTTTCTCCGACTTGGCAGCCCTAGCTCGGTGAAAGAAGAGATAGGACATCCACTTGGTGGTATGAGCCAAATCAGAAGGCTCGTTATAAAAAGCGGTGCACGCGAAGTATTGACACATCAGCTCCTGATATACTTCCGCCACCCGAGGGTCCAAATCCCCCAACTCCCGGTTGGTGGGAACGTACTCTTCATAGGGGGTATCCCCCATCGGCAGTCTCGAGACAACTGCCATCTCATGGAGCGCCAATCCCAACTCCCCCAGTGGAGTGGCAAAGGTCCTAGTGAGCGGAATGTACCGCTCCATCAGCGCCAGGAACAAGTTAGGGTTCGGAGGCAACCCGACGCTCGTCGCACTCACAGCGACATATAGTCCAATAACCTCCAGCTCTCTCCGGAATTTCTTCAAGGCCCAGTCAACCAGGCATGTCCATCGGGAGTTTGTTGGGGCAATCCACCCATTACACCGGGGATTCTCCTTGGGATATACCCTGCATCATCCCATGAAGTTGTTACAGAAGGTCGGCAATTGGACCGGCTGGATCACCGAGCTGTCTTCACTCGGGACACTACCCGGGCACAGTCCCAGGAACAACGTCACAAAGCCGGAAGGGCGACTGACAAACGACCCCCGGTCAGCTCCTTTGAGATGAAAGATCTTCCCTGGCTTACCGTGAAGATCAGGAGTCAGCATCCACAACATCTTCCTGGGATGCGTCGCATGGAAAAAGGCCGAGATGGGATAATCCCTCGGCATCGTTGGCAAATACAAAACCAAATTCCCGGTAGGGAAAACCCAGGGCTCCCTCTTGTGCCTTGTCTGGGACTGTTTGTCAATCATGTCCCCAAAGAGGAAAGCCGGCTTTATGTACTGCTCCCCGTCTACGTAGGTCAGGGGCTCACCATTAATCATGCTCAGCAGCGTCCGCTCGCCCTGAACCGATATCAGAAACCCCCTTCCCTCAGGATACTGGGGTCCGGAGATGGGAAATGCCACGTGGGATAGATCCTCCAGATAGTTCGAGTGCAGCATCCCAGCAGCGGAGCCCATCACCTCGGCCAGTGGAGACTCACCCAAATCAACTGCAAAAGTGCAAGGAAAAGATGTCACTACAAGTCTTGCACGAACATGCAGACCGAAGAAACGATAGTCTGTGCTCTACGCAGGATTATGCAAATCTGGCTATTTTACGCCGGCAGTCCTCCCCACAAGCGTAAAACTCAAATTTTACGATATACACCAATTTTCGGTAGCCAGAGCTTTTACGCTCAAAACTACGAAAATGTGGAGTCTTTACGCTGGCACATCAGAAATATGGGCGTAAAAGATAAAAATGCCTCCATGCATCAACTTCCTCCAAAGAGGCTATCAGCACAGAAGACGACCTAGCGCGGTCACGTTCAACGTGTGTGAAGGATTTTTCGTCATTTTTTGTCACCCCAAAGGCTCTACCTCTAAGGCCGGGTGCGCTACTCGTCGACGGGATACTTTGCTCGGAAGGAAGTTCGCCTTGTCCGACCAGAGACTCCCTCGCTGGGGCAGAAGAATGAGAGGAGGAACCTATGCTCTTTCCCTTAGCGGAGGGGGTTTGTTTCGGCGCCATTTCTGAAGACTCAAAGTGCTCGGAGAAGGAACGAAGGAAAAAAAAACTTGAATAGTCGAAAGCTCTCTTTCACAGAAGACAGATAAAAAGTTTTTCTCTCAAAAAACTTGGGGTATATATAGTCCGGGTCGACTCCTCGAATCCTCGGACGAACTCCTCGAGACCCTAACCAAATCTCACAAATTAAATGAGGGGTTATGATTGGATGCTACGTCAGCCCACTACCCTTGGAAGACGGACAGTCCACGAATTAGAAAGGTTTTTCGTGCAAAATAGTTCAGCGGGTTCTACGCTAAAGGAGCTTTCTACGCTCGACAGCTACGGATCTACAGTTTTTATGCTCGCAAGCTACAAATCTATGGTTTTACGCCCGGATGCCTTTGTGCTCGGTAGCTTTTATGCTCGAGAGGCCACAAACCTACGACTTTACGCTCAGCAGATACCAAATCGACGATCTCATGCTCGGTGGTGCTCAGTTTACGCTCAGAGGCAACAGATCCGCAAACTTCATGCTCGAAGAAATTTTCTTTTCAGGAGCTACAAATCAAACAGTTCTACGCTAAAGGAGCTTTCTACGCTCGACGGCTACGAATCTTCAGCTTTACGTTCGACAGCTATAAGTCTATGGTTTTATGTCCGGATGCCTTTGTGCTCGGTAGCTTTTATGCTCGAGAGGCAACAAACCTACGACTTTACGCACATGAACCACAAATCTACGATTCCGCGCTCGATGATGTTTTTTGCCCAGAGGTTAAAGACTGATAATTTCGCGCTCTACGACTTTCTGCATATTCGAAACAGTCCCCAAAGCGGTCGATTGCAAAGAGTTCACACAGAAGATACTCGTTCTTGACCCAAAGCATCCCAAGTACCCGAAGCATACAAGAGTTCAAACATTGAGAAATTACTCTTCTCGGGTCAATTGGAGGTTCATCCAGACTCCAGTCTGAACGTCTCATCTACCAAGATGGCAAACTCAGTTTTGACAGCCATTCCTCGACCCTGTCCCAAGGGATTTTTGAGAAGTCACTCTTGAAGACAAAGTCTGAACAAAAAATTCTATTCATCAGAAGTTCAGAGCTCTACGCGGTTCCTCAGTCCTAGCAACAGGACAGTTCTAAAATATTCAAGATGCTCTACAGCGTTCTATGGACTATTCGCGACGCGTAAAGGACAGGACCTAGCACTCTTTCTACAGAGTCGACGTAAAGATTCAGACGTGTGGAAGCTACACATATTCAGACTTTATAGCAACGTATGGCAAGATGATCATATGAAGAAGCAAGACGATTTTATTAAAGATCAAAATCATAATTACATATGAGGGAAATCCAATCTACAAGGGTTTTCTTTTCATTTTCATGATTACAACTGAGGGAAACTCCGTCGACACGAGGGTTTTCCCATCATCGTCTGAAGATTGCCCAGAAACTGTTCTGACAGGTTCTTGCTGGGCTTCAATTCTTTATCCATCTTCTCCAGCAGACAGTCGGTTGCCGCAAACCGACTAAAATGGCAATGATCAATGGCGGGCGGATACAGAACTGGGCCTGCATAGATTTTGCAGATCCCATGCTCCGTGCACCGATCAAGCTGGGACAGAATGAGTCTTTCTGACTCTCGTCACCAGAGGGCATCGAGGGAAGGCGCAGCTTGCCAAGCCGCTATGGTCAAATACGACCCTTCCTCTCTCCTGGGGCAACGCCATACAAAGTTGCTGATTATCCCGAGCAAGGGAGGCTAAGATATCCTTCCATGATCGATCGTTGCAGTGGATATTTGCTCGAAGATGCCATCTTTTTCGGCTCCCTACATGATGGAAGAACATGATCTCCTTCTTCCTCAGGTCGACCCGACAAACTCCGGCGATCATCTCTGCATGGTGATGGGAATGTGGTGAGGACAGATTTACCCCCCAGCCTTTTTATAGGCAAAATAGATCATAGCGGTCCCCAATAAATCCGCCATAAAGTCCGCATCGACCGTTTCGAGTTACGAGGGGCCGTTCATGCTTCATTCAAAGTGTTTCAAATTTTAAGGAATTTAAAAGCTTTGAAGGGGGTCTTGTAGAAGCATAAAAAATACGCTGGAAAGAGCTACGCAGCCTCTTGATGCAGAGCAGCGTAAACGGAGGCCTTTAGAGCCATCAAGCGTGCAACAGAGCTTTCTCTGCTAAAACACGGCATAAAGTATAAGCTCAAAGGACCATCCGCGTAAGTGCAGTACGTCCAGGCTGCTCCAGCATAAAACAGAGTTCTTTATCGCCTCCATGGCATAAAACTCAACCGCTCTCAAAGCAGCGTTAATGCGTACGAGGAACGCTTCGTCTTTCCCGAAATAAACCTGGCAAGTCATGCAGTGAATCTGACCTCTGACTCAGGACAAAAAGTACTTCACGGCTACCCAGACGACGGCTGAAAACGATGGCAGACCCCTCGGGATGCGCCCCACAGTATGATGGCGGATCTCTGCATTTAATGCAGAGGATTTGGTTAAAGCATCACCAAACCGTCGTTTACTGGAGTCCCCTCAGCATAAACCGCTCTTTCGTGTACGAGGGAATATGCTGCCCTGTTTTACACAGGCAAACATGAGCTGTTTTATGCTCCGCAGCAGGCAAACCGCCTGCCACGTCAAAAGCTGCACCTCGTACGGGACTCGAGGCACGTCTCCACGTCTAATTGTACAGAGTGGTGACAGTTTCTCTCAAGGCACGTCTCTGCGATGGGTGCACAGAAGGGCTGCAGACCATCAAAACATGCCTCCGCATTTAATGCATAAGATGGTGGCAAATCTCTGCAAGAGATTCGATTATATCTCCAAAAGCCATAATTCTGGCTAAGACGTCCACATCAGCACGGTACGCGACGGCTTCTACGCCCCTTCAGGATCTGTGCTCACGCGGCTACTACGCCCATTCTAGCACAGTATGCAGCAGCTTCTACGCCCATTCAGGATCTGTGCTCACGCAGTCTCTACGACCACTCAGTCTCTACGACCATTTGGCTTCTATGCCTGCTCGGCTTCTATGCCTACTCGACTTCTATGCCTGTTCGGCTTCTATGCCTATTCGGCTTCTATGCCTACTTGGGTTCTATGCCATGGTGACAGACATTTGGCTTCTATGCCAACCTCTGCTACACAATGGATACCTACCTACGTAGCTTTTATGCCATGATCTTAGTAGCAATTTGTACGCGTTGTGTCCCCTTAGTTGGACCCGTGTCACACGCTCATTCAAAAGATCATCTATACGTAGGCATTGGTTACTTTAACCATTGTGTAAAAGGGTACTGTACTTTCCACTCCTCGGTTGTTACACCGATGGAGTGGTCACTGTCACCAAAACTCTATAAATAGAGACCCCTATCAATGGGGAACAAGGTCGACAATTTGGAAGATCGAACCAGGTCGGAGAATTGAAAAAGAGAGGGAGAGAGAGAGAGAGAGAGAGAGAGAGAGAGAGAGAGAGAGCACCCGGAGCTCAGGCAAAGAGTTGGGATCGACGACTTCAGCATCGTGCATCCACCCTCTCCTGTAACCTTCGAAGCTGCTTCTTGTCTCCTACGGCACTTCTTCAACATCGTATGGTCCAAGGGCTAAAGTGATCGACCGCATATCAGACACCTATAGCAATATCTACCCAGATTAAATAAATTGTACTCCCACATCCTCGTATAGGATTATATTGTACAAGTTTGTTTGTAAATAAAAGAAGGCGGGTTCCGTGTAAACCCCTACATCGAATACATTCTTATTCTTTTCGTTTAAATAACCACAAACACCTGCAGGATAACCCCCTATTTCTTCATTGAGAACACAATCTAGAGCCCCTGCATCTTCAATAAGATCATCGATTGTGTTGGCATTAAGAATGCTCAGAGGGTTCAAAGGTTTGTCTTTGCTATCTACAACCTTATCCTGCTTGGCATCTCTAGCCTGATGGAAGAAGAGGTAGGATACCCATTTGTTAATATGGGATAAATTAGAAGACTCTCTGTAGAAAGTGGTACATGTAAGATAGTGGCTCATCAGCTCTTGGTACTCTACCACTACCCAAGGGTTGGTATCCTTCAACTCTCTGTTGGTGGGGACGTATTCTTCATAAAAAATGTCTCCCATTGGCAGTTTTGAGATATCTGCCATCTCATGAAGGGCTAGGCCCAACTCACCTATCGGAGTGACGAAAGTCCCAGTTAGCGAGTCATATCGCTACATCAAAGCTAAGAACAAATTGGGGTTGATAGGCAGCCCAACACTAGTAGCACTCACAGCCTCAAATAAGTTAATACTTTCCAGTCCCATCTGAAAGTGCTTCAAGACCATGCAGTTAAATTGGCCCATCGAAGATTATGGGGGGTAAGCCATCCACTTGTGCGAGGGTTAACCCTGGGATATACTCCTCCCTGCTCTATGAATTTATTGCAGAAAGTTGCCATTTGAAATGGCTGGATCAGTGAAGAGTCTTTACTAGGGATGCTGCCTGGTAGTAGTCCTCTGAAGGGCATGACAGGGCCGGAAGAACTACTTACAAAGGATCCTTGGTTTAATCCTTTCTTATAAAAGATCTTCCCTGGCTGGCCATGAAGATCAGGAGTCAGAGTCCATGACATCCTTCTAGGATGTGTGGTATGGAAGAATGCAGAAATAGGGTAATCTCTGGACATCTTTGGTAGATGCATGATAGTGCCCTCAACAAAAAATACCCAGCCTTCCTTCTTGGGATTTGTTTGGGATTGCTTATCAATAACATCCCCAAATAAGAAAGCTGGTTTCTTATACTCAGTTCCATCTATGTACGTCAAGGGTTCCCCACTGATCAAACTCAGCAACATCCTTTCTCCTTGGGCCGAGATCAGAGTTCCCTTTTTTTGAGGATACTCATTTCCAGAGATGGGGAAAGTCACATGGGACAAGTCCTCAAAGTAGTTGGAATTCAGCATTCCAACAATAGAGCCCATCACTTCAGCCAGAGGGGGGATCTGTAGGTCCACTGCAAAAAGCAAGAGAATAAGTCAGTTTTACGCTGGAATTTACTTTCAGCGCATAAAACGTAAGATGCTGCACTCTTGCAGTATACGCCAAAATCTAACAGTCTGAGTTTTTACTCCAGACTACAACAATTTGAGTTTTACGCTGGAATTTACTTCCAGTGCGTAAAACACAAGGTTTGCAGTATACGCCAAAACTTGACAGTCTGAGTTTTTTTACGCCAGACTACAAAAATTTGAGTTTTACGCTGGAATTTACTTCCAGTGCATAAAATGCAAGGTTTGCAGTATACGCCAAAATTTGACAGTCTGAGTTTTTACGCCAGACTGCAAAAATATAGAGTTTTATGCTGACACATTAAGAATGTGGGCGTATTTACGCATACACGTACAACGTGTGCGGAGGTTTTTTTTTATTTCTCTCAAAGTTTTACCTGTGATGCCCAGTGCACAGCTAGACGACGGAGCACTTCGTTCAAAACGAGGCTCGCTTAGCCTAGTAGGAGTCGCTCGTGCTTGAGCAGTGGAACGAGATGAAGAAGCGGCTTTCTTTCCCTTAGCGATGGAGATCTGTTTTGGTGCCATGGCGAATCTGAGGTTTTTCAGAAAGAGACGAAGAGTTTTCAGAAAGAGACGAAGGGTTTTTAAGAGAAAGATGAAGGGTTTTTCTCTCTCATGACCTAGCCCAATTTATAGAGTTCAAGTGACTCTCCGAATCCTTAACCAAATCCGACTTTTAATAGTCGGTTATGATTCGAGACCACGTCACCCGATCATTTGAAAAGGAAGACAGGTCATCATGCTGCGTAACGGATCCCTGATTTTATGCTCAGATTTTACGCGCAAAGCAAGGATCTACGATTTTACGCTTAGAAGCTAAAGATCTATGATTTTACGCTCAGAAAATTTTACGCTTAGAAGCTACAGATCTACGATTTTACCCTCAGAATCTACAGATCTATGATTTTACGCTCAGAAGATTTTACGCTCAGAAGCTTTTACGCTCAGAGGTTACAGATCTATGATTTAACGCTCAGAAGCTTTTACGCTCAGAGGCTACAGATCTACGATTTTTCGCTCAGGAGCTACAGATCTATAATTTTATACTTAGAAGCTACAGATCTATGATTTTACGCTCAAATGCTACAGATCTATGATTTTACGCGCATCTTCAATTACGCGGGACAGATCAGCTAGCAGAATACACGTATATCTTAGTAATTTGAGTTTTACCCTCAAAAAAGCCAGTTACAAGTGTTTACGCAGAAAATGCTCTTCTTTCTCAGTCGAAAGGACTTCATCAAACGGAGGGCCAAGGAGTTCCCTAAAAATGTCTGTCTTCATTGGAGATGACTTTTCTTTCTTGGCCATTGATAGTTCATTCGAAGTATTAGCCATAATCTAGTTCAGGGATGGCATGTTTGGCGGACATTTCTTGCCCTGTCTCGAGAATCTTTCGAGAAGCCATTTTCGAAGATGATGTTCTGAACAGATCTTCTTCATATTTCGAAGGAGAAAGAACAGTTCAGAATTCTATGTGACTCATTGTCAAAAATAGCATGACAATTGGATCTTCAAGATAATTTAATGCTAAAGAACTTTTTACGCATCTTCCTCTACGCGTAAAAGTTGGAACGTGACTGGAGGCATATTTGTCAGAGTCAGCGTAAAAATTACTCAAGCTTGTTGAAGCTGCGTATTATCAGACTTTCTCACAGCAATATGGCAAATCAATAGTGCGTAAAAGAAGACAAGTTTATTAATCATGATTATATATGATGGAAATCCATTTTACAAAGGATTTTTCATTAATATTCAAGATCATGATTACATATGATGGGAATCTATTACACTAGGTTGTCATCTAAAGGAGATCTTTATTGCTTCTTCTACAGCACTTCTTCGGCCGGGAGGCCAAGAAAATGGTGAGTGGAGGAAGGATACAAAACGGGCCTGTTTAAATTATTCAAGCCCACCTCCCATACGTTATCGGCGGCCATGCTTAGATTTGTGTTAGGGATTCAGACCCAACACAATACAGGAAGACATGGCCAAGATGCCCACCAGGGTCTAGCTTCATAATAGGGGAAAATATAGCTAGCAAGCTGTGTGGTCTAATGTGACCCTTTCTCTCTCTTTGACGAATTGCCATATAAAATCGCTGATTATCTCGAGCAAAGGAAGCTATGATATCCTTCCATGGTCCATCATTGCAGAGAATATTTGCTCGAAGACGTATCTTTTTATGTCTCCTTACATGCTGGAAGAGCATAATCTTCTTCTTTCTCAGTTCTGCCTAATGAATCTCAGCAGCCATCTTTGGGGTGAAGGGAGTATAAAAAGACAAGTTCACCTGCTTGCCCTAATATAGGCAGAAAAGAACATATGAAATCTTAACAACTCCTTAAAAATCATCGAAAAATCAGTCTCGGAGAACGAGTCAAATTTGACCATTTCATGCTTCATTCAAAGTATTTCAAATTACGAGGAATTTGAAAACTTTGAAGGGGGTCTTATAGAAGCATAAAATATATTGGGGAATCGTACGCGTATTATACAGTCAAAACCACCAACATACATAAAGTCCCCGTAAAGCAGAGCTTCAACGCTATGTGGCATAAAATAGGGCTTCAGAGCTGTTTGGCGTCAAGTAGATCTTCAGAGCTGCCCGCGTAAAACTGAGATGCAGAGCTGTTTGGCGTAAAGTAGAGCTTTAGAGCTGTCCGCGTAAAGTAGCGCTTCAAGACTGTTCTGCATAAAAGGTTGCTATACCTCCCTACATAAAATTTAAAATACGTTTGATTTAATGCAGCATAAAGTTGTACGAGGAACTCTTCATATTCCTCGGATGAATTTGTCAAACAAAACAGTGAACCTGACTCCTAACAAAAGTACTGTATGATGATCGAGAGGACGGTTGTGATAATGATTTTATACAGAGACCCAGGTTGTCGTTTAGTGATATATTCTTGATACAAGTCATTTTTACGCATTTAAAGAATATGCTGCCTATTCTACATGGGCAGAAGTGAGTTTTTACGCTCAAGATGAGATAAAATCAAATGCCATATCAAAAGCTGTTTCTCGTACAGAGCTCGAGGCATATCTCTACATTTAATGCACAAGATTTGGTTCTATTCTTTAGATTTTGTCATGACTGGGAGAGCTAAAACTGTGACTAATACGCTCACATCACCATCCTCGCATTTTACGCCAACCAGGATATTTTTAACTATAGGTTTACGCCGTATGCTATCTCCTCGAAATACGCCAGCTCAGGCTATATTTGCAAAGGTACGTGATAAGGCTATTTAGCCCGGAATACGCTCAAGACTTCAGTCGTGATGGATGATTGACTGGGAAAGCTAAAATTATAACTAATACGCTCACATCACCATCATCGCATTGTATGCCAACCAGGCTATTTTTAACTATAGGAGTACGCCGTACGCTATCTCCTCGAAATATGCCAACTCGGCTATATTTGCAAAGGTATGTGATAAGGCTATTTAGCCCAGAATACACTCAAGACCTCAGTCGTGATGGATAATTGGCTATTTTACGCTGGTTATCTACTATTCAAGCATCATCGAGTTTTATGCAGAGTTTGGCTTTTATGCCAACAAGACAATTATTTGGCTTTTACGCCAACCATCTTTACGCAGGGGCAATTACCTACGTGGCTTGGATGCCATGATCTTCGAGAAGCAGTTATACGCGTTACCTTATAATGGGATACGTATCATACGCATATTCAGAAGACAATAGAAATGTGGGTAGCAGTTATCATAACTGCAGCATAAAAGGAAGTATTCTTCTTCACGGTTTGGCTTTTACACCAACAAGATAACTATTTGGCTTTTACGCCAACAAGACAGCTATTTGGCTTTTACGCCAACAAGACAGCTATTTGGCTTTTACGCCAACAAGACAGCTATTTGGCTTTTTATGCCAATAAGACAGCTATTTGGCTTTTACTCCAATAAGACAACTATTTGGCTTTTACGCCAACAAGATAGCTATTTGGCTTTTACGCCAACAAGGCAGCTATTTGGCTTTTACGCCAACAAGACAGTTAATTGGCTTTTACGCCAACCATCTTTACGCAAGGTATAGTTATCTACGTGGCTTGCATGCTATGTTCTTCGAGAAGTAGTTATACGCATTATCTTATAATGGGACATATGTCATACACAGATTCAGAAGACAATTGGAACGTGGATAGCAGTTATTATAACCGCCGCGTAAAAGATGCAACTTTCTTCACAGTTTGGCTTTTACGCTAACTAGACAGTTATTTGGCTGATCTCCATAAATAGAGACCCCTGGTCACAGGGTAAAGGGAGAGGTTAAATCATATTCTATCATATTTATATTACCTCTGAATAGATATGTTTAACTAATTCAAAAACTAAGAGATCTGAAAGAGAGAGCACAGACAGAGAGTGTTGGTTGACAACTTTGGCAACGAGAATTCAATCCTACTTGCATCCTTTGAAGCTTCTTCTTCTTCTACAATACTTCTTCATCATCGTGTGGTCCAAGGGACAAAGTGATCGACCGCAGATCAGACTCCTATAGCAATACTTTCCCAGAATTATTTTTATTGTACTTAACATCCTTGTATAGGATTAATTGTACTCTTTTTCTTGTTTGTAAACAAAAAAAAATGTTTCGTATAAACCCTCTTCTTTATTTTGTTTATCATCAAACAACCTCGATCTTCGAGTGATCTAGTACATGACTAGGGTTTTCTATATTCTATCTCAGCTACGACACATGGAACACGTCATGTACTTCCTCCAGTACAGGCGACAAGTCTAGTCTGTAGGCCACTGCACCGACCTTCACAAGAATACTGAAAGGTTTGATGTACCGTGGACTAATCTTCTCTCCTCCACCAAAGCAAATTGTGCCTCATGTCAGAGAAATCTGCAAGAACATCAAATCGCCAACCCAGAACTAAATACATCCTTAACACACAATCTAAAATAAGTCAATCACAAGCAATTACAACAAAAACCTATACCTCAAACTCCAAAGGTCTACGGTGGCTGTCAGCCCAATGCCACTGTCTGTCCTGCGCCACTCGAAGTATATCTCTATTGTGTTTCACCTTCTCAGCTGCATCCACAATCATTTTTGGTTCCAAGAAGGCTCTTTCTCTGACATCATTCCAAGATAACGGTGTGCGACACTTTCGTCCATATAGAGCCTCGAATAGTGACATCTCAATATTGGCGTAATAACTGTTGTTGTAAGCAAACTCTACCAGGTACAGATGATCCTTTCAAGAACTTTCGAGATCTAGAACACAAGTGTGAAGCATATCCTCCAGATTCTAAATATTCCTCTCTAACTTTCCGTCTGTCTGTAGGTGATATACGGTACTGAACTTGAGATGAGTGCCCAAACTATCCTGCAAACTCCTCCAGAAGTGGAAAGTAAAATGATTATCCTGATCTGAGATGATGCGCACAGGAACCCTATGTAATCTGGCAATCTGTCGTACATATATCTCCGCTAGCTTCTCCATCGACGTACCCACTTTGAATGGTAAGAAGTTGACTGATTTGATCAACCTGTCTACGATGAACCAAATCGTGTCTTTTCCTCCTGGAGATCGCGAAAGCCCCGAAACAAAATCTATAGTCACATGGTCCCACTTCCACTCTCAGATTGGTAAAGTCTAAAACAATCCACTTAGCCTTTTTTTGTTTGCCTTTACCTGCTGGCACACTAAACACCTACATACGAAGCGTTCTACCTCGCGCTTCATACCATACCACCAAACGTGCTCCCTCATGTCTCGATATATCTTGTTGGCACCTGGATGCATCGAGTACTGATAGCAATGTGCCTCCTATAAACCTTCTTACGCAGCTCCCCGCTTGGCACACATATCCTAGTACCGTGCTGCAATGATCCATCATCAGCAATAGTGAAGTCCTTTGATAATCCTGTCTAAACATGTGCCCTGATACCCCTGAGAGCCTCATCATCATACTGTGTGGCTCTAATTTTGTCTATCATCTTGGACTGTATCTACAATCCCTACATCTGAATATCGATACCAGGAACTAGCATCTCAATTCCCAAGATCTCAAGATCGGCCAACGAGTGTATGTCTATCATCAAGTATATAGCCATCGGATACCTGCTCAAGTCATTGGCTACTAGATTGGCTTCCCTGGGTGGTAGTACAATAAAATATCGAAGTCCTTCATCAGCTCCAACCATCCCCTCTGCCTCAAGTTTAGCTCTTTCTGCATAAACACGTACTTCAAGCTCTTATGGTCTGTGAAGATCTCCACACGCTCTTCGTACAGATAATGTTTCCACAACTTTAGACAAAGATGATCATTGCCAACTCCAAATAGTGGGTGGGATAGTTCTTTTCATAAGGATGTAATTACCTGAAAGAATAAGTAATCACCTTTCCGTGCTGCTGAAGAACGAAACCCAAACCCTTCCCTGAAGCATTACTATAGATTATGAATCAACATATCCCTGATGGCAACGTCAAAACTAGAGCTGTCATTAATCTCTTCTTCAGTTCATCAAATGCGGCCTGACAATCCTCCGTCCAAACAAAATCCACATCCTTCCTGGTGAACCTAGTCATTGGCATTACAATCCTGGAGAAGTCTTATAAAAACCTCCTGCAGTAACCTACTAGTCCGAGGAAACTCCTGATCTCATCCACTGAACTGGGAGTAGCCCATGACTCTACTTCCATATTCTTCTTTGGGTTAACTGAGATCCTATCAACCGTCAACACATGCCCAAGGAATTCAACCTTGTCAAGGAAGAACTCGCACTTCAAAAGCTTTTCGAAAAGCTCCTCCTTCTTGAGAGTCTCCAAAGCCATCCTCAGGTGCTCCTCATGCTCCTTCGGGGTCTTTGAATACACAAGAATGTCATCGATGAACACCACCACAAACTTGTCAAGGTACTGGTGTAATACCTTGTTCATCGGGCTCATAAATATTGTCGGGGCATTAGTCAACCCAAACGACATCACCATGAACTCAAATTGGCCATACCAAGTCCAAAAAGTTGTCTTCGAAATGTCTTCTTTCTTCACTTTTACCTGGTGGTAGCCTGACCTCAAGTCTATTTTTGAGAATACATTCTCTCCGCTTAACTGATCAAAGAGATCATCTATCCTTGACAGCAGGTATTTGTTCTTGATAGTGGGGTTGTTCAGAGCACGGTAGTCGATACACATGCGTACCGACCTATCCTTCTTCGGTACAAATAATATTAGAGAACCCCATGGTGATGAACTGGATTTGATGAAGCCTTTATCCTGCAACTCATTAACCTATTTCTTTAGTTCTGTAATTCGCTATTGTTGACCCTATAGACGTGTTGTGATAGTCTATAGAGAACTCGACGTCTCTGTCTGGCAATAATCCTGGTAACTCGTCTGAAAAGACATCAAGGAACTCCGCTATCAAAGGATATGGCAACTCCTTCTCTTCCACCCTGCCTCTATAAAAGATGCCCCTGCTCTGCTCCGCTGCTCCTCTGGCGATCTCAAACTCTTGCTCTCCTGGCGGTCGAAATATTACTCTACCTCCACGATAATCTATAGTTGCTGGGTGCCTACTTAACCAATCCATCCCGAGTACAATATCGTATCCCAGAAGTGGCATTACGAGTAAGCACACACTCAACTCTCGGCCACCCAATAAAACTCTCTGGTCCTTGAAAAATTATACACTAGGATAATGCCTTCCCCAGTCATGATCTTGCAAGTCCTATCTATAGGTTTTGCCTCTAAATGATGCTTAAGAGCATAAGATACAGATACAAAACTATAGGAAGTACCATAATTGAATAATACAAATGCTGGAATAGAATCGAGAAGAACAAAAACTGCTATCACGTCTCCAGCTTGTTCGACCTCCTCTACCATCATGGCATACGCTCGTCCATAGGGTGCACCTCTCTGCTACTGTTGGTGCTGGGAAAACCAGTATTGCTGTGGCGGGAGTGGAGGTCCCCTCTGTTGGCCTCCTAGTACAGTAGGTACTCTGGCAGGTCCCATCTAAGGACGAGTCTGAATAGACGGGCAATCTCTCAACTGGTGTGCTGACGATCCATACGAGAAACATGTATCCAGCCTCTTCCTGTAGATATCTCTGGTATGTCCCGTCTTCCAGCAGTACGTACATTGGACAGCGGGCTGGGTCTGCCTCTACGGCTGTTGCTGGATATGTCCTCGAGCTGGTGTCTGGTGTTGTTGGTGCTTGTACGGCCTCTACTGCTGTTGGAAGTGGGGATGCTTGGCAGGTACCGCACTACCACTCGCTCCTCCAGAAATGTTGCATCCTCTCTTGGGCCTGAGGTCCAGATCATCCTCAGCAAACGGGGCATCCATCAGAATGCACTTAATGGTGGTAGTACATGTCCAGAAGTGCGAGACTTGATCTCTCTCATCAACTCCTTCCTGAACTTTCAGGCTCGGTCTCCTGGGTCCTGAATCATCGACTGTGTGAAATGACTCAAATGACAAAACTCTACGGTGTACTTGTCGACCAACATGTTCCCTTGGACCAAGTCATAAAATTGACTCTCTAAGGCTCCCAAGGCCACGTTGGGAAAGAACTTCTCCTTGAAATCTCCTTAAAAGCCTTCCAAGTAAGTCCTCTAGCAGTAAGTCTCAGCTCCGTACGATACCAAGTCAGCGCAATATCGAATATCTGGCTGCCGGCGGCCTCGATCAGCTGATAATCTGGAATCTGAGCCAAGCATAAGTTCCTCTCTATGTTCTCCAGCCAGTCGTCGGCGTAGAGTATTCCCTCAACACCCTTTAACTCCTTAGGTATCATCCTCTTAAAGTCCACTATAGTGCCTGGCCTCTGCTGTTGTGGCTGGCTAGGGTGCTTTTGTGCGACTCTCTCCACTGCCTGGAGAGCCACTAGATGAGCATTTTCTATGCTCTCCCTCATCAGCTCAGTCTGCGCTTGGTGTGCCTCTGCCTTCACCATTCGCGCCTCAGCCTGAACTCGCTGAGCTTTTGCCGACATCCTTTGAGCATAAACCATGCCCTGGATCAATACGAATATCGGTGTCCCATCAGCAGGTACCTCTTGGAAATAAAATCTGTGGTTAAGGAAGGTCCTCCCTAACAGCTAGGATAACCCTCCGGACAGGTGGGAGAGTAGGACCCCCAAAAGTTGCAAAAACTCCTACATGATCAGGTAAAGTAGGAGAAGCAACTTCAGCTGTCTGGATGGCAGGTCGAGAGGTGGCAGAACTCTCAGAAGCTGCAGGTCCTGATCTCTGTGACCTAGTCTTCGGCGGCATCCTGAAGACAGATCAAAACAAGAAGAAGTCAATTAAGAAAAAAGATACAAAATCATCAAGGTAGGACAGTAAAATTTAAAGGAATCAATTATTCAGAATAGCAAAAATAAATTTGGAAATTTCTTAGTTATGATTGAGCATACTCTCATCATATATCATATCTCATGATCGTAATAGTACTCTAAGTCTAGCACTACTACGATACTGCATTAGTTGCATCCTAATCTTATTGTTCTCGACCTGCAAGGCCCACCACTAAAACGTATTATGACCCATACCAAAAAATTAGGCATGAGTAGTGGGTACGTCCAGCCTATGCCACAATATCGATGGTAGAACGCTGTCTAGGTCCAACATAGCTATCTATCAATGATATTAAAACCTGTCAACATGTCTCAACTACAAACGGTGGACAAAGAATATACATATAATCATCAACTCATAATGTACTCAATCACAATAACTATAAGAAAGGTAAATGGTACGATAAAGATGTTAAGAAACACGAGAGTCAAAATAATATATAACTCAAACAAGTTAGAGTCTAAGAGTCTAGCTATCTCAATACAATATAAGTCTCAACATAATATAACTCAAGTCTCAAAGTTTGGAACAATCCAATACATAAATAAATTTGGCTAAGTGTTGTCTAAACAACTGCGGGTGGTGTCTCCACAATATGGAGTGGCTCCTCTCGAATCTCTTGGATATAATCACCATCTACTCCTGGACTATAATGGGTAGGATAGAAGTCCTCAAGATCCTCTAAAAAAATATTATCCAGTCAGGATTAGAGAGAAGCACAAACACTAATAGCAATTTCAATTATATTGACGAAAACTATAAAGCAGTGTAAGAAAATACATGATGGAATAAAATACTAGAATGTAAGGAGAAACTAGAGAGACATGTAATCATCGTAGAGAAATAACTAAGTAAAACAGATACATGTAAATACTAGCAATAAATGTACTGGAATAAAGGAAAGAAATTCTGGTTAAGTGCCTTAAAATATTAGTTTGCTATATGATCGGCTTGGGACGGGATCAGGCATGTTATATATGATTGGCTATGATACATGTGAGGTCAGGCTAACTAACTGGTCAGCTATGATACAAGAAAGATTTAGGCTAATCATATATTACAGTTTATGAGGCATGTAATATGGTTAGGCTACACCCTACGTGATATGTAGGGTGAGCTATAATGATCAAAATAATAAAAACTATCAAAGAATATACTCGCCCATGGTCCTGAGCATTGTAGGAGGATCAACGTCCAAAATGGAGTCACAATGACCTAAATATGAAATAATAATGTCAATTGGTGGAAGGATAATTATTATTAACTATGTTGAAATATAATTTCTTTGTCAAAATAGGTCTTGGAAGTCAAACTAGGTCAACTCTAGTCAAATGGTCAATTCACAAGTCATATCTAGGTTTTTAGGTCCATACCAAGGTATACTAGTCTATATTAGTCAATATCCAGCTAATACTAGTTAATTTTTGTTATACTAGCTAATATTGGACTATATAATTAATACTTACTAATACTAGCTAATAATCAATATACTAGATACTATTATATAACTCATATACTATTGTATCTCGGTATCTTGCTAATACTTAACTTACCTTGATAACTGTCTAACTAACTTATTATCCTATTCCCTTGCACAAATCCCACTACCTAGTCATAACACTAATGATTCTTACTTGTATCATATATAGCTAAATACCTTGACCATTACCCAACTAGTTACCTCTACCAAGTAGGATAACTATACTAACACCATAATACTTAACATATATCACCTACCTATTGAATATGTATGAATGGTCCAACATATTACTGAGTTAAATAACCCCCCTTCCAAACACACATTCTCACTTGCTTATTTCCTTTACTGATACGATAAATGCATGGACATACCTTGCACACCTACTGAATCCTAACTTTCTAGAGTTCTACTAACCCGCACTGATACACTCAAGTATCATTTGATACTTACCTCTACACAACCTTATTATAGTTCCCTTACTGATACCTCCCATACATAGGTTTGATCTACCATAACGTGATACCCTTAAGTTGCAGTTCACCCCACTGATACAACTACACAGACACACAGGTATGTGCCCGACCTGATGCCTGTGCAACCCCATCAAATATACACTGCTACCATTGTATCACCTCATTGATGCATCAACCCGGCCATCTATCCTCCCTACAAATGATACCTCACAATCTCCAAGTCTAAAACAGACTTAACCCCCCTTCCAAATTATTTTTAGTGCTCCCTCCTATTATGATACCAATGTCTCAGATACCACACACACATGCACACAATTAACTGAACTACGTATTAGTCTCCCTTGTTCCCAATCCCTACTACTTGTGTGCACTGATACTCCAAGTATCAGTACCCGAGTTCTCCACTCTCACATATGAAACTGTTATGACCCGCACCCGGTATAGAGGCACAAGTATGTGGGTACGTCCAGCCTACGCCGCAACATCGGCGGTAGAACGTTTCTTGGTCTTCTATACTATCTAACATCTCACACAATGTGTGTAAAATACTATCATGCCATATTAATTCCAAATGATACTCAATCACATATAAAACTAAAGGAAGATGTAAGCATGATATGAAATAACAAGAAAAGAAATACAAGTCTCAATACATCACATGTCCAATTCAATATCTAAATATAACTTAAGATCTCTAAATAATAATACAATCCACAATCTAAATAGAAACAACTACTATAAGGTAGGGAAATCTAAATGGACTCAGTAACTGGCACTACATCCTCAGTTGACACTCCATCTGTTGGTTCGTAGTAAGTGGGACACATCCTTTCTAACCATTCATCTGAAAAATATATCCAGTCAGGATTGGAGCAAAGTACAACCCAATAGCAGTTCCAGTTAATTGATAATGACTATAAACAGAAATAGAGAATATAATACAAGACAAAAAATAATGAACAATATCATACTATGGTAGAAGCAAAAGGTAAACAAGAACAATATGGTATACACTGATCATGATAAAAGTAGAATAATGCAATAGAATAAGATAATGAACTAGAATGTGGTGAAGAACTGTAACTATACTAGAATGCTAGTTAGGTATGTGATCAACTTGGGTGAACATTGTCTACTTTAACGTTGAATAAACATTGTCGAAGTTAAACATTAAACATTGTCTAAGATTTAATCACATATCTAGCTAACACTTCCTATTTTCTCCGACTAGTACAATGGATCCAACCATGATACGTTACGATGCAAGATAGTCAAGGCATTATAAATAATAAACCTTAAATATTAAACATTAAATATTAAATATTGAACATTGAACATTGAACATTGTCTAAGTTAAATATTATCTAAATTAAATATTAAGAACACGAGGAACTATGAAACAATATATATAACATCCCATGACTGATCCATGTGTATACTAGTCCGTGTACCAATGTATCAAGAGTCATGTAAAATATTTCAAAATACTTGCATTATAGTAATTATCAAATAATAGAAACTATCAGAGAATGTACTCGCCTGTGGTCCAAAGCAATGAATGTCAAACTGTGTCCCAACTGGTGTCACACAGACCTATATATGGAATATTACATTAATACAATATTTTGGAATGAAATTAAGTTAAACTATTCAACATCTAGGTCACAAAGCCATTTCTAAGTCAAATTTGACTAATTCTAGGTTGTATGAGTCCACGCACTATGATACTAAGCCACACTAGCTACGCTAAGCTACTAGAAAACCAACAAGATATCGTATCTTAAGATACGCAAGTTTTTAATATGAAATAGTAATTATATGTATATATAAACGGCAATAGATATAGTAGCTACGCTAACTAATGCAAGGAGGATACCTTGGCTTTGAACCAAAGTGTATCTCACTACCACACACCTATCTCGATACTCAAACCCAATACCTTGAGTATCAACCCAATACCTTGTCATTACCTTGGTATCCCAAGGTAATTCAAAACCTCATTATAGCTAATATATAGAAAAACCCCAATATCAACTATACTAATATAACTAAGTTACATGCTAACCCATATACTAATTATGAAATATATATACACACTAATATAATACATATACCTACTAACTATATATGATACTTACTAGTACATATCGTTACTTAGCTAACTATTAACATAATCAAGTATATCACAGAATAATTATCTATCTACACTAACTATTAAAGCTATTAACTACTAACATATATATTAACATATAGATACATATACCTACATCCTAACATATCACTACATCATTTAATACCTATCCCAACATATATACATATAGCTAAACTATATGCTAAATATTCTAACTATCTAGACTACTAGATATATATACTAACCATCTAGCTATACTACAAACCACTAACCCAAACCTTGTTGATACACCTGAATCCATGCTGAAACCTTGTTGTGCTCAGTGCACTGGCTGTACTGCACTGATACTATATTTGTTGTATGCTGGTACTGTGCCGATACCTTGCTTGTTGAAGCTTCCTGCACTACATGCTCAGTGTGCTGATAACTTGCTGATACGGCACTTTGCTGTGCATCCTTCCAGCAAGTTGATGTGGTTGCTGCCTGCATAGTCTCATGCTACTCTATCGTTGACTTGCTGCACCTACAGTTGAAGCTCATTATCACCCTCATTTTTTCATTCAAGGGTAGTTTGGTAATTGACAATGGGTAATATTTATTTTAGGATTATTTATATTTAATATTTTGCATGCATGATTATTTAATTATTGTATTATTTATTCTTTGCTAGTTGTAGATTTATTTTAGACTTGTGTAGTGGACCAAACCCATTTAATTAGAATGCATGAACAAACATTTTAGTTTGAGTTTGGATTGAGCCCATAAATTAGGCCGATGGATTAGGAGGTTGGATTAATTAGAGAAACCATTAGACTAGAACCTACCCTCTGTAGAAGCATGAAAAATACGCTGGATAGCTCTACGCAACATGGTGATGCAGGGCAGTATAAGCAGAGGACCTCAAAGCCATCAAGAGTGCAATAGAGCTTTTTCACTGAGCACGGCATAAAATATGATGGGACCATCCACGTAAAATGCAGTATGTCCAGGCCGCTTCAGCGTAGACGGGGTGCTTTATCGCCTCCATGGCGTAAAACTCATCCGCTTTCAAAATAGCGTTAAAGTGTACAAGGAACGCTTCGTCTTCCCCGAAATGAACCTGTCAAGTCACGCAGTGAACCTGACATCTGACTCCTGACAAAAAGTGCAGCACGGCTACCCAGACGACGGCTGAAAAGATGGCAGACTACGCGGGACGTGCCCCACAGTATGATGGCAGATCTCTGCATTTAATGCAGAGGATTTGATTAAATATCACCGAACCGTCGTTTACTGACATCCCCTCAGCGGAGACTACTTTTGCGCATATAAGGGGATAAGTTGCCTTGTTTTACACAGGAAAACGCGAACTATTTACACTCCGCGGAAGACAAATAGACTGCCACGTCAAAAGCTGCTCTTCGTACAGGGCTCGAGGCACGTCTCTGCACCGAATGCTCAGAACGGTGGCAGGCCTTCAGAACACGTCTCTGCAATTAATGATCATGGCGGATCTCTGCATTTAATGCGAGAGATTTGATTATATCTCCAAGAACCGTGATTTCGGCTAAAGACGTCCACATCACCTCGGCTTCTATGCCCATTCAGCTTTTGTGACTGCTCGGCCTCTACGACCACTCTGGCACGTTACGCAGCGGCCTCTACGCCCATTCAGCTTCTGTGCCCGCTCGGCTTCTACGCCTCGTCAGCTTCTATGCTCGTTCGGCTTCTATGCTCATTCGGCCTTCTGTGCTTATTCGGCTTCTATGCCATCAGGCTTCTACGCCTACTCGGCTTCTATGCCTACTTGGCTTCTACGCCATGGTGACAGACATTGGCTTCTATGCCAACCTCTTCTACATGGGGGATACCTACCTACGTGGCTTCTACGCCATGATCTTCATAGCGATTATACGCGTTTTGTCCCTTAGTTGGACCCGCATCACACGCTCATTCAAAAGATCATCTATACGCAGGCTTTGGTTATTTTAACCGTTGTGTAAAAGGGTATTGTACTTTCTACTACTCGGTTTCTACACCGATTGAGTGATCACTGTCACCAAAACTCTATAAATAGAGACCTCTATCAACAGAGGAACAGGTCGAAAAATCGAACAAAGGTCGAGACTTTAAAAATCGAACAAGGTCGAACCTCCAAAGAGATCGAACCACGGGTCGAAACATTGGAGATTGAGGAGAGATCGAAGAGTCTTTGAGAGAGAGAGAGAGAAGAATCCAGAGCTCCGGTGAAGAGTAGCGATCGACGACATTGGCATCGTGCATCCATCCTCTTCCGCCACCGACGAAGCTGCTTTCCGTCTTCCACGGCACTTCTTCACCATCGTGTAGTCCAAGGGCTAAAGTGATCGACTGCAGATCAGACACCTATTGCAATCATCTACCTAGATTAAATAAATTGTACTCCCACATCCTCGTATAGGATCAAATTGTACAAGTTTGTTTGTAAACCAAAGAAGGCGGGTTTCGTGCAAACCTTGTATTATATACATTTCGTTCTTTCGTTTAATACCACAAACAAGATGGCGACTCTGCTGGGGACATCTTTCTCTTCTGATGAGGAAGCGATTGCTCAACACGATGCGGTATCCGTGGGATCCGTAAAGAAGACACCGGTCGTCCAGTTTGACCAGTCTGCCTACGAAGACATGCTTCGGACGGGGGGTAGCTCTTACTCTCTCTCTGTACAAAACAACAGGAAGCTGTGCAAGGTCTGGATGCCCAAGATATCCTCTATCATTCCTGTGGACTCTCCAATCTCTCCGATCTCTCCGACCAATGAGGTTGTAGCATTGCTCCCTCCGTGCCCTGCACGTAAAAATTAGTCTCCCGCTACGCGCGGTACAGACAAAACTTCGGGCAAAGCCTCAGAGCTAACCCAGAAGTATCCACTGCGCTCTACGCGTAAAAACCAGTCTTCCGCTACGCACGGTACAGGCAAAACTTTGGGCAAAGCCTCAGCTCTAATCCAGAGGTATCCACTGCGCTCTATGCATAGAAACCAGTCTTCCGTCCATGGCGGAATAGACAAAACTTCTGATAATGCCTTAGCGCCAAATCGGAAGTACAAAGCACGCTCCGCGCGTAAGACAACATCTGATCTCTACGGGAAACCAGATGATACCTGTGATCTCCGCAAAAGAAAGCAAGTGGCGAGCTACTTAACTTCTCGGCATTCACACCAGCAAGGGAACAATCTACCCACCCTCCAAATTACGCGAGAAGCTGATGGCCTCCTGAGGACATCCTCAGCCTTACGCCAACCATAGCGAAGCTCGAAATTATGCCAGGCGAAGTCCCTAAGTATACAGAAGGCTCGATTGACAGAAAGACGTGCTCCTCGGAGATTATCCGCCACCCAGATGGCCAATCTTTTGTATACGAGTGGCACAAGAAAGACTATGGTCCCCATCGTCTGCATACCTACCACGGCGAACCGAAAGAACGAGCAGTCTTCTTTGTCTTCTTCTTCAAATTCTCCTGACCTGCGTAAATATTTAATCCAGAAATGCAAGGGGAGGGGATCTTCCAGCATGGCTATTACGCCTCCTAGCGAGTACTGTTGTGATGGTCACAAGATTGTGGTTAATTGCTGCTGTTCTAAAGTAAAACGGCCAGTTTTCGACCGACTGAGCTACTCTCCATCTTTCCTAGAAGAAGAGCCCACGCATGCATCTGTGAACATGGCTTCGCATATACCTGGAGGAAACTCAGGCTCAAGACGTCCGTCCTCTAGAACTCCGAGCCGAAGGAGATCCAATATGCTCCTCAGAGACACTGAAGGTGGGGTGTTCCAGAACACTCGTTCGAGGTCACAACAACTGACTTCATACTCCTCTGATTCCGACGCTGGGGGTCGCCATTCTCCCGAATCAAATACTGAGAGTATAGAGTCGACTTCTACAGCGACCTATACGCATCCTTCGACGATGCCCAGGGAAATAGGAGTATACGCCATTGGAGATGAACATGAGGAAGCTTCGCCGTCAGGAAGCGAGGAACAGTGCATCACTATACTGGAGACATCTCTGAAACAAATGTAATCCATGATGTAGAACATGCACCAGATGATGCTAACTCAACAGGCGGCTGCTATAGCTCAAACATCAGTCCCGCCAGCACAGATACGTGTGGGGGTGGACTTGCCACCATCCAACACGGTCCAAGAACCTGCTCTAGATCAAGAGTCAGCTGGTCCTCCACTTTCTCACTCGGAGAATGTATTGCCTCCTGCGGGAATCACGATACAACCGACTCTGCACCAATCCATGGTCTCGCTACCGGCTGAAAATTCGATGCAAGCAGTACGGGAGTTGAAAGCCCAATTCGATGCCTTGAAGCACAAAGAGCAGCTCAAGAAATTGGGAATCAACCAGCCTTACCCGGCTATCTGGGATGAGGTCCCTTTTCCTCCGAGATACAAACCTCAGACTATGGCTCTGTTCGAGGGAAAAACATCGCCAAGTCAGTACATGAACTATTTCAGTATGATGATGGTGTTGCTACAAGGGAATGACGCCCTGCTCACTCGGGTGTTCAAGGGCTGTCTCTCAGGAGTGGCTTACCCATGGTACCGTAGCCTGGCGGACAACTGCATTACTTCCTTCAAAGACTTCAAGGATTTATTCTTTACACGATTCTACGAGGGAGGAATGGACATGTCTATGTCCTCTCTCATCGAAGTCAAGCAGAGGGAAAAAGAGGACGTTTGTACCTTCATCGAACGTTTTCGTCAAGCTACGCTACAGATGCCTCCAGGAGTTCCAGACTCTGCGTTGGTGGACATTTGTAGGAAGAACCTCCTTCCCATGGTCTCGGTGTTCACAGGACCATATCAGTTCTACGACTGGCCCTCGTTCATCATCTCAGCAGTGGCCGCCGATGACAACAGTCGCAAGGCGCACGAAAATGGCATTATGATCTCTACCTCCGACAGAGGCAAAAGGTCATCCCCCAACGGCGACCATCCCCGCAGTTCCAAAGGAAAAGAAGCTCTGGCAATCAACACGTCCAGACAAAAGACTGTGGCAACCACGCAGACAAAACCTGGGACTTCCAGGCCCGTCGAAGTATACTTTTTCGACGTCGACGAAATTCTAAGTATATTCGAGTGTCTCGTCAAGAGTGGCAAGATCACCCTTCCGGAGGAGAAGCGGCCTAGTGAAGCCGGCAGTGCCAACAACCCCAAGTACTGCATCTTCCACAGATACGTACACCACCCGACCAAGGCGTGTTACATACTGAAAATAAGGATCCAGGGACTGATCGATGCTAAGGCTATCACTCTGTATAATACCGAGAAGACGGTCACGGCCAATATGATCTCCCTATAATTTGGCAATCTGCCTCCCCAAGAATTCTCGGACGGTGTGACACCTATTTCCCGGGCAATAATGAACATCGTCAATCTCCCTCCGACTAGGGGTCAAAATTATGACCTGGTACCCTTAACCACCCGGCGGGGCGAGATCATGTGGGTTCATCCAGATTTAGTATCGGAGCTCGAGGAAGAGACTAATGCTGCTAAGGCTAAGTCTAGGAAGAACTCCAAATGCAAACCATGCCATATGGTTGCAACTTCTTCTCCACCAGACGAAGACGAGGATTTGCCTGCAACCCGTTCAGGGAAAGCTTACCTCAAGGACTACGGAGCGAGTCCAAAAGATGCACCGACAGACGCTTCAGCTACAGAGCCCGCCATACCACAGGCCGATCCTGCAAGACCGACTTCGGCGGACAAGGGAAAGCAAAAAGAAGTACACTTCGATAAACCCGTGAAAAACATTCAAAACAAAGGTTTAGAGAAGCCATACAACTTCGATATCCTGGCCCAACTAGCCAATACACCAGCCAGGTTGTCCATCTTCGAGCTACTCAGGCTTTTCCAAGATACTCGTCTAGCCCTGAGTGAAGCACTGATACAGACGAAAGCATACATGACCCAGCTCAAGTCCCCTGACGAGGAACCAGTGGCATGTCCTCAATGCCACAGTGTGATGGAGGTGGTCCCGAATATCACTTTCACACAAGATGACATGCTGTTAAAATATAACAGGCATGACAGACCCCTCTATTACATCGGATACGTTGGTTCCATGGAGGTCGACCGGATCCATATTGATCCGGGATCATCAATCAGAATCATTCCTCATAGTCTGCTCAGACCGCTGAGGATTATTACCAGCGAATTGGCTTACACCACCACTACAATCGTGGGTTTCAATACCGAAAGAAGTAAGCCATTGGGGAAAATTTGCCTTAGGATCCAGATTGGCAACCTCATATCAGTGGCTACATGCTATATCATAGATTCAGAGGTATCCTACAACATTCTGCTGGGTAGACCATGGATCCACGACCATAACATCGTTCCTTCAACTCTACATCCAAGACCGTGGATACTCAGTGGGAATTCCGTTTCGAGCAGAGAGAACCTCCCACCAAAGTTGAAGTTATCCAGATTGATGTTGGGGATAAACTTTCACCAAAACTGATATTTATCAGTAACAATCTTTCCCCAGCTGAAAGGAAAGAAGTCATTCAACTAATAAGAGAATACATCGACATCTTTACGTAAAATTATGAGGTTATGCCAGGACTTGATCCAAAGGTGGCTACCCATAAACTCAACATATTGCCCGATTCAAAGCCTGTAAAGCAGCACCAACGCCGGTTTCGCCCGGATATGATGGACACTATTGAAGCGAAAGTCAAGAAGTTGATAGCCTGCGGTTTTATCCGGGAGGAACAACATCCCGACTGGGTCGCCAATGTTGTCCCGGTCATGAAGAAGAATGGGAAAGTGCGAGTCTGCATCGATTACTGAGATCTGAACGCAGCCTGCCCCAAGGACGAGTATCCTCTTCCCATCACAGACGTCATGATTGACAATACCTGCGGTTTCGAACATATGTCTTTCATGGACGGATTCTCAGGATACAATCAAATCAAGATGCATCCTAAAGACGAGAAGCATACTGCCTTTCGGACACCACTGGGGGTATATTGTTATACGGTCATGCCCTTCGGGTTAAAGAACGCCGGAGCTACTTACCAACGGGCTATGAGTAACATATTCCATAAGCATTTATGCAAAACAGTAGAATGTTACGTAGACGATATAGCTGTCAAAAGCTGCCTCAGTGTCAATCACATCCAAGACTTAAAGACGGTATTTGAGCTGATGTGCCAACATCAACTCAAAATGAATCATACGAAGTCCTTTTTGGGTGTATCTAGTGGCAAATTTCTGGGATTTGTCATTACCGCCAAAGGCATTCAAGTGGACCCTGATAAAGTCAAGGCCATCTTGGAAATGCGACCACCCCGTAATCTGAAGGAACTCAGGGGGTTTCAAGGTCGTTTGGCCTATATCCGGAGATTCATATCCAACCTCTCTAGAAGATGCCAGCCTTTTTCTTGCCTCATGAAGAAAGTTATATCTTTCGTATGGGACAAAGCCTGTCAACAAGCGTTCGGGGATATCAAGCGCTACCTCACTAGTCCGCCAGTTCTGGTGCCTCCCGTCATAGGAAGACCATTCTTCCTGTACGTTCGAGCGATGGACCATTCTCTGGGAGCTCTTCTCGCGCAGAAGAACAATGCGGAACATGAACAGGCTATCTACTATCTAAGTAGAATGATGATCGAAGCTGAGCACCGGTACAATCCGGTAGAAAAAGAATGTTTGGCACTGATGTTCGCTATCCAGAAGACGCGGCACTATGTCACCGGCCAGACTATTCACATCATCTCCAAGATCAATCCTCTTCGGGTACTGATGAACAAACCAAGTATTCTTAACTCCCAACTCACAACTTGGGCGATGTTATTAACACCATATGACATGGTGTACGTCCCTCAGAAGTCCGTCAAAGGACAAGCATTGGCTGACTTCCTAGCTGCTCATCCGATCCCGGAGGCCTCCAAATTATACGAGGACATTCCCGACGAAGTTGCAGAATGTAGTTCCGCAATAGAAAGTGACGCATGGCAGCTGTTCTTCGACGGCGCCTCCAGGACTGGTCCCAAAGGAAATATGATTTCAGGAGTAGGAATTATCCTGGTTACTCCCAATAAACTCGTCATCTATCGAGCATACTCCCTTAACGAGCCCTGTTCCAATAATATGGCGGAGTACAATGCTCTACTAATTGGGCTCCAAGTCGCTAAAGTACTGGGGGTCAAATCTCTGGAAGCTTTTGGTGATTCTCTGCTTATCGTCAATCAAGTCAGGGGAATATATGAAGTCCGGAATCCAGACCTCATCCCCTATCACCAAACAATGGTCGAGATAGCCGTGACATTCAAGAGGTTCTTTCTAGAGCATGTACCTCGATCTCAGAATCTGAAAGCCGATGCCCTAGCCAGTCTAGCTGCAGATTTAGCTACTCCTATAAAAAGGCAGAAATCGGTAATCCTTCTTAACAGAGATCTATTTTGCGTGAAGAACAACGCTCACATCGAACGCAGTTACGCTGTGAACACCGATCCCCTACGAGAGATTGGAGAAGTCCCTTTACAGATTTTGTGGCATACGGAATCTTGCCGGAGGACCCTAAAGAAGCAGTATCCGTCAAAAGACGATCATTACGCTTCTACTTCGATGCATCTTCATAATGTCTGTATCGCTGGACCTACGACGGACTGCTATTGAAATGTCTCTCTAATGACGAAGTACAGCAGATTATCCATGAAGCTCACGATGGCGTATGCGGGACGCATCAACCTGGTCCTAAGCTACAGGATCGTATCAGGAGAATGGGCTATTACTGGCCCACTATGATCGCAGACGCAATCAAGTATGCCAAATGATGCAAGGCCTGTCAGGTCCATGCAGACTTCATACACCAGCCGTCTGAACATCTACATCCTACGATTGCATCCTGGCCTTTCGAAGCATGGGGTATGGACATCATTGGTCCTATTCACCCGTCTTCTTCCAGAGGTCACCAGTTCATACTGGCCATCATGGATTACTTCTCCAAATGGGCAGAAGCGATCCCTCTCGCTGAGGTAAAAATATCCAATGTGATCAGCTTTATCAAGCATCACATCATTTATCGCTTTGGGATTCTCCAAAGAATAATCCATGACAATGGGCCTCAGTTCATCAGCCAAGTGTTTTATCGATTTTGCGATAAAAATTGGATACAAAATGTCGCCTCTACGGCGTATTATCCAGCTGCTAATGGTTTGACGGAAGCTTTCAACAAAACCATTATCAAACTCTTGAAGAAGTTTGTCTCTTCGAACAAAAGAGATTGGAACGAGAAGCTGGGAGAATGCCTCTGGGCATACCGCACAATGGTCCGAGCACCGACAGGTTGTACTCCGTTCTTACTGGTCTACGGGAGCGAAGCAGTTCTTTCCATCGAATTCCAAATCCCGTCACTCAGGATAGCAGTCGCTAATGAGTTAACTCGGGAAAAGAATGACCTTTTAAGGCTTCAAGAGCTAGAAGGATTAGACGAGAAATGCCTTCAAGCTCAACAGAGCATCGCGTTCTATCAAGCGCGCATTTCTAGAGCTTTTAATCAAAAAGTAAAGGAAAGAGTGCTCAAAGTTGGCGAGCTAGTCTTAGCTGTGAGAAGGCCAATGATTCTCACTCACAGAAGCAAGGGCAAATTTTAGCCCAAATAGGAAGGCCCCTACGTAATCGAGACAGCATTCTCAAACGGCGCTTACAGGTTAGCCCAGCCTAATGGAGACCTACTAATGGCTCCTATCAATGGCAGATTGCTGAAAAGGTACTATGCTTTACCTCCTCTGCTCAGGTGGAATAAAGGCAAAAATCTTATTCTAACAAAACTACTTCCAAAACGAAACTAGTTGGGTCGTACTCTATCATGTCCATATGACCCCTGAATAGATGCGCCCTGCTAAAGTTTACCGAGAGACTATCACGTCCATACTACCTCTGATAGTACTCTCACCCAAACCCTTCATTTATATTCCGAAATGATGGGTCTACAAAGTCAGATAAAAAGCCTCTTTATTATTCCCTAAAAAAGAGCGGAAGTACATTAAAAAGCGAAAGCAAAAGTACATCATGAAGGAGGAGCGGTCAAATCGCGAATCTGCTGCGCCAGCCTGGCCATCTTCTCATTCCTGGAGTCCAAAATGACAGCTTGAGCTCGCTCCCATCTTGTCTCCTCATCAATCAAACCGGATAAATCGAACAGAGAATGTGTAAGATCGGCGTGCATGGCACTCGTATGTGCCAAGTTTTGTTGAGCTTCTTCCATCTGGCTCTGTAACACATGCACTCCGGCGGCTGAAGCATGAGACCACTCCTTCCCTAAAGCGAGCTCAGCCTCCAACTTACGGACCCTCATTTTATTTTTCTCATGTTCAGCTTTACTCTTGGCCAACTGGGGAACAACACACTCTAAGAGGGTGTGCTTGTCGCTCATCTCCTGCTGCCGCATCTCGAGGGACCTACTCTGAGCTTCCAACTCTCCCAGCCTTGCAGTCAGCGAGTCATATTCATCCTGGACCAAATCGTCAACACTGCCTTGGGATAGCTTACAGTATTCGTTAATGGGTTGCTCCAAACCATTAACTACCTCCGCTAGGACGTCAGCTAAACCAGTATCGCCAAGGTCCCTGATCGCCTCTATCGAAAACCGAGAGGACCTCTTCAGGCGCTCAAAATTCAAATTCTTCTCGAACACTATTGATATCAGCATTTTCAAAGTGTTGTAGAAGATACTGGTATACTGCTCGGTCAACGCAGCTAGGCCGGAATGCACGCTGGGAGTGGCTGCAATATTGTCGAACCTCGCTCCAGAGGCAACCACAATCGACGTGGCCAGAGTCCTCGTCTCAACAGGGGGTGCGACAAGAGAGGAAGCGCCAACCCGCATACTCGAAGGAGGCGTTGTCGCAACGACAGGGTCGTCCTCTTGAGGTATCGAAGCCTCGTCGGCAGGCGAGCCGGCAACCGAAGAGGCTTCCCCTTCAAAACCAGGCACCTCTGTATCAACGCCAGGACCTGACACGGAGCCGAAGGACGCATATACATTGCCCTCCCCGAAGAGGTCGTCCCCTGAGAAGAAGACAAGAGGAAGTTAATGTCAAACATGATGTTAATTTTCCTAAAAGAAGAGGCCCGAAAAGATGACAGTGATGCTAGGCAAGCTGTCATACATGGAGAAAAGGGCCTGCTAACAGACACTGGCAAATACTCTTCCAGGTCTTCACCAAGATCCACTTGAGGCTCGTCAACTGGAATCTCGTTAGAAGCGCTGACGGGCACGGCAGGGGCCTCTCCCAATGCTGATCCGGACAAAGGTATCTGGAGTCTTATAACCAGCCTCGAAGGCGACTTCGTTCCACTACCTGAAGCAGTAGCAGCGGTAGCAGCCTCCAGCTGAGATTCTTCGGCGCCATCGACCAAAACTGTAGAAGGTTCCTCTCTAAAAGTTAAGGAACCCCCAATCAAAGAATCATCCCCGACATAGGGAGAAGCAGGCTCACTTCCAGGAGCCTCAATGCCAGGAATCAGGAGAGGACGAGTAACCATCCTCTTCGTCCTCTTACGAGGGGAAGCCTCCTTCAGAGCAGAAGCCCTTCGTTTCCCGGAGACTACCAACGCCCCTACAGGCGGAGGTATTTTACCCCTCGGTACCGATATGAGAGGCTCATCCGGAGTAGCGGACTCGTCACCCTCGTCAGAAGAAATCGAGGGGACTTCAACCCTTCCCCCAGGTTTGGAAGAGGGCACCCTAAAACTTCTACCCATATCAAAATCACGATGGGAGGTGTTCGTTGCCACATAGAACTGGGCATACGAATGCAGGATGCGCAGCTCCGTGGAGGGTGTGACGAAGGGCACAATAAAAATTGCCCCGGTGTAGCCCATGATAAAATATCGCCATTCCCTCGCTCCATCGATGAGTCCACCTATGGACCTGAAGCTGGTGACGGCGTTGCCCACATGCAACTGATCATACCCAAACTGCCTGGCAAACCGACTAGGCAGGTAGGGTTCGAAGAAGCAGTGATCTTCACTTCTATACAGCAGGTGGGAAGGTCTAATGCAGACCAACCAATTGAAGGCTTCAGGAGAAAGAGTGGTCCTATCTCTACCTGAGTCCTCAAGCCTAATCCCCGATTGGTTGCGATGAACAGAGGGGACACTGCAAAGGAGCTTCCAGTTGTGACCGCAATGTAGCACCCGTCGACAGTCTAAAACTGTGAGCACATTCCAAGAGGATTTCTTGTAATTCAGCAAGAAACTCTCCCCCAAGCTACTGCCAGAACTGGGAGACATCACCCGGGGGTTATGGAGAATTAACCATCCCATCAAATACAGGTATGGTAATTCCACCCGGGGAAAGCTTTCACGCCGAGCTTCATCAGCAAGCAGCACCTCAGTCATCGCCCTTAGGCCAGCTTGTATGCGGCACACCGTGGCAGAGAGCAAGTCCAGTCTCGCCCCAAACACCAGACGCACTGCAGGACACAAGATATTACGGTGAATACGATCCGCAGATGGGTTGCCGGGTACCACCAGTCGGCGCAGCCATATAGAAAGAAAGCCAGCCAGTTGAGCTTCCTTGGATAGAGCCCTGTGGCAATGCCTCAGATAGCTGTAGGCCTTAGTACCTGCAGGATATTTTCCTATCCCTTCGTCGAGGATCTGATCCAGAGCCTTAGCTTCTTCCAGGAGAGCGTCGACTTCCTGAGTAGTCAGCACCCTCAGAGGATTCACAGGCTCATCCTTGACTTCCAAGACTTTCTCCGGCTGAGCAGCCCTAGCCCGGTAAAAAAAGAGGTAGGACGTCTATTTACTGGTGTGAGCCAAATCTGAAGGCTCAACATAGAAGGCGGTGCAAGCAAGGTAGTGGCACATCAGCTCCTGGTACACTTCTACTACCCGAGGGTCCGAATCCCCCAACTCCCGGTTCTTGGGAACATACTCTTCGTACGGAGTATCCCCCATCGGCAGTCTCGAGATCTCTGCCATCTCATGAAGGGCCAGTCCTAACTCCCCCAGCGAAGTGGTGAAAGTCCCGGTGAGCGAAATGTATCGCTCCATCAGTGCCAAAAATAGGTTAGGGTTAGGAGGTAACCCAACGCTGGTGGCACTCACAGCTACCAACAGACCGATGTTCTCTAACTCGATCCGAAAATGCTCCAGGGCCCAATCAACTAAGCGAGCCCATCGAAGATTTGTTGGGGTCATCCACCCATTGCATCGAGGATTCGCCTTGGGGTACACTCCTCCGTGCCCCATGAAATTATTGCAAAAAGTCAACAATTGCACCGGCTGGAGCACCAAGCTGTCTTCACTCGGGACACTGCCCGGGTACAATCCCCTGAACAACGTTACATGACTGGAAGGGCGGCTGATAAATAGGCCAGATCCTTTCTGGTAGAAGATCTTCCCCGGCCTACCATGAAGACCGGGAGTCAGCGTCCACGACATCCTCCTGGGATGAGTAGCATGGGAGAATGCCGAGATAGGATAATCTCTCGGCATTTTGGGCAGACTCAAGACCAGCTTCCCGGCAGAGAAAACCCAGAGTTCTTTCTTTGGCTTCGTCTGGAACTGCTTGTCAATCATGTCCCCAAAAAGAAAGGCCGGCTTTATATACTGGTCCCCGTCTACATACGTCAAAGGCTTTCCATTAATCATGTTCAACAACGTTCGCTCGCCCTGAGCCGATATCAAGATTTCCCTTCCTTTGGGATACTGGGGCCCGGAGATAGGAAATGTCACGTGTGACAGATCCTCCAAATAGTTGGAGTGCAGCATCCCGGCGGCAGAGCCCATCACTTCAGCCAGTGGAGACTCGTGTAAGTTAACTGCAAAAGCACAGAAGAAACACGTCAGTTCCTGACTAGACATTTTGGGACTTGCAGCATCCGCAAAAAGAAAAAAACAACAGTCCGTGCTCTACGCCGAGGTTGTGAAACTTGAGCCTTTACGCTGGAATCTATTTCCTTGAAAACCGTAAAATTCAAGGTTGGCAGTATACGGTCTGTGCTTTACGCCAGATTGATTAAATTGAGTTATTCCGCCAGGATTTCCATCCACGAGCATAAAACTCAAATTTTAATGGTATACACCAAGTTTTTGGGAGTCAAAGCTTTTTACGCTCAACTGCAAAAATCTGGAGTTTTTACGCTGACACATTAGGAATGTGGGCGTAAAAGATAAAACGTCTCTGTGCATCATCTTCCTCAAAGTATGCGGTCACGTTCAACGTGTGCGAAGGATTTTTCAGTCGTTCTCATTCATCCCAAAAGCTTTACCTATCAGCCCGGGTGCACTGCTCGTTGGCGGGATGCTCGGCTCAGAATGGGGTTCGCCCTGTCCAACTGGAGGTACTCCTGCTTGGGCAGAAGAACGAGAAGAGGAATTAATCTTCTTTCCCTTAGAGGAGGAGGATTGCTTAGAGGCCATTACTGGAAACTTTGAAGACTCAGAGAAGACTCGGAGAAGAGCTAGAACAGTCGAAGGTTTTCTTTCGCAGAAGACAGATGAAAAGTTTTTCCCTCAGAAAACTTGGGATATATATAGAGTTCGGATGGACTCCTCGGACCCTGAACCAAATCTCCTAATTAAATATTTGGTTATGATTGGGTCCTACGTCAGCCTATTATTCAGAGAAGGCGGACAGTCAGCGAATACGAAAAGTTTTTCGCGCAAAGCAGGTCAGCAGTTCTTACGCTAAGGAGCTTTCTACGCTCGACAGCAACAGATCTACGGTTTTACGCTCGCAAGCTATAAGTCTATGGTTTTACGCCCGGATGCCTTTGTGCTCGGTAGCTTTTATGCTCGAGAGGCCACAATCCTACGACTTCATGCCAGCAAATAACAAATCGATGATCTCACGCTCAGTGGCCCTTATTTTACGCTCAGAAGCAACAGATCCGCGACTTCACGCTCGGAAAAATTTTCTTTTCAGAAGCTACAAATCTACAGTTCTACGCTAAGGAGCTTTCTACGCTCGACAGCTACGAATCTACGGCTTTACGTTCGACGGCTACAAGTCAGGTTTTACGCCCAGATGCCTTTGTGCTCAGTAGCTTTTATGCTCGAGAGGCTACAAACCTACGACTTCACGCTCAGGAACTACAAGTCTATGATTTCACTCTCGATGGTGTTTAGTTTATACTCAGAAGCTGCAGACTGATGATTTCACGCTCCACGACTTTTCGCACATCTGAAGGATATGCCGGCCAGATCACGCGTACATCTGAACGGTCCTTAAAAGCGGTCAATTACAAAGAGTTCACGCAGAAGATACTCGTTCTTGACCTCAAGATATCTCAAGTACCCGAAGCATACAGAGTTCAACATTGAAAAACTACTCTTCTTCATGGGTCGATTCGAAGTTCATCCAGACTCCAGTCTGAATATTTTATCTATCAAGATGGAAACTCAGTTTGTGACAGCCATTTCTCGACCCTGTCCCAAGGGAATTTTCGAGAAATCACTCTTGAAGATGATGTCTGAACAAAGAAATTCTGTTCATCAGAAGTAGCAGTTCAGAATTCTACGCGGTTCCTCACTCCTAAAAATAGCTGGACGGTTCGAACACTCGAATGCTACAACGGCTTTCTACGCATCTTTAGTTATGCGTAAAAGACAGGACAGGACCTAGTACTCTTTCTAATCAGAGTCGACGTAAAGAATCAGACGTGTCGAAGCTGCACATATTCAGACTTCGCAGCAACGTATGGCAAGATGATCATATGCACGAAAGAAAGACGATTTTATTAAAAAGAATGAATCATGATTACAAAGAATGGAAATCCAATCTACAAGGGTTTTTCTTCATCTTCATGATTACATATGAGGGAAATGCCGTCTGCCAAAGACTGCCCCATCGTCGGCTGAAGATCGCGCCCGAAATTTGTTCTGACGGGTTCTTGCGCGGACGCCAAATCTTCATCTCTCCTCCAGCAGTTGGTCGATTTACACAACCGACTAGAATGGTAAATGAAGGAAGAGTACGAACTGGGTGTGCCTAAATTAGGCAGATCCCATGCTCCATGTACCGTGACAGATTGAGTTGAGGTATTTAACCCAACTCAATGCCCGAGGTCAGAGCCAGTCGCTGCTTTCACCCCCGGAGGTAACGGAAGAAGGTGCCACTTGCAAGCAGCGTGGTAAAATACGATTATTCGTCTCTCCCGGAGAACCGCCATACAAAGTTGCTGATTATCCCGAGCAAGGGAGGCTATGACATCCTTCCATGATCCATCGTTGCAGATGAGACTTGCTCGAAGATGCCGTCTTTTTTGGCTCCTTACATGCTGGAAGAACATGGTCTTCTTCTTCCTCAGATCGACCTGACGGACTCCGGCGATCATCCTAGTGTGGCGAAAGGAATACGGGGAGAACAGGTTAAACTTCTCAGCCTTTTATAGGCGAGAGAGGTCACACCTGTCCCCAATAAATCCGCCATAAAGTTAGCATCGACCGTTTCAATGCTCCATTCAGAAATATTTTGAGTTACGAGGAGCGGTTCATGCTTCATTCAAAGCGTTCCAAATTCTGAAGAAATTTGAAAGCTTTGAAGGGGTTCTTGTAGAAGCATAAAAAATATGCTGGATAGCTCTATGCAACATGGTGATGCAGGGCAGCGTAAGCAGAGGACCTCAAAGCCATCAAGAGTGCAACGGAGCTTTTCCACTGAGCACGGCGTAAAATATGATGGGACCATCCGCGTAAAATACAGTATGTCCAGGCCACTTCAGCGTAGACGGGGTGCTTCATCGCCTCCATGGCGTAAAACTCATCCTCTTTCAAAGCAGCGTTAAAGCGTACGAGGAACGCTTCGTCTTCCCCGAAATGAATCTGTCAAGTCACGCGGTGAACCTGACATCTGACTCCTGAAAAAAAGTGCTGCACGGCTACCCAGACGACGGCTGGAAAGATGGCAGACCACTCGAGACGTGCCCCACAGTATGATGGCGGATCTCTGCATTTAATGCAGAGGATTTGATTAAATATCACCGAACCGTCGTTTACTGACATCCCCTCAGTGGAGAGTACTTTTAAGCATATAAGGGGATACGCTGCCTTATTTTACACAGGCAAACGAGAACTATTTACACTCCGCGGAAGACAAACTGACTGCCATGTCAAAAGCTGTTATTCGTACAGGGCTCGAGGCACGTCTCTGCACCGAATGCTCAGAACGGTGGTAGGCCTTCAGAACACGTCTCTGCAATTAATGATGATGGCGGATCTTTGCATTTAATGCGAGAGATTTGATTATATCTCCAAGAACCGTAATTTTGGCTAAAGATGTCCACATCACCTCGGCTTCTACGTCCATTCAGCTTTTGTGACTGCTCGGCCTCTACGACCATTCTGGCATGTTACGTAGTGGCCTCTACGCCCATTCAGCTTCTGTGCCCGCTCGGCTTCTACGCCTCATCATCTTCTATGCTCGTACTGCTTCTATGCTCATTCGGCCTTCTGTGCTTATTCGACTTCTATGCCATCAGGCTTCTACGCCTACTCGGCTTCTATGCCTACTTGGCTTCTACGCCATTGTGACAGATATTGGCTTCTATGCCAACCTCTTCTACACGAGGGATAACTACCTACGTGGCTTCTATGCCGTGATCTTCGTAGCGATTATACGCGTTTTGTCCCTTAGTTGGACCCGCATCACACGCTCATTCAAAAGATTATCTATACGCAGGCTTTGGTTATTTTAACCGTTGTGTAAAAGGGTGCTGTACTTTCCACTACTCGGTTTCCACACCGATTGAGTGGTCACTGTCACCAAAACCCTATAAATAGAGACCTCTATCAACAGAGGAACAGGTCAAAAAATCGAACAAAGGTCGAGACTTTAAAAATCGAACAAGGTCGAACATCCAAAGAGATCGAACCACGGGTCGAAACATTGGAGATTGAGGAAAGATAGAAGAGTCTTTGAGAGAGAGAGAGAGAAGCATCCAGAGCTCAGGCGAAGAGTAGCGATCGACGACATTGGCATCGTGCATCTATCCTCTTCCGCCACCGATGAAGCTGCTTTCCGTCTTCCACGGTACTTCTTTACCATCGTGTAGTCCAAGGGCTAAAGTGATCGACTGCAGATCAGACACCTATAGCAATCATCTACCCAGATTAAATAAATTGTACTCCCACATTCTCGTATAGGATCAAATTGTACAAGTTTGTTTGTAAACCAAAGAAGGCGGGTTTCGTGCAAACCTCATATTATATACATTTCGTTCTTTCGTTTAGTACCACAAACACCCTACCTAATTAAATTCTTTATGGGAGGCCCCAAGGGGTATTTGTGACTTTTCATACTGCATGGAGGGGGTTACATGGTTAGCCCATAGAGGAGGAGAGAGCGTGCTCTCTCATTTTATTTCATTCCCAATTCTAGATCTATAATTTCCCTCTTCAAATTCCATCCATTCCCTCATCAATTCTCCACCAATTCTTTACAAATTCCTTCTCAAATTCTTCATTGAGACTTCTACATCAAGGATCTAGATGAAGGAAGCAAGGAACAAGGAGGAGGAGGCCAAGATCTACATGGAGAGGAGGTATTTTGTACTTGGGGACTTTTCATTAGGAATCCATCATCCAATAGATATATTTTAGTTTTTTCCCTTCTAATAGACTATAGATATAAGATTTAACTATGAGAAACCAACCCACATACATAGGCTACATATAGGAATTAGTTTTAGGTTTATCGGAGACCTACGGTGGAAGTTATGTCCAATTTGGTACCAATTTTACGAGAATTTCGAGATTGGCACATGTAGTGCTTATCATTGGGCCTAATAGATCTAAATGATATTTTGATTGCTTGTTTGTAACAAGTGTCATGTCCATAATTGGGTACGTATAGGCCCTACCACGTCAATTTGACAAAACAGGTTGATTTTGGGGGTTTTTCTCCGACACGGGGCCTTGTGTATATCACATTGTGACACAGACACATAGATACTCTAATTACTATACGTGTTATTCATAATTAGTGTTTTAGACTGTTCGTTTCCTCCAGGATGCGTTTGGTTGTGTATTGGAGCCGTATCGCACATGTATCATAGAGCAAGTGTGATACGGGTGCGGTACACTCCACGTATTTGTTGTTTGGCCCTTTTTGCTATACGTACATGTATAATTATATATATATATATATATATATATATATATGAAAATTGGGTGATATATGTATGCATATAATAGTAAATTTGAGTTTATGTATAGGTGTGTGTTTATATCTATATTTATATGTATATATATATATGTGTGTGTGTGTGTGTGTGTGTGTGTGTGTGTGTGTGTGTGTGTGTGTGTGTTTGTATATAGGTTTATATGTATACGTATATATATGTATTGGTATATATATATATATATATATATATATGTTTTTGTTTATGCATTAGAGTGATATATATGAAAGGTATTATAGGTATTTATGTATATATATGGTTATCTATATGTATATATCTATATACCTGTATAATTGTGTACAAGTATGTGTGTTTGTGTGTGCATTTGTGTTTGTGTGTGGGTGTGAGGGGACTCGGGAAGGTGCAGCAAGTGAATGGAGTGAGCATTGTGGCAGCAAGAATGGGGAGAAGATTGTGCAATATCCCACTGCATAGTGGCTTTAGTGTTCGACAGTGTACAGTGGCAAGGGGGAGCACATCAGAAGCCACTGCATTACACAACAAAGCTCATGCCAGTAATGCACAGCAGAAGCCACTGCATTGCACAGCAGAGCTCAGTGCCCAGTAATGCACATCAGTGTTGTGCACAATATTTCAGAGTATAGAGAAGCAACTGCCCAACACTTGAGGAAGCATAGAAGCAGATACCACAGCAGCAGTTCAGCATGAAGAACAGCTCGGGCTTGCAGCTAAGTATAGCTCGGTTGGGAGGAAAATTATAGTTCAGTCACTCAGCTAAAAGAAGGTGCACAGTCACAGCAGGGATGAGGAAGCAAATTGCATCAGTCGAGCACCAGTAGGCCATGGCAGTCGAGCCACTGTGCAGTCCCTGGAAATCTTCAGTATCAGTTCATAGTTTGTACAATAGGGAGCATTATTCATCAGGTATCAGTCCTCGTTTCAGTTTTGAGGTGTTGGGTTATAAGGTTTTGGTTTAGTTAGCTATTTATCAGTTAGTTAATAGCTAATTTGTAAGAGTTAGTTAATAGTTAATACAGTTACTTTACTTTGTTAGTTTTCTGTTAAGAGTTAGATAGTTAAGGTATTGTTAGTGTGTAGTATCTACATCTAGTTAGTTGGTTGTGTTTGGTATAGTTAATTGATTACATATATGTAAACTTGGTTAACATTTAGTTAGATAGGTTTTAAAAGTTGTTAGTATTCATGTTAAGCATTTGGTATTTAGCTAGATAGCTAGTTATAACTACCTTATTAGTTAATAGTTAGCCTAGTAGTTGTTATGTAACTAAACATGTATCCAAGTATATTAGTGTAGGCATATAGGTATATATTGTTAGTATACTAGTAAATAGTTGGCTATGTATGCATATTTTGTGTTAGTTGTTATTATAGTAGTTAGTCATATATGTATTAACTTATACGTTAAGAGTTGGGTTACCTCGGGATACTAAGGTATTGGGTCGATACCCAAGGTATTGAGTTTGGGTATCGAGATAGGTGTGATACGCATTAGTACAAGGCCAAGGTATCCTATTAAAATTGATTTGATATAGTAGTATAATATGTGACTTATTTACATATATAAATTACTATTTTTATATTTAAAAACTTATGTATCTTAGGATACGACTCTTGGAGTGCCTTGTTGTTTCTTAGCTTAGCTAGTATAGCATAGTTTCATAGTGTATCGACTTAGTGACTTAGTATTAGACTCTTACAACCTAGATTTCTTCGCTTTAACCTAGAAATGGCTTATCGACCTAGAATTGCATCAACTTTACTTATTTTCATTCTTGAACCTTATATTGATGCAACATACCATATATATAGGTTGTGTGACACCAGCTTGGACATCGAGAGACACACCTTGGTCAGGTCTTCAGGCGAGTACATTTCTTTGATAGTTTTTAATTCATAATGTTGTATATATCTATGTTCTAGAATTGTATACATTGATCCCGATACAGTGATTTCACGGACTAGTACTATATGGATCCCGTCAGGAGATGTTATCCCCTACCGTGTTCAGCGGGTACTCGTATACATTATATCTTATCGTGTATATTGGGTATTGATGATACTTTGTGTTCACACACTGCTCGTGTTCAGTGTGCATATTGGTGTACACCCACCGCTCGTGTTCGGTGGTTATGATATTCGTGTACACCCACTGCTCGTGTTCACTGGTTATATTTTGTGTTCGTAGCGTATCGTGATTGGATCCATCGATATTAGTTGGGGGTGGGAGAGTAGGAGTTGATTATGTGATCAAAGTTCATTGTTACATTGTGTACATTCTGGTTACATAACTCACTTGTAATCGTCTTACCTGATCATGTTCACCCAACCCGACCACATAATGAACTTGTATTCTGAGGCACATTAGTTAGATTGCAGTTTACTTTATCATATTGCCAATATCCATATTGATCTATATTCTCGTACATTACCTGTATATCTATTGTTCATCATTCATATGTTTAGTGATCTTGTATTTTATTTCTATATCTGTTTATATACTCGATTATGCTTTTGAAACTGCTTTCAGAGGTATGTACTTCGCTCCAATCCTGACTGGATATATTTTTCCATATGACTGGCTTCTAGAGCAGTATCCCATATTCTGCGGGCTACAGGATGGCGTACCTATAGAGGATACTCCTATAGACTAGGAGGACTTAGTTATAGAGCCCGAGGAGGTCTAGTTGTATTTGTATTTGATTTTATTAGACTATTCTTTTGGTAGATTCACATCTTGTATATTATTTCAGATTATGGATTGTATCTTTATTCTTTTCTTCACTATTCCATTCGTGCATTATTCGTCCTTAGTTTGTTTTGTGATTGAGATTAGATATACTTGTGAGATACCATATTGCTCCTCCGTTTGGAGTTAAGATGATTGACAGGTACCATATTATATTGTTGAAATGTTAGATAGTTAGAAATGACTCAGACAGTGTTCTACCGTCGATTCTGCGGCGTAGACTGGGCAATACCACGTACTCGTATCCGAATATCCGTGTGCGGGTTATGACACTCGAAGCTGTTGTTCAGTGTGTCTTAGTTGAGGCACACTGTGCTGAACTGCTAGTGGCCTTCAGCATACTGCTCTCCAGTGCCCTTGTTGTGCTCAAAGTTGCTGCAGGAAATGAGTGGCTAGGCACTTGACTGCTCTCCCATGGCTGTGCACATAGAATTGCACTGTGCTGCTGTAATATGGTTGCACACTGATGCACTGTTGCAGTGTTATTGTGGACTTGGCCTTGCTGCCACTAATGCCTGTTTGCACTATGCTCCAGAACCATGCTCGAGGTAGTTGATGTGCTGCTCTATGCGGTGCTGGCTACTACATTTCTATGGTTCCCTCTTGCTGAAACACTGAGCTGCATATATTTGTTACTTGCTCACAGATGAAACTGCAATGGTTGAATGTTGTTGGCTGCTCTAATTTGCTGATAGGTTGCTGATACTCTTGCTTGCAGGTTGATGCAGGGTGTGGCTCAGGCTGCATCTCCTCTAGTTGAACTGCACAGTGCTGATACTGATATTGATGTTGCACTGTGTTGCTGCAGGGTGTCCGACCCTTACTGAGTAACTGTTCTCCCTCGGTAACTGCTACTACAGTGAGCTCGATGCTGTGGTTGCTCACTGTAGTGGCTGAATGCAGTGTGCACTTGCCCGAGCTTTCCTCCGCCTTGCTGATACTCTGCACTTGCTGCTGCACAGTCTGGCTCAAGTTGCTCTCTCTCACACACGCAAACTCACATACATACAAACACATAGCACACATATATGCATATATATTCATCTATCTATATATCGATCTCTCTATATATATACACCCTCTCTACTATAGATATATATATATAATCACACATAAACAACTATATATATATATATATATATATACTAACACATAAACACAAACACATAACACCTCTATTTATAAACTGCTATATATATATATATATATATATATATATATATAACACCTCTAAATATATGTATGTACACTCACACACAACACACATACGTATATACTTATATATTCAACCACATATATATAAATATAGATATAAGTATGTACACTTAGACATAGATATATATATATATATATATATATATATATATATATATATATATACAAATATATACAATATATATCATATAATCTATCATATCTAATATATACACAAGTACACATATAATTAAGGGAAATAAACCAAACACGTGGAGTGCACCGCACCCGTATTACACTCATTATATGGTACGCTTGCGATAAGGCTCCACCACACAACCAAACGAATCCCGGAGGACACGAACAAGTCTAGAATATTAAATATTCATAATATGAACAATAATATACACAACTACATGTCCGTGTCAAGAAGTGACATGTACAAATTCTCGTGTCGGAGGAAAACCCCCAAAACTATCTGTATCACCAAATTGATGAGATACGGCCTACACGTACCCAATTATGGACACGACACTAGTCACAAATAACATACACATGTCATATTGATCTATTTGACCAATTGACAAACACTACATATGCCAATCTCGAAATTTCTCCAAAATTGACACCAAAACACACATAACTTCCACCATAGGTCTCCTACGAACCTAAAACCAATTCCTATGGTTAGCCTATGCATGTGGGATAGTTTTTTATGGTTAAATCTCAGATTTAGAATCTACTAGGATAGGAAAAACTAAAATATACCTATTAGGAGTTGGATTCCATATAAAAATCCCTAAATATAGAAATATGGCTCCTCCTTGTAGATCTTGGCCTCCTCCTTATTAATCCTTGGTTCCTTTTTATAGATCCTTATTATAGTAGCCTCAATTGAAGAATAGGGAAGGAATTTGTGAAGAAATTTTTGAGGGAATGAATAAATTAGAAAGGGAAAAAAATCTAGATCTAAAATAAAATGAGAAATGAGAAGAGACTCTCTCTCTCCTCCCTCCTAATATGGCCGGCCCTAGCCTCTCCCTCAAGCAATATAAAATGTCCAATTTACCCCTTGGGCCTCTCATGAAGAAATTAATTAAGGAGGGAAGGTTCTAGTCTAATAGTTTCACTAATTAATTTATCCTTCTAACCATGGCCTAATTATTGGGCTCAATCTATGCCAAAACAAATGTTGGGTTCATGCATCTAACTAAACTAGTTAGGTCCACTAAACAAGTCTAAAATAAATCTAATAGTAACAATAAATAAATAATACAGTTAATAAATAATTACACATGCACAATATTTAAATACAATAAATCCTAAAATAAAAATATCCATGTCAATTACCAAACTACCCTTAATTGAAAAAAAATGAGGGTGACAGAAACACCAGAATACTGCCAAATGCAGTGGATACTCCCACTGCCTCACTGCCTTAGTGAACCTGTTGGAGCTATAACCCGAGCATCCTTCAAATCCTCATTATCCTGTAGGCCTTGCATACCACCAAGTGCACAGGCATCATCCCAAAACTACTACATACTTGTGCATACTCCTTCCACAGGCAATAGTGCATTGCACAACACTCCTTACACTGATACATTAGGTATCAGCCACTCTAACATGCACACACACACAAACACACATACACAAAGTGACTACTCGAGTACAGTCACTACTCCCTCACTGTCAACCCGACCCCCTTGTGTGTGAAAAATACACATACCACCAAATAATATATATATATATATAATAATCATATACATATATTCATATATATTACCAATAATGTTAAGTATACACAATACACACTCTAGTAGTCATTTTCTCAAACACTTTGAGGGCACCAATATGATACTCTCTTTAGTGTCATGATACTCTATCAATCTCATGCCAAATTCTCCCAATACTCTATTAATAATAAAAATACATATTAAATACATCTATTTATTACTATTATGATTAGTTACAAGAATAATGGATAAAAATACTCTCATGAATATAAAAACCCCAATAAGGACACAACTTCATGTAGAAATCACTATAGAACCAATAGGGACTCACTCTCTGTCCTTGTGGGTATTCCTAAACTATGGGAGGGCTCCTAATGGTCCTAAAAATAATAAAAAGAAAATTTGAAAGAGAGATTTCAGAATTTACCTCTTGGGATAAGGATTCCCAATACAACCCAAGGATTGTCTAGCCAAAATTTTCTCCTCCAATTCTCCTTGAGACCTAAGCTTCTAGGCTTCTTAGATGAGAAAAATGAGAGAGATTTGGGATTAACACAACAATGGTGGAGGAATGAAGGGTTTTGGAAAAGAATCTGGTTAGGGTTTCTCATGAATAATAAATGCACCTGAGGGAGGCTCCCCTCTTTCCTATATAGGGCCGACCAAGTGACCTAGGTTTATCTAATGCATAAAGTCGAATATGCCCTCTATGATTGTCATAAAGAGTTGTTTGATTAATGAGATTTACATTCCTAATGAGGGTTTTTTATTAGTTTCTAATTAATGAAGGAAAATGACTAGTTGGTCCAAAATGACTACTCTAAGGTTGAGTCTGATGGTCACATCAAGTCTAGTCCACTAACCCATATTATTAATAGCAATAATATATATACTATTCACATTATATAAATTATAAACAATATATATATATACAACTATTGCAAATGATAAAAATATTCCTATTCTAGAAATATGGTAATGACACATGGTATACTAGCATGGTGGTTATTTGGTGCTGAAATGACTCAAGATACCAGGTACAACGAATCCAGAAAATGTGAAAGTTGAACAAACATCTTCGGACGCTGAAATAAACATCACCAACGTTCCCAAAATAAGCGAGATAGTCATAAAATACAACCATTTTGCCCAATTTGAAAACAGGGGCTAAATTGGTCATTTCGAATCAAAAATGAACCACATGTCAATTTGTATCAAAAAATGTGCCAAAGTTAAAGGTCTCTAAATTTGACATATTATTGGACAAACGAATCCTAATCGACGATAAGAACTCAACGCTATGTCCAATTTTTAATTTCGGTGAGCCGATCTCAAAATCGCTCGTCAAATTAAATTGAACGCCCACGAAACGGTGATTCGTCGACTGACTCAGAATTGGATGAAACTCAGGTCACATGACAAGTCAAACACTGCGAGTCCAGCAGTACAAGTTTTATTACTATCCGATGTATATAGACAAACTAATGGGATAATTTATAAAATACTGATACGAGTGACTTTCGACTGATACAGGTTGATTCTGTTGTTCACACACGTCCAAATCAAGTTCTGCAAAATCACACACATCAGAAAATACCATATGCGCCTTTTGGTACAACTAGTATGCTACGAGGAAGCCTGGTATGGTTGGTTGAACCCTGTATCGCAAAGTTTGTGTTTTAGAAAATAGATTTTTAGTAAAGTCACTCCCTGTTTCCAATATACATATTTGGTGCGTATTTATTTTCTTAATACCATAGTTGTATGTTGTAGAGAGACTAGACCCATTCTTTAGTTCACTGGACTCTTGGTTTATTTGTTTGGTTTGATTTTATCATGAGTTGAACCCAAGGTCCAAACGTCAAACCCTCCATATATAACTCAACTTTATTCTGTCTTCTCTCATTATTTATCTTCCATCCTCTCTCTTAGGTCTCCCCTTTTCTTTCCATAGGCAAGTGCACCTTGCTCAAAATAGAGAAGTATTTTATTTTATGAGTCTATTATGTTTATTGTATCATTTTAAGCACATTTAGAACTTGGTATTTTTCGGTTTTGTGGATGGATTAGTGTAGGTCTAAGTTTTAAGTTTTAGGATTCTCTATGTGTTCTTGAGTGTTATTGGGTTTTGATCTCTTAAAACTTAAATTATTTGAAAATTTGTTGCTCTATGTTCATGAGCACTTGATTTTGAGTAGTTTAGAACTTTGTTTTGTTGGATTTGGGCATCATTTGAGGCTTCTATAAAAGAAATAAAATTTTATTTTCGAGCTTTTGGCCATGGCCGAAAAACTGCTGTTGGGGGAGAGGAATGAGTGCTATACGGCATGAAGTGCTATGCGGCCTAGACTTTTTGTCTCGAGTCAGCATGCGGCCAACCCTGTTGGGTGCATGACTGAATTTGCACATGCGCCCCTTGGCCAAATGCATGAACTTTAAAGCATAAAATTTTGCTAAGTCTTAAAAGATTTCATGCGGCCAAGTGTGTATGTGGCCAAGAGGAGTATGTTGTGGCCTCGTCAACCATGCATCCAGAAGCTATGCTTCCCTCTTCTTCTGGAAGCATAATTTCTGACTGACTTGGCACGACTTTTCCTAATTTTTTCTTTTCTTCTGACACACTTTTATCATATGTCAAATCAGTCACTTTTCTGACTTGATTTAACTTGCATTTATTGATTGTCACATCACATATTTTCCAAAGAGTGGACTTTGCTCTACCTATACGTCCAAGCCAACTATGCGGCCTCGACGCTATGCGGCACCTTGCAAGCGGCTTTGACCCTATGCGGCCTCAACGCTATACGGCACCTTGCATGCGGCCTTGACCCTATGCGGCCTCGATGTTATGCGAAACCTTGCATACGGCTTTGACCCTATACGGCCTCGACGTTATTCGTAACCTTGCATACGGCTTTGATCCTATGCGGCCTCGATGTTATGCAACACCTTGCTATGCACCTACTATTTCTTGCATACTTTAGACACTTGCTTGGTTTAATGTTGATTGAATGATTTTAATTCTATGTGTTGAACTTAGAAATAACTTGTATGACCCAGATGTGACTATGTGCTAAATGACTAAATACCTGGAATAAGCCCTGTAGATATGGCTCTACATGTACTTACTTGCTAATTAGGCTAATTTTCCTTGATCATCTTATTATACGTTGGAGGTAATAAGGGGTGTAGTTCAACTCGAGGGAGGGTCTGTAATCCCGGTCCTTATTTGGTTTAAGGATTATGGATCTGATCTCGAGGGGTTCTCGCACTACTCTTATATTTTTTTATCGTATAGTAAAGTAACAAATTAATGTGACTATTAATTGACTGTCCTATCCTGAATACATTGTTACTTGATAACTTGTCCACAACCTTGATACTATAACTTGTTCCTGCCCTAACTATTGTATCCGTGCTGATACACTTGATCGCACCAAGAGTGCTACTTGATATATAGTAAGCCGTCGTGCCACATACACTTCCTACTTGATGTATGTAATTATTTTCTTGCACGGATCTGGTAGTTGGACAGTGACTTTAGTCGTGTCTAGGTAGTATTGATTGTTGCATCACACTTGGGTGAATCCAGATTTAACTTTTGAGTGACAATATGGATCCGTATCAAGAGTGCCCGTACTTAAATTATGACATTTAGGAAGGAATGTTCATGTGACCACGACATGAGATTCTAAGTCACCTAGGGTTAACTAGGCAAGTTAATTTGTAGAGCATTGGGAGGGAACGATATCGCGAGATCGTGCATATCGAACTACCCTAAGTTAGCTGGGAGTAAAGGCTGGCCACCACGGATACTGTATATCATCCACACTAGTGGAGTAAAGTATATGACTTAATTATAAGTTGAGCCAGTAACTTTTTTATAGGAATCCTGGAACTGCTAGTGATCATTAATTAGCTCAGGACCCTTGCAAGGGACTGGTGTATCATATATTCTTGCTCGTATATTATTGGTTCAGCCAGCCCTGCTCGATTATGGCCCGATCTGAGGATACACATATATTGTATTACTGGAATAACCAAGAGATCACATATTGAGCCGTAACACAAGTTTAGCCGTTAAATCTGTTTTAGTTAGAGAAGTGGACCATTGCAGAATAAAATTTCAACTATTGTCCTTGTTTGGTTGTTGAGTTACGCTGTTGTGTTACAACGGGACACGGATCGAAGCTTCTTGTTATCCTATGTTATTTTATTTAATATTGTATCCCTGCTTGTGTATTGTGCCTCCTGTTGAGTGGAATTAGGGATAAAGAATTTCGTGGCATGATATTTTAACTCATGTCCTTGTTTGGTCGTTGGGTTGCATTATTGTGTTATGATAGCCTGTGGACTGAAACTACGATGCAGAGTTATTTTAGCTTTGCCATAATCAAAGGACGTATGCTATCCAGATGTGATATGATACTTCTTGTCCTTTTTTGTGAAGGGATATTGTGTCATGTCATGGATGGGATATATGCCATTGATTATTGGTTTATGCATCTCATGCTATAGAACTGGTTTTGTTTCTTCATTTTGTGCTTCCTTTTTGGTACTTTCTATTTGGAAGATGACTCCACTGGTTTTCCATGGCCGGATTTAGAGCCATCATTTGAGGATCAGGCGTATCTCACCCTCACTGATGGCATGCACCAGAAGGATGGCTACTGAGTTTCATTAGTGGGTTCCTTCATTCACTGCTCGTCTTTTGTAAACTATATTCTTTTGGGTATTTAGCCAACCGGCACCTGTTAGCCAGATAATCTGGACACTAGTTCCTTACATGAATGTAATATATTCAAACTGCAGTTGACTTACTATCATGTATACTTTTGGTTATATATCTGGCATATCACTCTATATCGCTAGATCTCTAGAACGTTCTGATGCGGCGTATGGGATGCCTTACTGCTTATTCTGAAATATTCTATGTTATTGCTACTTGTTTAAATGATTGAGATATAGAAGTTTTTGACCCTAGAAGAATTGATTGTAGTATGCACCCCCTTGTATCTAGACAACCTTGACATATTACGGGTTGCTTCGGTATTCTGCAAGGTGTGGTTGGCTGAGTCATTCCCCCACTCTCTAGTATTCTGGATCTGGGGCATGAGAAGTAAACTTCCAACAAAAATAACTTGACGAATATAACAAACTAATTAAAACTAAAAGAAGAGATTTAATCCTGGATATATTGTCTATAAGTTCTTTCAATTAGATTTTAAAAATATTAAATAGGTTAGGAGGAAACTGGACACGAACATGTATACTTAGACTATTTTTATGCAATTTTGAAAAAAAGTTTTTTTGTTAACTTTAAGTCAACTTTTCTCTCAAACCAGGAACCAAATTTCATTATACTTGAAGGTAATTATAGAGTGTTATGTTGTTAATACAACACAAAATAGCGGTTCACAAAAAGAAGCAAATTAGAGGGAGAATCCTTACCCGCAAGGAGGGGGTCGGCTGAAGGCAGCTACTATTGCTGTGTGTTCAGGGCAGATCGGCCAGTGTGCTGCGGCGGTTAGGCGGCGGTCGGAGGTCCAGGGTGGTCGTCGACGGCGGCGAGCAAGGGTAGGGTTGATGAGGAAAAAGTTAGGATTAGGATTTGTGAGGGATGGTGTGTATACACATACATATATATAGGTATTATAGGGGGGTCGGGTTCCAAGTGGTCGGGTTCCCGCGATATGGGCATGTGTGTGTGTGGGGGGGGGGGAGGGGTGGGATTTGTTTTTTATTTGTTTTCTATTCTTTTTCTTTCCTTTTCCTTTCTTTTCTTTTTAAATCATATTTCTTTCTACTTTCTTTCTTTTTAGGGAAAAAATATATTTATTTCTAATACTCAATTAATTACTCTATAATTACTTTTGTTCATATAAACTACTACATAAATATAAATACTTATTGCATAATCCTTGTTTAGTAATTGTATATTATTATTTACATTATTATTATTATTATTATAAAAAAATCCTAGAAAAGTAGGGGAGGTTACATTCTACCCAACTTACAAAAATTTTGTCCTCGAAATTAAAACTAAAATACGATCTAAGAATAAGAGGATATCATGCGGCAGAAAGAAGTCAAGCACGAAATATCATACCTCAAACTTGGAAAGGTGAGACAAAAATGATGCATTAAATTCTAAGGGTTGGTAGGGTCTGTTTTTGATGAGGCACGAATAGGTTCCATCACATAAAGAACTTGTGCATGGAATCGATGTTGAGGGAGAATACAAAAAGTGAATAAGTAACACGATATGAAGAGATGTTGATCGGACGGAGGATGAACTGTCACTTCTTGGATACCTGAATGATCTTGAGCTATCTTTAATCCATGGTCTAAAAGGGGGTCTCTCTATTCTATAAATTCTCTGTAGTCACTATTGTCTACATTTGTACTCATCGAAGTTGTCAAATTTTAAATTTTCCAAAATTCTTTTCTAAGTCAAGTTAATTGTAATCTTCTGAAAATAAAAAATAAAAAATCTAAATTAAATCCATCATAATCTTCTAAAAATTTAAAATAACCAATATTTAAATTTAAATTAAACCAATCATAATCTCTTCTCAACTTTCGAATAATAAAAATTTAAATTTAAGTCAAATCCATTATAACCTCCTCAAAATTTAATTAACCAAAATCAAAATAGGGGAAGATGAAAAACAATAATAAGGAGTTCAAGGAAGATGTTCTTGAATACAAATATGAGGTTCAAAGACGATTGAAGAATTCAAAAGAGAGTTGTCAAGGTAGTTGCAGATGAGATCATATTTTGGTAAATTGCTATTCGCAGGCTCATAATAGTAAAGTTACGTAACTAATACGACATGCTCGGACCTGTCTAGAGGGAACGTATATTCGTCTAATATGCTAACTCAACTATATCTCAATTTATGTAAAATAGTCATACGAAAAGCGAACCAAATGCACTAAGGTTGATCAGACCATAATACACCGATTCTAATTAGGCAAATGTATTAGTGTGGGACCCTAATAACACATATGTCATGAACAAACTCGATAAAAGAATAAGCATGCAAAACTAGGCTACAAAAATAGCATAAGTCAAGATAGCTCAAAAATATAAGTACGTGGGATTACGATGAATGAAGGTACAAAAAGTTTAAGTTTATCAAGAATCTAAGAATAGTCCAGTGTTTGTGTTCAAATTGGAAGAATGTGTAGTATGTTTTGACTATTTTTCTTATTCTAAAAATGTTGGTAATGACTTTTGCCGCATCTGAAGATGTTAGTTCAGAGTCTGTAGTTTCAGATTCCTTGTGGTTGTCGTCTTGACATCATTACTACACCAAACCATTGCCAGGCAAGTATACCTTGTCACTATTACTATTTATTTACATTCACATATGCATATTTTATTTTTGTCATTTTTTTTTCTTATTTATGTATATTATTAAACTGCACGTCTAAGAAAACTTGGGTGCAACGACGGATGGGGTTTTTTTTCTTTTGTCATGCATATTAACCTAGATCTAAGAGACCACCCCATGATAGTGAGGCATACCTATGTCTCATTTAGCCATGATACATTTCTTACATGAGTTGTGAGTCTCATATAGATCACGAACCTGCGTATTGACAGGACAACAATGCGTATGGGACATGCAATAGGGAATAACTTCTTATAATTGTATGCTACGGACTAAAATGGTCATTTCGGATCAAAGCGGAGTCCACAAGTGGTCTATTTTGCACCAAAAAGTGTGCCAAGGCTAAAGGTCTCTAACTAGGATAAATTATAAGTGAAACAAATTCTAAACGTCGATACCAACTCAACGGTATCTCCAGTTTTAGATTCAGGTAAGCCGATCACAAAATTGCCCGTTAAATCAGACCGTAGGGACCGAAACAACGTTCCGGTCAACATTCTCAGAATTGAACGAAACTCAGGTCACAGGACCAGTGTAATACCACGGATCCAATAGTGCAAGTTTTATCGAGTTTCGAAGAGCGTGCACCAACTAATGAAAAAGTTTCAAAAGAGGTCGATACAGGGATTTTTGACGGATACGGGTTGATTGTGTTGCGCACGTGCGTCCGAATCAAGTTTTGTCGAATCGCACACGTCCGTGTTTGTTGTACGTGCCTTTCAGTTTAAATAGCATGTGACAAAGTGTGTTGGTTTGGCAGGAAGGACCGCGTATCTCAAGATTTTAATATTTAAAAAATAGATTTTTTCTAAAGTTGTAACTGAAAACATATACATATATTAATTAAAAGTAAAAAAAAGTTTTAAAGCCCTACTTGTTGTCTATAATTTCCATCAGGTCGATTTTGAAAAACATACATGGTTTGGAAGAAATCAGAATACAAAGTAAGGTACTTTGGACAGTTTTTAACAATTTGAAAGCTTTGTTTTCCTCTACTTTGATACAATTTTCACTTAGTTTTAACTAGCAGATATGAAAATATATCTACTGGGAGGAATCAAATAAAATAAAGCAGCTCTATAAGAACCTATACCTAGATCTAACATAATATAACCCAATTGAGACATTGTATATTAGCTGTTCTATAAGAACCTGTATCCACAACATGATAATACCTCTAATAACTGCCAAGTCTTCTAGCATGCATTTATATTAGCAGTTCTTTCCTATCGCACGTCTCATACGTATCGCTGGCCATTTAATATGCAGGTCCATATTCTACTTGAGACTCACAACTCGTGTAACACATGTGTCAGGCCATATAAAACATAAAGATGCCTCAAAATTATAGGGTGGGCTCTTAACTCTAACTCGACATGCAAAGTAAAAATACAAGAGAAAAAAGATGACGCATATCGTCGTTGCACCCAAGTCTTTCTTGGACGTGCAATTTTATATAGCAAATAAATAAGAAATAAACAACAAAAAATATACATGTTGAAAATGAATGTAAATAAACAGTACTGTGGCAATGTATACTTGCCTTGTGGTTATTTGTTACAAAAATGACATAAGACAACATGTACAACAAATTAAAAAAATGTGAAAGCTGAACAAACATCTCCGGACGCTGAAATAGACAACACCAACGTTCCCGGAATAAGCGAGATAGTCAAAAAATACTACATATTCGTCCAATTTGAAAACATGGACTAAAATGGCCATTTAGTATCAAAGCGGGGTCCACATATCACTGTACCAAAATATGTTCCAAAGTTAAAGGTCTCTAAATTGGACAATTTATGGGTCAAATGAATCATAATCGACGATACGAACTCATCCGTATGTCCAGTTTTGGATTACGGTGAGCCAATCACAAAATCGCTCGTTAAGTCAAATCATAGGGCCCACGAAACGGTAATTCATCGACTGACTCAGAATCGGACGAAACTCGGGTCACGTGACAAGCCAACCACTGCGAGTCCAATGGCGTAAGTTTCGTTGTGATCCGATGAGCATACATAAACTAATGGGATAATTTGTAAAACAATTATACGGGGGACTTTCGACTGATACAAGTTTATTTTGGCATGCACAAACGTCCAAATCAAGTTTCGCAAAATTCCACATGGCAGAAAATACCATACACATATTTTGGTGCAACTGGTACGCAACGATGTGGTCTAGTTTGGCGGACGGACCCCGTGTCACAAAGTTTGTGTTTTAGAAAATATATTTTTAGTAAACTTCCAACATAAATAACTTGGTGAATATAGCAAACTAATTAAAACTAAAAGAAGTGATTTAATCATGGATACGTTGTCTATAAGTCCATTCAATTAAATTTTAAAAATAGTAAATAGGTTGGGAGGAAACAGGACACGAACATGTGTACTTGGATTATTTTTATGTAGTTTTGAAAACAAATTTTTCATCAACTTTGAGTCAACTTTTCTCTAAAACCAGGACACCAAAAATTATTCTACTTGATTAACACAACGCAAAAAGCAGTTCGCAAAACAAAATGAAGGAGGGGGAGAATCCTTACCCACAAGGAGGGGGTCGGCTGAAGGCTGCTGCTGTTGCTATGTATTCGGGGCAGATCAGTCGGTCTGCGGTGGCGGTCAGACGGCGGTCGGGGGTAGGATTGATGAGAAAAAAGATAGGGTTGGGATTTGTGAGGGTTAGTGTGTGTACACATACATATATATATATATATATATATATATATATATATATATATATATAGGTATTATGAGGGGCTGTGTTCTAGGCGGTCAGGTTCCCACGATTATGGGCCTGTTTGTGTGGTAGGTAGGGGGGGAATTTGTTTTTGATGCCTTTTTTTCTATTCTTTTTCCTTTCTTTTCTTTTTAACTCGTATTTCTTTCTACTTTCTTTCATTTAAGGGGAAAAAATATATTTATTTCTAATACTCAATTAATTATTATATAATTACTTTTGTTCATATAAACTACTACATAAATACAAATACTTATTGCATAATCCTTATTTACTAATTGTATGTTATTATTTACAATATTATTATTATTATTATAAAAGAAATCTAAGAAAAATAGGGGATGTTACATTTGGTCATTTGAGTACCCAATGCATATACGAAGGGGATGAAGGAGGACAAAGAGAAGATAATAATGAGCTTCCAAAGGAACCTGATTAGGATAATAACAAGGGTCGTGCTTATAGTATGGGGAAGGTGAAGGTGACTTTGACTTGTTTACAGAGAACATGGAGAACGAAACATGATATGGATCTAGTTTGTTTGGAAAATGCTTAGAAGTTGGGGATAGGGTGTCACAGCTGTATGGAGATTTAGGCCAAGAAGTTGATGCTCAAATCTATCTAGAAGTGGATCCAAAGAATATTTATCAAGGGGATAGGTGTAACCGCTTGGACCAAGAAGATTAGTCAACACAAATGTTGTATTTAGTGGCCAGCCTACTGGATCAACTACATAGAGGTAGCATCATCACTTTCCCACATTAGATAGTCCTCGATTACAAATGGGAGGTGCTGCTAAATCCGGGAAGACATCTTATACGGTGATAAAGGGGAATTAGGAAACTCCTCTGGCAGATGCCTCAGTTAAGATGAATCAAGAGAATCCACGAGCACATCAAAAGGATCTCACTAGAGACAATCCAAATTGGAATAAAATGTTGCGCGGGAAAGAAGATGGTATCATAGGAGATTCGCCTACAGACCAACCTAGAAATAGAATCACTCTTCCCCTATGGGTAAGTTCGAGCTTAACTAAGGGGATTCCCCCTATTATTAAGGCTTGTGATAAATGCACTATAAAGTAGACTCAGGGCTAGTTCAGTATTGCTGCTAGTCCAGTTATGAAAAAAAAATTACTCAGGGAAGCCCAAATTTTACTAGGACTACCCACCCTCTTCACCTCCCTCCTCCTGCTCCCTCTCCCGCTCCTCCACCTCTCGCCACTACCCCAACCGTTCTCCGCCGTCCCCGCGCGCAGCAGTGGCCCCGTCCTCCACCGCTCGCCGCCACCCCCACCTCTCACCGCCGGCCCCGCGCTCAGCAGCGGCCCCGTCCTCCACCCGTCCTCCCTTTTTAACAAAACCGTATCAAAGTTAGATTTCCAAATATATAAATTAATAGGCCAAATTCGATCTGATACTTTCTGTAAATCTGTTTGAGTATCATGTGTTCGTAAAATAAACATGTTTCGATATTTTTGCAGTTTTGGGAGTTTCTGGACTAGAAAATATGATCCGTTTGAAGTTTTGGAAAGTTAATATAAAGGGCTACGATACTTTAACCCTAGAATTTATTGAATAGGTCTAATAGGTATAGTATTAGTTACAAGTAGAAAATGACTGTACAACATAGGTTTTTATGGGTATTCATAACTACATGGATATGGAAATACTTATATCATCAATAGACTAAAGATATATTGTAGATAAAGATTAGTATGAAATCCAAGTGATAGGATATTCATTAGTTCATGCACATATTGACATTGACAATTCATAATATAGGTTACTTGGGCTCCTATACATGTTCTGATACTGTACCATTGGCTCAGGACCACAGGCGAGTAGATTCTCTGATAGTTTTCTTTACTTGATAGCATCTATGTTACATGTTCATAGTGATGTTATACTTGTTTTCTGACACGATGGTACACGGATTAGTATATTTTGGATCCCAATCGGAGGATATTATTACTCAGTGATTATATAGACCATGATCATCGTACTCGTATTTTAGACCGTGCATTATGATTTACGTGATATGATGTGTCATAATTTGGATCCATTGTACTAGTCGGGGGCAGGGAAGTATTAGTTAGATATGTGATCATACCCTATAGACAATGTTGTAGTGTAGACCATGGTAATAGGTGATCATATACTTCACGTATGATTGAGCTAGGTTTCCTGTAGTATAGACCATGCATCTCCCAAGCCGATCATATATCGAAACTTTTATTCAAAACACTAAGTTATTTACTGTGCTTCTCTACTTTATCTCTTACATGATTATTATGCCTTATTACTCTTGTTTACCTATTTCTCTTTACTTACAATATCATGACTATAGTTACTTGTTTATTCTACTTGCCTTGCCATGATTTTCTAGTTTACTGTTCATCATGTATTTCATTACTATTTACTATTTTATAGTCTCTACCATGTAGTGGAACTATTGTTAGAGTTGTACTCTTTCCATCCTGACTGGATAATATTTTTAAGAATTGTTGTGTCCCACATTCTTGGACTTCAGAGTGATTTTATAGTCGAGACTGATCTTGCACTGTGGACCATGATGTGACATCTATAGAGATCTAGACTAGTATTCACTACGCCAAAACAGATTTTTTTTTTACAGACCAAAACATTCATAAATCACGATAGATGACAGTTTTGATCCGTTAGATCATCCGTCGTTAATAGCACGTCCCAAAATATAATCGACAGTTTTGGACTGTCATTTTTTAACTGAAAAAGATAGTTATTATCTTTCAAATAAAAATGACATGCTAAAACTTTCAAATAATCTTTGAATTGGTCGACCATGTCTTTTCTTTTCAACAGTAAGGTCCGTCGTTTTTCTAGAAATAGTATTCAAAAAAAAATCTCAATTCATCCATATCAAAGATATACTAAACCTGTTTATCCTCTATATAAAACTAAAATACATCGAAAAATAGATTTCATATAAGCATCAACAGTCCTCAATAATGAAAGAAACTCAATCAAAATTGTATTAACTAATAAATGTATCGAGTTTACATGGCAATATTCCATCAAAAATAAAATAAAACTACAATGTTGCTAGATCTGAATGACTTCCCATGATGAACAAAAAGAGATAATGTTATTGTTAGCTTACAATCTCAAGTGGAGTAGAAATAAAAATAATTTTAAAATCTCATAAACTGAACTGAATATTTTGGCCATTTAATCATTTTCCCAACCGTAATATCTTCAAACTTTTCGTCTTGTCGAACATCTCATTGCTGTGAACAAATTATCGACAATGATATTATAAGCTTCATATGAACGTTTATGTTAATGTCAAAAACTACAAAAGAAAGAACATTACCAGTAAGACATAATGGCAGGCGGGTCGATTATGGTCTCAAAACCTTTAAATGAAGGGACAAGGTATGTAGATGAATGAACTTCACATTAGAGCTCAAGCCTTCGTTTAAGTGCATAACACATTGAAACCCACAATAGTATAAGCTTTAAAATATCATGTATCAACAAAAAAATGGCAGCAAAGATGACAATGGAAGTAGAGTATGTCGATTGTATAATATGGCTCACCCCAAAACTGACCACACCACCAAAACTAGTCATTTGTCTATGTTTAAAGAGTGGAAGCCAAAATATTTACATAAATGATATATATGGAGAAATTATGTAGAGGTAAAGAAATTATATTATGGACTTAAATGGGTTCAGACATGAATATAAGATAATTAACTATATAACAGTTATACAGTTGTTGTTTGGTATGTGGTCTAGATTATATTGTGACCTTTGATATTATCCTACAGTTCATACCTTGGACTATTACTAGTATCCTACTTCATGTTTTTTTCTTCAAATTCAGCCCTTGAGATAGAATACTACCATGTGGTGTGACGTGCATATTTTTGGCCTAATGTTTATTTTGAATTTTTGAATATGGCTAATCGATTAAGTTTAATATTATGGTAATCGATCAATCACCATAGTATCTTCTACTTAAACTTAGCATTGTCCAGATATGTAATATTTGCTTCCGTATATTTTCTTGTTTGTCTAACATGTACTTACAGAAAATAATAAGCAAAATCAGCAATGGACATATGCTATATGACGATGAGCCAAAGATGGTATTATACCCGACAATTTTATCCAACCGCCTACGACTAACCTATACCCAGATACCTAGTCCACTCAAATAAACCAACGAACCTATCCACCAAATTAGGTCACATTCATTAACAAAGTCTACCATACTTAAAAATTGAACTCGGGCCGAACTCGTGCCGAACTCGGACCGAACTCGGACCGAACTCGGTTACCCTTTTGATATGAAATCAACCAGTTCAATTAGCTTCTGATTTCTTGGCCCAGCGGTTAAAAATTTGAATTAAACCCCATCTGAATTCTGGCTGAATTCGGTTTGCTAATACCCTATAAATAGGATTGGATTTCCATATTCCCACTCACTCAACCATTCTCTTTCTTTCTATCTTATAATGAGTAAACCCTCAGAGCCTAAACTTTCTTATCTCCAAGATCAACTACCGAGCCTTCTAAGTGCCAAGTACGGTCTCGGTCTAGAAGTCTACAAGAGTTATAAAGAGCTTGGCTCCATCAGTTTTCTCTCTTCTTCTGTGTGAAGTCTGCGTGCCCTTCGTATCAAATTCACGTGTGTTAAGTTGCGAGACTTCAGATCAAAACTCGTGGTATAAAGAAGTGGCAAGCCTTCGGATCAAAGCTTGTGATTCACTATTGGTGATTATAGTGGATAAAACTTCGAGCTTGAGTTTTCGGGACTAGACTAGTCATCTCATAGAGAAACCATTATACATCGTGGTGTTTGCGTTTGCTCTCTCTTTCTCTTACTTTATTATATTGCATATACACTGCTAGTTATTTACTGCCTTCACTCTGCTTAATTTTTTAATTGGGTAGATTATTCTACTGCACTCTATTCACCCCTACTCTAGAGTTGCCATATACAGTCCTTCACATATCGGGCATAATCTGGAAGAAAATCAAAAATGGATACTGTAAACAACTTGTTTTCTTAATAAAAACCCGTAACTGCCTTTCAAACTTCGGCACTTACACAAATCATAAAATACAAAAAGGGCGTATGAAGGACAACATAAATTTGGGTAATTTTGGAACTCATTTTGCATTTAAATCGGAATCATAATCCCGAATTTATGATTCTAGAAATCAGACCTAATTCCTTCTTTCGATAAGTACTCAATTCTCAAATCCCTCTTCATAAAAGCTTGAAACTTGAACACTGTAACAAATCTCAGAGTTATACAAATCAACCCTACATCTGCCAAACAATGCACATACCGAATGTGGAAGATTCTGCTCTCGAGGAAGTGCGAGGGATCTTAATGTGAGTACAAACTCCTTTAGTAACGCCGGCCAGTAGTCCTTCAAAACAAGCAAATTATAATTAGGATTTCAAAATTTCCATCTTTATAAATTTTATCTACTCAAAGAATCTATATCTTCACCTGAACCAATCCGGAGGGGATATTCATCAGATTCTCCACCGGTTCAACCTTAAGGCAGTCCAACCACTACTCGTCCACCAGCTCCCATAACCTATCCTGAAGATTTTTAACATTAATTAACCGTGTCAGACATATTGGAAACCAAAAACAATATCGTATCCTGAAGATAAATGATTCTTATTCCTAACCTGACACAATCTCTGTAGTGACTTCTGCCAAAGGATTATACTCACCGACCTCCAGGCACTTCTTTAACGGGTTCCATGTATATATGCTACAAAGAACATGTCTTCAAATATTATACCCTGTATATATCCAAGCAGCAAGAAATATTAATTGAACAGCCGCTAAAGATATGCCACCAAGATTATATCTGTAGCAATGCTAGACCACATAAAATGCTTCCTTAGTATCCCTGTGACCATTTTTAATATTTGGTTGTGCTCTGCAGGTCAAAAACTTATATGTTAATTCAAAAATTAATAGAAGTACTCCAAATACAATTAATATAAGTAATTACCTGAAACCATTATCAGGAATAAAGATTGGCCAATAAAAAACTAACAACTATAGATGTGCACATTATTCCATGTATTATGTATAAGTAACTTCCGCAACATAATGAAGAAGAATGTGAAATCTAGAATCTAGAAATTGGCACTCCAAATTGATCTTTACTATTCAAGAAAATGAGTTCCTATGTTCTGAATGTAGAAATTCTTAGGCCCATGCTATAGTTTCTGTGGATGGGACGATACCATCATGGGGCTCTAATCGACCCTTACTATTCTATAAGATGAACTCCTGTATTATGAATCTAGAATCTAGAAATTGGGATAAGCCTTACTATTGATTCTTTAAGGATGGTTATATGAATTTTCTCAACTTTTTCTCAGAAATCTAACACTGTTCACTTCTTGATGTCAACTAATCAAATGTAAGCTTTATACAAATAAAGGTCAATTTTATAGACATTTATAATATATGTTACAACTGAAATCCCTATTTATTCTAGTCAGCTTCCTCTGCTCTAATATGGTTCTTTCACCTATATATGGTTTAGGTATATGTTTTGCTGACTATAGGACACTAGGAAGAGATGCTTACTATGACCATAGTTTGAAGTATCGACGGATACTGATCCTGTCTTTGTGAAGTGGCCACTTCTAGCATCAAGTAAGTCATCACGAGCGACACTTATCAATACAATATAGTCAATACTGTCAAAAGGTGGAACAAAAAAGAGCATATAATCAGTTACAGAAAGGCGAATTTAAGATTAATGATGTCCAACTTAGAATTTCTAATGAAAGAAAATATGAAGCAACATCTTATAACAACAATTTTAAAGATCTAATTGGCAACATAAAGTTAACAAAAATTGGGCATTCAAAAGTATAAATACATTTCACACAACTTATGTTGGGGCTTCCATCCCAAGCTTGCTATCATAACCAATAACAAAATTAGCAGGGATAGTGAAAAGGCCTACCCCAACTTGCAATTGCTATAATGGTGTTCTTAGGCTGCATAGGTTCTGGAGGTGGTGTTGTTCTACTTATTTTTACAGCATAAAATCTACAACAACAGGGTTATGTATCCCTTAAAAGCATGATAGTTTTTGGTGCAATACCATCCCCTTATCCACCTACTCCTCCCCTCTATTCCAACACTTACAAAAAAATGATGCCTGTAATCAGTTAAACCTTGTATATATTTTTATATGACTCCAATTTATGACAATCAATGGTACCAACCTTTCAAGTATTCATGCTGAAAAAATGGTAGAAAAAGATTTATAAATAGCTAAAGGAAGATATTTCTTCCATCAGATTTAATGTTTGAGTCCTCATGTCATGACAGCCTATTGTCACGTACCATATTTTGTGGCTCTACCAAGATTCGGGAAGCTTCCAAAATTCTGCATATGGAGGAATACAATTATGCACATGGAGGAATACACTTTCCATTCTAGAGGCTTCCATTTTAGTTATTTGCAATAATAATAATGTATGGAATATTCGTAGGATATAAAATAATTCTTAGCATATTCCCAAGAATAATCCTTGGAATATTCTCATTCTAGAAGGTTCCTGTAAGCCCTTAAGGAAATATAAATAGTGGGAAGATTCATTTGCTTTTTACCACTGAAAATGCTTTTCTAATAGCAATAAAAAAGTCTTCAAGTTTCTATCTTGCTCCACTATTCTCTATTTTTCTTAGCGATCTAGCTAAGTTCGGTCGGGAAGGCTTGCACGGGTCTTCGAGGAGGAAGCATGTCCACCACACGGGTCGTAGTGAATGAAAAATTACTAAATCCGTGACAAATGGTATCAGAGCGAAGGTCGATCGTAGCCATATGGACATCCGAGACTGTCAACAACCAGTGTCCCGCATCGCCCAAGAGGAACACCAGAAGGGGCAGAAGAAATGAGCCAATGTTGGAGCCGGCCTTTGATGATCTGATAACCCGTATGGAACTCTTGGAGCAAGGCGTGATGGACTTAGAGGCGCAAGTGGAGCAAAATCAAATGGCTTACGAAGATTTCTCTCATGGTTTGGAGAGCGATGTCACCAACGCCATAATACTATTCCGAGAGCAACTTCGCTATTTGCAGGCTAGGTTCGAGGAGGAACGCCAGGCTATGAAGGCGGAGGTTGTTAAACTACTCGAAGAACTCAAGACTAAACCCGCTATTCTTGAGAAATCCATCGCCAATGGTGGGTCTTCGAGTAGGGAGGTGACTCCTAAGGTGAAGTACCCAGAGCCAAAATCCTTCAATGGCGCTCGAGACGCAAAGGAAGTGGATAACTTCCTATGGAACATCGAGAGGTACTTTAAGGCAATTCGCATCGAGGACGAAGCCAATAAGGTAAATACAACATCCTTTTATTTCACTAATGATGCTATATTTTGGTGACGTCGTAGGTGCATTGAAAATGAGAAAGGTTTGTGCTCAATCGAGACTTTGGAGGATATCAAGAAGGAGATCAAGTCTCAATTTTACCCAAAAAATATTAAGTTCGTAGCAAGGAGGAGCTTGCGTCAACTCAAGCACACTAGGTCGATCAAGGAGTATGTTGCTGAGTTCACTCACCTCATGCTTGCCATATCCAACATGGGCAAAGACCACCGCCTATTATTCTTCCTTGACGGTCTGCAATCCTGGGCGACGCAAGAGTTACAGAGGCAGCGTATCCAAGACCTGAATACCACCATCTCTATAGCTGAGAAGCTAATGGAGAATTGACGGAATGATACGTCCAAGCCCAAGACAAAGACCACCACCAAGGGCAATGGTAGGGGAGAGAAGAAAGGTAACAGAAAGGAGGCCCCGTCGAAGGACAACCAACTTGTGAAGCCCAAGTAGATTTTGTTTTGACTCGAAATAAACATTTTAGCCCGTGTGTCCAAATTGGACGAATGTCTAGTATTTTCTGACTATGAAACTTATAACAAAAATATTAGTAGTATTCATTTTAGCATCCGGAGACGTTCATTTAGAGTTCCTACTTTCTGGTTCTTGGTGCTTGATGTCTAGACATCTTTACTATACCGATTTCTTGCCAGACAAGTATACCTTGCCACAGTACTATTTATTTATATTCAGTTACATCAAATTATTTTCTGTTGCTTAGTTCTTATTTATTTTGCTATATAAAACTGTACGTCCAAGAAATACTTGGGTGTAGATAATATCGTCTTTTATCTCTTATTTTACTATACATGTTGACCTAGATATACGAGATCACCCCATGATTGTGAGGGATCTTTATATCTCCTTTGGCCATGACACATGTTTTACACGAGTTGTGATTCCCATATAGGACATGGACTTGCATAATAGACTGGCCACCTTTACGTACAGGTCGTGCGACGGATAAAGAATAACTGTTAATAAAAATATATTATTTTGGCAAACTTAGCATTTACTAGAGGTATTTGCATGTTATGGATATGACACGGTTAGTAGCATTTGGTGGGGAGGACAATGATTAAAAGTATGCGCAACTTTACACTTTTTTTTTTATAACCCGCCCACCTGCTCCGCCGGAGATGAGTGGTAAGATGAACCTATATTATTCATGGAGGCCTCTTACGATTGAAAGACGTTATACTTTTTATGCTACTTATTTTTTGAGGAATTCATGCCAATCCAATTTTTAGTTAGACAGCCCATGCTTTGGAAAGTTGTTCTCAAAAGTGCATTTCACATAGAATGGTTATATGACCCTTTTTGGATATTTATTTTCAGTATTATGTGGCTTGATTTTATGTATCTTATTATGTCCCTCTGAGGATCTAGATCCGTGTCATACCCCAGTCCCAAAATACATAGAACTAGGAATACATAATCGTGTCAGCTACGCATTCAACCAGGCTCTTGTCTGACTCGAATACATATAAACTGTACTATATAAGTATTACAATAATATATAGCTATGTCTCAATCCGTAAGGACACAAATATCAACAAAGAACTATATGTGCTAAAGTTGGTCGCCCAGTAACACACAAGCTCGACTAGACTTGATAAAGAAACATAGTCTATAAAACTAGGCTATATCAACAGATGAGTAAAAAACATGAATAGATCAAAATAACTTAGGTAGAAATAATACAAGTACTTGGGTTCCAATACTTGTATGACAAGGCGATACGCATCAGCAACTCCAAAAAACTCCACGACCGTCTATGATGCAAAACTGGTAAGAAACCAGGTCCTTAGAAAGACGTAACAAGGTACAAGAAATATCATGCCAGATGTAAATGGTATAGTAGTACAATATTCGTGGTCAACTACTTTAACAATATTCTATGTGATATGCAAATGAGAGCATTACTCGTAGTCCAAGTTGGAAAATGAGAGATCTCGATAGACACTTCCATAGGCTAGTAGTACACTCGAGGCTCCGTGTGAGGGAACCTAGAGTAGGCTAGTAAATCACATTAGGCCCTGTACCATAGAACCTAAAGTATTGTAACCACCGATGACTAGGAGAGGGATATTTTCTTCTTTTATTAATTATTTGGTAATTATATTAGTAATATTATTATTATTATTATTATTATTATTATTATTATTATTATTATTATTATTATTATTATTATTATTATTATTATTATTTGTATACATATTATTGGGCCCTTGTGTTTGCTAGTTAATTTGGACTAGTGTATTGGTTAGTATTATAATTAGTTAGTTTAGTTAGAAGGATAGAATATTCCCTCCATGATTAGATTGATTCTCTCCTTAATTAATTAAAGAAGCCTTAGGATTATGCATGAACCAACTAGAACCTAATAGAAGCTTGTAGAAGGGGAAATTTGGACCAACCACATGATTCACCTTCCCACCCAAGGAGGCCATCCACTAGAGGGAAGAGAGAGAAAGTCATTAGCCACCAATTTATTTCACTAGCCATTCACTCCTTCTTCCCCAAGCAACCCATTCTCCACCAATTCTTACTCAATCCATACTCAATTCTACCCACTCACACCATAAAGGAGGTCTAGGAGCTTGGAGAGCACAAGGAGATCCATTGCAGAGGAGATCGCAAAAATATCGTGTCCAATTCTTTTCTTCGTGTCCACTTAGAGGAATTTATTAGGAATCCATCTACCAATAAGTGTAATCCTTATCAAACTCTATTCTAATTGTCATATTAGACCTATAGGGATCCTCTCATAGCTAATGACTACCTATAAAAAGAAGAATTAGGTTCTAATAGGCCCTATTGTTATAGTTACATTGAATTTTGCGTCCAAATTAGGTAATTTCTAAATTTTGAACACCAAGTATTTTTCATATGGTAAATTGTGTTAATTTGAACTTAGATTGGTGGTGTGAGGGTAGATTTGTGTCCACAATTGGCTACGAGTATGTCGTATCATGATACGCCATGATACGTGTTGGTATTTGGGGATATTTTGAACCTATTGATGTAAATTTTTCTCTATTTGCTTGTAATTCATCATTCTAGATATATTATATTAGAATTCATATGCATTTAGTGTGTTCATAAGGATTTGATGAGTATCACTTGTTATTAGTATGGTTGTGGTGCACCATGGTCTGGAGGGGGTATATCATGAGCGTTATCTAGTGGTTATGCATTAGGTATTTGTTAGTATATATATATATATATATATATATATATATATATATATATAATTGTATAAGTATATATATTTACATATATGTGAATATATGTATGTTTAAGTATATACCTATATATGTCTATGTGTGTGTGTGAGTGTTGAAATCCATTTAGTGAGTGTTGTGCATGTGTGGGAGTAAGTTGGAGTGTATCCTTGATATGTGCATCAATATATCATATAGGTGATCTGCATACAGACTTGTAAATATGTCTAAGAAAGTGGAGTCTAGACTGATTAGTGAGAAGATGAGCATGTCTGCTGTAGTGTGCAACTACAGACTTGCTGATTCTTTAACAACCTGTTGTTGGGCACTGTCAGTGCAGTTAGTGTGGGAGAGAGTATTACCTGGATGCATATCAAGCATCGGTGCATAAAGAGATGTAGTGACAAAACTTGAAGGTGCAAACAGAGATGTCTTGGAGGTTTGGTTATTCACTATAGTGCACGCTTAGTGCACAGTCCATATGAAGGGGAGTCAGGGTGAGAATAGAGCTTTTGTGTACTGGCACCAGTTCACTGATGTGAACTGGAACAACTATTGTTTGCAAGAAAAGTTTATACTAAAATTTTGTGTTACAAACTGTTGAAAAAAAAGAAAAGTACAAAAAGATGTTAAACAGGAATCTAAGTACAATTGATTCTGGAAAAGTATAGCTGTAGAGATCTAATCTGCAGACGATTACTTTACTCCTTGGACCAATGATGATAAAAATGCACACGACAACAGAGATTGGCACACGATGACAAAAAAAAAAGGAAATAATATAAACAATTTGGAGAGTTGAACAATAAGAAAGCTTTGGCACAACAACATAAGAAGCTTCTATTTCTCTCACTTTGTTCTTGAATTTTAAAGACTTAAAAATTGTAGCCCCTTTCTCTCTATCTGTCTGTTTATGCTCCTCTTTGTGTGTGTCCTGTAGGTAGCCGTGATTTTATTGTTTGTACATAATCTATATTTATAGAGTTTAGGAGAGGTTATGAGAGTGTGTGTGCATTTTGGACAGTCAACACTATTTTACCATTGTGCGCACACTTTTGGTAGATAAACACCCGACGTTCTGCATAAGTGGGTGCACAACTTACTTCTTGCTTGACACGTAGCTTTCTATACGAGGAAAGCATAGGTCATGGGGACAGTTATTTGTACACTTTTCGTGAGAAGTATGGCATGTAAGAGACGCACTCATAACTGCTCATTGTTGGTTAGGATAATATGAGCACTTTAGAAGTCGTCTGGAGACTGGCATATTTTTGGTGAGATTGGCTCTGCGGTACATTTTGAGAAAGTTGGCACATCGATACACTTTTGAGGTAGTTGGCACTACGGCACACTTTTGAGAGTGTTGGCACTACGATGCATTTTTGAGGGAGTTGGCACAACGACGCGGTCGCTAACAACCTGGGACTGCGTGCCATAGTTCCGCTGTAATGATAATTTCTGATTCTTCGGTTTCTACATCTGTCAGTTGTCAGTCTGCTGCATTAAATATTGAGAGAGGAAAGATTGTTTGTGTGCGAGCTTTCGTAACACTAAGAAAGTGTGCCACTTTTCTGCTCTCTGAATAGTGCGTCATCCTATAAAATTAATGGAAAGTGCGCCAAAGTAAGAAAATGTGCGTCTTTCTTCTGGAACAAGTAGAAAGTGTGTCATTCTTCTACTTGTTGGATTTATTTGTAAAAAACTTCTCAATATATCTGAGGCACACTTTTTATGAATCTACAAGACCCTCCTTCAAAGTTTTTAAATTCATTCAGATTAATTCAAAATTACTTTGAATTAGAAGCATAAAGTTGTTGAGTTGTTTGTGCGTACACTCTGGACAGAATCCAAACGAATTTGCTGAAGTCACTGACATGCACGTATCTTTAGTTTGCTTTCTGGTTTTGATGCAGTCTTTGAGGAGACGCAGGGGGCTTTTCAGGAGCAAATTTTTGAGAACTATGCTCACTTTGGCACGTCTTCTCCTATAACTAGGAGTAAAACTTTACCAACATTCCCAGACTTATCTTTTTCTTGCTGTGAGGCTTGAGCATGGCTACTATTAAGTGTGAGCCTATAAAGATGGCCATAGCAGTATGGCGCCATCGGCTTTGCTGTACATCAAGAAGAAGCAAGAGGAGACACTTCTCAGCGATGAGTGAGAGGCTTGTTTGGAGATTGTTGCTGTCGAGCTCTTTATGTGATGGAGCATGAAAGGATGTCATAGGCTTCATCGTTCGTGTTGAACTAACAAATTATCCAGAAGACTGTTCATTGTCTAAAATCCCATCTCGATGGAATCACTCTCTTAACATGGCCCCTATGCTGATTACTGGGTTGGGATTGGAATACCAATTGGGTCTTCTAGTGGTTGCGTTGAATGGCGATAGCGGAACAACTTCTGTTTGGCTGACTATGTCCTCTATCGAGTCTGATAGAAATGGGGCCCTGCTAATTTAAACAGGCCCAGTCCTATATAGCATTCTCGTCCACAACATAGATTTTTTTATGTACTATGGTTTGCACTGAGGAGCCCATTTCTTCTGCGCCTATATTCATCCGTATCGGGAGAAGATGGGATACAGAGATGGGGATGGCTCTGTGATAGATCTCCATCATATAAAAATTCTGATATAATAGATTTTTATATGTATAATCATAATTTTTAGAATAAAAATCTTGGTGTGATAGATCTGCATTATATGTCATCATAATTAACTTTCAATAAAATTTTAGCTTTGACTTCATTGTGCTGTATGTGTGTTGCTAACTGAAGACTTTGGTCGACATGCACCAAAAAATTCGAAATATATTGCATTTTCCTTGTCATCCCACTGATATACGCATAAATATGCTTTCAGAGAAAACTGAATTTTGTACGCACTGTGCGTTTTGTCGCGCATATTTTGTAACTTATTTGGTCATGCTCACTATGCAACATTTTCTTTTAATCAGACAAATATGCGTATATGGGAATCCTCGAACCAAAATTATCCTTTCCTCATTTTCTATCAATAAAAATTTTATTTTACCTTAGTGATACTTTTAAATCTAGATCCATTAAATATATATCTACTCAGAGGTATTATGGACATGGCAGAATAACGCTATGGATGATTTGGTAAATGTATCACTCAAGGCATATTCATGCTGAGTACAAATGATAAATTTTATGGAATATAATACTATCAGAGGTGAAATGGATAGCTCACTAGTTTACTCTGTTGGGGAAGAGAAGAAAGAGTAGTTCAAGGGTGAACTATTATCTTCTCTTTAGAGGATAAATAAATAAAATATGATTCAGAGGTAATATGGACATGAATCACATTACACTTATTGACTGGTGAATAAATATGTGAGATTATTCCTAACCCAAATGGGGATCAGAATAGGATATCCTTAAAACAACTGGACTTTAAGAATAGAATTTTTTTTAGAGAATTATTTAGATGATCTAAATGAGAGTGTTACGTTGGATCTGAGTATTATCCCGCTAGGGAACTTTGAGGACCCATTATCCATGTCTTATTCAAAAATGAATATAGGTAATAGTTCGAGAGGCCATGTAGGCTATGAGTTGCTCAGGATAAAAAAAAGTATTTACGATACATCTTGTTTTAATCTGCTGGAGATAGAGAAGAATATCTCGTGCTTAGACATAATACTTCTTAAAAAATTGGCCTTTGATAGGCATCATTATTAAATCTTCCATTAGGCTTAGCAAGCATGTAGGCTCCGTTGGAGAATACTGTCTCCACCACATAAGGACCTTCCAATTTAGCTTGGAATTTTCCTTTGCTCTTATAGGTTGTGATCATAGGTCTCGTCACTGAAAGAACCAATTCACCAACCTAGAATATTCTTTCCTTGAACTTTTGATTAAAAGCTCTGAAAATATGTCCATGGTATAGTTTAATGCGATGTACAATATACAGACATTTTTTATCCAATGCTTCTAATTCTTGTAGGCATAATCGATCATTATTCTCTACTATTAGCTCATTAGCAATCGCTATTCTGTGAGAAGGTATCTAGATTTTGAGTGGAAGGACCACTTCACATCCATAGACCATAGAGAATGGTGTACAACCAGTTGGAGTCTGAACTATTGTATAATAAGCCAATAAACACTCCTTGAATTTTTTATTCTAATCACGTTTGTTGGATGAGAAAAATCTTTTAAGGAGTTTCATTATAGTCTTATTGAAGGCTTCTACTAAGCTATTGGTTGTTGGATTGTTTGTCGTAGATGCTAAATTTTGGATTCAATTCTTGTCACAGAACCGATAAAATGCTTGACTAGTAAATTATAGCCCGTTGTCATGTATTATCCTCCAGGGAATACCAAAACAATAGATAAATAGTGTTTGACGAAGTTAATTACGTTGGACGTCTTAACTTTAATGAGTAGGACTGCTTCTACCCATTTGGAGAAGTAATCGGTTATTGCAAGTATAAATCAATGTCCTCTAGAAGATGGGTTGAACGGGCCAATAATATCAATTTCCCAAGCTTCAAAAGGCCAGAAGGCTGTAGGGTGGAAGAACTATGTTGGTTGATAGATAAAATAAGTATGGAGTTAGCATGACTTGTATTTACGAGCGTAATCTATGACGTCTGCCACCATTATGGACCAATAATAAATTAATCTCCTGAGGCGGTCTTATAATTTAGGACCTGACTAATGTGCTCTATATATGCTATCATGAGCCTCACCGAGTGATTATCTTGCTTCAGGGTTGGAAAGACAACGTAGCAGCAATCTCTCATAAGAACGATGATATAACATTTTGGAAGAGGTGTCATAGTAGAATCGGAGTGAGCATCTTTTAATGGAAATGGCTTCTTTCGAATCTTCTGGAAGAATCCCATAAGCAGCGTAGTCTATAAAATGGTCTCTCCAATCTTTATCAATGGAAGTTGAAGTTATGACGTAACTCCGTTCAATGTGCAAGTTGTTTTTTTATACAGAACAACTCTCGTCCTGTTATCATAATTGAGTATTGTCTCTTTAGGGGAACAACCAATGATGCTTCTAGGTTGGCCTAAGCATCGACTTGTATATTCTATAAATGAGGCACATGCTAGATGAAGAATTCTTTGAAAGTAAAAGCCAGTTCAATTATCGCTTGATAATAAGGGATGAGGTCTTCATGTCGAACCTTATACTCTCCCATGATATGATTGACTTTTAGCTTGGAATCTTCGTAGGCTTCCAGATATTCTATGTCCAATTCTTTAAGTAATTGGAGACAGATGAGTAAAGCATAGTATTCTATCATATTATTGGAACATAGTTCACTGAGAGAATATGCTCACTAAATGAGTAGTTTGTCAGGAAATACTACGACTATGCCAACTCCATCTACTATGTTGCCTTTAGGTCCTATTCTTGATGCACTGTTAAAGAATAGTTGCCATGTGTCATCTCTCATTGCTATATTAGATTCTAAGACTTCATCTAGGATGTCATCATATAATTTGGAAGTTTTTGGTACAGGATGAGCTGCCAGAAAATCAGCTAGTGCTTGACCCTTCATTGCTTTTTTTGGGACATATACCATGTCATAAGGCGATAATAGTATTACAGATGTAGCCAACCGAGAATTGAGTGTGCTCGGCTTGGTCTTCAATCCCCAGAGAGAATTTACTCTAGATATGACATGAATGGTTTGACCTGACATGTAATGTCGTATCTTTTGAATAGCAAACATCAAGGCGAGGTATTCTTTTTTTACCGAATTGTATCGATGTTCAGCATCGACCATCATGCGACTGAGATAATAGATCGCCTGTTCATGGCCTCCGTCACTCTTCTATATAAGAAGAGCTCCTAGAGAGTGATTCATTGCTCGAACATACATCAAAAAGGGTTTTCCTACATTCGGAGACACTAGAACTGGCGGATTTGTTAAATATCGTTTGATATCATCGAATGATTGTTGACATACTTTATTTCAGACAAAGGATAAGCCTTTCTTCATTAACTGAGTGAAGAATCGACATCGTCCCGAGAGATTGGAGATGAACCTCCTAATATATGCTAGACGGCCTTGCAGACCACAAAATTCTTTGAGATTACGCGGAGGCTGCATTCGAGGATAGCTTTGATTTTATCAGGATTAATGTGAATATCTTTGGAAGTTATAACAAATCTAAGGAACTTGCCACTGGAGACTCCTACAAAGGATTTAGTTGGATTCATCTTCAACTGGTGGTGGCGCATCAATTCAAACACAGTCTTCAAATCTTGAAGGTGATCATTTTTAGAGCGACTCTTGATAGCGATGTCATCCACAAAGAATTCTACTATTTTTCGTAAATGCTTCTGAAAAATTATACTCATGGCTCGTTGATACATTGTACCCGCATTCTTTAAGCAGAAGGGCATGATTGTACATAGTAAACTCTCAATGGTGTACAAAAAGAGGTATGTTTTTCGTTATCAGGTGACATCATGATCTGATTGTACCCTAAGAATCCATCCATGAAGGACATACGTCTAAATCCACATGTATTATAGTGGTGGCCCATGCAGGTCCAGACTTCACGAGTTGTGCGATGTCGTAGTAGTGTGGCATCTTCGTTACACTATTGCGTGCCTGCGATAGGATCTAGGACATAGGATACTAGGACGAGAGCGAATACTCAATCACAATTCCTTGAGAGATTCCTGGGATGACCCCTGAGAATCTTGTTATAATTTCCAATTTAAAATCATTCCCTTGTTCCGTCCATTCTCACTTGTTGATTGTTGATCAGGTATTAAATTAGGATCTTGGTTTCATCGTATAGTTTGATTTCATATTAAGATGAATTTGCAGACTGATTTATGGTATTATCTGATGACACACGTCGATGAGGACAGTGAGAAAGATTAACACTAGGGCTATTGGATTACTAGATATGAATTTAAATTTTAATTCGAAGCTTGAAAATGAATTGCATTCTTGAAATTTGAGAAGTTGAGATATTATGTTATTAAAATTTTATTTTTGAGGAATTCAGATTCAATTTGATGAACCTAGACAAACTGTAAGAATTTTTGGAAGTGATAAAAATTTTTGTTTCAGTATTTAGATAATTGATCTTGAGGGAAGTATATGCATTTTACTTAAAATTTATTCAAGGAGTTATTTTGAGGAATTTTATTTTGAGGATAAGATTTTATAGGGGGAGAGATATACTAGTATATAATAGATGAGATGCATGTGTAAGGATATGTTGGCTTGAGCATGATTGAGATTTCACTGCCAACTGGCTTAGGTGTTCATCTAGGAATGTATTGGAGAGAGAGCAGTACTTAGTATGGTATGTTGCAATTGATATGCACTTGAGTGATAAGAATAACTAGTATCAGCGATTGCAGTAGGTAAGAAAGCTAGCAGTGAGTGTGCTTATAGTAGAACTGTGGTACTTAGAGGGATAGAGGTATCAGACCATGGATGTATCTTTGACCTGTGCAATCACAACTAGGAATGATATTCCAATCTTTTATCTTGAATGTTGCTTCTTTAGAACTTTACTGTCCTTCTATGATGATATCGCATTTTTCCTAAATTGATTCTTTGGGATTTGTCTTCAGGATGTCGCCGCAGACACGATCTATGAGAGCGGGAACATCAGCTTTAAAGGGTCTGCCACCTCTCCACCTGAGGGACAGACAGCCGTAGTTCCTCCTACATCTCCGATGCATGTAGGAGTGTCTGCACTTTTCGGGGATCCTCCTCCCCCACCTGTCCAGAGGATTGCCGCAGCTGTGACGGACAACCTTCCTCCTCCACCGACTTCGATTCCTGGAGGTTTGCCCATTGACGGGACGCAGATATTTACCTTGATCCAGGGCATGGTAGATGCACAGAGAGTGACGGCAGACGCTCAGCGAGTTCAAGCTGAGGCTCAGAGGGTGCAAGCAGAAGCGCACCAGGCACAAACCGAACTGATGAGAGAAAACATGGAGAATGCTCATCAGGTGACTCTCCAAGCTTTGGAGAAAGTAGCACAGTACCAGCAGTTTCCTGGCTAGCAGCAACAGAGATCAGGCACTATAGTGGACTTCAAAAGGATGATGCCTCGAGAGTTCAAAGGCACCGAAGGGATACTCTACGCTGACGACTGGCTAGAGGATATAGAGAGGAGCCTGCGATTGACCCAGATTCCGGAGAACTTGCAGATAGAAGCCGCTGGCAGTCAGATGTTCGACATCGCACTCACGTGGTATCGCACGGAGCCGAGAATTACTGCACAAGGACTTACTTGGGAGACCTTCAAGGAACTCTTCAAGGAGAAGTTCTTTCCCGACGTGGCATTGGGAACCTTGGAAAGTCAGTTTCATGACTTGGTTCAAGGAAACATGTCGGTCGACGAGTACGCTGCAGAATTCTGTAGATTGAGCTGTTTTGCATCGTCTATGATTCGGGACCCAGAAGATCGAGCTTGGAAGTTTAGAAAGGGACTGACGAGAGAGATTAGGTTGCACACTTCTGGTCGTCGTACCGCTACCTTTGAGGCTATCTTGATGGATGCCCAGATTGTAGAAGAGGATCTGGATCTCAGGCCTAAGAGGAGTCATAATACTTTTAGAGATACGAATTGTAGCACAGGACCAGCCAAGCATCCCCGTATTCAGTACCAACAGCAGTACCCAGTACCATTTCATAGTCAGCAACAACCATGGACCTTTCAGCATCTACCGCAGTACCTAGCACCAGTTCCTATCCAGCAACATCCATGGGCGTATCAGTACCAACAACAGTACCCGGCACCAGTCCGTGTTCAGCAGAATCAGCAACAGCCTCCGAGAGAGATACAGCGGACTTGTCATTTCTGTAAGAAGCCAGGTGACCTTTGGGAGAGCTGTAGAACAAGGCTAGGACTTTGTTTGTACTGCGGTGCTGCGGGACATCGAGTAAGGGATTATCTTCTAGCCCCTTATCTTTCCGGCCAGCGCGCAGCTTCAGATTATAGAGATCCACTTAGGCTACCTGTGGAACCGTATAATGCTCAGCACCCGCGAAGGGAACCACCCCAGCAGGGCGGGGCATTTGCGATGACGGTCGAGGAGACCGATACTACAGGTAATGTGTTAGCAAGTTCTGTTCTTTCCTTCCTTCTGTCCCTCTCTACTTGATTGATTGATTGATACCTTAGTACCGTAGCTTGTATGCATAATTCCTTGTTATAATGTAGTTAGTAGTACACCCTGATACAGAGACTGCAATACCATGACGAAAGATACTATGACTGTACATATTCTCCTCGGGTTGCATGTTGTATGATTGTAGAAAGATTTTCGTAGACCATGATTATCGGGGTTTGACCATGACAAAGATTCATGAAGGAGTTATGACTTGACATGAGAGACAAGATGATTAACAAGATGATTAAAATTCGAGGATAAACATCGATTTAAATAAAGGGCCAAGAAATTAACATGGCATAATTGGTGGTTTATTAATTCCAGGAAGATTATGATGTGATTAAATTGGTTATTAAAATTTAGAAATTTTGAGAGACTATCATTATATTTATTTGGTTGCAAGTTATGAATTTTAGAATTTTATAGTTGGATGTCGCATTTGGAAAATCCCTAAGTATCGTATTGTTGAGTATTTTGAGGAAGAGGAAATCGAGAAATAAATTATTGATGGACTAAATGTTTGAATTTAAAATTTTTGGACGAGATTTCATTTTATATACGAGCATTGATTAAAATCAAATTTGAGAAGTGGATATTAAATTCTGAGTATTGAATTATTAACTCAAAACTTTCAAGGAAAATTTTAAAAAAATGGACTTTGATTTTATTTCGAGGATTTTTCCGGAATGCAATAATTTCAGAATTTTTGAAAATTATGAAAGGACATTGGGGATTATTACCTGATTTCGTTATTTATGAATTTAAACTTTGAGGGAAAATAGTAATGTGTATGAATAAATGCTACTTTGAGGATTTTGAATTTCGAGGACGAAATTCTTTTAAGGAGGGTAGACTTGTCACTACCACGTTCCGGAAACAGGGGTATTTTTGACTTTTTATAATATTTAATATTATTATAGTTACAATTAAATAATTGCATGATAGTATATTTAATTTAAATAATTATGTGATGTGTAATTAAATATAGTATTATATGCAGTGTTTATTTATTTTTAAGCTAGTAGACTTGACCTAGAAGCCCAGTAGATGACCACCTGTCGGAATTATGGAATTTTTGTATTTAATTATTTAGTTAGAATTTAATTCTTGGAGTTTGTAATTAATTACCGTATTTTATTTAATATTTTTGCGTATTGCATTTGCTTCGATATTTGGAGCACTACCCTAGCTTTTGCCTTCCAACAAATTTTACCATCTTGCCCTAGACATGCCCGCCTTCCATTCTGCTATTTTTGCAACTCATAATTATGCTCTCTGTGCATTATTTCTAGCCGCACAAAAATTATCGCGGACGTTATTTAATAAATTCCTATTTTGTATCATTGTGCGTTCCAATCGAAATTGGAGGCAATCTTGACCTATTTTTCGTGCGGCCCAAATTAGGGTAATATTCTGTTCTAAGTCTTCTTCATTATTGGTATTGATGACCTGACCTGATTTTGGCCCCATGTACTCCTAATTAATTTTAGAACACAACTTGCATTTATTTCTAATTAAATTGAGGATACTATTTGAACCGATTCTGAAATTCCCAATTTAATCTCAGCACCCTGCTAATTGAGCCCGTACCAAACCTACAACGCCCCCTGACCCTATAAAACATCGGACACTGAATCGTCCGCCAAATTTTCGTCATTTCATGCGTCTGTGCAAATATCCAAATTTAAGGGGGCTAATTTGCAAATTTGTATTTTTGATGTCATCACCCATTTGTTTAAACCAATGAGGGAGCCCTATTATAATTTTTACTAAACCTCACCCTCATCCCACATGAAAAAACCTCATGTCAAATCTGGACCACTCATTTAATTAGGTAAATCCTCACCCTTCTTTTACACACTCTCTCTCCCCTATTTAATATCACATCAAACCCTAATCCCTAGAAAACCTAGGTTTTCCTACCTACTCACAAGCCCCCATCTCCCTCAACACCAAACCGTAGCCCTCATCCCATTTTCTCCACTTCTCTTCTTTTCTTCTTCTCTTTCCTTTCTTCTTCTTCTTCTCCTTCTTCTTCTTCTTCTCCTTCTTCTTTTTATTTGTAAATTCAAAAAGGAGAAGGGGGAACACTGTTCATTCTCCCCCCAAACACTGTGCACCCCGGCCATTCAGCCGACCTGTGCACCCGGCAGTCCCTGCCCACTCCGGCGCCGGCGCTCCAACTCCCCATCCCCGCTGCTCTGGCCCGGCCATCCCGACTTCCTGTGCACCCCGGTCGAGCCTGCACCCGGCGGCCAACCACCCAGGCCGACTCCCTCCGGGCGGCCGAGTCCCCCGCAGCCACTGCTCGGCCAAATCCCTCCGACGACCGAGTCCCCCACTCCGGCTACTCCTCTCCCATCTCCTCCCCCGCCTCCTCTCTTCCTCCTCCCTGCTGTGTTTTCCACCACCACCATCAGCGACTCCGGCGAGACTCCCCAACTTCCCGAGCTCCTCCTCCCTGTGCTCCGGCGACCGAGCTTCCCCTCCGGCCCGGCCATTTTCCGGCCAGCCGGCTGTGAGTTCCTTCTCCCCCTCTTTCCTTCTTTATATATATATATATATATATATATATATATATATATGTAGCTAATGTATATGTATTGTATGTATAATTAATGTGTGGACATATACGCATATACGTATGAGCATATATTAATATATATATATGTATAGCATTTATCTAATTAATGTTTTAAATACATGAATATGTATAGCATTTATTTAATTAATATTTGAACACATAATGTATTAGTATGTTAATGAATTAATGTATTAGTATGTTAATAAATTAATGCATTAGTATGTTAATGTAATTAATGTATTAGTATGGCTAATGTAATGTATAGTATTTATAATTAATGTAATAAATAGTGTATATAGTTAATATAATGAATGGTGGATGTTAATTAATGTATATGTAGACTTCAGGATATGTAGGTGATTATTTATTGGTATACTTAATATATTTTTATATATAAAATGGGTATACATGTGTATATATATATATATATATATATATATATATATATATATATATATATATATATATATATTTAGTATATGTATGTAATCATTAACTGGTATAAATGTAAGTATATTGGTATTTTCTTATAATGTGTATTTAATAGTGTATATGTTTAATATAAATGATATATACGTATTTAGTACGTATTTAGTATTGATTGGTATATATATGTGTATAAACGTATTTTGGTGTATAGTATGTGTATTTCATATATGTAGGTATTTTGGTATAAAAATATATAATGTTTGGTGTATGTATATATATTTTGTATATATATATATATATATACTTAGTATATTTTCAAATGTGTATAATTAGTATAAATATATATATATATATATATATATATATATATATATTGTATATACATTTAATATATTTTCAATATATATATATATATATGATTGGTATATATAAATACGTGTTCTACTATATGTATTATTGGTATACTTAATATATTTTTCAATATATAAAATTGATATATGAATATATTTATTGTATATACACCTAGTATATTTTTAAATTGATAAACATGGTAAACATACATTGTTTAACTATATATATATTATACATAAAATTAAAGGATATATATATATATATATATATGGTAGGTATTAATGTTGGTTAAATATGTAATGTGTTTTAGATGTCTATCTACTAGATGACCCTAGTTGACTAGTGCCCTGCCTGGCATGGCCCTGAGGCCAGTGTTTATAGACTGTGTGTTATGGTAGCACCTGATACAAGTGTTATTGTGATGTGTTTTTAGGACTGTTGCTTCACCCAGGGGATACTCTGGAACAGGACATCCATAAATACCAGCTAAGGACCCAAGGCAAGTACATTCTCTGATAATTTCTAATTCCTTGATAATTTATATAAGTTCAATAATCATGAAATATTACATCTGAATCCTTGACACTGTGCTATACGGACTAGTATAGCTTGGATCTGTAGTCATGAGATGTTACCTTGATTATCGTTTAACATTGTACACGACATGTATATTAGACATCGTACATGATAGATTGGACTTGCTCGTGTATCGTGACGTGTCATGGTTGGATCCACAATACTAGTTGGGGGCGGGGAAGTAGTTAGTAAGAAATGTGATCATAACCTCTTATTGCAGTGTAGAATAATGTAAGTGTTAATCATGCTCTTCACCCATGATTAGCCAGGCCCTATAGCTATCGTACATGTTCCCAAGCCGATCATATTTTGAAACTACTATTTCAAACACTTAGAATAGATTACAGTTCTCTATTTAAATCATATACTACATCACCCGTATATGATACTGTTCCTTGTTCTTTTCATTTTCATACATGCACTGACTGTATCATATTGCCTATTGCCTGTCTCTTTACATTGCCTGTCTCTTTTTAATTGCCATTGTATTTATTTTACTGTCTTCTCAGTAGCTAGCATCACATGTTTATTGCTTTATAGTCCTTATCAATTAAATGGAACTGTTATTTGAGATTTGTACTTTGCTCCTTCCTGACTGGAAACATTTTTCCAGACTATGCCTTAGAGGACCGCTGTCCGACACTTTATGGACCATATGGTGAGTAGCTGCAACTTGGACTTGGTAGTTTAGTTGTGATTCCGGGAGGTCTAGCCAAAATCACCAATCTTCTAGTTAGTTCTTTCAGTAGACTATTTGGTACCGGATTTGTCTCCGGCATTTTTATTGAGACTTGGATATTGTTGAGTTTGATTATTACTTTAGACTTGTGTTGTATTTAATTTTGTTTCGCTATCTTATCATGCTGTAATCCTGTGATTGAGTATGTGTTCATTTTATTTGTGTCATCCGTGCCTCCTTATGGAGATTGGATGCTTGTGTGAGATTGGCTAGATAGTATCAAGACCTTGACAGCGTTCTACCGCCGATGCTGCGGCGTAGGCTGGACGTACTCGCGTACTCGTGCCCTAATTTCGGGAGCGGGTCGTGACAATTATCGATTATGACATCTATGATGGGAAGAGAAAATTTCTTTTTTGGGCAAGCCGAGTTCAGATCTCGATAATCTTTGCAGACCTGGACCTTTCCATTTTTTTTATAACTGGAACGATATTGGCTACCCAGTCGGAATGTTGCTCTTTTTGAACGAGGCAACATGCTATGAGTTTCTTGACTTCTGCTTCAATTGCCTCCATCATATCCGGACGGAACTATCGTTGTTGCTGTTTTACCTATTTAGCATCCGGAAGAATATTGAGCTTGTGTGTGGCTATTTAAGGATCTAGGCCAAGCATATCCTCATAACTCCAGGCGAAGACATTGATATACACCTTTACCAGTTGGAGTAAAGCGTGTTGATCTTCTTCAGGAAGACTCTTGCTAATAAAAATTGGTCTTGGATAAGATTCTTCTCCTACATCAATTTAGATTATTTTATCCTCTATAGGTGGTTCACGTTGGTATAATAGAATCTCCCATTGAGTATCCATTTGTTGTACCCATGGATCTTTCTCGAATTATTCTGATAGTTCAACGCCTTCCTCATCTGGGGTATTTGAAACCATATTTACAAAGGAAGCATGTTCGAATACATCACCCATACGTTTGTCAGAATCCCACAATGATGAGTCAGAAGAATGAGAATGCGTCTCTTCTTCTGATTCTGAACTTTCAGGGCTTGTTGATAGTGTAACATATCCTAAACCATGACCAGTCCGTTGGTAGTATATTTTTGGCTTGCCTTTATGAGAGGGGTGACGTATAGGAGTTCATATACCTTTTCCATAATTAAGTCCCAAACTATATTTTAAGTTGTAGCCCATCCCATGCATAATGTTCTTGTCTGGTTGGCTGTAATGATACGGTTGTATCTTTCCCATATCCTCGTCAAAACTATTAGTCTACATGACTCTTTTATTTCTAGCTTTGCCAAAGATTATCTAACAATACTTGTCCAGTCTCACTGGGACTATGAAATATGCCTTCTCATATAGTTCATATGACGAACTATATTGGAATGGTGATGCCACCGGTATGGACAGAGGTTCGTAGGGTTAAGAGCCTCTAAGAATTTTTCAGTAAAGGGTTCAACATCAATGTAGTGCAAAGTAGTATCTTCTTTATTCATAAAATATAAGATTTTTTCATCTTCCACATAGTCGGCAGAATATTCAGCCTTGACAAGAGGCTTAACAAGATTGATGATTATGGGTTGATTCACTGATATTGGTTTCTTGTTACGACGAAGGTCGATAACCAGGGGCTCATTATCCAGTATTGGCTGTTCATTGCATTGAAGGTTGATGACCAATGGAGATGACTTGTGCAGGTCGATTCTAAGAGGCTTTGAAGGAGTTGGACGAGTAGTACGTCATTTGACTCGAATTATCGAAGTATCTTCTTTTGGAGTATTTTCAGATTCATCAATAGCTTGATTAGCTTCTTCTTTCATATACTCTGGTGTATAGAGTATAAACAAAGTCAGCAAAATAGGCTTTGACACCTTTGAATGGGTTGAGGTAAGCTACCACTGTTTTGACTTCTCCTCTACTGTTCACATATTTGAAGCATTGATGTAGGGTAGAGGGTAAAATTTTATGCTCTTGTATCCATGGTGGTCCCAGCAAAATATTATAGGATACGTCAGAGTCAATCACATAGCATTTGACTTAAGTACGTAGATCGTCTATTTGAATTTTTAGGCGTATCTTTTCCAGCGGTTTACTCCATCCAATATTGGAGCCTAGAATGGTAGTACTGGTAGCAGACAGGTTGTGCATTAGAATCTTCAATCCTCTCAGCAGACTTTTAGGAATAATATTGAGTGAAGAACAAGGGTCGATGTGAATCTGGTTCACCTTAATAGATCCGATGTAACCTGTATAATCCTATCATGATGATTATCCTTGAGTAGCATGTTATCTTGCATGAAGGTGAAGTTAGGAATCTTCTCGATCATGCTATAGCATTGAGGACACGCTAATGGCTCTTCATCAGGAGTCTTAAGTTGAGCTAAGCATTAGTCCACATGTATCAAAGCTTCGCTCAAAGCTTCACGAGTTTGCTTCGACAGACGAAGTAATTCGAATATGGAGAGTCGGGGTGGGGTATTGGCTAGTTGTGCCAATATGTCAAAATTATAGGGATTTTCAAGTACTTGGGGTAAATTCTTCTTCAGAGATTTGTCAAAACGTACTTTCTTTTGCTTTCCTTTCTCTACCGTAGTAGGCTTCGAAGGACTAGGTTCGGTTGTGACCAGAGCAGCAGGAGTTGGCAAAGTAGGAAGAGTGTCAAGAACATCTTCTGGGAAAAATTCATAAGTTTTATGATAATCTTTGTCGGACCCGGTACCAGTCATGGCTTTTTCTTAGGGAATTGGAGAAAGAAGTACCATGTTACAAGCCTTGAGTTTCTTTTTATCATGCCCCTTCTTGGAGCGAGTCTGTGGGATGGTCTCGTCGTAGCCCAATCCAATATGGGATTTATTGTTGTCCTCGAAGTTGTACAAGAATAAGTCGTCCCTTACCAAAGTTTAAACCTTCAGCTTTCTGAAAATGATACCCCATATTTTGCATCGAGCTTATATATTGCTGACTGTATCGATGAAATTGGGGACGATCGTCCTCAAGCACATGAGTTCAGGTCGATGCTCTAATGGTTGCAGAAGAAGGAGGAGGAATTTGTGTAGGAACTCCTTCATAAGAACTGAAGATTTGTTGTGCCTTATATAGTAGAATGCTGCCAATCATGGACCATTGCCAATACGTCAAGCGAAGCTTGCGAGTAGAGCTTGGTGGGGGTAATATTCAGATTTTGAAATATGATCTCGATAGATATAGCTTTTTAATGTTGATCGTGATCTCTGTCTGAATGATGATCTATAGAAATTATTTTGCATGATTTATACCTTTTATCCTTCTTAGATTTTTAATTAGAAGATGCTGCTCCCTGGTTCCAATCTGATAGTAGGTCGGGATGAATCCACATAATCTCGTCGTGATTTATGGTAAGAGGAACCAATTTCTATGTTTGACTTCTAGGAGGTGGGAGATTGACCACTTCTATTGTAGCTCGAGGTATTGGGACGATGCTGTTCAGGATTTCTTGTGCTGAAAAGTCACCAAATTGAAGAGAGACCATATTGACAGTGAATGTCTTCTTTTCGTTGTGAAGGGTGATAGCTTTATCATCTATCAAATGATATATCATCCTTTTTAAGACATAACAAGCCTTGGTAGGGTGATATATATATTGATGGTACAAGAAGTAATTTGGGTTGTCTGTTTTACCAGCCACATTTGGTAGCTTAACATCAGGCAACTGTAACTTGTTTCTTTTTATCAAGCATTCAAAAATGCTGGGGATATCGTTCTCACCAAAGGAATATTCTTCCTTAGGCCTGAAAGACTCTGGAGAATTTTTTGCTAGAGGAGAGGTGGGTCGCTTTGAAAGATTTATCGTCAAGGCCACATTTCCTTTGTTGTTGCGATTATTCGCACTATTGCATGGACGATTCCCTTTCGTATTTTTTATTTGTAACCCCAAATTATGTAACATTTTTGTGTTGCCTTCAGTAGCTTCGGCCCCGATGATGAACGTTGTCCAGTCTTAAAATTTAGTTGGACATGTCTAGAGCTCTACTATTGGCAGTAGGTTCTTTTTGCAAGTATCAATGAATGCGTATTTTGGAATACTGGAGGGTAACTTCAGAGTTGCTTGCATGAAACGCTTAACAAATTCATGAGTGTATTCCTTCTCCTTCTGTTTGATATCGATGAGTGGAGACATCGTCATACCCATGCCTCCTTCGTTGAATCGTGAGAGTAAAAGATACTTTATGTCATCAAATGAGGATATGTAGTTATCAGGTAAACTATGATACCAATCGTAGGCTATGCCGGCCAAGCATTCCACGAATAATCTGGTAAGGAGAGCATATTCTTTCGGCAGATGAGCCATTATCATATTGAAGTAATTGATATATTGGCTTGGTGATGTCCTGCCTTCAAACAATACTTTTGATTAGGGTTTGTATTTATGAGGGAACGAAATATTATCCCAATGCGGAGGATAAGGTTGTTTCATCCCCAGCTTGTGGAGTTGGTCTTTGTTCTTTAAAATATTAACATGTGCATGCAACTCTCGGATATATTCGAGAGGATCTTCTGGTCTGAGTGGTATGACTGACTGATAGGATCCTGGTTGAACAAGAATCATCACCGGCGGAGATTCACCCCCAATATTGAGAGGATTAAGAGTTTCTGCTACTGACGCTTGGTTTATGACCGCATCTGGATTCGTGTTATCCTGCAGAGGCGTTGTTCCCGGAGTAGGCTGCACAGGTATGAATAAAGCCACTTGGACAGGTGCTGGTGTAGCAGAATATTGGGCTGTCATCATTTAATGCATCATAGTGTGTATGCCACTAATGAGTTGTGGTGTTGTTCAGTGGCTTCTGATGGAGAAGCATCTTGTTCATTACCGATGGTGCAAACGCTAACATCCTTGTATACGACAGAGGGTTAGGTAGAAAGAACCATGTAGTTGGAGTCTACACTGTCAGTTTTAGAATCGAGGGGATTGCTACTCCCAGGTTCGGGTTCTGAGGAATGGGGATTCTTGTGTCAAACGAGCTACTATTTTCTAGAACGAGTATTTTGGTATACTCCTTCAAAAGAATCGACAAGTTGGTCAAATCTCCTCTGGCTGGGTGTTCTTGAAGAACTTTGTCTTAATTGTCTTCTACCACGGAGAAAATACGAAGCCATATCTGCTTAAGAAAAGATCAGTTCATCATCATTCTTTTGGTTGTCAACTTGGTTTGTATGTTGAGGCTTAGGAGACATAGTGGAAGTCAATCGGTCAAACACAGACCGTTTTGTTTATGTACATCAAAATTAAATTACACTTATGACAATTACAACGATGTTCATTAGAAAACATCATTTTAATGTCAAAAGCGTCCCTCTTTTTAAGTTTTTGTACAATAAGCTAATGTAAATCGAAATAGGGAAGAGAAGAGGAGGAAGAGGGCAGACTCTGCCTCTTTATATGAGATATATTGAATCTTCTGTGCATATTTTTGGTCTCTTGTGTATAGAGTGATGTGCTGGCTTGATTGGCAAGTGATTCATCATATCTCAAGTTTTTGCCCTTCAGGGAGGAGAGGAAGTTGTCCTTAGCAGTCTTCTTGTGTACACGCACACAACCAGCATTTTCTGAAGAGATTAGTCCCACTTGGCGCACTTTCTGTAGCGGAGACAAAGTTGGTACAGTTTGTCTACGTGCATTTAATTTTGCACGAAGATCTTGGCCTGGCGCACTAATATTAGGCTTTTGACGAGTAAAACATAATTTTTCATCAACTGTACGCATAATCAAGATGTTAGAGAATGATTCTCCATGACCAAGACTTCATTTGTGCGCTGGTTGGTTTAGACATCGGTTTTCATGCCTTGCTTGCCCCCCATATTACAACGAATATGCGCACGCTCATAAATATGCGCAGGATCATAAACTTGGGTGTGGACCACCATTTTCTTAAAATTATGCAAATTGCGTGAATTGTATCCCTTGTTTAACGCAAGGGACTCAGAAGCTTGGGTGTGGATTACCCTTTGCTTAAAATTATGCGAGTTGTGCGAATTGTATTCCTTCTTTAATTCAAGGGACTCAGAAGCTTGGGTATGGATCACCATTTGCTCAAAATTACGCGAGTTGCGTATATTATATCCCTTATTTAACGTAAGGGAATTGTCCACCAAGTCATTGATCTGAACAGAATTGACAGAGAAACTCTCGTCAATCAGAATGCTCTTTTTCGTGTTGGCAGCAACTTCAGGATATGCATAACGAGGCTTAGGCACCCACACTTTACGACTTTTTCTCGAATTGACTACGGATGATGAGTGGGCACTAGGCCCAAAATGGAGCATTTTTTCCTATGCATGTTAGTCGAACTTCACGACCAAGGTCTTCTGCGTCGAACCGACAAAAGTAGTATCGAGTTGAGCTATCACCTTCTTGTCAGAGGAAAAGGAAGTCCCCAACAGAGTCACCATCTTGTTTGCGAGGATAAGTTTATATGAAACTTGTGTGTTAAAACTGTTGAAAAAAAAGAAAAGTACAAAAATATCCTATACAAGAAACTAAGTATAATTAATTCTGGGGATTTATAACTGTAGAGATCTGATCTGCAGACGATTACTTTACTCCTTGGACCACTTGTCAATGAAGAAATGCATACGAAGACGGAGAATTGCACACGAAGGCGAAGAAATATAGGAATTATTGTGAACAACTTGGAGAGTTGAATAATAAGAAATCTTTGGCACAACGGCAAGAGAAGCTTCTATTTCTCTCACTCTGTTCTTGAATTTCAAAGACTTAAAAATTGTAGCCCCTTTCTCTCTATCTGTCTATATATGCTCCTCTCTGTGTGTGTTCTGTAGGTAGCCGTAGTTTTAATGGTTGTACATAATCTATATTTATAGAGTTTGGTAGAGGTTATGAGAGTGTGCGCATATTTTGGACATCAACACTGATTTATCATTGTGCGGCACTTATGGTGGATTAACACCCCATATTCTGCATGCGTGGGTGCACAATTTATTGCCTACTTGACACATAGCTTCCTATACGAGGAAAGCATAGGTCGGGTGGATAGTTATTTGTATACTTTTTGCAGAAGTACGACATGTAAGACACACATTCATAATTGCTCACTGCTGGTTAGGATAATATGCGCACTTTAGAAGTTGTCTAGAGACTGGTATATTTTTGGTAAGATTGGCACTGCCGCATATTTTTGAGGAAGTTGGCACAGCGACACACTTTTGAGGGAGTTGGCACTATGGTGTACTTTTGAGGGAGTTGGCACTACGGCACATTTTTGAGGGAGTTGGCACAGCGGCAGGGTCGCTAAACGACAACTTGGGTCTGTGTACCGTAGTTCCGCTGTAATGATAATTTTTGACTCTTCGGTTTCTGCATCTGTCAGCTGTCAGTCTGCTCCATTAAATGCTGAAAGGGAAGATCGTTTGTGCATGAGCTTTCGTAATACAAAGAAAGTGTGCCACTTTCCTACTCTTTGAATAGCGCACCATCATCTGAACTTAATGGAAAGTGCGACAAAGTAAGAAAATATGCATCTTTTCTAGAACAAGTAAAAAGTGAGTCATTCTTCTACTTGTTGGGTTTATTTATAGAAAACTACGCCATCTATCTAAGACACATTTTTATGCTTCTACGACTATATACAGGAAGTTGAGAGCTTGGGACTTGGTTTAGTTGGGGACTTGTGTCTAAAGTATTCAAGTGCTTACTGTGCTCTAAACAACAGTACCTGCAGTAGTCCTTGAGCGCTATGTAAATAAACAAGTTGCTATGGTACAAGGGGTAGTGTCAGTGGGGTGGTACCTGAGTGTGCCAGATAATAGAAGTGTGAAGAGTGCTATGGTGGTTCAATTGTGAGGTATAAGTCTGGGTGTGTTGTGCACAGGGTTGAGGGTCAGTTACACTTGGGTGTGGAGTTAAAAAAGTTGGATACCTATGGTACAGTGAGGGTGAGTTCAAATATCAGAGTATTGTGGGGTAGCATCAGAGATTGAGTATTAGGATGAATCCAGGTAAGTTTTTGTGGGTTAGCTTGTGTGTGTATGTATGTATGTGTGTGTGTGTGTGTGTGTGTGTGTGTGTGTGTGTGTGTTAGCTTATGTATGGGGATTGATACACAAGTATATCAGTCATGATGTATGAGAATGAGTATCAGTAGGTAATAAGTTTGAGTCTAATTTAAGGTATTAACTAAGTATTAAGATACTATAAATATATAGCTAAGATATATATATATATATATATATATATATATATATATATATATATATATGATACCCACAAGTATAGTAAGGGGTATTAGTACTTGTACTAAGGTATTGGAGTCTAGTTAAGGTAATAGCTTTACCTTGAGATACTGGGCTAGGTACTAGTAAGTTATGGTAATTTATTTAAGTTATTCTAAGTTATTAGTTATATAGAGTCTATATATATTATGATATATAGTATAAGGTATTATCTAATATACTTAATATAGCTAGTATTAGTTAGTATTAGCTAGTATTAGCTAGTATTAACTAAATACCTCTGATATTAGCAAGGTATAACTAGTGTGAAGCTAGAATTAAGGTATTGACCTAGTACGTACGACCTAGTTTGACTTAGTTTGGTCTCAAAGACCTAGTTGCAAGCTAGTATAAAATGTTTATAATTCCAAAACACAATTTTGACTTAATATTTAATATTTAGGTCATTGAGGGACTGATATGGATATTGTTTGATATTCCACATCGGATTTCAGGTAAGTACATTCTCTGATAGTTTTTATTATTTGATATTTACAATGATTCTTGTTTATAGTATTATTTTACTTGATTTTTTGACATGATGGATATACGGAGTAGTATTATGGATTCATCTTTGAGATACATAGTTTATATTTGCCGGCCCATGATGACTCTTTTACTGGCACCACCTTTATCAGGACTCTTCTAGCATTAATTATACTTTGCTGGCATCTTATTGATCTACGTTTCGGGACCTGGATCCATTATTACTAGTCGGGCGGGGAAATACCTTAGCAGACATGTAAACATATCTAAAATCTGGAACCACTCCCTCAAGTCCAATCTGGAATGATAGTGTTGGCCCAACCGGTCTTAGTCAACTTGATTTTGATAGTTAACTAAACCATGTATCGATATATCACAAATCTAAAGACTCATTACTACCATTGCATGTTGATTGTACTAAGTCTTTCAAATGTAATTATTTACTTTATTTGAGTATATGACTTATGTACATCAGGTCACACTGGCATAACCCAAGTCCACTCAAATAAACCATCGAACCTATCCACTAAACCAGTCCAAATTCAAACCCAAACCTTAATGGAATAGGCAACCGAACTCAGGCCAAATTCGTACCGAACACGGACCGAACTTAGTCACCTATATAGTATAAAATCAACCCAGTTATTATAGCCCACTTCAAATAGTTCCTGAGTAATTCATGCACCAACACCTCTCTTTTCTCGCCTTAGGGACTTCATTCTCACCTTATTCGTCGAACCCTGTTTGCTAATACCCTATAAATAGGAATAAATTTTACACTCTCAATATATCATCCAATTCTACATTCTTCAATCCTTTACTAAACAAACATCTGAGCCTCAAATTTCCCATCTCCCAGAGGAACTCCTTATCCTTCTAAGTGCTAAGTGGAATCTCAGTCTAGAAGTCTACAAGAGTTATAAAGAGCTTGGCTCAACCAGTTTTCTCTCTCTTTCTCTCTCTCTTTATGAAGTTGCGAGACTTCAGATCAAATCTAGTGGTTATAAGAAGTTGCAAGCCTTCGGATCAAAGCTTGTGATTCACTATTGGTGATTAGAGTGGATACAACTCTGACCAAGAGTTTTCGGGCCTGGACTAGTCCTCTTAGAAAAAACTAGGATAAAATTTGTGTTTGCTTTTGCTCCCTCTTACTCTTACTGCTTTATATTACTATCTTGCATATACAATGTTAGTTGCTAGCTGCCTTCACTCTGCTTAAATTTTATTTGGGTAAATTATTTCACTGTACTCTATTCACCCCCTCTAGAGTTTCCCTATAGTCCTTTAATTAGTGTCAGAGTTAGTTCACTTGATATTGGTTTAAGATCCTAAGAGACTTATGGCAACTGCTAGATCTATCCACACCAACAATGGTGAAGGCCAGTCCACAAATAGGCTATCCATGTTTGATATTACTAACTTGACATATTAGAAGATACATATGAGTATTTATTTAAAATCACTTAATTTTGACCTTTGGGCTGTTATAGTAGAAGGATACAAGAAGCCACCTAGAATAGTTGTGGATGGAGAACTTTTAGAGAAATATCATGATAAGTACAAAGATAATGAAAAGAAACATGATAGTCTTGATGCTAAAGCTATTAATGCTCTATTTTGTGTAGTCGATATAACTAAATTTACCAGGATCTCTACTTGTGGCACTTCGTACGAAGTTTGAAAATTTCTTGAGGTCACTTATGAAAGAAACTCATAAGTGAAGGAGTCAAAAATAAGTCGACTGACACAGGAATATAAAGCATTTAAGATGAAGCAAAATGAGACAATCACTCAAATGTTCACAAGATTCCTCGACATCGTCAACCCTTTATGCTCTCTTGGCAAGGAGTACAACAATCATGATAATATTACAGAGTACTCAGAGGACTTACCAAAAACTGGAATCCCAAGGGCATAAAAATCATAGAAGAGAATAATCTCACCACGATGACCCTCGAGACGCTTATAGGCAAGCTGATGACTCACAATCTGGAACTCAAGGAATTTGAAGATCCCACTCTAAAAGAAAAGACTATTTCTTTCAAGGCAAATCATAAGAAGGTCACCATCTACGACTCCGATGACGATGAATCTCAAGATAAAGAAGTTGCCCTAATCACTAGGAACTTCAAAAAAAATTTAAAGCTTGAGAGATCAAAGAAGAAGGAGCTCAATGACAATAGTAATGAAGAGCCTATATGTTACAACTTTAAGAAGACATGGCATATAAAAAGCGATTGTCCAACCTTAAAGAAAGAGAATTGCTACGATCGCTCATCTAGAAGAACATCAAGAAAGTATGAAAATACTAGCATCTGGCATAAAAGCGAAGCTAGCAAATCCGAAGAGGAAAATCCTTGAGAAGTAGAAAACCTATGCTTCATGGCACTGACTGATCAGGTAACAGACAAAAAATCTTATGATGATTTTATATTTGATGAGTTAGGTAATGTCTTTAGTGATTTGCTTGATAATTTTAGAAAAATTAGGAATAAATACAACCATGCTAGAAGAGATATTCAAGATTATTAAACTGAGATAGAGAGACTTACATCTTCACTAAGTGAAGTAAATGATACTTCTAACAATTCAGAAGAGAATTGTAGACTTAAGCTTAATCTCCATGAGGCACTTGCCAGCATTGACAAGATCTCTCAAAAGAATACTAAACTTAAAGAATAACTCGAATCCAAAAAGAAGAAGTATTCCATTGCTGCTCTTTCAATAGAGGCTCTCACTGCTAAATATGATGAAGTATATGCTACCTCTAAAATATTAGAGATTAGATTGGGTTAACAGGTTGAACAACCCCTTACCCAACCTAACATGAGACACATAGAAAAATAGATGAGCACTCACAGCTATGCTCCTACCTACAAGTATAATGCCTCATATAATCATACATGTAGAATACATCATAACACTGCACACTATCATGCATATAGAAATCAATATGATTCACATAATCATGCATTCTACTATCGACGTAAACGACAAAGAACTGCTTCACATACTTATATCTATCATGTTGCACCAAGCACCAACAACACAGCTATATGTCACTGCTGTGGTAAGAAAGGACACATATCTAGATTCTGTAGAACTTGAAATTTAGTAAATATGAATATTTATGCATGGGTACCAAAGACTAACATAGCTGGACCCCCAAAGAAATGGGTACCAAGGGTTACATCTATAACTTGTTTTATAGGTGGACCAACCCTCTCATGCTAGAATCAAGCGAATTCTCGATAGTGGTTGCTCACGACATATGACTGGTGTTGCTAATCTATTTGCAACAAAATCGTTGAAGAAAGAAGGATATGTCTCCTTCGGCAATAATATTAGAGGATGTATTATTGGTAATGGTAATGTAGGTATTCCTTCCTATCATGTCATTAAAGACGTTTGTCTAGTAATTTAACCTACTTAGCATCTGTCATCTAGCGAATCATGGATATAGCATTAACTTCGTAAAAGATAAATGTTCTATATATGAAAGATCCACAGGTAATGTTATCTTTGAAAGGATTAGGAAAGATGACATATGACTATGGGACATGCGTCTAGGACACATAAACATCGACAATATTGTAAGACTATCCACACAAAAATTAGTAAGAGGCTTACCAGATATTACCTTCAAGAAAGATATGGTATGTGCTGATTGTGAAAAGAATAAAGCTAATAAATCTTTCTTTAAGTCAATCAACGCTGTATGTACCTCTAGACCACTACAACTCTTGCATATAGACTTGTTTGGACCCAGTAGAGTCGCCAGTCTTAGCGGTAAGCACTATGCTTATATCATTATTGATGATTTTTCTAGATATACATGGGTTTATTTTCTTGCAAACAAAAATTAAGCATTTTCTGAATTTGTCACTTTTTGTAAAAATGTTCAAAATAAAAAAGGTTTTATGATTACTCGTATCCGAAGTGATCATGGAGGCAAATTCGAAATTAGTGATTTCAAAAGATTTTGCAATGAAAATAGTTTTTCTCACAAATTTTATTTTCCTAAAACTCCCTAAAAAAATGTTGTTGTGGAGCGAAAGAATAGAACTCTAGACGAAATGGCTAGAGTCATGTTAAACCAGTATAACCTTCTAAATTTTTTTTTTTACTGAAGTTGTAAGTACAAAATGCCATATTTTGAATATGGTGGTTATTCGACCTACCTCAAAGAAAGCCCAGTATGAACTTTGCTTTTGTAGAATCCCCACTATTAGTTAATTTAAAGTTTTTTTTGTTACAAATGCTTTATTCTTAATACTAAAGATATCCTATGAAACTTTGACTCCAATCCGTTGTAGGTATTTTTCTAGGTTACGCTGCCAAAAGCAAAGGATTCAGAATATTCAAAAATTAAACATTGACTGTTAAAGAATCAATAAATGTTGCATTCTATGAAATCAACACTCAAGTACTAAACGACAACGACAATGAAGATATTAAATCCGCAACCAACATGTAAATCCCCATATTTTGGAATAGAGGTAATTTGGTATTTTTTAATTTTTTATTATTTTAATTGATTAAAAAAGTTAAAGTATTAATTTATAGAATCCTTATATATATATATATATATATATATATGATGCTTTGCTATGGCTTGGATATTTTGATCAATGCACGACCTTTTCTCTGCCAATCAAATTCACATTATTGGCCTTGACTGTACCTAGTACACTTGTGACATGGGTGTTGCATTAATTTGATATCCTCCATGCTCCAAAAATATGGACAAACATCTCAAACCATTGATATTATAAAATTACCTTCAATTGGCTAGTTGAACCCAATCAAGCCCAAACACCCTACTTGGACTCTCAAACCAATTTCTATGAGACATGTACACTACTCCATACTCATCGCCCATTTTTATATATATAGTTCACACTTAAACCCTTGCACATGCACAACAACACAATAATACAACTAATGACCTATTTGAAGTAACGATAGAGAACATTCTTGTGCACTTGCACTCAAGCTCAACCAATACCCACAAAACTACATCCAAGTGAACCCAAAGCCCTAATAATGGCTAAACCAAACCTCTTAGGTCTGAACCAAATCTTAAATCCCATTAAAAACTCAACCAAAAAGGGCCCAACAACTAACTATATATATAAATAGCAATCCTCTTCACAAAACCCTAACCCAAACTTTCCCCATGGCCCCAACCTCCTAGCTGACCCTCTTTCCCAATCTCATGACCCCTACAGACCCCTACTCCCCCTATACTTCAGTTCTCTATGATCTTCAAGCCCCCACACAATTCTCCAAGGTGTTCGAAAACCCCAGGAGCATTCGGCCACCCTTCTAGGACCGAATATTGGCTGCTAGTTGCAGCAGCAGTTTGGGCACCCCCCTATATAAAAGAAAAAGCCCCTAAAACTCCTAGATTTATATCATAATTGAATCCTCCAAGATCCCCCTTAAGTTTCATGGACTTTGGAGTCCGTTTGGCGCTCCAAAAGGTCTGTGTCGGAAGAAGAAGCTCCGTTGTAATCAAGAACACATAAGTTTTGTAATTTCTTTTTAATATTTATTTTCCCATGTCTAAACCCTTGTATGAATCCAAAAATATGATTATATTACAATGAGGAAATCCCATGTATGATAAACCCTAAATTTTATTTAAAAATTACTCTTTGATGACACGGGAACCAATACATGGCAATATGTAAACCCAAATAATCTAGTTTTGATAAGTATTGCTATTTTATTATTTAAATATAAATTTCCAGAAATTAATTAATAATTTTCAGAATATTAATTATTATATTTTATATGTTAAATGAATCTTTCATGTAAGTTGGCAACCTTGCATGCACAAACTAGTTGACAAAGTAGCTAGAACACCTAGTTGACGCATAACGAAACTTTATGCGTGCAACGATGTGGCTTTGGTGTTTTTTCACTAAATAAACCATAATTCCATAATTTAAATTATTTTAATTTAGTATTAATGGATGTCGACATGCGTGTTTGAGAGCCGGTATGCATCTTCGAGATATAGTTTATTGTTGTTACAAGTTTCGGGACATCGTGTCGTATCTGCGTATATATAGGATTACATATGTCAAAACTCATATAGGTACCTATATATACATAAGAAAATACAATGAACGAGACCCTACAATGTACTAGACAGTGCCATGGTACGTGGTTATTGGCACAGTGACCCATGACCCGTAATTGTTGGATCGTTCGCAGGAACGTCACCACCCTAGTTGACGTCGTGCGAACAATCCTATTCTTTTATGTTAATCATATTATATAGTATATTGATTAGAACATATTATAATAGGATAACTTAGATTCGTTGCACCTTCGGTTGAGGACACCAGTCAGATAGTACCGCGACAGCAGGCAGCAAGCAAGTGTATATTGCCTTTGTTCCAGTATTTTGTGTGTATTGCTACTACCAGATATTGATTCTATTTCTAGTTCTTTGCTATTACTTGTTGTGATGATAGGACCGTTATGTTACTTAGCGTTTGAAGTGTATTCGTGTCACTGCCATATTTTCTAGGAAAGGATATTTTGGTAATTTTATAATTAATTAAATATTGTGCATGTTGAATAATTATTTATTGTATTATTTAATTATTGTTAGATGTTAGTTATTATTTTAGACTTGTGTTAGTGGACCTAACTAGTTATATTAGATCCATGGACCAATATTTATAGTTAGTTAGAATTGAGCCCAATTAGAAGCTCATTCATTAGGAGGATGATTAATTTAATTAAACCATTAGACTAGAACCTTTTCTCCTTAATTATTTCTTCATGAGAGGCCCCAAGGGGTATATTGGATATTTCATAGAAACTTGGGGAGGGGGTCAAATGGCCGGCCTATTAAAAGAGAGGGAGAAAATTTTTCTCTTCTCTTTTTATTTCAAAACTAGATCTAGAATTTCTCTCAACCAAATTCCATCATTCCCACATCAATTCTCTACCAAATTTCTTTCCAATTCCTTTCCAAATCACCATTGGAGGCTAGTAAAGTAAGGATCTAGAAGGAGGAAGCAAGGATCTACAAAGAGGGGCAAGGATCTACAAGTTGGAGGCCAATTTTATCAAATTTAGAGGTTGCATTGGGAATCTATCTCCTAATAGGTACAATTCAGTTTTCTCCTTTAATTAGGTTCTAAATCTGTGTTTTAATCATTAGAAATCACCCCATATGAAGAGGCTACCCGTAGGAATTGGAATTAGGTTCATAGGAGGCCTATGGAGGAAGTTATGGTTTATTTTGTGTCAATTTTGGGGGAATTCCAAGATTGACACATGTTGTGTTTGTCAATTGGTCAATTAGACCAAATTGACATATGTTTGATTGTTTGTAGCTAGTGTCATGTCCATAATTGGATACGTGTAGGTTGTATCCCAATAATTTGGTGATACGCGTTGATTTAGGAGTTTTTCCTCCGATACGGAGCTTTGAGCATGTCATATTTTGACACAGACACGTAGTTGTGTAATTGACTCTTCGTATTGGTCATATATACTATTTTAGATTTACTCGTGTCCTTTGGGGTATATTTTTGGTTGTGTGGTGGACTCATATCGCAAGCGTATCATAGATCTAGGGTGATACGGGTGTGATGCAATCCACGTGCTTGTTATATTGCATTTCTAGATCCAATTTCCATTGTTAGTAGCTATTGGTAATATGTGTATATATATATATATATATATATATAGTGTTATATATATGTGTATGTATCTATATATATATATATATATATATATATATATATATATATATATATATATATATATATATATACTAGTGTATGGATATCTATATATATTTTGTGTACATGTGTATATGTATGTGTATATATATATATATATATATTGATATGTAGTTGTGTATGTGTATGTATATATATATATATATATATATATATATATATATATATATATATATATGGATGAGTAGTTATATCTGTATTTTGGTGTATGTATATGGATGAGTAGTTATATCTGTATTATGGTGTATGAGAGTGTACATATATATAGGTGTCTAGTTGTGGTTGTATGTGTTATATGTGTGTGGAGAAGGGGGTCGGGCAGTGTGCGCATGGAGACAATCGAGCAACAGCAAACAGCAACAACAAACAGCAATAACAAACAGCAACTACAGCAGCAGTTAGCCCACAGCAAGCCCGAGCAGCAGTAGTAGATACAATCCAGCAGCAGCAGGTACAAACCGAGGAGCAGCAACAGCGTGTATCAGGGTTTAGGCAGCAAGGTATTGGTAATAGTTAGTTGGTTTAGTTAGATAATTATTAGTATAGCTAGCTAGTTTATTGGTAAGTTAGATCTATACATATGTATCTCTTGTATCTCTAGTAGTTATGTATCTATATATGAGCATATAAGTATATATGTATCAGTAGGTAATATAGTTAGTATAGTATAGTAGTTGTATTAGATAATACATAATAGTTGATAGTTATATTAGATTGATATATATATATATATATATATATATATATATATATATATATGATATGGTTTAGTGTTTGGGTAGTGAACTATGAATGAGGGTTTGACATTACCTTGAGATACCAAGGTAAGTGTCAAGGTATTGAGGGATACTCAAGGTATTTGAGTAGGGTATCGAGATGGGTGTGTAGTGGTGCGATAACGCATTGGTTCAAAGCCAAGGTATCCACTTAGCACTAGATTAGTTAGAATATTATATTGTTGATAATTATATATGAATAATATGATATTCCATATCTTTTAGTTCGTATCTTGAGATACGGTATCTTTGATCTTCATATTATCCTAGTTTAGCTAGTGTGACCTAGTTTCTTAGTATATGAACCCAATATCATAGAGATAGACTAATGCAATCTAGAAATAGGTAGTTTGACCAAGTTTGACATAGAGTTGACCTAGTTTGACTATTTTGACTTAGAAATAGCTTTATGACCTATAAGTTAACAAGTTTAAATTATTTTTATTCTGAAACCTTGTATTTATGTTATATTCCCTATCTAGGTCATCGAGGCACCGTACCGGACATCTGTGATACTGTGCACCAGGTTTCAAGCGAGTACATTCTCTGATAGTTTTTTATTTATGATATCCTCTATGTTCATTGTATCTAGTATAAATATCCTTGATTTCTCGACATGATGGTTACACGGATTGGTATATTCGAAACTCGTCATGAGATGTTATTCCTTGGTATATAGGGTGTATCTTGTGAAATCCTTGTTTCCATGTTCTTCTTGTACATGTACAGACACTGATTCTCGGGGAGACTTGCTACCTTCCTAGAAAATCCCGTGCCATAGCGTACCATGGTTGGATCCATTATACTAGTCGGGGGTGGGAAGTATTTTAGTGTAGATATATGATCATACCCTCCTTGTCCATGTCTAGTTCCTTGTGAGTATTGGTCATACACCGCATGTATGGCTAGCTAGGCCCTTATCCTTATACAAGTTTCTTGTGCAAGTTCCCAAGCCGATCACATGTTAAAGCTAGTACTCGCTCACTTAGTCATTAGTATTCTTGTTCATTGCCATATTGTTCATTCTTGTATTTATTTCAGTATTCCTTTACTGTATATCTCCTGTATCTATTGTTACATCTTGTATATTCATATATATATTTACTATTGTATAGTTTATATCATTGATTAGAACTGCTATTAGAGATGTACTCTGCTCCTTTCTTAACTGGATATATTTTTTCAGATGACACTGAGGAGTGGTATCCTACTCATTACGGGCCTCCGGATGTTGTGGGCTTAGAGACAGAGATACTGGCTCAGGAGGTCTCATCCCGACTGAGACAGACGACCCGGGACTCATAGTTTAGATAATTAGACTCTTTTGTACTAGATTTGTCTCCAGCTTATCTTTTAGTTTTTCTCTAACTCATTAATGTTATTATTTTAACTCATGAGTTGTATGATGACTATTCTATTCTTTTATCATATTCGTGTTATTCTTCATCTTTGATTTGTGATTGAGTATATTTATATTGTTGGTGGTATATTATATTGATTAGATAGATTATCCAAACAGTGTTCTACCGCCGATGCTGTGGTGTAGGCTGGGCGTTGTTTCGACTTGCATTCCTACCTCGGGTGTGGGTCGTGACACATTTTTAGTGGTGGCCCATGCAGGTCTTCGAGGTCGCAATTATTATAATTCATAGTGATGATCTGAATTGAGTGCTATTATGAGTCTATTTCAAAATATAGGATATAGGCTATAGGCTGAGAATACTCAATCACATTTAGAAAAAACTTTTTTTGATTCAATTTGACTATTATTTCTTGATATTGATATTTAATCTTTAAAATGTCCTTTCTTTGAGTATCTTACATCATGTGCCATATTGATTTTTTTTTTGTTTTGTCTCAGGATGTCGCCTAAGACTAGATCACAGCAGGGGAGAGCAGCTTTTGAGAGGTCTGCGACTTCCCGAGGGTCGACACCAGTCACTTCTTCGGTGATTGGCATGTCAGCTGCATTTGGGGGTCCACCTCCTACACAGATGTACTTGGTTTATTTCTCTTTTCATTACTTTGATGACGGGTTGTTCCCCACGACATTTCTTATACTGCACTTCTTGATGGATAGTTTTATTTTTTTATTATTTTTGTGCCTAGACTATCCCTTGTGTTATGATTCTTATTATGGATGAGTTTAGATATATAAACTATGACAGGTGTTGTAGACCCTTATTAATATATATTACAGCTTAAGTGCACTCTAACGGGTCTAATAAATTGGGTTTTCCCATTAGAGTTCTGCTGCTGGCCATTGCCACGTGGCTAGTCCTTTGGTATTTTGGGGCTTGGACTTGACACAACAAGACTCCTGAAGATACAACAGGTACAAGTTATCTGGAAAGTCTGACAAAGAGAGTAAAGTTCTTGATAGATCATCTAGAGGACTTGATAATAGATGATGTATCGAAAGGTGTAAGTACACGTTCTTCAAATAGAGATACCATTACAAATGTTCCTTTTATTTCTCAAATAGAACCAAAGAATATAGGTATCACAACCCGCACCAGGAATGAGGGCATGAGTAGTGAGCAACGCCCAGCCTACGCTGCAACATCATAGTAGAACATTGTCTGGGTCAACTCTACTATCTAAATATCTCATATAATATATAAATATGGTATATGTCAATCATCTCAACTCCAAACAGAGGAACCATATGGTATCTGATAAATGTAAACTATACTCAATTACAATACAAACTAGAAAAGATAAAGCACAAGATAGAATAACGAAAGAAAGAGTCATAATACATCCACAAGCCTGAAATAATATATATATGCCAATAACCTTAATAAAAGTCTAATACAAGTCTAAATAAATAATCTAAGCCTCCTCAGGCTCTGGTACTAAGTCCTCCTGCTCTAAATGAGTATCCTCTAATGGTACGTCGTCCTGCGGTCCGTAGTAGGTAGGATACTGGCCTACAAGTCAATCATCTAAAAAATATGTCCAGTCAGGATTAGAGCGAAGTACATACCTCTGAAAGCAGTTTCAAATACATAATCAAGCATATATAACAGATAAAATAAAGGAATACAAGATAACTAAATATCAGAATAAAATAAACTAGAGTGAACAAGTAATATACTGGAATGAAGAACATGCAATAAAATAACTACAATAAGGAAAATAGATAAAACTAGCTAATGTGCCATGGAATACAAGTTTATTATGTGATCGGTTTAGGTTGAACATGAATACAATGTGGTAACTCGATTACACGTGTGATATATAATCGACCTATACACGAATACACTGGGCTTGATCACATAACCAACTCCAATTTCCTTATCCCCAACCAATATCAATGGATCCAATCATAACACATTACGAACACGAATATAGGCACACAAAATACAAGGAGTGTGTGTACACAAAGTACACTAAATTAATACCCGATAGACACGATAAAATACATGTGAAGGAGTACCCGCTGAACACGGTAAGGGATAACATCTCCTTACAGGATCCATATAGTATCAGTCCGAGTAATCACTGTATCGGAATCAAGTATATAGTTCTAGAACATGAAATATAAACACTATTATGAAATAAAAACTAACAGAGAAATGTACTCGTCTCTGGTCCTGAGCAAAAGGAACAACTCGGTGTCCGAATTGGTGTCACATTGACCTATATATGAAATATCATTGTCACTTAGGTGTAATGGATGATAAATGAGTTAAAATACACTAATATGAATTTCTAGGCCATTTCTTGGTCACACTAGTCGAACTAGGTCAAACTAGGTGTTTACCTTGATTTTAGGTCCATGCCTAGCTTTTAAGGTGATTACAAGTCTAAACTAGTAAATACTAGGTGACACTAGGTTGTATTCAGGTTTCTAAGTCAATACCTTAGATAATTATCTATACTAGTCAACATGCATTAAGTATCCTATATACCTAACTCATATTCATAATTAACTAGATATAGAACCACTTACCTAGCTATATACATATATATACCCATAACCCAATACCTATCTAGTTAGCCTTATATACATACATTAGTATCTAAGTATCTCCTCACTAACTGTACATCTATAATTATATACATATTAATAATATCCTAACATCTAACACTTACACACAACAACTCTACTCATGATTCACTTAGCATGATATACCAAGATACCCTAGA